>OZ010793.1:190394968-191069672 GCA_963932465.1 Maratus speciosus | reverse complement strand
TGCAAATCACCCAACTATCACCCTAGTATCATCATGTAAACATATGTTTGTGTTCATGAAAGTAAATATTTGAATAGAAGTTGGACATAAAAATATATTTTGCTACTTAAATGTCTCCAACTTGTATGTTACACGCGTAGGAAAATCAGCATCTGCTTACAATACACATTGTAGAGCACCACTAAAATACAATTGCATTTTAACTTTTCAATTGTATTCTGTAATCTTCTTCAATTCATTATAAATTAAGTGAAGCCTCCAAGATGAGAATCGAAAGTTACCTAAAAGAATTGAAATATATCGTCGATTAATGGACAATCTTCATGTTTTCCACGAGTTTCACGTTACTGAATTAAATCACAGTTGGGAATGCAAAGTTCAAGATTTTGAATTTATATCTTTTTAAAGTCAGCATATTTCGCGACTGAAAGTTTTATGCTGGTTTTGTTCAATATAAATAAGCACAGGATGATTAAAAACTTTGCTAATTCTATTTTCTATACATTTAAATATATACACTATTTACAGCGAAAACATTTGAATAATACTTCTTTAAATACATATAAATTCCTCGCTAAGAATCCAAGATAATATTTTATAAATTCAGGAATATTTATTTCTCCCTTTTCGGAAGATCAAGAAATATGCAGCGTGCATGGTACGTTCGAGTTTCACATTCTACTATAAAACTAAACTAAAAGGACAATAGAAAGTGTTTTTTAATATTAATTCTTTAGTAGGTCACTCGATCATTGCACCTTTTCAGTATGTCTGAGAGAGGCCCGCTCAAGAGAGTTGTGAAATAATCCACAACCCCCCCCCCCCCCCCCCGATGAACAAGGGTTTATCAAAAAGGGGATTCAAAATAATTAAAGTTGAAAAAAAAATTCTAAAAGATCATCAGTTACACTATACATAAATACAATACAAATCAAAATATATACATACAAACTGGACTTCAATAAAATAATAAAATAAAATTATATCAATTTAAATATTTTGTCGACAGATGGCTGATACTAAAAACGCAGAAAAAAACAATTTAAACCTATACAAATTATTATAAAACAATTCAAGACAAAAATCAAACTAAAAATTAAAAATATTAAAAAAAAATTATTTTTTATTTTAAAGTCAAATGAAAGTTTTGAGTCTATTAATGAAACAGTTCAAAGTTTGTTTTTTTCAGTTAGGCAGCTCTAAAATATACAGTAAATTTATGGTCCTTTTAATAAATGAATTATTTGTTTTCAATTCACAAGACCTTATCTTGACGTCTCTGCCCATAAAGGTTTTAGTAACTTTGTCTAACTTCCACAAACTTCTGGGTAAGCGTTTATCATGCACAAGAAACACACAACGTCTACTTTAAAGTCTGAAGTTTTATTCTGGTCTGTGTAGGGAACAGATTTTAAGTTGAGTTCATTTTTCCAACGCTTCCAAAAATTATTTAGAAGAGTCACACGTAAACGGAAGCATTTCACTAAAGATTATTTCGTTGCTGGTAAAATTAACTAAACACCGAGGGTCTCGCGTTAGGCTGACCACCTGGCCGGGACGCATGCTGCATAGCACCTCGGGGCCCAGGGTCAAGAAAACAGAGATGGGCACTGTCGGCCCAGATCCTTAATGGATTGTATAGCCACAGAGTTTTAGTAGTAGGTA
Source organism: Maratus speciosus (assembly GCA_963932465.1). Classification (NCBI taxonomy): domain Eukaryota; kingdom Metazoa; phylum Arthropoda; class Arachnida; order Araneae; family Salticidae; genus Maratus; species Maratus speciosus. The sequence goes on along the minus strand of OZ010793.1, from coordinate 191,068,007 downwards.
AAATTAAATCGTTCACTTTTATGGTAGGTCAACACAAGATACGTTTTCCGATTAAAAAATGTGCAGGAGTAAGAGGAGATGGGTCTTCTAACTCGGAATACGTGTAAGTCAACGGACGAGTGTTAATTACAGATTCTACTTCAATTAGAAACGTTTCTAATTCCAATGTTAAAGAAGATTTTCCGATAACTTTACGTAACGTAGTTTTCACTCAGTGAAACATGCGCTCATAGAAGCCACCCCACCAGGCTGCACGCTCTACAATATACTTCCAGGAAATTCCGTGATTGGCGTAAAAATTTTTAACATCAGGATGGTGAATTACTTTCCACATTTCTTTTAGCTCAAGATCGGCTCTTTTGAAAGTTTTGGCATTGTCAGAATAAATTACAGTACACAGCCCTCTTCGTGAGATAAACCTGCGAAATGCTAACAGGAATTCTGTTGTTGACATGTCTTCTACTAATTCTAAATGAAGTGCTCTTGGTGCACATGTAAATAATGAAATATAAAATTTATTTTCATTCCCCTTCACATATAGGGACCCCTCATAATCAAGACCTGTTACTGAAAACGGTGGAGCTTCGTTAATATGGTCACCTGGAAGAGGGGCTATAACTTGTTGACCAGGGCGTACGATAAATGCCTTACAGATAGTACATTTGTTCAGGACTGATTTTATACACTGTCTGGATCTTAAAATCCAAAACTTTTCACGAGTTTGTACTAATGTACTGGACACTCCTGAATGAAAAACTTTTCCATGTGCATCTTGCACGATTAATTCAGTTAATTTATATTTTGCAGGAATCACAATAGGATGTTTTCATAAAATGTGGAATCTTTTGTAACCGTCCTCGTACAAACAGCAAACCTTCATCTGACAACATAGAATTTAACTGAAGAAGATTCGACTCTTTAGTGATACTCTTCTTATATTTCAAGCATTTTATAACTTCAGGAAAACTTTCTTCCTGCACTAGTTTTAACCAAAAAATTTCAGCATGTAACATTTCCTCAGCTGATAATTCTGAAAAAGCTCTGTTTTCTACCTTTAATTTTATGTTAGAAATAAATCTAAATACCCATGCAGTTACTTTATACAATTTCTATACTATAGCTATACTTTTCAAGATTAAAATGTGAAATTCATCTGCTTTGTTTGTCTGAACAACGTAAGAAATAATTGCTGCTTTACGAGATTTCTCTTCAGAAACATCAGGTAATCGCGATGCAGCAAGCCTAGGCCACTGATTTTCGGGAATGGAAAGAAATTCTGAACCATACCACCATTTTTGAGAATTTATTAAATGTTTCACAGAACAACCTCTCGTTATTATATCTGCGGGATTAAGTTTGCCGTCACAATGTATCCATAAACTAGGAACATACAAATTATGAATTTCAGAAATTCGATTACTAACAAATGGTTTCCATTTTTCTTTTGGTCCTTTAAGCCAATGAAGAACAATTTCTGAATCAGACCAGAAAATAGTATTATTCAATTGGATAATGCTTGTGATAAACTTTGCCATTATGGCACCAATAAGTGCTCCATGAATTCAAGACGTGGTAGAGTTAATTTCTTCAAGGGAGCAACCCTAGACTTAGACGTTAGAAAACTGGTTTTAAATTTATTTTTAGAAATAGGATACCGTAAGTATGCCATTGCATCATACGCATTAGGGTTAGAATCGGTGGAAATATGCAATTGGAGATGCTCCTTTTCCATGATCAGCTTGTAAAAATAGTGCCAGGTAATTTTCAAATATGTGAGATCCGGGATTCTGAAAGCAAATTTTACCAATTATTTTCTAGTTCACCCGAAAAACTTTCATCCCATAATATTCCCATTAACCGTAGGTGTTGTAAAAGGCATTTGATACGAATGATAAAAGGTGCAATAAATCCGGCTGGATCAAACAACATAACTACAAATTTCAAAACGCTCCGTTTTGTACAAGAATCATTGCTTAAATTTGGTAGCATTGGTTGTAATTCTAGTCCGAAATTATCTTTTGTATTGTTCCAGATAAGTCCTAAAACTTTTAGGGAAGTATTTGGGGGCTCGGAAATTGAAATAGGTATGTTTTCGTCAACCCATTTTTTCCTAAGTTCCTGAGAATTACTTACAAATTTTCTTAACTTCACCCCTCCTTCTTTCAAAATATCAACAACTTCTTTAGTTATGTTAAAAGCTTCTAGAAAATCGTTTTCTTCTGAAAACAAATCATGAACATAAAAAGAAGGATTTAGGATTTCAAATGTTTTATTACAGTCGAACCCCGTTAATACGCGAATTAAGGGACTTATCAAAATTCGCGTATTAAACGGGTTCGCGTATTAAGCGAAGGTCGCGTAATTTCGTCACGAGCTCCATCTAATAACAACCTATATACGGATAAAACGCATCTTTTTGACAATTTTTAGCGTTTTTAAGACATAACATGAAATTCTATTTGTTTTAATCATTATACGCTTTTTAAGCAGGAGCGTTTGAAAGCTGGAAATTCAAATAAGTGTTATTGTCTTAGGTAAAACTCCAAGAAGTCTTTTCAAATTTAGATTTGTTATGTATGAAACATAAGATGGAACAAAACGAACACAAAAATTTCTGCTAATGAAGTTAACTAAAACTAAAGTTAACAAAATTAAAATCCTTGTTAGCTATACAAAACAAATAGGGTGTTGATAATAATAAATGATCAATATAAAAAAACAAAAGTAAAAATTTAATAACGTGAATAATGGCATAAAAATAACATTTTGGCAAAATAGCTATAGGATCTGTCCAGGAAGTAATGAGACTGATTTCATAAAGTTCGTTTATTTGAAGATAATTTTACAGACACTTAATATTCTTCAAAATAACCTCCTCCTGCATTAATACATATTTGCCAATATGGAATATTTCGCAAAACCGTTTAGCGGGCCTCTCTGAGCCAAACTGTAAAGGCGCCAGTGGTCACATGATCTAACTAGAGAATTTTTATTAAAAACATTTTTCTTGTTCTGTTAGTTTTTTTAGTAGTAATGTAAAAATTGAACGCAGTAAGTAGACTGCACTTCTGATCTTGGTCTTTTAAAAAGGGAAATTTATCTGGAGCATGAAATCGAATGTGAAATCATACTATTGTTTCTTGGCTTTGTAATAGAAGAAAATAGTTGCTGAAATTTTAATTGTTTTTAGAATCATGAGTTCTAAAAGGAACAAAGCAAATAAATGTGTTTTATCTATAAATATGTAAATAATGTAAATTTTGTATATAATTGGATTGCCAATAATATGTTCTAAAGGATTTCTTGTTGGTGATTATTTAGAAATGAAGAACACAAAAATAGAACATTTCGATTTACTTTTCTCCAGAATATGATAACGTGAAATTCATGGACTACCAGATTATCTTCAATAGCCAATCACACTGCCACCCATTTCTGTCCACCTTCAAGTCTTCAACTGGAATGCTATTCAGAACATGAGTTACGTTTTTCTGAAGGTTCCCCAGATTGTCAAACGGATGACTCTTTGAGATGGATTTTAAGTCAGGGTAAATAAAAGAGTCCGACGGGGACAGATCGGGGATGTATGGTGGTTGGGGCAGCGTTGCGACACTGTGTTTTGCCAAGAACTGAGTCACTTTGAAGAATGTGTTGGAAATATCTTGGCACAAATTTTCCGCAATTGAAGTTCTTCCGTGACGATTTTATGCACAACCGATTCTGTAAGTTCCAACGCTTCCGCGATCATTCAGGCACTCGTCCGCCGATCAGAGTCCAAAAGCGGTTTAATTTTAGCCATATTGTTCGAAGTTGGAGAACTTCAATGATGCCAACCGCGTTTTTCATCATCGACGTCCTCTCTTCTTTCTTTGAAGTGTTTGTGCCACCTAAACACTTGAGCCTTAGACAAAGAATCCTTCCCGTAGGCTTCTTGTAACATGGCAAGCGTCTCAATAGTCAATTTGTTTAGCTTTACACACTTTATGGCGTATCGTTGTTCGACACTCCGCTGACTTCTGAAAAACCTAACGCCACTTTTAAACACTTGTCTCCGTGCACTGCAAAGGCTTAAGGCCAACTGACTTCCGCTAGACTTTGTAGCTTACATTCCTCACCGCACGTACTGCCCGCAAACTCCGCCACTTTAGCTTTGTGCTTGAAGCTAAAAATCCAGTCGCATATCTTCCTGGACAGACCCTGTATCAATTTTCGACTGTTTTACATGCGGTCGCATTTTTGTCAGCCCTATTTTATTCAGGTGATGGTAACGCTTTCTCGTCGAGGGCTCTTCGTCCAGTGACGATGCATACAGTCTGAGAAAACTGTAGACATCCGTAACTTTGGAGAATGGGGATGGGGTGCCGGACACGCAGGTTCATTTTCTTCCTCCTCATTCGGGTTATCAGTCGCAGTTACATCGGCGATGATGTCATCCAGACTTCTGAGCTCGGAGGTGACTAGATCTCTGTCTATATTAATGACCGTGTATAAATCGGCTAAATATTTCCCGACTGTTTCTTGTATGCCCAGCCAGTCTTCTTCAACATTAGAGTGCAAGGTTGGTACTTTATAAATTAGGACTAGATTCTATTGACAGCGACAAGCGACCCTGTTCCTTTTTATGATATCACAGCACTGACCAGGCAGCGAATGGGAAGACTCACGTGTTTAATCTGCGATTGCAGCGCAGTCTATCGGTTCAACACCGTAAGTTAGGAAGGTGCGCCACATAGTTTCTCTTTCGTGGTGGAAAAAGTTCGTTTTTTTCTTCTTATCGGAGGAGACCTCTTCAGGCTCTTTCTGGTCAGGGGAAAAACAGCATTTTTGCATATTTTACAATTACATTAGCAGTACAATTTTTTCTTCTCTCTTCTTGGTCTGTTTGACTATACGAAGTAATCGAGGTCGGGCAAGAATTCTCCTTTAACCGGGAGCAGTTGAAAATGATATTTTTAGTAAGGCTATTCATGGTTGCATTAAATGTTGACAGAAAAAAATATTAATAGTTTAAAGAATTGTCGTATAAAGTGCTTCGTAAAGTATTCCCTCTAAAACCTCGTCTGTTTCGAACCAAGCACATTCGCGTATTAAACGTAGGTTTTTCTAGCCAGGGACTGATAAAATTTCGTGTATTAAATGGGTTCGCGTATTAAGCGGACTTTTTCATATACAAAAGGAAGGCGTATTTCAAGGGACCGAGGAAAATTCGCGTATTAAGGGGTTTCGCGTATTAAGCAGGACGGGTATTAACGGGGTTCGACTGTATGTGAGGTTTTATATTTATTAATATGGTGCTTATTAGAACAAGCGAGGATAAAGGGACTGCAGGTGATACCAAAAGTAGCTCTGGTCATTCTATAGGGTGCTACATTTTTATTCATATCAAAATCTTCTTAATATAAGAATCTAAGATATTTGCGATCGTCTTCGGCAATCGATATCAGTAAAAAGGCTTTTTCAATATCAGCCGAAAAAGCAATTTTGTGTAAACGGAATTTCAAAATTATATCTAAAACATTCGGATTCAAGTTAGGGCCATTATTCAAACATTCGTTTAATGATAGTTACTATATTTGGAAGAAGCATCATAGACTATGCACATTTTTGTTGTAGTTTTGTCGTCACGGATAACAGGTCTGTGTGGCATGTAATAGGAGTTATTGGAATGTTTCTCGATGCAGAATTCTATTACACCCTCATTAAACTGCTCTAACAAAATGGAGTTATATTCCTTAAGTAAAGAATCGTTTTTCAGGAATTTATTGTCTAAACTGGAAAACCGCTTCTTTGCTACTTCAGGATTCTAAGCAATTCTCGAGAATTTTTCCACAATAATTTTGTTTCATAACGCCCATTTACGAATTTTAAACTTTCTTTAAATTCTTTTATTTCCTCAAGATCGTTAATTTTCGTTTCATTGCTTTCAGCAATGCCAGTTGCTTCGAGATCCCAAAATTCTTTCAGCTGAATATTTAATATTTTCAACTGAAACACGCAAACAAACTAATTTTTTTCATTCGATTCTATCTGCCCTTGCACCGTATGACCGAAAATAGTTTCTGCAACGTATAATTCTCTTGTCAATTTTCCATCGATTCCCTTTAATATTTTCCACAAAAACTCAGACCCTAGCAAAATATTTATTTCCTGTTCAAGACCTGTATCAGCAGGCTTATAGCCTCTTATTCCCGTTATGTCTATAAGCTCTGGTTTTAGGATTTTTACAGAAGCTCCAGTTATATTATCAACCACAAGATCTTCGATCTTTATCGAGTTGATAAGTTGCACAACACTGGATAATTCAAGAGCAGCAACTTCGTAACATGATTCATAAGGGCGTCTCCGTCCAAAGGGATAAACAAATTTTCTCTTCGCAATTGCTTCAATTTTAATTTTCGTACTAGAGATCTCTTCACAAAAGATTTTTCTAAACCACTATCACATAAAATGCGAGCCAATAAACATTGTTTGCCAGCAGACACAGAAACTGCACAAGTCTGCAATAATGTAGCTTTATTTGGTTTATACTTTTGTTCTGACATCATAGATACAATTGCACCTTTCGTTTCTTTTTCAGGATTTTCTTTTGTTGTTTCTGCTGGCAAGATCTAGACAACTATTAAAAATTAGGTTAATGAATATCTTAATTTATCTATAAATTCCCTAGCACAAGCTAACAAGAGTGTTGGGCGCACCCTTTTCTCCGAACTTACTTGATCCAAAAGAAAATCTATCTTATAGGGGCCTCTAATTATAGAGGACCTGGTGATCGTAAAGCCTAGTTAGTTAATAGATAACCTACGGTCATTTACCTAAAAGGTTATCTTGAATAAATAAGACAATGCGTTGTGAAATGTTTAGAAGATAACTAACCTATGGCCAATTGGTTTGAAGGGAAATATATAATAAAATCAAAACCACTAAATATAACTCCCCAATTTTCAGACAAACCAACCCTACAAGATAAATTTAATTATGGCTTTTTCATATATGGTCTAATAATAATATTAAGCAGTCAGGTAATTTCTAAATACGTAAAATAAGTAATTAGCAAGACTTTTAACAAATAATAACAAAGAAGGGAATTAATAATAATACATCATTTATTTACACCACAGGCAAATTATATTAAGTTACAATTAAATAATTCATACTTTTACCATCCAAAATAATAACTCATGAAAAAAAAATACTAATTTGGATATTAATTGAAGTTGACAAGTTCTCCTGGGCACCCTATTCCCAATTCAAAACATTTGATATTAAAACGGTACACAATAGAAAAGAGAACATCCATAACATCGTACCTTTTTCCCCATTGGGGTCACAAGATCCTTTTAGAGACTTGACAGTATATATATATATATCCAAAAGTTCTTTTTTTTTGTTTGTAGAACCACAACACACATATTCGTGTTCCGTAATTTTAGTTTTATTTACACTAAATTCCACCCAGGTCTGGGCCAAAAGCAAAAATGTTTAAATCATTTTTTAAAAAAAAATTAACACTACTATATTGCTCGTCATAGACAGAGCAAGTAAACATGGGCAGATCAGCCAAAAAGGGCTTGAAAAAATAACCACCGCACTCTGGAACTCTTTTTGTACATCTGTATTTTTTTTTCGAAAAAAAGAAAATCTCTCTCTGTTAAAAATTTGCATGTGCGGCCCTGAGTGGTGGATGCGAATTAACATATTCAGCATAATTAAAATCTCCAACCATTCGCCGCTGCCTGGACCCGCCTTCGTGTCGGCCAGTGGTCAGTGGGTCCCCGGAATGCACAGGGCCTTCCGACCCTCCTACATCCGATATTTCAAACCCCACTTTCCCACGAGACCGCGGGCTCCCACACGAAGATCCTGCAGCTGTCCCATAAAACATGAGGTCATAAAAGTCCCTCTTTTGTACCAAAACTGTCCAATTCTTTACTTTACATCGTAATATCATACATACAGATAGTAACTGGCAATTAAGCTTTCCCCTTAGCAAAACACTTGCCTGGGAAAATACTTAATGCTCTTGGTACCCATCCTTAATAAAATAATAATAATGTACTAATAAATGCATACATAAAAACAATAATACTGTACATTGAAAAAAAAAAACTTGAATTAAAAAATTAATCAATTAGATAAAATAATCACTTAGATAAATATATACATAGATGATATCGACAGTAAACTTATTCATATATATATATATCTTTTTCCTTCAAAAAAATAGTTCTAAATATCCAAAATGTTGAAATCATGCCAACAGTTTCTTTAAAACAAAACAAATAACTATGGGTGTTGTTACCACATTTGGAACAAAGGTTAATTTTGGTTCTACAATTAACTGATAAATGTGACTTATAAAAGCATTTGTAACAGAGACCTTCTTTCTTTAATTTATATCGTTTTTGTTCATTGAATTTCGAACAATTTAGCCCTATATGACTTGCAAAATATGCAAAACTGTTTTGTAGATGCATTTAAAGCAGCAGCTGAAGGTATATTTTTCTTTTGAGGAAAATTTTGATATTTACTAGAAGAATTTTCATATTTGGTTTTAGAATTTTCATAAGCCTTGCTTTGGGAATTATTTACTAAAGTAGTAGCTTCACGGGATCTTAATTACGTTTTAATAAAATTTATTAAGTCAGTTACTTTACAATCCTTATCGGGGTCACGTTTTCGATGGAAATCTAGTACCAAATTTTCTGGTAATAACCTTAATAATATGGATAGAAATAAATGGCCGCAGGAGCCTTATGTCACTCCTAACGCATCAAGATTTCTTCTACAAGTTTCAATATTATCATACAACTTCTTGAGCGAAGTGACATTATTAGTAGATTTCAATGGTTCAAGATTTAAAATTTTATTCATATAGCAGTTTATTATGTTTTCCCACTTCCCATAATTTTCTTCTAACAACTTTAAACATGTAGAATAATTTTGATCATTCAATTGGAAACACCAATAGTATTGGAATTTTTCAATTTTTGATAACGATTCGGTTGAATCTATCGCACTAGTAAATAAATTGAAAAATTCTAAGAACTGGCTTGCATCACCAGAAAAATTTTCTATGTTTAGTTTAGGCAGTTTCATTGGCGAAACTGGTTTACTACCGATTTATGAACCGTTACTTGTTTCTAGTAAAACATTTGGTTCAGTTTCAATTTTAGATTTGTTAAGCCTCATCTTAATTTAAAATTCTTCTTGATATCTTAAACTTGATATTTTTTCCGAATATTCGACCGATTTTAGTTCTTTTTCATATTCAGTTTTTTCCAGAATTAGCTGATCTATTTCGGAATCTTAATTCCTTGAGTAGAGCTTCCTTTTCATTTACGAGCTCTAATAATTCCATTAAAGAATCGCAATCAGTCTTATCAGTATCAACAGATAACAATGTATCGCATTTTGTGATTAATTTCGTAACAGCTGCGCGAACAGTAGCTCTTTTACTTTTAAGCTTTCCTGGTTTATCCGTGTTTAAATTTTAATTCAATTTTCAAAATAAATTATCATGACAAAACGTTATTTTCAATAAATCAAGAGTCAATAGTCATGCAGAATAATAAAGGCATTTCTTACCTTTTTTCCCGGTTCATCAGGCACCAAAAATAATGAATAATCTTCATGTTTTCCACAAGTTTCACGTTATTCTGAATTGTTGGGAAAGCAAAGTTCAAAATTTTGAATTTATATCATTTTAAAATCTGCATATTTCACGCCTGAAAGTTTAACGCTGGTGTTGTTTACTACAAATATGCACAGGATGATTAAAAATTTTGCTAATTCTATTTTCTACCTGCCGCACCAGTGGCCGAGAGGTTCTGCTCTGAAAGCTGGTAGACGGGAAGTGCTGGGTTCGATCCCAATCGCGCCCGTCGGCCTAATCGTTCGGAGTTTTCGTGGTTTTCTTCGAGCCGTGGATCTTCCATGCGTTAATACGGATTAGGTTCCCTTAGAAAGACCCCCACGGAGGGCACTCCCCCCGGGCCTATATTCCTCGTGTAGATAATTGGCCGTCAAAAATTAACCTCAACCCCACTATTTTCTACCCATTTAAATATATACACTATTTACAGCGAAAACATTTGATTAATACTTCTTTAAATACATATAAATTCCTCGCTGGGAATCTAAGATAATGTTTCATAAATTCAGGAACATGTATTTCTCTATTTTTGGAAGATCAAGAAATATGCAGCGTGTATGCCGCGTTCGAGTTTCACATTCTACTATAAAACTAAACTAAAAGACCAATAGAAAATGCTTTTTAATATTAATTCTCTAGTAGGGCATGTGATCACTTGCGCCTTTTCATTCTGGCTGCGAGTGGCCCGCTCAAGAGAGTTTTGAAATATTCCTCATCGATACCGTCTATTATTGTTGTTTTTATTTATTTTTACTGGATCTTAAAATTTTTCCGTTTAAAGCAGTAGTTCATTGAGACTGGTTCTAGTTTTACACTTTTAATGTATAATAGTGTTGGGATATCATTCATTGCAAAAAAGTATTAGCTACAATAATTTGTCTTTAAGTATATATGCAGTTATATTCCTAATTATTTATGAGTGCACTGAAGGATATAATTTAAAAATCTGATAAATATTTGATTCCCGACTTTTCAAACAAATATAAAATCACAAATGGCAATTTTTAGAAATATTTTTTCCCCTTTATTATCAGTTATATGGAAATTGTAAGAATTCATAAATGCATTTTAAAATATACTTCTATAAAAAAATAAACAAAATATCAACCCGGAAAAAGTATATAGAATATTATAAATATAAACGCATTAAATATGTCAAAAATATTCGGGTTGTTTAATTCTGTAATATTTAAAAAAAAAAGATTTATGTAATAGAAATCTTTATAAAATTATAATCAAAATGTTTGTGATATGCAGTGATGATTTGTTTCTTTTACAGCGAGAAACGCACTTGACGTTAATGTGATTATATATAGATAGGGTGTTCCAAAGAGATCCAAGGAGCTTCATTTCTGAATTTCGTTTTTTTTTCAGATTCCTGTGCAACAAGATTGTCGAATTTAAACTATTTATTAGAGTCGCAAACTTGATAACTCCCCGATTTCTTTGTCTAATTAGTTGTATTTTTCTAACTTAAAAAGACACTGGACTAAAAACTGAGGAAAAGTCGATCAAAAACACGAAATTCTGATTTAATATTTAAACGAAATTAAAAAAAATATATATATCAATGTATTAGCATTTAATTTTTACGAACATGATTTTCATGATTGAAGGTCAGTAAAGATAATAAAATATCGCAAATGCTTTTTCCTTAAAATATATTTTTTCACAAATACAAATCAAATAAAATCTTCTAAACGTTCCAATTTTTTGAACATTTTTTTTTATAAGTTAATTGCACAATCCATTTACGCACGAGAACAAAAAAGTGTATCAGTTTCAGATTATTGCTTTTTTTAAGGTTTTCAAATTGATATTAAAATCCATTAATTGAAGGTGAATTTTTTACCATTTTTTTAAATTGTCTATTGGATTTTTAAAAAAAAGTAATTTCCTTTAAATAAAGTCATTTTCGTTCTGTAGATCAAATTAAAAAAATCTTGCATTTTGAAATTGAAAGTTTGTTTTAAGTGATATTACAGTTTGAGAAAATTGACAGCCATCTATCGACAATCTTACAACTGAATCTAGAAATATCGCTTCAATAATTATCGCTGATGGCTTGTTTCTTTATTTTAAAAACGTTCGAACCGTTTTACGTACCGCAAGTCGAGTACATTTATTTACGCTACTTCATTGCAATATTTTCTTTTTCAAAAAACTAAGTACTATTATTATTTATAAATAATCAAATATATCTTTAAAGAACTATCTTCTTAATGTTCGATCCTTATTAATATGATTGAACACTATTCAAAAGTCTTGTTTTATTTTCCTTTTCTCAATGAAATTTTACAACTTGTAATTCAAAAAGGAGAAGACTTATTTATATACAATATAGCAACAGAAGATTTTTACAGATGATGTCTATTATCTGTAATTCATTTTCTATTATTTGCTCTAGTCTATGCGAAAATAACTCTGAAAATGGAAGAATTGACAATCAAAAAAGTAAAATAAGAATGTTAACCGTACAGTAATCGTATGTTCTTTTAAAAAGCTTTGTTCTTTTGTTCGCATTCGGCCTTTTTGCCGCCCGTTATTGCTGGCGAAAAAGGAAACTAGCAAACGGTTTCATTAATCTCTCAACTATTAATTTTCAATGAAGTCATAAAGTTGTACTTTTTAAAAAGTAGTATGTTTTCTCACGAGATAATAATTATGAAAATTTCATTCTTTCTTGGCCACACTATCATGTAGTCATTTTATAAACACAGCTAAAAATAATATTTTTTAATGAGAAAATCAATTTCGATGGATCCACTTTTTCGCTTTCTTTAAAAACAAAAACAAAGACAAAAAAAAACAGTCAGCTATACAGAAGTGAAGTGAAAATGTAAAAATAAATATAGTTCAGTTTTTAGGATGACCTTGCCAGTAGTTGATCATATAAAGTCAGTGCTTAGTTAGTCAGTGCAGTTTTAGAAGTAAACTAACATGATTACTACAACCCTTAATGGTTGTCCTATAATGGACAAAAGTTAAATCCGCTGAAATGAAATAGAAACAGACTTATAAACAAATAGTTTTTTAATTGCCATTTTCCCAGTGGTTGATCAAGCGAATGAAATCACTCAAAGACCTAAAAAATCTTTAAAATATCATCCTTGGGCTATGATTAACATAAATTCTCATAAAAATATTAGTTAATATAAGCAAGGTGGAAGTGAATTATTTAACTATACTTAATTGTCTCCAATTAATCAAAAACTAAATATTTACACTTTCTAATAAAAAAAGTTCCAAAAATGGCTTCTCTTACAGCAGACAACATTGTGACAACAGGTGCACTAGCATTCAAACAAAAATATTATGTCTAATGCCACGTATAAAACTTATTTTCACCTGAAATGGCGCAATATTTCAAAACTTTGATCAACTACAGGAAGGGTATCAACTGCTTCTGGGGTCACGCTAGGTTCACATGTGCGTAACACGAATCTGAAGTGTTTAAGTGTTGAGGTCAGAATTAGCATTTTAAATATTGTCGGATGTAATATTTATACGGTTTTTACAATAATAAAATCATGGATACTTTTCTTTACAGGTATTTTTCTGGTATTACTGTAAAATAGAACAGAATAATGAGTTATTGTAATACAGTATTAGGGAATGTTTATTTTTATTTCACATCGTTTTGAACAGCCAAAACTGCTGATTCCATTTACACTTCACTACACTGAGCTCTCGTTACCACTGTTTTAATAGATTCAATAGTTTTCTACAAATATTGACACAGAAAGCTATGATAATTATAATAACAATGAAAATGAACTGTGTCTTTAAAAGACCAAATCTTCTAGAGTCTGGCCTTATTAGCGGATTTCTATTTTCACATATTTTACTTTCAAACACAAGCAGAAATGAAGATACATAATATTTCAATACACTTTATAAACGATTGTTATATTGCTTCGAACATCATGGGAGGTTCAATGCTCCGAAAATGACGCCGAAACCTGTATCGAAACTATCCCCACATGTCAAAAACACATAAAATGCCAGATATACGCTGTCAGCTGTCTACTCTATGACCGTTTCCTAAAACGTATATGGTGCCCTATGTTCATTTTATCATATATTATTCTCTACAGATTCACTAGCGAACTCCATAGTAGAGCAAATTGGCAGCAACCAAAATTTAAAATCGTCGTTTTTCTTTCTTTTTTCATTTTTTTTTACATGTCTTTATTAATTGGCATTTTTCATTAACAAAATGAAATTATATATATAAATTGTCCATTCATAATCAAACTTCGTATATTAATCATGTGTATCACTGAAACGCTGTTGAAGTTACGGAATCCCCAATCGCAGTAGTATGGTGTAGGCGGATACTAAAACGAAGTGCAAACAACACGGTTTAAATAAAATCAGCTATGTCACTGGAACCAAGAGAAACCACAAAAAATTCCATTCTCTTAGATATGCACCCTATTATTATGGTAAATTTTTTTCAAGTCTACGCCAGGGTATGATTTAAGGCAAGATTCTGTCAAAATCAGACTCTATTTTCATTATTTAAATTGTATTCTAAATATTGAATATGATATGTAAGCGTTCCTTTTTTATTTCTCTGAAGGGTGTAATAAAGAAATCTTCTTATTAATTGAATCAACTTGTTTCTCGAAACTTTTGAAATAACAAAGATAAAAAAATTATAAATATAAAAATTGGAAGATTTAGGGAATAAGTCTTTTTAAATCACATTACTGAAAAATATAGAGAAAATTAATACCGGAAAAAATAACCAATTTAATTATAAATATTTAAACAATACAATAGTATTTTAAGCGACGTTATATATGTAATAGTAAGTTCGAGAAATAAAGATTTCTGAACAGAAATCTTAAAATCCAAAAACAATATAAATGAATCCTATGTTACGCATAGATTATAAGTTTCAAACCTATTTGAATATTCTAATGGAACGTCATAGACTGAAAGGCTGCAGTACAGACAATCACCTCATTGAGTTAACGGCTGAAATTCCAGAATTATTTAAAACACGGTTCTCATAGTAAAACGCAATCGGTCTGTCGAGTCATATCATGGTGGAAAACACCTGAAAACCCGATTTTAGCGGTTAACTCGTAGGTTTACCATTGTGTTTTCATGCTCTCAGTTCTCCATGTTTTCATTCTTTTAGCTCCAGGAAAACACAATGGTAAACCTACGGGTCAACCGCTAAAATTGGGCTTTCAGGTGTTTTCCACCAAGATATGACTTGCAGACCGATTGTGTTTTACTATGCAAACTTTACGTATAATTTTTGCATTTTTTACCTAGTTGTTATCTAACTAATAGTATAACTCGCATAAAAATTGATTCAATAATACATTTTCAACACATATAACCATATAACTGAACAACATAGAACGGCATGTTATATATCCTGAAAAATTATCTAACTGTGAAAGTTCAATCAAAATCCCTTCACGGAACCTGTTAAAAAGGGTACAGTTTGTTAATCGTGCTCATCTGAATATAGAACTTACCACCATGTACCTTATTAAATAAATGTAAAATGGTATGTTATGTGCTAATACTTTTACTGGAAAAATTATCTAACATTGTACAAAGTTTCATCAAAACTCATTCACCAGAAGTCAGGAGATACATTTAGAAAACTTTGGTTTTACCCGGCAAATGTTAAATTAATTGCATAGAATTAAAATGAAAATTAAATATTTAATTTATCAGAACAGATTTAATAAATGGTTAAATATATTAAGAAGAACAACAAATTATGCATACGAGGGGTATCAGTAAGTATTTGCCCTCATATAGAAATAATTGAGTAAAATTTATGAAATTGCTACATTATATTAGTCCTTTTCTATATAGTCACCGTGCACAGTAACACATTTCTGCAAACGTTATTTCAAAAAGAGTTAGGAGGATGTATTCTAGGAGGCGCGATAGTAGACCCAAAGGGGGGAATTTTTGTAACATTTGCCGACCCCCAAATATGGCATAATGTTGGAGATACCTGTGAACACTTACTCATGTTATGCTCCTCCGAAATTCCCCTCCAAGCGGGCATGAATGGTGTCCGCAAAATTTAGAAAAGTGCCCCCCATAGGGCAAAGTGGGGGGAGGGACTCGCGATTTGCATAATATGAATAAGTGTTCACAGGTATTTCCAACAGTATGTCACATATGTTGGTCGGCAAAAGTTAGAAAAATGCTCCCCTTTGGGTCTACAATCCTTTAATACACCCTTCCTCCTCTTTTTGAAATACCGTTTGCAGAAATTGTTACTGTGCACTGTGACTATATAGAAAATGACTAATACGATGTTGTAATTTAATAAATTTTACTCAATTACTTCTGTGTGAGGGCAAAACTTATTGATATCCCTTCGTACACAACGAAACACTTTCCATCACTATCTGCAAATTGGCGTGGAATTTAGATTTTTCTTACGCCTGAATGAGACGCTAAATAAAAGAAATAAAAAATAAAAGACACCTAGACGTAGATAGTTATATAATTTCAGCAACTATTGGTCATAACCGGTAATGCATGCGAATAGTTTTGTTGATTCCTGTATATGTTCTCCATAAATTTTTACAGACGAAATAATTATGCTAAAATTTACATCAGCTGAAAAACGCAGGAGGAAAATCCTTCTGGCAACTACTATTTATACATGGATATATATTCATACCATGTTGTTTATCAATATATATGAATTTATATGTATTTCATTATACTAACACTATAAAATGCTTTGAAATTTGGTTGAGCTGAAAACGTCTACATCATTTAAAAATACTCATTGAGTTAGTTCCGTTTGTTGAAGTTAAACCGGATTCCTTTGTCCAAACCTCTAATTATATAATACGTTTCAACACACCACTTAATATGCTATAATTTATTTCAGGAAAAAAATACACAACTAAAATGGCACTTCTAGCATATAGCATCTATCAATAAACATCTATTGCTGTCTATAGACGGAATATGTTCTATGCGTAGCCCTGTATGTGAATTTATTTACATCCTATAAATATCTACTAATACTCTAAATATAATTTATAAGCAAAATACATACGACAATTAAAAAGAATATTTAGGAACTGACTACATAGATAGTAATTTTCACAAATATTTTGTGAAACTCTGTATAGGATCTAAATATATGTATACACAATGAAATAATAATAATAATAAAGATTTAAACTTAAAAATGCACTTCTATTTTTATCGCTTATAGGGAGTGCTGAAATCGAATTATTTTGTGTCTCACTGTAAATGCACAATAAATGCTATGCATATCGCATTATACACGTAACCATCTTCTAGAGCTCTTATTAGGATGAGTGAAGCGAATCCTCTACTAGTCTGCTCAAATTACATTTTGTCGTACACGTTACAAAAAATCTATTTAGTATTTTGACTTGAAATTAAACTTAAAAATACATTATGACCTGTAGATTTGCACAATGTTATATTTTTTACAGAATAACCTTAAAAAAATATTATTTTAATTAATTTATTTTACATGTTTTTTCATTACGCATGCATTTTTGGAAAAAAAAATGAAACACAGAAATTTTCAGAAGAAAAAATAATAAATCATGGAGTCAGTACTTATAGATAGAATCATGATTAATTAAATAAATAAAATATATTTTCATTATTCCGCCAAAATATCTCAAAAAGTGTTTTTTAAATTTAACTAGCAGTTTAACCCGTTCTATGCACGGGAGTTCCTGAATTGAATTCTAAAACCAAAATTAAAAATAACTATTCGATTCAGTAAAATTATTTTCTACTACTGCTCATTTTTTTTAATAAATTTTAATTTATCCTGTTACTATGGCAGCAAACGAAAAAGCTGTATCTTTGCAATAAGGGATAAATAGAATAAAAAGTTTTGTTGGAGTTTGTGATAAAATGCTTGCGTTTATCTAAAAAAAAAATTGTAATAATTAAGCGGAATTAAATAATCTCTAATTATTTGCATGCGAGGTAAAATAATTATCGTAATACCCGCTTTAGACTTTTAATATTGCAGCGTAACATACATTATATGTACGTCTCTAATTATTTTTATGTGAGGCAAAAGAATTATCGTAATACCGGCTACAGCTTTTTAAAATTGCAGCGTGGCATACGTAATATGCAAGGTAAAAGAATTATCTTAATACCAGCTACAGCTTAAAACTTTACTTACATTAAACTTTCTTACATTAAAAATGTATGTTATTTGAGAGGGAAATATACATTTTAATAGAATATTTTATTAAGATTGGTTGGAGATGGCGCATATTTTGGCTCTTATTCCTTTCAATCATATAATAGTTTCACGATTTCTTTTGAGAAATTTTTAAAATACTTTTTTTAGGAAAATTATAGCATATTTTTAATGAATTAAAATTTGTGAAAATTCAATTATTTAATTAAATTAAGTATTTTTTAGTGTTAAGAATTCAAATACACAACTTATTCTTATTATGTGAAATAATTTACGTAGACGAAACTTACGCATTTTAAAAGAATTATATTATGATTTTTTTGTAAAGTGTTTTGTAAACAAGTGGTTTTTTTTTTTGTAAACAGAAAAATTGTAAACCAATAAAATTAAATGTTAAATTTGTTATATAAAGTGTTATTCGAATCCGGTTGCAAATTTAACCAAATGAAACATATTTACTATTAAGAAGTAATTATTATTCGTATTATTTTTAATATGTTGGCCGTTTGAAACAATTTATGAATGTTCTATTATAAAGAATACCGAGAAAACGTACACTTACTGGCCGAAAAGAACGCGAACATGATTTAGCTTTAAGGCAAGATACTAGATACCAGCGCAAAAAACGACGACATGACGAATCTCTTCTGACAGATAATGCATGTGCTCGGAAATATGCTTTAAATTTCGAAGATGCACAAAAAAAAATTAAATTATATTTTTGTAAAAATTGTCATCGACGCTGGTTGGACATGCCTATTCAATATGACGGATCTTGTAAGACTTGCCATAAATGCATAGTAAATAATGAACTAAATATTTTTTTCTGTAGCTAATAATATGGATCCAGGTCCACAACCGGAAATATTGAAGAACTTAACTTTCGTTGAGGAGCAATTAATTGCCCAAGTTCATCCAGTTATTACTGTTTATCGCATTAAAGGTGGTCAGCTTGGATACAGTGGGCAAGTTATTAATTTGCATCAAGATATTACAGAATTTTGTATTTTATTACCTCATTCCATAGGTACTATATCACAGTGCATCTTTGTTAGAAGACAAGATGGTGAAGAATTCAAAGATTTTGTAGTAAATCTTGAAAACGTTAAGTCTGCTTTAGAATATCTAAAGGAAAATAATCCTTGGTATCGTTATATTTCTATTGATGAAAATAATTTGCAAAGTTTACCCTAAAACTAAAATATTTTTCAGCGAATAATACTCAGTCAAGAGCAACAGCATATTTATTTACCACCAGTTAAAAAAACTTTGAATTGTGTAGATGATCAATATCCATAGACAAATAACATATATGAATCCGGAGCCCCAAATGTGACTTTCAGATGTAATCGAGAGGCAATAAATAGTATGTTAGACATTAAAGAAGGGAATAATGAATGCAGTGTCATTCCTTGGCCTCAGATAGATACTAAGCCTATAAATGAATTTTCATGTGATGGATATATTTGTAGAGCTCTTCCTACGTTATTTCCAACAGGAAGAGGTGATCTTAGAGATGCTAGAGTTCGTAAAATTACACCAAAAGAATACTTTAAATTTCTCATGATATATGACGATGGAAGATTTACACGGCATCTAAGATTTAGATTTTTTGCTGTCAATAGCACAATGATTTGGGCAGCATTACAAAATGGAATTATTTGTATTAAAAAAAAATCTCGCCTACATGATGTTGAAATAGTTGAAAAACTCCAGGAAGGGTTGCAGAAAGATCCTACATTGTACAAGTCGATTTTATCATTCAATGCTAATTTAACGTCATCGAGCTCTTATTGGTTTATCAGATCACGGGAGTTGTTAGACATGGTTGTGGAATAGGGAACTCCTACTGTTTTCATTACACTTAGTGCAGCTGATTTATACTGGCCTGAAATTTATCGCATTATTGATGCAGACTATGTTTACTCTAATTGTAACCAAAATTATGAATTCATCAGAAAATCAAAATTGTTGAATTGTAATCCTTTAATTGTTGCTTACTTTTTTCATAAGCGGTTGGATTTTTTATGGAACATTTTTTCAAGATATATTTCAAAGTCAATACTTTTGGTTTCGTATTGTGTTTCAATATAGAGGTAGTCCTCACATGCATGGTCTTTTCTGGTTTGAAGATGCTCCTGATGTAAACAATTTTAGTTCAAATGATGATGAAAAGATACGTAAAACTGTAAAATATTTTGACGAAATCATATCGACTTGGCAACCAGATCCTAATCAAATTTATGATATACATCCATCTAAATTTCCTTTTACGGATGTGCCTGATGAAGCAGCTGGCTATAATCACTTAATACGTGCAGCACAAATGCATAAATGTTCAAAAGCTTATTGTAAGAGAAAGAAAAAAAATCTTCTGAAGTCACATGCCGTTTCAAATTTCCCAAAGAATGTTCTCACGAAAGTAAAATTCAGTTCCTTACTAATGAACCCGAATACATTTCAAAAAGGAATAGTCCTTATTTCAACAGTCATAGCCCACAAATTTTAAAAATATGGCGAGCAAACATGGATTCCCCAGCAGTCATTTCCATTCACGCAGTTCTAAAATATATTGCTAAATATGCTAGCAAAGGTGAACCCAGATCAAAAGGGATGAAAGATTTCATCAGACAAACAGTTCAAGAATCACGCGATAATATCAATGCTCAGCAGATAATTCAGAAGATTTTAATAAAAATGTGTGCTGAACGTGATTATTCTGCCCAGGAAATATTTTGGGTGTTAATAGGATGACCTTTGTATAAGTCATCTCGTCAGTTTGTCACCATTAATTTAGCAAGGAACGCATGGGAACAATTAGATATGAATAAGGAGGATGGAAGCATATCCGTTTCAAATATTTAAGAAAAGCAACGCCCAGTGAGATTTGAAAATATGTCCTTGCAGAATTATTTCACAAACGTTTATAAACGCGGTGAAAATTTTAGTATCAGAAAAAATCATTTATCCCCAGAATTATACCGAAATTGAAATATGATCTCAATAATGTAAATAATGAAGATTTCTATAAGCAACAAGTTTTGTTGCACATTCCTTGGCGTGATTTTCAAATTATGAATTTAAATAATAGTTCATGGAAAGTTATATATGAACAGCACTTTGGGAATAATGAAATTCAGAGATTGGATTTGGAATAGCTGTTGCAAAATTTAGAAGATGAGGAAGAATTTGAAGAAATTGAATCTACTGAAATAGATCAACCATTTGACTGGATGAATGTCGCTTCAAGACAAAATAATGCTCAGGATGAATTATATTTGGGCAGAAGGGACATTGATATAAGGTATAACTGGCATACCATTCGAAGTCAAGATTTGCTTAATAAATTACAGAATTTTATTGAAAATGGGAAGGTGAAAGAGAGTGAAAAAAGTGGTTGTGTCACTGTTCCTTCTAATTTGCCAAATTTCGACTTTTCCCATGAACAGAAAAAATAATAAATATTTTTGAAGAACGGTTCAATTTCTTGCAAGTTCATAGGCGAGAAATGCCAATAAAAAGAATTGTTGTCCAAAGAAAAGCAGTTCTGGAAAAACTACTTTAATCCATTACTTCACTGCTCGATTAAATGAAACATTTGGTCCATCTTCTTTTCAATTGCTTGCACCAACTGGTGTTGCCGAAGTCAATATAAATGGATCAACGATTCATTCAAAACTTTTATCGGGACTAAATCAAAAGCTAAGGGAACTTAGCCCATATTCGATTGGTCAACTTCAGGAGGAGTTTCGAAATTGTAAATTCATAATTATAGATGGAATGAGTATGATTGGATGCAGTCTTTTGCGAAAAATAGATTTACGATTACGTAGTGCTGTGCCATCGAAAGAGGATGAACCTTCTGGTGGAATGTTCTTATATATATTTGGAGATATCAAACAACTACCTCCAGTAAACGACAGGCCTCTTTAGAGTGACAAAAATCAAGGAAGTGAGTTTTTTTTGGAAGGACAGTTGTTATTTTCTTCGACTATTCAAAAATATTTTTGTTTATCATCATCCTTCCGGCAAGATGAAACTCAGCAAATATTTTGTAGCATATTGATCGAATTAGCAATGGAGAATGCACTACTGAAGACTATGAAATATTAATGAATCGAAGCTTACAGTCTCTTTCAAAAAGCGAACAGCAGTTATTCAAAGATGCAATTAGGCTGTTTTCAACGAATAAAGACGTAAAAGAATATAATAGTGAAAAATTAAAAGAACTCCGTCAACCTGTTGCCTTGATTCAAGCTCTTCATAATTGTACTAAAGCAAAGTAGGCCGATTCTGAAATGACAAACGGACTTGAACCATTTCTTACTTTATCAATTGGGTCTAAAGTAATGTTACGTTCTAATTTGTGGACCGAAAAAGGTTTAGTAAACGGGGCTCTAGGCTATGTTGCAGATATTATTTATGAAGAAAATCACGGGCCACCAGACCAGATGCCGCGAATAATCATGGTTAAATTTGAAAACTACAGTCATTCAACTTATGAGAATGGATGCGTTCCGATTCCACCAATAACTGAATTCTGGAAAAATGGAAATATAAATTGCTCAAGAAAACAATTTTCTCTGCAGTTAGCTTTTGCAGTTACAATTCATAAATACCAAGGTTTAACATTAGATAAAGCAGTCGTAGATATTGGGGATAAAGAGATATCAGTTGGCTTAACGTACGCAGCGTTGTCGAGAGTGAAAACACTTCACGGTTTAGCATTCAATAGAAAATTTCCTTACGAGAGATTCTGCAATATCAAAAATTCTCGTATGCTAATATGCAGAAAAAAAGAAGAAATTAGAATGAAAAGTTTTACGGTTAATAATTCTTAGTAATCAACCAGGGCAGATTTCATATGTTTTTTTTTTTTTTTTTTCCAGAAAATAGGATTTTGAAGAAGTAACTTTCTTCAAGCTCTCTTCGAATATATTATTCTAAGATTGCTATCAAAGATTATTTGATGTGAATTACAAAGATTGGAAACATACCTATTTCAAACCATTTGAGAAACCATCAGAGGCTATTGTAAAATGTAAAAACATTTGACAAAAATGATCTTTTATTTGAAAATTTAAAAATATTTTGTAAAATTTTACTTCGAAAATATATTTATTTATACCAGTCTTATATCATAAATAAAAAAATTCCAAGGAAATTCTTAGTTATTTGTCTGAATTTGCATTTCTAAAATTAAAATGAGCCAAAACATAAAATAACGTTCTTGCTTAATAAAGATGCAAAAATAATATTAAAAAGTTTTATTACTTTCAAATATTTATCTTATTAAATAATGCTAAGGGAATCCAAACAAAGCATGTCTTTTGCTAGTGTATATCAATTTTATTATGTTGAAATATTGTAACATCATTTAAGAAAAACGACAAATGATTTTTTTTGTCCGATAAATTACAATATACTCGAAACTTTTTGTTGTAATCTGTAAATAAATGTTATAAACTTTCTCTGTATATTCCGCAGAAAACACGTTCTAATGGCCCTGACAAATGCATGTCGATTTCCTTTCATTTGGAACAGAATTATGTCATTAAAATATACTGCAAACGATTTATCTCCAAACGATTTTTCTAGTTTTCATAAATCACTTGAGTGCCCCTGTAAACAAATTATAAATAATACAAACTTTATTTTCAATATTGAACATTCTATATTAAAATTCGTTAATATATATATAGTACGCTCTTTATGTATAAATATAGAACATAAATTGTACATATGCTCTATTTATAAATATAGAATTCTTTCCAAAATTGAAATTTTCCTTTCCATATCATGAACATTTATGAATGGAAAAGGCGATATTTATTTAAATATCTTTTTTTAAACTACTACAACGAATGATGATTATGGATCATTATAAATTAAAACATACAATATATTACATACGCATTATTTATAAACATGGAATATGAATAGTACATATGTTTTAGTTATAAATATTGAATATAATAAATAATATATACGCTTTACTGATAAATATGAAATAAAGTGCATATGTTTTGCGTATACAAAAATTCTGCATCTTTTTAACCAGTAACAGGTATTGCCGGTCTGTCAGACCTTTAGTGATATACATTCTATTACTTCTCTTTTTTCATTTGATCGATTGAATCGATTCTTCCGGTATCTTCCTCTTTTGCGACTTTGAAAAACATCCCTTATTGGTTAAAAGTTTTCCCTCGTGTTATTTCTTTTATTAAATTAATTTGTATGAGAGAGGACCCACAGACCGTTCCGTACCTTTAAACTAGCTCATATTTACCGTGTCGGAGAATGGTATCGTAACTCGGATCGCGAAATATCTTACATCCTTCCTATGCGTGCTACGTGGAAACGATGAAAGACTTCTTGATTAGGGCTTCTATAATACAGCCTGAATCATCAAGCATTTTGTTTCCCACATTGACCAATGAGCGATTGTTGCCCACACGGCGTAGCAAATCGTTCTTCTCCTACCGGCAATTAAATGGCGGCGTGAGTCAGCCCGTATTATAGGAGCCTTATTCTACATGAAGCGGGGAGTGATTATTCTGATGAAGATGAATGTGGTGAACCATTCCGTTGTGAAAGTTCGCATTCCTCTGACAGTGAAACTTCTGAATCCGATAGTAAAGAGACTGGTGATTCCAAAAATAGGTGCTCTCAGTATTACTATGAAGAAAAACTGCATATTTATGCATTTTCTGTCGAAAACCTGTGTGCTTAGAATGCACCCGTTGTCATGAATGTGGTGAGGATTTTCAAAAGTAACTTCAGTATTGCATCGAAAGTGAGTACTTTTTTTATTACACCAATTTCACGCTGATTTGTAAATGTGCCATTTTTTATGTAATTCACTCAACCTTTAATGTTTTGCTATTTATTAATTCATCATACATTTCTGCAACAGGATAACATATAAAAGTAAAGTAAAACAGAATATTTTTTATTCGTTACGTACTAGCTCACTTCAAGTTGTTTTTTTATCACAAATTTGTAATATTGAATTAAATTCTACTATACTGCATTTATATTTTTATAAACGTTATAAGTTTAACTTTATTGAACATACACATTCTCAAAAATATATAGATCGTATTTTATTGCAGATATTTCCATTATAACATTTAAAAAATAATAATAAAGCGCGGTCTGGGAGACCGGGCCGTACTTGTAGTGTACCAAAATTTTACCGTACCTGTTAAGGTTAGTTGAGGTAACTGGATCCACGAGGTAACTGAGCAGTAGGCTATTTTATAAAAAACTGTTGATGTTTTTTAAGTTTTAGCTTTTGTGAACAATGCACCTTAATCTTTACTTCCTAAAACAACGTGTGTCAACTCAATCATATCTCTCACTTTGCTGTGATAGTTTTTTCAAAAATTTACGTTTCTTTTTTTAAAAACAACGTCAATATGGCTGAACTTCCTCGGCTTTTTATTAAAATACTGTAAGTACCTTTATTAAAAAATCTTTTTTTTTTTTTTTTTTTTTTTTAAAGAATAGGCATATAACTATATTAATATTATTAGGTATCTATTTATATTTACTTTATGTTTCAAATGTAAGTCCGGAGTTCCAGCAACCGGATAAATTTTTCAAGAATAGGGTAACTGGACCGTGCTGGATCCAGTTACCCCAATAGTTATAAATATTTTTTTTGACTTTCTCTTACTACGGGAAATAAATTTCTCCATTGTTTTTTGCTCATAATAAAGAAAATTATGGAATACCGTATTGAAATTACGTAATAAAAATTTAAAAAAGCATATTGGGTCGTATCAAACCAAATGTCTTGACCCCTTGAGAGGCGGTGATGCCGTTATGGCATCACATAATTTTAATCCCTAATTGTCACATTGGCACCGAGATTTTATAATTTTTTTAATAAAAGAAAACTAAGACACTTTTTTAATATATTTTTGTTTTAAATTTCACCTTTATTAAATACGCTAAAATATACTTTTACTTGTTTACAACTAGAATTTCTTGTAAATACTGGTGTCATTAAATTATTTCAACATTTTACGAATGCAGGTACCTTGCCTCTGAAAGCGAGGTAGCAAAACCTTGAAATTGTACGATACTGTATATGGTACAGGGGTCGCATTCTATAGGGAGACTTTTATTGTTCCTATCACTATTTTGAGAATCATATCTTCATCGCACCTTTCTTTAGAATATGTTAAATAAAATGATCATGAAAGTAACTCACTAAGGGTTCTGGTAGGAACAATAAAATTTCCCTATATAATGTGACTCCTGGATACAGATAACGTACTTAAATACTTACATAGCCTCATAGATTTACCTTGCTATTTTTTCCCTTAAAATACCCATGTGACTTTTATACTTATTACCTATACTAAAGTACATAAGTACTTACTTAATTTTTATGCTTTTGGTATAAATAAATCTAATATTTTCACTTTTTATGCTTTTTTTAGACACATTGACAGCAAAGGCTACCCTTACAATGCTCTTTAGTTGATAGGGTAAGTTGCCCTGTTATCGTCTCCCAGTCACTTTTAGGCCTTTGGAAGTTGTAATTTTCAGTGAAAATCTACCAAATTTGGATTTTACATAGATTAATTACCCACGCACATAGAAACATAGGCAAACATCGTACAAAAACGTTTAATAATGCAAAAAAATGTTCTTTTAAAAGTATCTATAAAATACAAAAAAAAAAAAATGGTCCCAATTTCTTCCCTCCCCTCAAAAAACCCCCAATATACCGAGGCTTAACATAACTAAATCAAAATTTATTTCTAAATGCGTAAGTAATTTAATTTACGTTAAAGTAAGGCGCAAAGAAATGTACTAATTATTAGTGGAAGAATAACATAATGAAATATTAGCATAGTTACCAACCTCCCGATTTTTTTCATATCAGTATTTTTATGCAGAAATACTTGCTTTATACAATCGCAGTTTTAACGCAATTAAATAACAAAATCAGTTTTGTAAGATTTTCCTGGTATACAAAAAAAAAAAAAAAAAAAAAAATCGGGAGATTGGTAACTATGCATTAGCCATGCAAACATTAGGAAAAAATTGATAATGTCATGAAAAAGCATTTCTAATTTCGTCCCCAGGACGAAAATAAGAACTGGAAGAGGGACGAAATCGGTAACATGCTACTTCCCAATATTACGGATCTTCAGTTCCCGTAAGATGAACTGGTCATCCTAAAACTCACTGTATGCTTCTGTCAATATCTTACCAACATAAAATACATGCAATGAATAAGAAATAAATACTTACATTACAGTAAATAACGTTCTACAAACGACGTAATAACAGGGTTCGCAAAAACCCGGGTTTTTCTGAAAAAACCCAACCCACATGGGTTTTTTCGGGGTTTTTCATGAAAAACCCAATTTTCCCCGGGGAAAATCGGGTTTTTTCAAAAGTATAATATATGCGTAATTACATTATTGTATACTATTTTTCTATATATTATATACACTATACATAAAAAAATACATTGTTCCCTTATATACAATATAATTGTAATGCTATTTTACAAGCTATAAATTATATGAATTTAAATTAATTAAATGTCAGTGTTTCTCACAAATTAGTTTTAAATATAATAGAAGATATAAAATTGTTAATTTTCTTTAAATCAAATAATGAATAGAATATTAAAATTTAAAATATATAAGTAGGAAGAAAAAAGGGGTAAACTAGTCGGATGTGCCAATCCCAAAAGTTTCATCTATCTCATACATGTTAATAATTCAAAATTCACTATCACAGAGCCAAAATTAAATGACAATTTATGCCCATCATGAGGATTGTAAAACATAGATTTGTTGAATTGGATGCATTTAACAAGGAGGTATAAGTATCACATGTTGTGCAATTTACAACAAAACCTGATCAGTAACAGTTTACGTCAACGTCTAACTGAATCTGAAGTTTAATGAAAATCCATGCATTATTAGCTCTTGAGATAAAGCTATTGCAAAAAGTGAGATAAATGCAGCACAACAGCACCACTGTTAGGCGATATACTGTAAAGGAGATTTGGATACCCAGATTCATGAATGAATAAAAGAAACTCCAACACAATACTTTAGGAGACTTACATTTATTGTAAGGAATTTTTAAGGAAGGGACTGTGAAAATACAGAAGTACGGGGAGAGTTTCGTTTATCTGCCCAGCGGCAGAAGGCCCCAGAGCGGGGCTTAAATTACGGTTTACATGGCTCTCGGTCAGGAGCAAGAGTGAGTTAGAATTTGTTACGAATACTTACAGGTTGGCGAACATTATTTAACCATATGTAAGATATTTGGCGAAAAACAAATTGGGTAGACAAAACAATCATGAAGATTTACATTGAGTTAAAAACTATGTCATGGCCGGTCCTTTAGGGTTACACTAAATAACATTCCAGCGGTAAGCAGGGAGGCTTAAAGAAATAGGAACACGTGATTTTATATGCACGTTACAGATATAACGACAGCTGCAAATTAGTCAGCAAAGGGGCATATGGTTTGTATCCGACAAAGTACAAGGGTGAGAATTGAATACAAATGCAAGCGCAGAGGCTGAGAAAATATGCATTACGTATCGTCGGCTGCGAAGCGAAAAAGACATACACTTGTATTTTATTCTTTTACTTTATTTCAATGGAAAATAGCTGCGGTTAAGATCTTTTTCTGTCCGTGTGAATTTGAAAGACAGAAAAAGGAACCGAGATAAATGATGTCTGCATTTAAAAAGAACTGTAAAAGTAAAAGTGAAACTTACAGTAGTGAGAGGGGGGGGGGGGGGGGAAGAGAATGACTAAAGACCTAAGAAATTAAGTATAAAATGTCAAATTTAAACTAAATATTTTATTTGAAAGGGGGGGGGGAAATAATGACAATTTATAATGAACCAGTACGGTTAAAAGTTGATTTTTGAGGGGAGAGGAGGAATCATGCATATATAACGGGAAATCTGTTATATATACACCAAAAACTAATCAGCACCAGTTTATATCAAAGTCTAACTGAATCTAAATTTTTATTCAATTCCGTACATTAGTTCATGAGATAAGAGTTATTGCTGAAATCGCAAAAAATGCAGCAAAGCAGCACTACCCGTTGGGCGATATGCACCAAAATTCAATAAGCAACAATTTAACTTGTAACTCAATCTGAAGTTTTATGAAAATCTGTGCATTAGTTCTTGAGGTAAAGCTATTGCAAAAATTGAGATAAATGCAGCATAGCAGCACCACCTGTTGGGCAGTATACACCAAAAACAAATCAGCACCAGTTTACATCACGGTCTAACTCAATCTGAAGTTTTGTGAAATTCTGAGGTTCTTGAGATAGAGCACCCACACAGACATTTTCTAAAAACCATCAAATCATCTTCAGGATCTTTTTAAAATGTATAAATCCATCATAAAATGGAAGTCTAAATTTTTCACGAATCCAATAGTTTCTTCTTGTAAAGATAGAAAGTAAAAATACATATTTTTTATTTTCATCAATATCGTTGATTTGAATTTTTTATTTAAAGATATTCTTATGATATAACCTTTACCTATAATTATGTACTATGTATGTTGCCTACTAGGTTCTATGTTAGTAAAGTATTTCAATGTGTTGAAATACATTTTTATTTTACTTCAGATGTGTATGTAATGGCTTTTATATATTAATTTTTTTCAAAATTAACTGAAATGACTTAAATTCATTAAATGTATGTTGTTTAAATTTTAAAATTATTTCTGAAAATTGAAAAAACCCACATCGTTGGTTTTTCAGTGGGCTTTTTCAAGTGGGCCCATTCTGAAAAAACCCACTGGGTTTTTTCGAACTGGGCCCAGTCTTGCGAACCCTGCGTAATAAGAACTCAGGTCTTCTAAAAATAGGAAATTCGCCGTCTTTAATTTATGTTTGCGTCATGGCGAATGAAGCTTTCAACACTGACACCTTTTACCTTTTGTCCCCTGTGTCTTGTGTCATAAGTTGCGCCACTTTCGCAGAAGCGAAGAAGTTAATGTAGACGAAATTAGGAGACGGGACGAAATATGGGCACTTTACCTTATATAATTTACATGATCTGCCTGGTTTAATTTTTTTTAGGTTGTTTACACTTTTTCAAACAGGACCTGATATCCCATATGAAAAAAAGTAAACGCGTGTGGAGCATATACCCTCAGTTTTATTGAATAAAAAATAAACATGCAATATATATTGAGATTTTTATTTGATTTGTTTACTGTTTAACTGTTTGGCAAAATTAAAAAAATATCAAAGCATTGATACATTGTCATATTTTTCTCAGATACTGTGTTTTTATAGATCTTAAAGGTAGAAAAATAGAAAAGGATAGAAAATAACATATCATAATGCGTTTTAAATACACTTTCCCCGAAACAAATATTTTGCTGTCAATGCAAATTTAAATTATACTATGAGTTTTAATTTTTATTCAAAATCAAAATTTATTTGAAGGACAGACTTCATGAACGCTATTATGTATATGTGCACCCGTTTCAAAGAGTTGATTTATTAAGGTCTTCAAACTAATTATAAAATCTAATCGCATAATAATATAAAATTTCAAAGGAAACTTTGATTCTAAGCAGTTTTGTTGTTTTTTTATTTTAATTATCTATCGGTATAACAAATGGATTAGTAAGAAATGTTTTAGTAATTTGTTTTAAGTAGTAAAATGGAGAATACTATTATTTCACACTATATCATATAAGAAAATAATGTCAAATAATGTCATTTATTACTTTTATTTTTGATCTAATGCACTCATATGACAACAGAGAGCAATGAAAAAAGATTCCTAATAATGCAAGAAAATTCTTGTTCATCTCAAACATTTTTGAAAATTGAATTACTTTGAACATGTACTTAGAAAATAAAAGAAAAACTAATAAATAGTTTTAAGTTGTTTTAATTTTTAGTTCTTCTACATTTTAATGTTTCTCATGTTCTATTTTTTTCATAATTTCTGTTTAAACGTAAGAATAATAAGTTGATTTCCATTGAAAATTAGTTTAGCATTTCATGATAAAATACCTAAATTTATTACTAACAATAACATTATATATATGGTGAAATGTAATATAACATTATATATCTGTATATACCCTGCCAAAATTTATATACACATTCATTTCTCCTATAATTATTTCAGTGTATCAATATACCAGTTGCTAAATTACCTCTTAAAATGGCATCGATAAAAAATAAAGATTTGTGATTTGTTTGTCTAAACGTTTCAATTTTATTTAAATCTAAAATTTCTTTATCTGTAAGAATTATTGAAAACAATTTTTTGTATCATGTATGTAATAATTAAGGAGCATGTTAAAATTATGTTAAACAAGTAAGAGTGAATGTCACTGTTTATTATTATTATTATCATTATTTGCAGTTTACGTCATCGATTTATTTTCAAAATGATTTCTTTTTTGTGTGTGTGAGGAGGGGAGGGGGGGGAGGGTGTTAACGTTTATTATGTAATAAGTGTTTAATTCTAGTTTGATTTCAATAATGATTTGAGTAAGTTACACATAACTAGGAATGATTAGATAATGTAGGATTTAATTTTAAATATTAAAAATACGATTCTGCAATTTTATGAAGGTCTTACTTTACTTTTTTTTTAAATCAGTTTTAAAATTCAAGAAATTAATTTAATTATCAAGAAATTAATTTAAACATTTTATTGCATCCCAAACGGTAAAGTTATATGTTTCTTTTCAGTAATTTAATCTATCCAGATTATAATGCTGTAGTAGGAACGCTTATCTGATTATAACTTAAAGTCAAGATTTTTCTATTTAAAAATATATTTATGAACTTTAAACTCTAAGAAATTGAATAATTATTGGCATTTCTTAAAATTGATTATCATATATTCTTCATGTAACCGTTTTAATTTAATACGTTTTAAAATTAATGACAAATTTAGACGCATTTACTTTTTCCAAAAAATTTTCATAATAGTCCCTACCAGTAAAATAACATAAAACTTTTCTTTCATTTAAATGTTATATTGGAAGATATTGGCTTCATTACTGTATAACCACGAAATGACATTCCGTACTTAAAGAAAAGTTTATTGTATTGTTTTTTTAGGACATTTGTAAACACAATTATAGCACATATAAACAGCTTGTTCTCGAGCCCTTATTTATTTATTTTTTTTTGACAATTTTTTTCCTACTTTTTTGTTCACTCTTATTTCTTTTTATAATAAATATAAAATAAGTAAAAGGTTGATGGCATAATCGGTAATATATGTTTTCCTGTCAAAAGAACAAAAAGACAAAAATATATGAATAAATGAAAAATTATTCATTGAAAAGTAAAATTTCAAATAATTATAAGAATATTTCTAATTTTATGTTCATAATTTTCTAAAACCTAATTGTCAGAATCAGTATTTTCTATCTTCAAATAATTAAAAATAAATTAGTAAAAAATTCATTTAAATATATAATTTCATAAGATGCTAAGACTATTCCATTCTTCATTTTAATTCATAAATCTTTATATGTAGCACAAAATCTCTCGTATAATTTAAGAACTATTAAATTAAAGAAACATACCATTTATTTAACGAAAACGAATTAATAATTTACAACATTTAAGAAGTTTCCGAATTGCTTTAATATAAGAAATATAAATGATGATTTTATGCAACGAAACAATATATTTTTTAATCGAGTTTGTTTGACGTCCGAGTTGGCACATTTTATTTTTACTTATACACTTACACACTTTGACTGTTTTAGAGTAATTCTGCCATAATGGGTCACTCCCACTGCTAAAAACATTGGAGCTCTTCCTTTATTTAAATGTTACACTGGAATGTATTGGCTTCATTTCAATGTAATCACGACATGACAGCCCACGAAGGGGCATTGAATTTTTTGTTTGTTTTCGACAGTGTTAAAACCATTAAGTTCATGGGATTAAATTGCTCCACGTGGTTCTGTAAGCTCATTATTTACTGAGAAATTGTTTTTTTTTATCACTTTATAAATAAATACAAAGACTGTATTCACAAATTACTTTAACGGTTGTGACTTTCTCTATGATGTAAATTTAAATGAAAAAAATCTTCAATTCGGAACATCATTTCGGGATTACGGTCTGCGTCATTAAAAATATTCTTTGCTTTAAAATGTCACTGGAAAATAAACAATGGGTCTAAAATTGCGTAGTTACGCTATACGAAGAGAAGTACTCTTATTCGACAACTTAAAAAAGTTGTGAAAACTATGGATTTGACATATTTACAAGTAAAATAAGGGACATAATTAATAACAAAGAAAATTAACGTCAAACTTTAAGTTTGACTGGGAAAATGTTTAAGATGCATACCCAACAAAGATATTTTCACACCTTATTATATCTAAAATCGAATCAAATGTTCTTAAAAAATACATACAATATTTTGAATGAAAATCAAATTTTAAATTAAAATTGCCTTTTAAGTATGTAATTTGAAATTTGATTTTCATTTGAAATATTGTATGCAAGGCGAATGATTCTCTCTGAAAAATTTTCCAAATTTTAATATAATTTAAATTGATGCTGGATTTAATTACGATAAGTATTCCATCCTGTGCTGCGTTTGTAGCCTTGCCAACATGTAATAGTGAGAAATTTTTCAGGCTGGGTATCGTTCAATGTGATTTAGTCGGTAGGATGTCAGTGCGCTATACTGATGGCCCGGGTTCGAGTCCCGGCATGGAATCTTTTTCACTATGTTGGCCTTTGCGCCTTTTAAGCAATTATTTGGAAATTCAATTTTCATTTGAAATCATCACAGTTTTTATGACAGGTTCGTCACAAATGACACATTTCACAAATTGGTCACAATGAGACATCAAAGCATCGTCGCTTTCGTCACAGATTCGTCATAAAGTTAATGCCAAGATAGCCACAAATGACACATTTTTCACAAATTTGTCACACCGTGTCTTCACAGATTGGTTAAAATGTAACGTCACAAACGACAACTAAAACGGCCATAACGACTTTGCATTGTATCACTATGACGTCCCATCGTCGACGGTCACAAAATCGCAGTGTGACTTCACAACGACGTTGTTGTGACGTCACCATACTTTACGGGTACGTATGTATAAAGGGCATACTAAATTCTGGACGGAGTTCTTTGGATACCTTGTTCAAAAATGGTTGCCTAAAGAATGAAAGAAAGTATATTTCAAATTGAAAAAGACGTAAAAAATATATAGAAACACAAAATGGATTTTTCCTTTAAGTATTTGGCCTTCCTGAAGGATTCCAGAGCATTTTTTCGTTTCATTTATATCCATAAAAATGGATGAGACATAACAGTTTGAAATTCTTGGGTGACAGACAGATTAATGTGTAAATTTTTCTTGTTGTCGCACTATTTATTAACCGATTTGGATGTCATTCAGCATGTGTAGAGGACATAACACGGTCTCAACCGAGTTCGTTGACCAGCATTAACCGCCGGCTTGCTTGAAATGGCTGCATGAAAAATAAAATAATATTCAAATATATTTACAAAAGAATTAGAAATAAAATGAGATGTTGCTTTAAATGCTTGTCTTTGATATAAGGATTAAGCAACGTTTTTTGTTTTGTCTATAACTTAATAAGTGGCTTGAGATATAGCAATTGGAAAACAAGAGTAGTTCTCCGTAAATGAAGCCGATTTGCCGACACTTGACTATTTTTTCAAAATTGCAATACAATTTAATATGGTCTAAAAGTGCGAATCTTTTATAATCGGGTTGCCTGCATTTTAGATTCCTGTGTTTGAGTACAGTTAGACGAATTCTTAAGAACAATCAATATAAAAGCTACTTTTATCTCCCGGCATAGGGCTTAATGACTTTTTCCAGTTCAAAAAGCCAATAAACATTTTCTAGTGCTTCAAAAAATGCACATTTGTTTTCTTTTGTATTATGATTTATAAAAATATATGGTGCTTTATATTAAATATTCTAAATTAATACCTAAATACACAGAATGGAATTGAAACTTTTGGAAGACACTTCTAACATCTTCTAAACACAGAAAGTTGCAAATATATTGCACGATCTTAAATAAAATGTATGCTTATATTATAAATATATAATCTTAAAAGCGCGAAATAAATTCTCTAACTGAACAGCATTAACAAACTTAAATTCATAATTCATTGCATCCAACAAAATCATGTTTTTATAATTTCAAAACAGGAATTCGAGGATTATGGTAAGCACCCAAGCCATTAAATTTCATTAAACGCAACCCCTGAACCATTGAAATACCTATACCGATATATTTTTAAAATAATATCTATCCTTAAGGATTTGACAAAAATCATTTTTGTTTAAGATAAAATCTCCGAGTCTGATAATTCGGGTCTCTATTAAATGACTTTATAAAGATTCATTAAAGATCATTTCCCTTTAAGGAAATTAGTAGGGAATTGTAACATAACTTTTAAACTTTTCTTGATCCCTTTAGACTATGTTTTCGAAATCATATAGAATTTCTGACTTAATTGATTTTTACTTTTAATCTCTGGGTCTTATTACTTGTGTGTGTATTCATTTGTATGGTGCATATGCCCCGGGAATTCTTGGCAAAAATGCAAAAGTCACCAAAACATTTATGATAACCTTTTATTTGTCGTTATTACTTGTTATTTGCTTGAAGCTTTTCTTTGGGGAGTAACGCAATGTATTGCATTTGTGTTGAATGAAAGCTTTCGATTTTTGTTGGTGAAAAAAGTTATATTCAATGGTCCATTTAGTAAAAATATATAACGTTTCTTTTTTTAATTATTATTATCAGCAAAAAATCATGTTTAATTTGTTCTTTATAAGAGAGTTACCATATGGATTAATAAAATTCCATTAGTAAAGAAGATCATTGATAAAAATTTGGGAATCTTGCCAGTTGTTGTGACCTTAATGTTTGTTTACTTGTCTAACTACTATAAGCAAATTCGTCAAACGTGTGTCATTGTTTTGTATTTTGGGTTGTTATGGTTAAGACAACAACCTTTAATTTGATCTTATGTCCTGCAGATAAGCTCCAACACCATGCTCATTTACATTTTAATAGAATTCGGAATTCATAATTTCTTACTAATCAATTATATTAGTTTTCCAGTTTTTGATAGTATTTTATCAAATGCGAAAGTAAGAAATATATGTAGTATGCAATCGGATGATAAATAATTACTGATAAAAACACATATGCGTTAATACAATGTCTAATTATCAAAAATTGCATGGAAAAAACGTTGTAACTAATTTAAAATATAACATAAAATCCAGTTTTTCATTCACAAAATTAATAATGACCAGTTTTAGTACGATTCTTCTTATTACTTAAATGTCACAGGAATTATTCTTGCTAGTATTTAGCGTTTAGTAAGCAACTATTACAAGGGTTAATTTTTTTTTTAACATTGTTGCAATAAAGTCAGTAATGTGCCTCATTATGTAACGTAAAATTTTCCGAGCTCTCGTATATCACATAAAAGTTTATTGGTTACCTATCAAACTCAAATGCAATGAAAATAACAATTATTTTTTAAATGAAATCTTATTTTTCAATAACTTCTTATTTCGTTTTTGAGAAATATTTTTACACGTTGATAAAGGACGTTAGTGTTGACGAATATAAATAATGGATACATAGTGACTCGAAGTTACATAAGTGACAAAGCGTCATTTCTTCTCTTCATTTGGGCTTCAAAATCGATCTTTAAGTGAGTTAAATATAACCACACTATTTGGCAATAACTTTCCTCTTGAGATTACTGTTATCTAAAACTAGGGTATTACTTATTGTGAAATAGTTCAAACAGTGCACCATGTACAGTTTTAATCAGACCATGACAATAGAATGTAGCTCACTGTTTAAAAATAAGAACTTGCAGCATGCAATCTATGTTTTTTATATGAAATGTAGAGTATGTATTCGATCATAAAATTAATGAAACCTGAAGTGCATTTTTCACAATTTTATTTAAAGGGTGTCTGAAAATGTAATTTTACTGGAACATGTAAATGATCTTGGCAAAATCACAATTTTGTTTAAGTCTTTTCAAATATACTTTTATGATTGTAATTATCTATATACATATATAAAAGAGTATTTATTGACGAACTCGTGATTATGAGTGACTCGAAGCACAACCCAAACTGCTCAGCCTAGAAACATTAACCTCCTCAGACCCCGTGTATCCTATAGGATACACAACTTTACAATTTTTTTTCACGTATAAAAATAATATTTAAAAAAGAGAAATTGGTGTGCATGGAACCTAACACATGGCAATAACTAAAGCAAAATAGCAATTTCATTCTTAGAGCACTTATTTGGTGGGATATGTCTAATTTAAAAATGGCTTGCAGCAAAAATGTTAGCAGTTTACGTCGGAAAAAAGGTAAGCATTGTTATTTAAAAAATTATCAAACTTGTAACCTTTATATATGAAATAAATTAAAAATAGATGAATGAAGTTTATTCTAGTACAAAATATTTTTAAATAATGTGTAATTTTAATAATATGAACTAGCTTTATAAGTGATGTATCCTATAGGATACATGGGGATTGACTCTAACACGTAATGTTAATTTTTTATGTTGTCTAAAAGATACATTTTGACTAAATAACAGTAAAATTGGCATGAATATTTACTATAATGAACATCAATTAATGTTATTAAATAACAGGAATGTTTTTAACCAGTGTTGAATTCAGATATTTTTCTCCGGGAGGGATTTCTGCTGCTCCGTGGGGGGGGGGCATTGTAAAGTTCCGGGAGGTAAATTGCGCTGCAACAATGGATTTTATGTCCATTAAAAAGCACAAATTCTCAAACCTTCCGGGGAGGACATTTCAGTGTTCCGGACCCCCCCAACCCCCTGAATTCAACTCCGTTGAATTTAAAAAAAAATTCGTCTGATGGATGGATCTTTCCAGTCTTTATGTTCTTTTTCTTTTTCCGGATGGATCTTTGCAGCTCCAGGGCGATATTTTAGAGATCCGGTATGGAAATTGCAGTTTTGTCCATTAAAAAGCATAAAATCTCAAACCTTCCTGGGGGAACATTTCAATGTTCCAGGGTAGATCTCCCCCCACCTCCCGACCACAACTTGAATTCAACACTAATTTTTAATGATATTTTTACATGTATAGTAATGCGGTGAAACATTATTATTTTTAAAAATGTAGGGCTTTCTGAAGCTGAAATTCTTGAATTGTTAGAAGATTCAGATTTTGGAGTGTCATCAGACAGGGAGGTAGATGAAGAGATAGCTGAGTAGTTTATAAGTGATGAACTGACTAGTCAGTCAGAAGATGAAGATGAAGAAACAGGCGTAAATAATGGTAATGACTCATCAAGAAGAGTGTTTTGAAAACACCAAGAAGATTTTGATCCTCTACCTCCAGCTCCAGAATTTGAACCCGAAGCTGTAAATTACACATGCAAACTTCCTAAAGAGTATTTTGAAAAACATTTAGACGGTAGTATATTTTCAGAAATTGCTGATCTGACTAATCGGACATACTTTTTGAAGAAATGTAAGCAACGAAACACTTCCTTACATGAAATTAAGATTTTTTTCGTTGTATCAATTGCAATGTCCTATCTAAAGTTTCCACGAATTCGTATATACTGGGCAAGGCATACTAGAGTTGATTTAATTGCATCCCAAATGAATCGTGATCGTTATTTTTTAATTCGTCAGAATCTGAAAGTTGTCGAAGACGATTTAGTGACAGATACAGATCGAGAGAAGGATACATTATGGAAAATACGCCCTGTAATTAATTCTGTTCGAAGGGGATGTTTAACAAACCCACGTTCAAGAATGGTTGCATATGATGAACAAATGATACCTTTTTGGGGGCATACTAATATGAGGCAATACGTTCGCGGGAAACCAAATCCATGTGGATTAAAATATTTTGTTGCAACTTCCTCTGATGGTTTACCCCTAGTTTTTTTCTTTACGAAGGAAAAGGTGATACAATCACAGCTAACGGAAGTGAAGATAATCTAGATATTGGAGAGAAAGTGATAGTACGCTTGTCGGAAAATCTTCCTGAAGGATCGCATATATTTGCAGACCGTTATTTCATGTCAGTTCCTTTACTTGACATATTACATATTAAAGGCTTACAAGGTACAGGTACGATAAGGAAAACAAATATTCCGAAAGCTGCAGAATTTTCTTCTGATGCTTCGTTAAGAAAAACTGGAAGGGGTTCTGTGGACCAACTAGTAAGAAATGATGGTCAAATTGCATTGGTAAAGTGGTTTGATAATAAACCAATAATTATTGCTTCGTCAGTCTTAGGTAAAGAACCAACAGATGTTTGTAAACGTTGGTGTAAAAAGGATAAATGCTTCATAGATGTGAATAGACCAAATATAGTAAAAGAATACAATACAAACATGGGAGGAGTTGACCTTCTTGATAGGATAATTAGTTTCTATAAAATATCTGCAAAGACAAGAAAGTGGACTGTAAGAAAAATATTTTATTTTGTAGATTTTTCATTGGCTGCTGGGTGGATAGAGTATCGACGAGAAGCACGGTATTTGCATACTGATAACAAAAATACTTTAGATTATTTGGAATTTCTAGAACGAGTCGCTGAAACGTTAATTCACAGTAAGAATGACCAGATTGATTCAGTAATGAATAATGAAATTTCAGAAACAGATTCTGATACTGAATTTATGTCTCCATTGGAAAAGAAAAGAAGAAATCCCTGCCCTGAACCATCTCCTGAATTAAGAAAAATGTCTGCATCCCACCTTCCTGAAATTCCACAGCAAACAAGTACATCACGTTGCAGATATTCTGGCTGTAACTCTACAAAAGCTAGAACACGATGCACTGTTTGCAATATGTTTCTTTGTCTCACGAAGGAAAGGAACTGGTTCATGAAATATCATCAATTGAAAAGATAACACGTTTTTATAACAAATTCTTACATTAATTATTAAAAAAAAAAATGTAAACAAAAGTAAAAATAAAACGTAAATAACTTTTCTATATATTAATATACGATTTGCATAGTCCATTAGTAATAAAAAGTTATTAAATGCATACTTATTCCTTATTTTTCATTGTTTTTGATCATGCAAACAATTCATAGCAAATAGTCAGAAAATGTACTCATTCAGTCCCCATGTATCCTATAGGATACATCAAATTTAAGGTATAAAAAATAAATTTTAATTTTTTTCGCATTTAATTTTTTCTTAGTTAGGAGTTTGTTAATATAAATTCATAACTAAAGTAGAAAAAAATATAAAAATAAAAGCTGGGGTCTGAGGAGGTTAAAATTGTGGAAAAATATTTCTTTAAAATGTAGCTGAATTTAGTGACTTTTTTAATATCTTAAAAAATTCCAAAATATTATTTTTTTTAAAACTCCAAATCAAAGATAAGCATTATATGCTGCAAAAATGCAATGTATTGCCTTCTCCTGTACATGTTACCAGAATTGGCTATTGTTTTTAGAAAGCTAATGGAAAAGAAAAAAATCGGATTACTTATTAAAAGATAAGATTTCGAATACAGTATAGCACATTGACGGTTATGTAAAATCCGACATCGATTTTAACTGTATGTTGAGTATAAAATTATTACCAAGTGATGATGAATTCATTACAAGATATGCTGCATCATAATATTCTCGGAATCGCATTTTAATTCTGTATATTAGTGTATAAGAAGGAATGGAAGCATGATCGATGAGAAGGGGGCGGCCATTCCAATTATGGAAGGACACACAGAAAGCGCCCCAAAAATAGATCACATATTCGTTCAATGCATGCTTATAATAGAGATGGGAAATACAGTTATTTTTGGTTAATAGGTTACATCGTTCCACACTTATACAGGTAACAGGTTGCAACAGCCTGTTATTTTTATAACATATAACTAATCTCTGTGTATGCGGCCATTGGATGTTTTAATTAGAATGTCTTTTAAGCAAAATGTTCCTTGAATGAATCCTTTTCCTTCTTTTCCTTCCAAAATGAATCCTTTTTTGACGCAATTATAAATGCTGTTTTCTATGCAGATGAATCAAAATTAGTTTGTGGTTAAAAACTTAATTTTTGCAAAAAAAAAAAAAACTAACCTAGTTATGATACTTTGAATTTCATGCATTTTTAGCGTTTTATGACACGAAAAACGTGTTTTTCCGTTTATGGTTATTAAAACATTGAAAATTTATAAAATTATAAGTATCATAACTGAGTAAGTTTTGACAATACAAGAATAAATTATTGCTGTTTTACTTGTTAGAACATGGAAAAACTTTTTCTAAATAAAACTTATAGGACCCAGGTATTGCATAAAATTTGTAATTTCTTATCTATTTAAAATTCTAATTATTGTAATTATTCTAATGTAAATAGATTTTTATGTGATGCAGAACAGAATTTGAAAATTTTTTGCAATTGGAACTATATTTCAAAAAACTAACGGTTTAGAAATTAATTACTGGTAAACGATAAAAGACACCCTGTATAATAATTAACACAGTTTTAACAACACGATTTCTAACTTCATGAACATCATACATACATCATAGATTATGAAACACTTTCCAACAGGATTCAGAATACTATATAAAAAGTCACAACTTACAATGGTGGAAGATGATGTCTTAATGAACAATTTGGAAAACGCATTTGATGTCAATTCACCCAAATTCATGCATTTGAAAACACGATTTCTGGCATTACCATGAATAGTCGTTAAAATGTACGATTTTTTGCAGCCCTGTATGTGATCTACAGATATGTATGCGCACTACACAGTATGCGAAAAGTCAGCTCAGTTGAACGCATAATACATTTTAAAATTTACGCTCAGACATTTCAACAATGTTGTTGAGAAATTTTGTTTATGATATAGAATTTATGCACACCAAGTAAAATTTAAAAAATAGTTAAATTTAAAAACACATAACGCAATTGAAAAAGCACTTCCAGCAATTATTGTTCATAGTCTTCAATAGTTTAATTATTGCTCATTTTATTCTATAGCGAAAATGCTTTGTGTGTTTCTGTAAATAAACGATAAGTTCTATGCACACCATATTCTATAGTAAGAAACTTGTAGTACACCTCAGTGATTTATATCAATTTTAATAGGTTTTAATTACTATAATTTCATTAAAATACATAGTGAGCGATTGTTCCCCATATACCGTAATGAAATGCAATTCTTTTGAGTGGCCCTCGAAATGAACCAAAAATGCTATACACACTTCCTTTACAATACCGAGCATGTCATACTAAAACCAAATAATATGTATCCATTTCATGGTAATTGGACTATGTTTACGCCAGTTAAA
The DNA here is from genome assembly GCA_963932465.1 of Maratus speciosus. Classification (NCBI taxonomy): domain Eukaryota; kingdom Metazoa; phylum Arthropoda; class Arachnida; order Araneae; family Salticidae; genus Maratus; species Maratus speciosus. The sequence continues at coordinate 191,025,767 of OZ010793.1, read as the reverse complement.
GAAAAGACAGACAGACAAACTGAACTTATAAATGCTTTTCAACTACGTTGGAAAGTATTAAAAAGAGAGAAATTTGTTCAAAACTTCATAGCAGCTATATATATCAACGTATATTCAAAGCTAATTTCACAAGAACATAAAAATGTTATTTATATACTTTTAATCAAATGCAATTTCTCCAAACAAATTTCCTTCGTACAAATATGTTTTTCAAATTAATTGCAACTGTACTAAAATTAGGTTATCTCATAAATTGTAGGATTCTTTTTTTTCAGAAAATTAAAACAATAACAAAACAAAAATAATAGAACCGCTTGGCCAAAAAAAACAAAATTGATAGTACTAAAATCCCCGACCCACCCCCTAAAAAAACTCTATGCGCACTAGCAGTAATCCTTTTAAATATTCTAATAAACAACCGCAAAACGCTCCTTTCCTTCTCTAAAACATGAAGATACTTTTAATCCAAAGTCTCTCACTGAGACAAAACTATCATTTCAGATAAATTTATCCTTTAGCATATTTTTTTTTTTAAAACACTTTCGTAACAAACGTTTCAAAACAAGCAAATGTTATATTGACCGCAGAAAATTTTAGCAGATAAATAATTGCAAAGATGTTCCATTATCTCTGTTTATTCAAATGCTTACCAAGCGATAAAAGTTCATTTTATATGTTAAGAACTACGTTCTACTAATAGCATAATTCAGAACGAATGAAGGAATTATCTGTGGTTGGTTTCCAACTGTTGCAGCTTGCAGCCGTTTTCAGTTGCAATCAATCGAAGTTTTAATGTACCCGTTTTAAATGCGCTAATAATCAGATAAAAATTATAAATTCATCGATTTAATTTGAATGCAGCAAAACAATGTTTTTTTTTTTTTTTTTTTTTTTTTTTTTTTTGCGAGATTTTCTATTCAAAATCGAGAATTAGAAATTTTAAGAGATAAAATTATAAATAAATGTATTTTACTTTAATGTTGCAAAAAAGGTACTTTTTATAATTTGAATGAATCTGAACACGTGTGTTTTGTTGCATTTTTAAAGGGGGGTGGGTGGTGAAATGAAAGCTATTTTCATTTACATAAGATAAATTAAATATATTGGAAAATTCAACATTTATATATTCCATATTATACAGTATTTAAAGGAATGAAAAGTGAAAAAAACTCTATTAATTTAAAATGCTACTATATACTATGTACAGTCGTGGAAAAAAAAAAAAAAGTAAACACCCCCTACTAACTCTTCAACAAATTATTGTAGACGGAAGTTACTGGTACCGAATGATTGTAAATAAAGTCTACTTTTAAATGATGTATATAAAATTTGCTTAGGGGGCCATCTATATATTAAAACGAACCCAAACCTCATTTTTTTCAATAGCAATACCCAATTTTAACGAGATATTTCAAATCTTCGGTTCAAACTATGCCCAGACACCAAATTTCAAATCATTTGAATGATAAGTTTTTGAATTATAAACATTCAAAATTGAGTGCTTCTAATGTTAAATTACATCTTCATATTTTTATTTATATCTCCTGAAATTATGCTCCTAATATGATAATCTTTTGTGTAGCAATAATACTAATATACCCAAACATAAATACGCTTAATTTGCAATTTTTATAATTTTATGATATGAATTATGAATTATGAAATTAATATTCGAAAAAATTATGAATTGCAACCTACAATTTTTTTGATGGATTTAGATTTATTAAGTCCTGCTTTATGAAAATCCGAAATTTCACATTTTTCTTCCAAATAGTTTTCAAATTATGCTTAAAAAACGGCAAAATGATGGTTTAAGGGGCCGTCTATGATAGAAGTGAGTAGATATTTTGAAATTTCTTCTGCTGTCCCGTTGTCTAACAGGCTTCATTAACTGCTTAAGGTGCCTTGATCAAGAAGGAGGCTCTCTCGGTTAACAATCGACTACGGAACTTCAATTTGGATACAGCCCTTAAAATACGCACATTTTATAATAATTAATTTCTCGGAAACTTATGGTACGAATTGCATAAAAATTGGTTTTTAGGCTAATTGAAAGGTGTAGAGTTTATTTATGCTGTCAGAATTGGGTATTGATATTGAAAAAAATAAATTTATGGTTTGTTTTAATATGTAGATGGCCCCCTAAGCAAAATTTATATACACCATTTAAAAGTAGACTTTATTTTCAATCGTTCGGTACCGGTAACTTTCTTCTACGATAATTTGTTGAGAAGTTAGTAGGGGGTGTTTACTTTTTTTTTTTTCCACGACTGTACTATAAGTGTACAAAGGAAAAATATTTAAAATTAATAATGTAGTTTGTACGCACTTAATTATTTTTTTTTTTTTCAACATGAATATTTTGTATTTAAAGACAATTTTTTTTTATCTATAACGTAGAATTATTCACATATTTCTCCATATTTTTACTAAAAAACAATGGTTTATGGAAATTTCAGACTTCAGATTTTTAATGGATTTGCACGTTTTAGGATGTCCCAAGCACATCTATGCATTGCAATTCCTATTCCTAATCGCTAATGTGTAACTTAGCTATATGATTAAAAATCTATATCTGAATTATATTGCCAAATTCACTCGTTGAAAATTAGAAGCAAGCCAAAAAAAAACAGTTTTTAGTTTAAAAAAAAAAAAAATGCTCAGATAAAAAATTAGACAAAACTTTGCTGGGTTCTGTAAGTCAAACTTGGCTTTTTTTTATGGAAATGCTAAATGAAGACAATATATACGATTCATGAGTACAAAACATGTCAAGCATGAGCTTTTTTTCTTAGGAATTTTTAGATGTTTTCCTGATTGCTATGTGTGCCAGTATTTCGTTGATGGTCTACTTTGTGCCATCAGAATCACTGAAAGTATGTGATGGTGATGCTGAGGACCCTGCACCAGGCACCAAACCGAAAAAGCGTTTAATTAGTGATGAAAGTTATTACTATTCATGCACTAGGGATTGATGAAATGCAAAATATATTTTTAGCACCACATACCTAACAGAGTTGCCCATAACGAGAGGGTGAATATGGGCCAATTTAGGGGCGCACTTCTCAAATGAAACGATTGAGGACGTTTTTAGTGAATATTGTTTTATTTTAGATGCAGGAAATTGAATTCTTGATTAAGGCAAATGAATGAATTGGTTGCCATTTAAAACCATACGTTATTTAATTAACAGGGACTTTTCGGTAACATATTAATACAATATTAGGTTCAAGCATAGTAACAGTGTTTCTTATACTAATACGTTAAATAATGCCCATCCCTAGCTTATAATAACTTAAATCTCATTTTTGCAGATATTAACAGGAGTTTAAAAGTTTTTCTCGAATTTTGAAGAAATTTGGTGATACATCGTCCTTTACATTTTTACTAGTATTAAAAATTACTTTAAATAATCACCCAGAAAAAATTAAAAAAAATAATTATATGTATATCAATTTTCAAAGCGGCTTACGTTGAGCTTTCAATTGGTCTTTGTTCGTCTTTCAAGTTATAATCTCGCTTAACGCAGAGATTGTATTTTGCATAAATAGGTTTTACAAATTTTTAACATTTTAAACATTTTTCGCTTACCACATTATGTTTTTAGAAGTGCATCATTGTTTACATTTTATCTGGGTACTTTCGAAGTATAGACAGAAGTTCAATTTATTTTAAATAATTCTAATTTGAAACTAAATTACATATATTCGGAAGGTTTATCTAGAATTTTTTTTCTCCATTATTTCATTATATTTTAAAAGAACTTGTCAAAAATTTACCACGGCACACCTCAGTCTTAATATGGCATATCGGTTGTAAGCCATTACCCTCGGGACTAATTTTGATTATATATATATTTTTTTTACTTCTCGCACTGAATGTTGAAACGAAAATTTTAAAATAAGATCTTTAATAATTACTAAACATTATATTATATGTTTCATATGCATTGTTTTGCTGTGATAAATATTTTGTGTACTTTCTACTTTCGACAGGGAATTTTTTGATTATACAACACAACGCAGGATTTAATTGACAGTCAATATTTTCATTTGTACTGGCATCTGCTTCCCTTTTATTCATTAAGATTTCGGCAATGTCAATTGTAGTTAAACTAGGACATATTAAATTATAGCATTGTAATCAAATATTAGAAGTTGATAAAAGTTCAAAAGGTTCCATAGCTATGTACCGAGATAAGCAGGAAATTTGATGCAATAAATACATTAAGGGTTTTTACTTTCTTCTATCTTCAATAGAAGAAAGTATTGTAATCGAAATTATTTTCGACTTCCGGTTTTCGACGGATTTACACGTTTTAGTGGTCAGAGATCACAAAAAAACATGTTTATACAAAATGTCTGTCTGTCAGTCGGTGTGTCCCTGTGTCGTCATTGTACCATCAAAAATTGTATGAAGTTATGCACAGAATTGAACCTTTTTTTTAAAGTTTTTGGCTATGGCAAGCAGGTCCTCCCTGAATAAGAAAAAATCCTCCTGTAGGGGGCGCTGTAATACCAATTTTTGTGCATTTTGAATACTGTACCATCGTAAAGTGTATGAAGTTATGCATAGAATTGAACAATATTTTTTTGTATGTTTTTCGTCATGGCAAGAAGGTCCTACCGGAATTTGGAAACATTCCGCCGGTAAGGGGCGCTGTAATAACTATTTTTCTGCGATTATTGGGCATTTTGAATATTTTACCATCGTAAAGTGTATAAAGTTATGCATAGAATTGAACGATATTTTTTGTATATGTTTTTCGCCATGGCAAGAAGGTCTTTCCTGAATTTGGAAAAATTCCGTCGGTAGGGGGCGCTGTAATAACGATTTTTGTGCGAATTTTGTGCATTTTGAATATTGTACCATCGTAAAGTGTATGAAGTTATGCATAGAATTGAACCAAATGTTTGTGTATGTTTTTGGCCATGGCAAGAAGATCGTCCCTGAATTTTGAAAATATTCGCCGGTAGAAGGCATTGTGAAAGCGATTTTTGTGCAATTTTCAATATTGTACCATCGAAAAGTGTATGAAGTTACGCTTAATTCTAATAAAAATACTAATAAAACTAATTATAATAAAATATTGACATGAGATAGAAGAAAGTTTTGGGATTGGCACATCCAAGTTTTTTTTTTTTTTTTTTTTAATGTAGAAAGTATGTTTTCTAATAAAGATTTAAAGGTGGCAGAAAATAATGTTTTACATGCACTCCATGTAGTAATAGTTCCCTGTGCCCAATTCAACGTTTCAGATCTAAGAAGGCAAGTGTACAACGGAAATTTACTTTGATATATATATTTTATAAAACCTTGATAATATGGATGTAAAATTTCAATACAGATAGGGGACAAACAATGTAATTTTACAACACATAGATTTATTGTAACTGTATATGTGGTGCACATGTATCGACGAGTGTAAAGAAACTCCTCGGTTGTTTAAAGCTATTAAGTAAATTCTTCCTGAATTCTATTTTTTTTTTCTAGGGAATATTATTTTTACTAAATTAGTAATCGTAAAACGGAAATAATAAATTTGTTGAAAGCTTTGATAATCAGTTAAGTTGATATACCTTTAATTTGAAATTTATTAATGTGAATATTTTTATAAGAACAATGCATAGTTTTTTTTAAACGAAATAATATTTGTTATACTGAAAAAATACACTTAAAAAAATGTCATTCATTGTAACGCAATTCTAATATTCATATTTAAAAATATTTTTAACTCATAAACTTAGTAATCGTAAAACTGGACTGTTACTTAAAGCTTTCAAAAAATTCATTTATTTGTAGTATCTCTTTTTTTGACATTTTTTAATGTATTTTCTTTAAGAATCCAAAATATATCTGTTAAAGTGAAAAACACTTCATTGTAATGCGATTCTAATATGCATATTTTAAAAATCATTTTTAGCTCATAAGCTTTACCTTTATATTAAAATTAATATGTTAAAGAAACTACATTTAGTGTAATATCTTTAAAATAAATACAATGGTATAAAACCCCGTTTATCGTGAATGACATTCACTATTTAGAAAACCATTTGCTCTGTGAAAATATTATTGCGATTATTTTATGAATAAGTAACAAATCCTTGCAATAATAAATCCATAGTAAGCTAGTTAAGCATTATTTAGTAGAAATGGGTAAGATCGGGTGACGAAAAATATTTGTATAGCATTCTTGTAACTGTCGATAAGGGAAGAACGTAAACGGAGATTATGAAAGTACATCAACGTGACAAGGATATCAGCTTTTATAAATCACTGAGTGCTACTGATAGTAATTTCACTAACACCAGAACTTAAAAAAAATAACTACATCTGTCAAAGTAGATAAATCTTACAACATTATATTATAAAAGGAAATTCATTCGCTTACTTCACGTGATTCGCATACTTCACGAAAACTGACTTATTTTACAATTATATGTGTTAATGAACAAGATGCAAAATGTTACAATTGAAACTGTTAATGAAATACCTTTTCGTATTTACGATTATAAATTTTAAATTTCTAAAACTATTGTATTTTGAAAATAATATAGTTATTGAAATTAGAAACACAAAAGACAGTAACGCAAAAGAATGGATATGATATATTTTTGGAATGTTGGCGAATGTAACGTTTGGATAAATATAGTTTTAGTGTAATTATGTTGCATTCGCATGTAATATTATACAAAACCAGCGGAGGAGAAGGAGCTACGCTCAGTTAAAATTAGGTTTGCGTTCAACTCGATATAACAATAAATTCTTGCTTTATTATTGTTATATAATTCCATTTTATAACTCTACGACTTATATAAACAATCACTATTAAATATATGTGCATGTTTCTAAATTTTATATTGCTTACACATTTACAACGACAAGGCATCATTGGAAACTGCATTTTAAGTTGAATTCTGAGTGATTGAATTACGTATCTTCGCTCCTACTGTAATTTTCTGGAAAGTTCCTTCTGATCCTGAAAGTGATTTTTTTGCCGAATACTTCCCATCTCGACAATGTCGCCAATATTTTGCCAAATTTGGCGAGATGTTTTTTTTTTTTTTTTGTGAATATGTATAATACCAACTATTCAACAACTTAATATCTGATTTAACTTTCATTCCTACCGAGATGCACTGACTCGTAGTAATCTCAAAATGACCTACTAATCAAATTTTCTCGAACGTATGACCTAGCCCAAAGGCCTTCTTGTATCCCAAAACGGTTGGATACAAAACTCAGTGAAAATCTTTAGAGCTATTTTGCATATTAAATTTGCATACAAACGAACACAGAAGATTTGCTCGTATTATAATATATGATATAGCCATATATGGCAAACCACAGTCGATTAAAATCAAATTTTCAACAATTGGTTAATTTGCTGTCGTGTGTTTTTCAAAATTTTAATTTCATTCAACATTTAATAGATCTTTTTACTTAATTACATGATTTTAATTTCTCATTTTTGACACTATTATGTGCATATGCCCTATATATAACTCAAATTCTTAACGATGCTTATAGGTAATGGCAACATATTTGGAAACTTTACGAAAAATTAAAAAAAAAAGGTTTTTTCCTCATCTTCGTATTTAATATAGAAATTATAATAAAATGACAATTTTCACGCAATTTTAGTTATGAGTGCATGAAACGTTCTATTTCCATCAAATAATTATATGAAGAGGGAGATTTGGCTTACATTTTTTGTATCTAGAATACTTGAATGAGTTTCTGACACTAACATAATAATGGAATTAAAAAAAAATAAGTTATGATTTGGACAGTTTTGTTAAAATTAAAAAATGTGCAGTTGAGATGTATCATAGCAAAGTCGTATAAAAAAAGAGAAAATATTTCACGCAAGTAAACATAAACGGTCAATATTCTTCACAATTAGCATTCAGCTCGTAAAGTATTATGTCTGTAATTGAGACGTGTGATAAGCAGAGAAATTTAAGGGACGGTAAAATATTTCTTGAATTGCTTTTATTTTTCGCTTTTCTAATTAGGCGCTAAACCAACAGAGTGAGAAGCGTGCAAGCCAAGACCAGGGTCATTGGAATAGCTGACCAATAAATACAGGCTGAGCTACTCAGGTGATATCCAGTCTAGCACCATTCACCCTTATATTTTGGCAAGGCTGCATCTGCAGCTCAAAATTAAATCTCTTCAAGAGACAAAACCCTGTGGTAAACATGAGACAAATTTAACCCAGCATCGAAGAAATGATATAAATGTATAATTTTGTAGGTATGCAACATGCCCGAAATATTGAATTTTATTTGTATGATTTTTTTATTTTGCATTGCTATCTAGTCGTAAAAAGAACAAAGTGAAAAGTGTCCAAGCCAGAATTCGAACCCGGGCCATCGGCTTAGACCACAAATGCTCTACCAACTGAGCTACTTGGAGGATACACAAATTGGCACCTCTCACTCTTATATGGGTTGTGGCTCATAAAACTAAAGACTATGTAAACTATCAATAACTATAACAATCAATACATATCAATGGATATCAATAACTATAACAAACAATAACATAATATACTATAATCTTGTATACACTGCCTTATATACTATTACCTAAAATTTTTGCGAAAATAAAGGAACTTATATTTTATTTTGGAATTTTGATATGTGCTCATCTAAATACAAATCAGGTTAAAACAAAGTATGCGCCATGCCGTTTTCTATAAAATACGCAAATTGGCGACATACTCATTTACGTGACTTTCCCTCTGAAGTTTTTAATGCAAATCCACATTTGGATTTGAGTGAAGCTTCTCGTATTTTTTAATAGATTAACGATTTGTGATGCTAGTTTCCTCTACAAAAAATTTATAGTTTAAAAGACTATCTATTAATGCCTGACCAATGTTTCTTATTCACTACGTATCATTGAAATACGCTACCTCTCTCTTTGGTATGAAAAATCACTTTTACAGTTTAGACAACGGGAAAAAAATCTCAATTTATTCTTAGAGAAAAGAAAGCGCAACAAAGAAAAAAATTGTGGTTATAAAGATTTAATGAATGAAAAACTTACATCTAGAAACTGTAATTCAATTTATATTATTAAACGTCTCAATAGATGTAATATTATTTTAGAAAAACATACCAGCCCTTAAAAACACAACGAGAAAGAAAAAACCATGGTTCTAACGAATGTACTTGGTCATCTATTTTTTCTTTTAAAGATACAAGTGGATATACACGGGATTCGTGACAGACTATAGGAGTACACAATCTTTTTAAAAACAATAACTCTACTCTAGTAGCACGCTACTTGAACAAAAAGCTTTACAAACCAAATTCAAAGGAAGTATCTGGATTTTCAACGTTTTTAAAATGTTGTATGATACTGGGGTAATAGATTTATTACATTTAATAAATTTTTTTAGAATGCGCACAAACAGTACCAAAAATCATATTTATTTGAAAAATAGCAATTATGCGTTTAAATAAATTTTTCAAATTTAACAAAATCGATGGTTTCGTATAGGTTTCACGCATGTATTTAACACTTGAAGAAATCTCCAAAGATCACTATTTACAATCAGCCTTTTTGAATCCGATCACTTCTGTAGTTTAAGTGCATAGTTTAATTACATGTTTTAAATTTGTGTTTATACGTATGATATTTTATTTATTTATTTATTGGTGAATGTTTTAATTACGTTATGTAATATAAGCTTGAAAGAAGTGCTCAGCTACTTACATTAATTTAAATTCAAACGACTTTATTTTTCGTAATATTTTGCACGCGATACAGAGAAATTTAAAAAAATTCATGCTTGAAAAGTACTTCAAAAACAATACAATTTCATTATATGGCGATATATTTTTCAAAGAAATTCTGATATAATTTTCAAAGAAATTTCATTTGAAAGTACATTTTTTTCGACGGTGTAAAAATACGATGTTTAAAAGTTAAAGAAAGTTTCAGTAAAAGTTAAATTTAATCGTCTTTTGTTGATCACCATGAAAATGACGCCAGCCTTACGCAGGGGCAGATTTGTCTTTTATAATAGCAAAAGATAGAGACGTCTGAAGGAATTTCATGCCCTAACAGCATTCTTTTTTGCCTGGCTAACTTTTAGAGAGTCTTACAGCAAGATAATTTGTTGCCCAGTATCACAGTTTATCTTACTACTTAATTGGTCAGATAATTGGAAATGATGATTTATTATTATTATTATTTTTTTTTTATCTAGAAGGTCATTTTAAAATAAAGAAGTTACAATATTGTCGTATAAAGTAATTAACGTTTCTTTAAGAATATATATTTTTTTATTAAAGTGTTAGTGTTACCGGAATGACGGCTAAACGAGACAATGAACGTTAATAAAGTTTCACGTTATTTTTGTAGAAGAACATTAGAAGAAATTATTATTGTAGAAGCAAATATTTTATGTAGCAAAAGCATAATTTAATATATTTATTATATATTCTTTTAAATAAATACTTTTTATTTACAAGATTGTTAACACATTGACACAAGGTTGATTTTCCTTGTTTGCGGCTCATAATATTGAGCATTAACATCGCATATAACATTGAAATTCACTAAAGAGATTCAGGATTGTTCAATTGCAAGTAAAAAGGAAGACAGTCAAGAAACGAAGAAAATAAAGTGTTAAATTAGTTCAAAAAAAATTAAGACGTCACTAACTCCATCAAAGAAAAAAATAAATAAATATCGCACAGGTTTTATAGGAAAATAACACGCTTAATTAATACACTTAATTTTAGCTCACTTTATTAAATGTCCCTACATATATGACGTTATGTCAGCAAAATGTTCGAGTCTTTAAAATACACCTAGAAAGCCGAAGCCATGAGGTGTGTTTGGTCATACTTTTTGTACATTGACTGATGTAAAACTATGAAGGAATTTCACGGCCTTCTAGCATTTTGCCCGCATGTCTGATCTTTTTTAATGTATTGTGATAATATAATTTGTCATCGAGCATCATATTTTATCATCATTGGAAGAGTTAATTAAAAATGTTGATTTTTTTGGAGTAAGCCTTTTTGAGAAAAAAAAAAAAGATTAAATACTGTTGTGAAACATTTAATTTATTTTTCATTAAAGTGTATGTGTTTTTGAAATGACCGGTGAAAAAAAGATGGATAAAAATAACTTGAAGTTTCTTTAAACTCTTTACAGGTCAAGTATATTAGATGAAATTAATTGACTAAAAGAAGATGTACCATGTGGAAAAAAAGTTATTTAATACACTAAATAGATACATTTCATTAATATGACATGTTACCAATAAAAATATAGAATACTTACCGATATATTAGATAATCAATAACTTCTTGACGATAAAATTTTACATTATCTTCAAATATTTAGTATTTCATACAATATTGTAGTTAAATAAATAAATTCAGCATTGTACTAATATGAATAAAAAGGAAGAAATGAAAATCAAGAAGGAAAATCACGCATCAAACATAGATTATGAAACACTCCCGTAGTCTTCCAGAATACTTTAAGTAAAATTCGTTGTTTACTATTGTAAAGAAAATAGCTAAGTAATCATTTAAGAAAATGCACAACACATTTGCGAATGAGATTTTAGCATTTATACTATAAAGGCAGAAAATTGGTCAGATTCTTTCGTGCAAGCTTGTATATGATCATTAGATAATCATAAATTGTACATAATATGCTAAAATTTATTTATTATAAAAACCCACTTACTACAATTGAAAATGCCTCCCTCCCACCACCACACACACAAACTTTCAGCAATTTTTAAAGTTCTATGTATTAACTATAGATTTTTATACACGTCACCTAGTAAGATAAAATTTGGTTCAGGAAAAAACACGTTTCAATGTCTTCAAATCCTTTTTACAGACAGTATCATCCATAGGCGGTGATTTATGAAGTTCTTTGCGCAGCCCTGTACATAATTTTATTTATACTCTTGAAACACCTCTTAGTATACTAAATATTGTTCAACTTGAAAATGCATTACTTAATAAAAAACACTTTTAAGCATTTTAGGCACACGCTCAGCAATGCCTATGAATTATTTTTGAAGCCTTATTTATGATCTATAGAACTTAAATGCCCCCAAGTAGTGTGCTAAAATGTAGTTTCAGTTTAAAGCTATAAGCCTAATAGAAGACGAACGTCTATTTGCACGCTTTTTTCCTTCTTACAGCCTTACTATACCTTCCCTTGGATGTGTTTATTTTTCATGTAGAAACAGCCCCACCAGTGGCCGAGAGGTTCTGCTCTAGAAGCCAGTAGACGGGAGGAGCTGGGTTCGAAACCAATCGTGCACATCGCCCTAATCGTTCGGAGTTTTCTTGGTTTTCTACGAACCATGGATTTCCATGCGTAAATACGGGTTACGTTCGCTTAGAAAGACCCCCACGAAGGGCACTCTCCCCCCTGGGCTTATATCCAACGAGTTGATAACTGGCCGTCAAAAATAAACCCTACTCATGTTGAAACAAAAAGCTTGCAAATAGACGCTCGTCTGACATTAGCCTAACTAAAAAGTAATTACAGCAATTATCTCAGATAGACAGTACTGTCCGATATTTTTGCATCTCCCTCTAAATGAACAATAGATAATATGCAGATCTTTTTCTACAACAAGTATAGAGTAGTGAATATCAGTTATGTATATCGATTTCATTATTTTTAAAATAGTGTAAGAAAATTAAAACATGACCTAAACGGTTTTCCCTAATAGATCAGTATGTATCCACTTGTTCTGTATGATCTTGTAAATGAAAGATAAAGGCACTCCACTCCTTATTGTACAGAAAGTATGTTTCCTGCATCTACGAAATTCATACAAATTTCATTATATGTGTCATATTTAACTTTATTAAAATGCATCACAATTGTCTTTTCACGTACATAATAAAATAACGAGTGCTTCTATAAGCGAAGTATAAGTGCTACACATATCATATTATATAGTAGGAATCTCGTAGTACACGTCAGTCGTGTATATCAATTTTAATATGTTTGAAATAGTGTAACATCATTTAAAAACAATGCAAACGAATTTTCAACATGTAAAATAATGTAACGGAATCATTTTTGAGCGTTCTTTGTAAAGGAATTTTAAAGGCTACAGACTTTCGAATACAGAATAGGGGATTATAAAAATTCAGAACTTATATAAATTGCAAGGGAATACGAGTATATTTACGTTAGTTAGAGTACGTTACGTTAGTTAGATGTTAATAGACGAGCATACAGTCATAGCGACAGAGAGACAGACGAACAGATAGACAAACCCAACTCATATACACTTTTCAACTATGTTTGAAAGTGTTTAAAAGGAGGTTTAGAAATCAAATAATATAATGATTTCCCATATATAATCTTCTAATAATTTTTTGAGTGCTTCTGTAAATCAATTTTAAGTACTATTATATTCTATAGTGAGAATCTTCTAGTGTTACTACAGTGACGTACATCAATTTCAAAATTTTTGAAATATGTAACATCATTTAAGTACTCTGCAAGCGGTTTTTCCCCATGTACAATAATGTGACTAAATTCTCTTGAGTGTATCTCTAAATAAACTGTAAATGCCTCACGTTTAATTATGAATACAGAATATGGCATTGTAAACCTTAATAATGTATATCAATTACATTGCAATACGATTATACTTACATGAGTTAGAGCACAGAGAGACGGGCAGAAAATACAGAAGAAAATACCGAGAGACAGACAGACGGACAGATACACAAACCAAATTCATAAACACATTTAAACTGTATTGTAAAGTGTTAAAAAATAAGCAAATTAAACTAAATAATATAATAATTAATTAGAACGATTAGATATTTAAATAAAAATAAAAATAAGAATATAAATATCATAATGACTGAAAATTTTCCGCATAAATAGCTGAAAATCAGTTCACATTAATAAACTTCCGATAACATATCTATATTATAAAGGACAAACATATCTGTGCGTAACGCATACGTCATACTGCGAATGGCAACACTTTGAAATTTAAAATGAAATTTTGGTTTTGCAATTTTCTCTACTGCAAATTTTTAAACTTCTAAACATCGCACATTTTAAATTTTTACACGTCGTATAAGGAAAAAAATGCTCTTTTAAATGCAATTTGTTTAAAAGCTGTATCTCAATTTAATTTTGAGATATTAATTTTTTTGTAGTTTTTAATACATTTTTTGTAAATGTGGCAACTGAAGAACTGCATTTCTGTTGAAAGTCGTGGAGGCTTGAAAGTAAAGGGAAAATCGGGAAAATAATCACGGGGGAAAGGAAATATTATATTTCTGTACATTTTAATTGCCATTTTCTCATAAAAAGTGGAAAAAAATAATTGAAATTAAAATACTGCTATGTCAGCGATTTTTTAAATTTCTAAATATCGCACATTTTCAATTTTTAAACCGTCAAATAGAGAAAAAAATCTACTTTCAAATACAATTTGTTTGATAATTGTATCTTAATTGACTGAGTTATTATGGTTTTTAAAATAACTAGCCGCCCGCGGCGACCAGTTTGGTCTCGCTTAAATGTATGCTAGGCATTGTATCATGTTACTTTTATTCATAATTTAATTTACTTGCTCAATCCTTCGCCAAATTGGAAGATTCCGATAGAGAAATCGAGAACTCCCTACTTTTATGTTAGTCGGGCACAGGTGATAAATCGCCAACATTGTACCCGTCGCATTTTTTTCCATATTTCGTTAATTCAGATTAAAGTATAATCCTTTCACTCATTTTATTTAGAATGGATAACTTTAATTTAAAAATGAAACCTTTAAAATTCACGACTTTCACTTAAAGGAAAAAAAAAATCTTTAAAAAAAGAAAAAGAAAAGAAAAAGAATAAATAATACCATAAGCCATTTAATTTCAACATCAAAGCAATTGTTTTAATTTACCCTTCGAAAAATAAAAGATGCTGCTGGCGAGTTAAAAAATGATATTGGCGAGAATTGCGCCCAGCTAACATAAAAGTACGAACCTTTGCAATCATGGCAACTTTTATGTAGTTTTATTTGAAAAAAATATTTTGATTAAATCGGTTGCCAGAAAAAAAATTTCTTTTCTCGCCATGGACCTTTTCTCTATTTCGCCAAGTACCTATACTGGAAAAGTACCTTCATTTATTTACTTATTTATTGTATTTTAAATTAGATGAATAAAAGACGGCACGGGTATCATATACGCACTACGTTGGCGCGACTTTTTCTGACGCCAATGTCATATACGCACCGGGGTACTCAACTGGCGCCAAAGTGTCGTTATTTTGCTTGATACACGGATGTTGTTGTTTATTTATGAATAAATTGTTTATTTACTTTTATTTTATTTTTTTAAATTATATAAATTGTTTTGTTCTATAGTTATTAATTAAACTTTTTATTTATTTATTGTTATACCCTTTTTAAAAATATTACACAATAACCAGATGCGTTTCATTTGGGCGTTGCCATTAAACAATTAACAAATAATCGTTATTTCTGTGCCTCGTATGAATGCGTAATACATATAGATTTTCAAACTTGAATTATTTTTAAATTTATCTCTATCACGTGTAGTTCGATTACGAAAGGTTAATCCGCTTGCCCTTAAAACAACGTAAAAAGTTCAGCATTTGTTTCCGTCTAACGTTCCATAACAAAATTAAAACTTCTCCTATAGAAAAATAAATAAAATAATGTAAATAAGAAATAAATTTAACAGACATGTGATTGAACAACGCACTTAAAGCACCGAAATGATCGGAAAGACTGACGCAAGTCGAAAAATCTTGGGTTAATATCTCCTGGCATGCAGTGGCATGTGAAAGTATCGCTTTTAATAAATTTCAAAACTTTATTTGATTGCATAATTGATATTTTTCATATAAAAATTCTTTTTGATGTTAGTGGACAATCTAAAATATACATTAGATGTAAAAAAATAATTAGAGTTTAAAAAAAAAATGGTTTTCACCTAAATTCTTTAACCCGAGGAGCTCGGGTTCGATCCCCTAGTGCTATTAAAATTGCAAGGTCCTTAAATATATAGCTCGAGGAAAGAGACCATGGGATTCTAAAGAATGTGCTTTGTTACCCTTTTCTCTCGTTGACTGAAATAAACATCTGAAGGAATTTCACGCCCTTCCAGCATTCATTTTCGCCTCTCTAATTCTTTCGAACTTTTTTATGACAAGATAATTGGTCATGGAACATCACACTTTATCATACTACTTTATTGGAAGAGTTAATTGGAAAAGTTAATTTTTTCCACCGGTGATCTTTTTTGGAAAAAAGAAGGTTAAATATTATTCTATAAAATAATTAACTTTTATTTATGGATGAAATATTTTATTTATCTTTTATTAAAGCGTTTATGTTTTTAAATGACGGGAAAAAGAAGTAATGTCGAATAAGAATCAAAATTTTGTGAGATGTTTTATTAGGCATGTATCAGAAGAAATGAAATGATTAAAGAATATGTTTTATATGTAAACGGGGATTTAATATTGCATAAAGTATCGTTCTATATAGACGATATTGACTTTAAAATAGTGAAATGTATTTTACGAATATTTACGCAATAGTTTATAATAAAATGTATATGTCCCAATATTGAGTCAAAAGATCCTGTTAATACCGACCACGATATACACTGAAAAAAATACATTTTTTTTTATTTAGTAAACTATAAAATAACCAGGTACAATAATTAACAATAATTTCTTCCAAAAAATCTTCTGTATTTTTAGAAATCCTAGATACCCCTATTTATTTTCGATATTTAAAAAAGCACTTATAAAGACAGAGTTTCTTTTTCTGCCACGAATTTGTATTATTAATTTTCATTATTTTATGTGTATTAATCAGTATTCCGAACCAGGAACATTGGTTTTTCGGCTGTTATAAAGTTCTCAATTAATGATAACTGAATTTATACAAGCAAGGGCACTGAAATACAGTAGAACCCCCCCCCCCCCATAACGGACACTCCCGAATAGCGGACACCTCTATTTAACGGACAGTTTTCCCATCTCTACTCCCAAAACCTAAATTTTTGTATGTTTAACCTCTGAATAACGAACATTCCGAATAGCGGGCAGTAATCTTGGCGATAAAGGATGAAAAATTATTTTTTAACGAAAAAAAAGTAAAAAACCTTTAAATTTATGAGGGCAATGTGTCACAAATTTTGTGATCGCAGATAAATATAGGGGTGGGCTGGGGAAAATCCCCCTCCCAGTTCAATGTTGAATTCAGGGAGTGGCCGGGAAGGGAATACTACTTACTGAAAAAGAATCAATCGGTTGATGTATGCGATTATATTCCTTCAGAATTTCCGGCAAAAGTTGACTCTGTTAGTGATGATGAAACAGATACTGGAGATGCATTTCCTGCAATATCGAGAATATCCAAGAAGTGGCAAAATACAGTGAACAGTTACACAATTTTTTTGTAAAATGAGATGATTCAGAAGGATTAAAACTACTGACGGAGCTAAAACTTCACATAAAAAAAAACAAATTACATGTAATCGCAAACAAAAGCAAACATCGTAACAGATGTTTTTCGTAAGAATGTAATAAACAGTGGATAAATGTATGCACAATTTTATTTCAGTTTTATTGCTATACAAAAATAATTTTATTTTCTGATAAATTATATAATACATGTTTCAGGACATATAAAAGTCAATAAATGAAACATTAATCAATTCTTATCAATTTTTTGAATTCCTGAGGTTTTCCCCATTAGTGGACACCTCCAAATAGCACACAGTTTCCGCACTCTCGAGGTGTCCATTATTTAGAGGTTTTACTGTAGTATAATTTTAATAATATTGTTAGTGATGTTAGTTTTTCACGTTTGCATGTAAAACTAGTTTGTTGAACATACAACTGTTTGCTCGAAAATTGTTAGCGTCTGTAAAACCTATAATCCAGGTTGATAAAATTAATTAACGCACTATAAAAATTATCCGGAAATATTTCAGGAAATCAGTGGTAGCAAAAGAATTTGCTTAAAAAAAATCATTGTTTATACATCTAAGATATACTGGTTCCGAAGTTTGTAAATTAAACCATACTTTTCAATAACTCGGAAGTGGTTGTTGTATATATTAGTGTGTGGTAATACTACTTTTTCCTAAATTAACAAAACATTTTTTTTTCTTACAGTGTAGGAATATAGCCAAAAATATATCCATATAATTATTTTTCTTCTGACGGATTCTTTGCATATTCTGTTTCTTTTTTAGTTTCCAAGCATGTACTGTAGTTCAGCATTGTAATCATGATTTGTGTGTGCTAGATAGCACGAAAAATACCTAACGGTACATTCGATTGGGGTCAAATGTAGTGAATATGATATAAGCTAATGTGGAGAGAATTTGAATATATTTTCGTGCAAATCAAACAATGTATTAGCATCCAATCTATTTTTGCACAATTTTGCAACCGATTCTATCGCAAATGATATCTATGGAAAACTATCAAGGAAACGTAACTGATTATAAGTAATACATATTGCGACAAGGTGATTAATCATTGTAACTCAATCTCTAGTTTCCTAAAAAGGTGCAGTGTTCGAATCCAACCGGTTCCATTGTATCAGAGATTTATAAATAGAGGATGTTTCAGCACAATGATTACGAACTTTCAGGAGAGACAGAGTTTACCTAAACGATGAGAAATCACATAGAAATGTATTAGAAAAGTATTTTTTTGAAGTGATTTTTTTGAAAAAAGGTTCTAAATAACAACAAAAAAGGTGATTTTTTTGTTGAGAATCGAAAGCAGAAATTTTTTGCGAAAAAACTTCTGATGTGCAAACCAGAAAAAAATGTCAATAGCGGATTTTCAAACTGAATATTCAAATAGAAAAAGTTACGTTGTCTATGGATATATATGCATTTTATTAAGGAATTTTATATAATGTTGTTATGTGGTGCAGGAATAAAAATAACAAAGAAGATAGAGGGGTAAAAGAATATTCCTTATTAATAGTTCTACATTGCAGCCAGAAATTCCAACAAAATTTAGTATAAATTGTCGTATATATTCTGCATCTTTCCTTTTGCCATAATATCATTTGAAATTTACGATTATTCATTTTATTGTAAATTATAAATCATTATTTTTTTAAATCAAATTTTTCGCTCTTATCCCACTGGTGTGATTACGTCGCATGCATATGTTATAGTTAAAGGTAGTGAAAAAGAATAAAAAATTTAAAAATAAAATATTCAATATAAATTATTAGTAAATATAAACTTTTATTAATATTAATTATTATTAAATACAAATTATTATTAATAACATTAATTATTATTAAAAATATATTATTAATAATAATATTAGTTATTATTAAATATAAATTACTAGCAAACCCTGCGGCTTTGTCGCGTAAGAGCTGAAACATGCGAAGTGATATTTGCATGACTATTTTTTTATTAGAAGAACACTTTTTGGAATAATTCAAAAATTACAAATTAAGCCACAGTTTGACTAAACCTCATTATAAAAGTGCAATAGACAGAAATCAGATTTTAATTAATAAGAAGAACTAAAACTAATTTATAAGAAGAACTAAAACTAATTTAGAAAGTATTTTGAGAATTTTATGCCATTTCATACGCTCCTTTCAGTATTCATTTGTAGTTTTGAATTTTTTAGAAACCACCTTATCACATTTATATCTTAAAATTAACCATCATATGAAATTCCAAGCTTCTTGTCTAACAATCTACCACCTCTCTGGTATTAGCGGCACCAACATAAAATGCCGAAACAGAGTTGAAATAGAATGTCTCGAAAAATGTTGAAACAGAGACTGTCACCATTAATTTGCCAAAATTAAACCTTGAAATCTGTTGGTATTTCCTAATATTCTATAGAAAACGGAATTTAGATGTTTTTTGAAGGCTTTCCTGTTCTTCCTGCCAACCAGGTGGTAGTGACACCAGCATAAAATATTGCTCGTATAGGATCAGGGACTATCACTCTTGATTTGCAACCAATAACTTCTGTAATCGGTTTATAATTTCCTGAGATTAAATTTGGAATTTTCTTTCAACAATTCTTAGAAAGCATTTTCTTCTTTGAAGTAATTACCATTCCAAATTTAAAATGTTATGCCTCCTCAGTAACGCAAAAAAAAATTAAACATTTTTTGTTCCCGTAACCCCCAGGTGTTAGTGACAACAACGTAAAATATAGGCTATGTTATAGCGGGGACTGTCACCATCAATTTGAAACCATTACTTTTAAAATCAGTTTATATTTCCTGAGATTGCGTAGAAATTGCTATTTAGAACGCTTTTCGCACATTTCCACCCTTTTTTAATTTCAAATTTTCAAGGAACTCTTCTCAGAGAGCAGTTACATCTCATAAGTAATTACCATGCCAAATTTCAAGTTGCTAGCCCCTTCAGTATTCCAAGAAAAACGCAATTTAGATCGTTTTTTGCCCCTTCAACCCCTTTGCGGTAATGGCACCGACATGAAATACAGCCTATGTTGGAGCGAGGGGTGTCACCATCGATTTCACAACATTATTTTCAAATCGTTTCGGTACTTCCTGAGATAACGTACAAATTGAAATTTAGAAAGTTTTTTAGAACGCTTTTCGCTTATTATCACCCCTTTTAAATTTCGATTTTTCAGGAAAAGTTCTTGGAGATCATTTATATCTTATAAATAACTGCTCTGCCTAATTTCAAAATTCTAGGCTTTTCAGTAACACAAAAATCGCAATTTAGAACGTTTTTCTCTTCTGGAACTCCTAGGTGGTAGTGATACCGACATGGAATATAGCCTACGTTGGAGCAAAGGCTGCCATCATCAAGTTCCAACCATTACTTTTGAAATAGGTTGGATAATTTTTTAGATTGCGTAGAAATCGCCAGAGATTTAGATCGTTTTTTAGAACTCTTTTTGCACATTTTCACCCCTTTTAAATTTCGAAATTTTTAAGAAATGTTCTTAGATATCATTTATATCTAATAAGTAACTACCATGCCAAATTCCATGTATCTGAGCCCTTCAGTAGCACAGAAATCGCAATTTGGAACCTTTTTTGCTCCTGTAACCCCTTTAGGAATAGTAACATTGACATAAAATGTAGCCTATGTTGGAGCAATGTTTGTCATCATCATTTTGACACCAATTTTTTTTTAAAATCGGTTTGGTACTTTCTGAAATTGCGTAAAAATCTCCATTTAGGACGTTTTTTAGATTATTTTCGCGCATTTTCCCCTCTTTTTAATTTCGATTTTTTTAAAGAAATGTCCTTAGAGATAATTAGTATCTTGTAACTACCATTCCAAATTTCATGTGTCTAGGACCTTCAGTAGCACAAGAACGTTTTTATCTCCTGCACCCCCTTTTGGCCAGTGGCACGGACATAAGACATAGTCTATGTTCTAAGTTGGACTAACACCATCATTTTAATAGCATTAATTTTGGAATGGGTTCGGTAGTTCCAGAGCTTACCTCCTACAAATAAACAATTTTTACCTCTTTATAATATTAGTATAGATAGATAAAAAAGAAATATTTTATTTTAGAGCTTTAAGTTAGGAACGACGAATCTATTAGGATTTAAAAAATGCGTCTAATGATATAATATTTAAAGACAAAGGGATAATTATCTTCATTACAATTTCAGACAAAAGCAGAAAAAAAATTTACAGTTTTTTCTCAGCTTTTAAAATTCATAATAACTCTTGTTCGTGTAGTTGTTTACGTGGTGTTCAATTATTCTGTTACAATATACCTTTTTATCCCATGTAGGATATGTAATTTTACCCCAAGAGAGTTATGTATGAGAAAGTAAAACTTACAAATGTCCTTGTAAATTCTGGAAGCAATTATAGTGTGGTAAAGAATTTTTCATTAACTATTCTACACATAATAATATAATAATAATGATACACATAATAATATAAAATGCTTCAATCACTTTAAAATCTGTAAATTATTACGAAGTTTGAAAACTAGAAAAAATAAAACAAATAAAATACACTTTCAAACAGAGAAACTCCAAAGATGTCGGCATCGAGATATCGTAATGACCGTTTTTGTATGTCAATAGCTAATTTCAACAATTACCCCCTGGGGGTTGCACAAATTGTGTGAAAACTGTGATATCCTTTTTTAACATGGCTATAATGATTTACCTTACATCTCTGTATATGCAGTTCGCTGGGAATAATTTTTACATATAAATCATGAGATTGTTATATGTGAGAAGTTGTAAGTGGTTAAATGTAGAATTCTTACGAGTAAAGAAAAGCGTAAGAATGTACATATTATTTTATTCTATTGAAAAAAAAAAATATGTAAGTAGCACTATTTATAAAGCAGATTTAAATGAGGAAATTAATAAGATTGAATAGATTTCTGATATTATGTTCTTCATTAAGAAATCGGGGCGATATAGCTGATCGAAAGAAATTAAATGTGTAAGATGCAGCAAGAATTTAAGACTGATCTCTCAAATTATATAATTTAAAAGTTTTATTCTGTTTTCAAAACAACATTTATGAAAGACAACTTACCAAATGTTTATGATGTATACCTGATCATGGTAGAGCAAAAGATTTCCACTTTCTGTAAACCGTTTGTTAGGTAATACAGTATTGTATGCAGCACATTAAAATCTAAAATCTAATGTATATTTCCCCAAAATAATATTTTTTCACTTTTCGAAAAATAAATTTTTACATGAAATATACATTAACACATTTGTCGTGCAAGACGTAAGGTACGTATTTCCTGATTTTATCGTAAACGACTTCCAGACGTACAGCGCGTACGTCCATGTGGAATATGAAAATAAAAATTTACACGTAAACCTCGTTACCTCCCTACTTGAAAAAAGCAGTCTGTGTGCCAAGGGGTTAAATAAAAAACAATGGAATATAATAAAATTAATATAATTTTTATTATAGTTTTGATTAGAATTAATTAAATTGCATTGATTTTTGAAAGCACTATGAAATTCTTAAATGCATGCATTTTATTTTTGAGCATTCATCTTTAAGATCTATTTCAGCACTAATATCTATTTCAACACTAAGAAAACGTGTCACATAAATTAAAAAGAACATAGCATACTTATTTTTTAAATACCCGATTTAAAACATTTATATTGAAACATAATAATTTAATATGACACATATGTTACTTTAAATATTTAAAAGGTATTGACAAGATTGACGAAATAAGATGTGCTATTATTCAGTTTTTCCAAGTAATCTACGTCATCCTTTCATCGAAATGGGAGGCATACATCAACCTAAGCTCCGTTATTTTCGGGGTTTTTCTCAGCCCGAAGATAAGAGAAAATCCTATGACAAGGGATTACAACCTATGTCCCACGGAGATAAACAGAAAATGAAATATGTAATGGACTGTTCACAAATATGGTTTATTGGAATTTGTGACATTCTAGTAGAAAAAAGCTGATTATTAGATTGAAGAAATAGATTTCGATTTTTACGAAAAATATGGTTGTTAGCAGTGATGAGTATTATTTAAAGAGATTTCGGACGGCTTGACGAGGCGACTGGGACCACAGCCCCACATCACCGTGACATAACAAATTAGAAGGCTCATAATTTATCTTTTTTTATCTCAAAATTTCTGCTTTTAAATGATTTAAAAATTACGAAGGATGACAGCTGTGCTTTTGCGTATACCCAATGCCTCATTGGAATATTAAAATCATTAATTATGCCCTTTATTAGTTAATATAAGGAATGTTATTAATGGAAGTGATCGGTTCGATTACAATCGTGATTTTTATTGTTTTTTATTTATATTATCGCAGTTTTCTTCAAATTTGCAAAAATAATTTAAAGTATTTAGAATTAATTCTTTACAGGTAGAATGATTTAATACATTATTAATTTTAATATCGATAAGTAAAAACTTTATTAGAGAAACTCAAAATATTAAACATGTTACGGAAAAGTAAAATTTTAAAGATCTTGTTTTACGAATTATATTCATATCCATATAACGATATGCAGGTTGTATGTACACAAAAAAGTTTATTTTTTATTTTTAGTAAAGAAAGTAAATTAAGTATAAACTTACGTCAAATTTTATTAGCTTATATAAAAAATATTCTACTGCAGAATGATATATTTTTAGAGAGTAATGGATATCATATTCAAAACCACATTCTAATGACAACATAAAATTTACATAAATTAAATGGGGTAAAAAATTGATAGAAGTTGAGGTATAATAATTTTGCATATACCTGTGAGGAATTAATTGCTTAAAAAAGAGCTAAAATCTTAAATAACGACTTTTACGCACAAATAACATACAAAACGATAATTGCTTGATTACAAATGATTTTTAATTAGAGTGCGTGTAAGTAACAGAAATACGTATTTGTAAAAAAACGCATATAAAATTAACAATTATTTACAGGAAATATCAAAATGCACTTTAAAAATTTAAATTTTACCCAAATCTGATTTAAATATTTTCAGCTGTTTGATTCAGAGTCACTTAAATTATTTTTACAATAAAAAGGGAAAACATATTTTGTTAAGCATTATTACTGTTATAACCATTTAATAACAACCATTCAGATGCGAGGGTTGTACAACAAACATTGAAAATTTTACATCACTTTTTTATTAACTGACGACATTCAGCTTCTAGATTCTCATAGAACAACTTCTAGAGCAAGTTAAATGAGATAATATCTATCACAAGCGTCTATAGTATAGTGTCTACCACAAGCTATGTATATTCATCAACGCTGAACGTAGCTTTCTAATCTTTATTATTATTATTTTTAAAATTACGTGTACACTTCTATACTCTCTTCTTCTAAGTCACTCTTCGATATTCTGTCTGTTACTATTTCATGCATAGCATTATATCTATAGTATAGTTGTGTAGCAAGTTCATGTCTATCATGCAAATCAATTCATCCGCTCAATGGCGATACTTATTAGTGGTCGCAGTTTATGGCGTCCCGTTGAATGATTTGTCCTCAGCGCTAGTTTTCTGTTCTTTTTTAAATCCTGTGAATATTGCTTTTGCCAATCATGTCATCTCCTAAAGCAATCAATAGCCTTCCGTGGATATCGGCCAGCCTGCATTTTCATTAATACTCAGTCAAGGTAAGTTATTTCTACTTGATTTCTTTGGTACCTGCATTGCAAAAAAGATATATTACAAATATTTAGAATCTTAATAATGCATGACAGTTCATAAAATACTTATAAAAAAATTTTGCGACACACTCGGTATAACCCTAGTAGTATAATTTCTAGATTTTAAAATTAATAATTTATAGAAATTATCTATTGTAGTATTGTACTATTGTTTTTAACAGACCGCATGTAGCAATAAAATTAACCTGTCTAATTTTGAAATGTATAATGTACTGTTTTAAATGAAATTTCAGATGTATGAGAGAAATACTAAACCATATTAAAAAGAAATGGAAGTATTAAAACACAGATGTTGTACATGAATTTACACATGAAGTAGTTTTTTAAAAATTTTAATCATAAAAATAAGCGGACGAATGCATCCTAAAATGTGTTCTCTGCTTTAATACAGGTAAATCCACTGACATACACTCTTTAATTCACAGAAATATTCCTGGCTGTTCTGCTGTCCGTCTATAACGGAGAATTGGAGAAATTTCTCCGATCATTTTCCCTTGTTTTGTTCTAGGATAGAAAATTTCCATAATCCGCAAAAAAAGAGTTTTTCAAAAAAAAAAAAAAAAAAAAAAAAACGTCTATCGTTCTTCCATGGATCTGCTTGGATTTGAACCCGGTTGCGTGTATTTCGAGTCGAGCATCTTAACCACTCGCCTAGTGAGCACTTGGTAGAGAGGAAGTTTTAAATTAAGATTGCGGTTTCTTTATATGGAGGACAGGTAAGTCTTGTTAAATTTCCTGTTCAGAAAGCTCGGAAATTTAAATTTACTTGCAGGAACATTTCGTCGTTATGAAATAATGGTTGGTGTTTTAAAACTTATAGAACAATAGAGGATAAAAATTATTACATGTTAAACAATTTTAAGAAGACATAATTTGATTGTTAGATGTAACATATTAATATTATATTTTTAATTGAATTCGAGAAGAACGTTAGGTTTTTTTTTTTTTTTTTTTTTTTTTTTTTTTTTTATAAAATCAATTTTTATTTAACTTGATTGAAGTATTATATAGATTTTTAATGTGTTCGATTAGAATATATTTTACTTGCTCGAATACTTTTTAAAACTCTAAAAAATTATTTGCGAATAAGTTTAAATGAATGTAAAAAATGCTACTTTAGTAAATGCGAAAGCATTATTTTTGTTTGTTCGTTTTTAAATAAATTAGGAATTTTAAATTATTGAATTTTCGATTTTTCATTTAAAATTTTTTTTCGAACTTTAGTATTAATACAGCCAATACGCATGCGGGTAAGCTTTAAGCGGAATTTTCCCTTCTTTTTCAGACTTCTGGGAAAAATTAATGGAAAAAGCATGTTTTCCATGACTACGGAAATTCCGTGTTTTCCAGGACTACGCATTTGTTTAAAAATAACAGATATTTTAATGTAAAAAGACTAACTTTTCCTACAGTGTAGGATTACAGTGTCTGCTGCAATGGGGGTAAGTAGGATATTTATATATGTAAAGGGAACTTCGTGAATATCATTTATTGGAGTTTTATGATATTCTAGATAAAGAAATAAACATGTTATTAACTTAAAACAAATAGTGATTAACATATTACAATTTCTTGATCGTTAAATTACAAATATTTAAATATAGAAAACTTTGGTATTGTACTACCCTCTTTAGTACATAGCATGTAATATATAGAATGTCTAATAAAAAAAATTATTTAAATATTTAAACCCATGCCGTTCCAATGACAAATACACATACTTTACAAAAAATATAAAAAAAAATTGAAAACTTATTGGTATTTAAAAACAGAGATAATGTTTATGAAGTTACATATAAAATAATCTACATTTTTTTCTTCGTCGAAATGGATAGACAAATCAATCTTAAGCTGCGTCTTTTAAAGAGAAAATCCCGTGACAAAGGATTATAAGATATGTTCTATGGTAGTTAAATGCAGGAAAATGAAATATGGAATGGAATGCTCACGAATATCGTTTACTGGACATTTGATCAAATTCAAGATCACAAAAGGTGTTTTTCAAGTTTAAAGAAATAGTTTTCATTGAATACTTGAAAGTACTGGGTATAGAAATAATGCAAATTCAAAAAATATAATTTCTAGAACTTTTTTAATTTAATGTTTCACTTTAATATAATACACAAAAACATCAAACTTTGTTTTCGAATGCCGTTTTTAAGATATCGTATGTATCATACAGCAGGAATACTTCTGTGATGTGTTTTTTTATAGCATTTACATTTATATTATTTTAACTATCATTTTACATAAAGTATTGAAACACATTAAGAAAATCATTGAATGTATTAATACATTAAGTTGCGTTATACAGGGTGTCCGGTCTCAACGGTGTCCAATGGCTAATTCCTAAACCATTAGTCATAGACATATAGTTCCAATTACAAAAATGTTTTAAATGAGGTAAAGAATTATTTTTAAAGCGATTTAGGTCAAGAAAAACATTTATTTAAAAATTACGAAATTTAAATTTTTATACGGTCCCCCGGTCCTATAAGTGATATTTAGTAAATTTTTCCTATTTCTCTAACAAGTACGGCAAAAAAAGTCCCATTCATCTAGTACTAAAGTTGACCGAGTTATGACATTTTCAATTTTATGACTTAAACCACTTTTCTGTAACTGAAAACAGATGAGTTGGACCAAGCTTTCAGGGGTCGTACACGAAGTGCTTAAAGTATTATAAATGGCGTCCACTCCAAACGATGTTCAATGGCTAACCGTTAATCCTAAGTAATCCTAAACCGTTAGTCAAAGACATATAGTTCCAATTACAAAAAGGTTTTAAATAATGTAAAGAAGTATTGTTGAAGCGATTTAACTGAAGGTGCTGCCCCCGTATAAATATTACGGTAGTGTTAATTTTTAGTAATTAACTTTCAGATTGGTTAAAATAATTGAAGAAGTGAGTTTCAAAACTCGCCTTATCGAGAAAATCAAATTTTGGGAAATCGCGTAAAACCTTTAAATGCGTCCATTGGTATTCATTGAAAATTTGGAGATTGTAGTGCTTGATTGGTACATTTATACCAATAGAATAGATTGATAGAGAAACACGATTTTTTAAATTTCGGATAAGGCGAGTTTCGAAACTGACGTCTTCAATTGTATTTTGACTTTTATTTATTTATTTATTTATTTATTTTTGTAAGGAAATGAGTGAGCTTCTTTTGGTGATTTTATTTTAAAAAGTTCTATTATTTTTATAAGCTTTTAACTTACGACGTTCGTATGTATGTCTTCCTAATTCAAAATTTGTATTCCAATTTTAACTCACTTCCATATATCCGATCAAGATTAAATTTTGCATAATTATGTAAATCCAATGACAATGTAATATTAATATGATTTTAGGTACGTACCATTTATATTTATTTTACAGGACCACTCCAAAAATTTCGTATACATTATTACCTACAAACAGAAATTTTAAAATAAAAATCAGTAACATTTATGTAAGGCACTAAGATTCACAATGTAATTTTTCCAAATGAAAGTGCGTTGCGTTTATATTTTTTATACAGTGCCGCACAAAAGATGTCAGATACATTACGATGTACGACCAGGGATTGCTTATTATACATTTTGATGATATTATGCTTTTTTCAAATTCAACTTTTTAGTTCTTTATAAAAACTTGTTTGAAAAAAATATTTTAGCGACGAAAATTAAAATGCAATTTATACTTGCTAAACAAAAAATAAATATTAAATGGAGTGAAAATGTTTCCTGTTGGACAAGGAAAATGAAGTAAACAAATTTATTTGTACAATAGATGTGCCAAAACACTTTCGGCCTCAAATCATGCACATACAAATATTTTCTAAGGTTTAAAATGCATATTTTTTTCCCAACCATGTTTTACCAAGTGCTTGGCAAGTGCAGAGGCAAGTGTTTGATGGCAAAAGTGATTTATATGCTTTTGAAACTTGCTTAGCGAGAAGCACGGCAAAATAAATTATAAATTGTTAAATGTTAAAATTTAATAATTTAACATATGTTTTGATTTAACAGTATTTTTCCCCTAATTTATAATAATATTAAAAAAAAAAAAAAAAAAAAAAAAAAAATACTGCTCTAATGAATATTTGCTGAGGGGAGAGACAGTGGAATTTTCAGAAGGGGTAATGTAAAAATAATAATAATTATTATTTTTTTATCATTACAATAAAAGGACAAATGGAACAAGATCTTAAAAAAAGAAAAGTTAATTAAAAAGAGAGAATGTGGGTGGTTATATGATGTCCGACCTTTAATGGATAAATCTGTGCTCTGTTAGAACAAAATATTAAAATATTGTAACAATTTTTGTATGTTTATTTAAATCATCGAAGTAATCGCACAGGTAGAAACATATAATTCAAATAATTGATGTTTAATGTAAAAGAAAATAAAAGTGATGTGTGGATGATTTTCAAAAACGGACATTTTAATTTCCTTAACATATTCAGAGCAGCCATTCAAAAGTTATGTATAAAAATATACGCATAAAAAACAACAAAAAAAGTTTTAGATTAGGTAATCTAACTATGTATCATTTTCTAAAGAGTTGTGACTGTTGCTTTTATAATCATTTAACAAAATTTCTGTTTTTTTTTTTTTTTTTTTTTTTTTTTTTTTTTACTTTTGTTTTAATATGTCAGAATGAACAAAAATCTCAAAATATAATTGTAATGTTAATTTACTCTCAATGTTTAATGTTAAATTTTATATCTGACGATTATTTTTATTTCTAGTAAATTTGTGACTGACCCCTATTTTGCAGCAAAAAAGATACTCCAACTTTAAACATCTATTACTCGGTCAGTTTTAATCGCAGAGGAATGGGACTTTTTTTGTATTACTTGTCAGTACAATAGGATATTTTTCCTAAATATCACTTATAGGAACTGGGGACCGTATAAAAATTTAAATTTCGTAATTTTTTAATAAATGTTTTTCTTGACCCAAATCGCTTTAAAAATACTTCTTTACCTCATTTAAAACATTTTTGCAATTGGAACTATATGTCTATGACTAACGGTTTAGGAATTAGCCATTGGACACCGTTGAGACCGGACACCCTGTATAGTAAATTGTAAAATAATTCAATGTATTTCCTATCAAAATCGGAGGACTAGATTATACTCAGCTCTATTAGTTTACCTTTCTTTATTCATTTAGATGATACTCATGAGTTGCATTAGTGTTGCAATCTATGTCCCATGTCAAGTAAGTAGAAAAAATACGGAATGGGGTTTTCAGAAATATTTTCCACTGGACATTTAACGTCATTCCAGATTCATTTGGATGGCATTCCATGCAATGCTTAATATTAAATTAATGAAACAGATTTCATTTTATACTAGAAAGAAGCAGGTGTAATAACAATACTAATTCGCAAATTTTAATTTCTAGAGTATTATATTAATATTTTCTTTTAATATAACACATAAAAAAATTAAAATTTGGTTTTCAACGACCTTTTTTTAAAATATGGTATGTAGTATACCTATACAGCCTGCCTGATTTTATAACAATTATTTTAAATATATGTTATTTTGGATAGTATTTTTAACAATATCAGAGTAAATATTAATCTATGTTAAAAAAAAGTAAAGCATTAAGAAATTAACATGCGCTACAGGATATGTTGGCAAATAATTCGGTTTATTACCTAATTGAAATGGAAGGACTTCATTAGCCTTCAGCTATTGTCATTTTTTTCACTTTTTTTTAAGATGAGACATAGAATTAGGGAATATACGCCACATGGAGTATCAGTAAGAAAATGAAATATGAAATGGGATTTTCACAATTATGCTTTATTGGTAAATTTTATGGATTTCTAGATCAGAAACTTATTAATGTTTAATAAAAAGTGAAGGAGATTGATAAGAATATTACTAAAGATCATGCCGCTTCAAAAAAATTTTCCAGGTTATTAAATTAAGGCTTATATGGCAATGTGTTTTGCTTTGTTCTGTTATGTTTATAATACCGTGTTAATAGTAAACAGCATGTCCAATCTCTAAATAAACATTTAAAAATGAATACAAATAATTTTAATATTATTTAAAGTATTTATATATATATCCTAACATATATTAGAAACGCGCTGATAAGCGGGCTAATGTGCGTTGAAGAAAATTTTCCAATATAATAACACATGGATTTTATGCTTGAAAATTTTGGGCAAGATTATAATAAGTTCGGTTATTTCTTTTTATTTATATTATTTAAATCTAATAAATAAAGGCTCTGACAATGAATAAAACCTATGCCTTGCAAAAGTTAAATACGAAAAATAAACATTTAAAGTAAAGCTAATCCTAACTATCCACAAACCACAACATAAATTTATAACTCTTATGTTAATGAATACTTAAACATTTTAAAAACACTATTTTGATATTAAATTGTATTTGTTTGTTATTGAAATGAATCATATTCATGGATTTTAAGGAATTAAATGCTGTAAAAATTATAACAAAATATCAAATATCGTGTTTTTTATAGTCAATGCGATATTTTATTTCTTACAAACCTTATATCAGTAATTATTTAATTATAAGGAATTACTTTTGAATGTTCTGTGGACAATTTCAAATCCGTAATAATTTGCTGTAGATATTCCCTATATAATGGAGAAAGTGCAATTTTGTTTTAGTAAAATAGAATTGTTCTGCGCAAACATTAAAAAAAAAAAAAAAAACTGATAAAACATAATATATTCCTCTCGCAATACTACATCCACATCTCTTTAATGTTTAATACACTCCTTATTTATTTCTATGTCGTTTTTCTTTTGCAAAATATTCTTATTTACTAAGGTGTAAAGGAGAAAATGATCAGAACAAAAAAAATGTTGTCTGGAAAATTTTTGTGGTGTACGGCGGAAGATATTCCGAAACAGCGAATAATGTACTTTATAATAAGTGACTTATGAAGAAAATACTATCTTATTTTGTTGTTTCACGATATGTAGTTAACTAATTTGTGTTTTGAAAATATTTTGAAATAACATAGTTAAAGTTAAATGATAAATGTCCAAAAAAGTAGTATAAATTAATTAAATGAAAATAAAAGAAATTGGAAATACGAATGAGAGTAAAATATATATTGAATATTTCGACAACTGTAGAAAAGATGCCCCTCTTTTAACGTTTCATAGGTAACCTTATATATTTCATCGATAACGAAATGTGTTATTTCTTCTAAGATGTAAAATTAATAGTGTTTTATAACACTGTTAATCTATTTCTATTATTATATCAATATAAAGATTGGAAAATGTTAAAGATGGGCTTGTAATAAATAAAATGTAATGCTAAGAGGACAAATTTTGTTTACTTCATGTAACGTCACATTTTTGGCACAGCATGTCCCTTAAGGGAATTTGCGGCATAAAACCTCATATAACCAACCAACCATTAAACATCACGTTGTTTGAGGAAATGACACATACACACGCCCAAAAACATTCCAGTTTTTTTTTAAATTAAGAAATCATAAAATTACATTGAAATTAATTATAAAGTTTTTCTATAATGATATTCTCCCATTACATCTGATCATGAATATACAATTAAAAATGAAATAGGAATAATTACTACTTTATGATCCAAAATTGTGGTTGTTATTCCATCACTAAAATATTGACGAAATCAGATGAACTAGCTAAGAATATATCTCTCGTAAATTTCAGTGCTATAGTTTCCTTTATCTGAAAAATTAAAATAATCTAGATACGAAAACAGATAAAAAAAAATTTGAATTCTCTCACAAAAAAAAAAAAAAAACCAACCTCAGGTTGGTGTTTAACATGTTGCTTCATTATTTCTTTGTCGTATTTTTTTTAAAAGAATTCCTCTGTAACTCATTTGTGCCTGGCGTACTTATTCTGAGACGCTATCATAATTTCTAATACAATTGCAATAATCGCAACTTTTAAAGATTCCGCAAAAGTTTTCTACAGTTTTCTGCGAAAGTTTTCTTTTCATTCTTTTTCATAGATGACAGCGTCTCTATAGAGATGAAAATGTGAAATAGTTGTTTAATTGCGGCACTAGTGTTGATTTCCGCCGAATATAATTAGAAGAAAAATTTTGGAATTTTATCTCTTCATTTAACAATACATTTTAGATATTAGAAGAAACATTAATATAGAGTACACAGTTTTGCCTATTTTCAGATTTCTTCTTTTTGATTCAAATTTGAACCTTTGAATATTGCCTTTTTTTTAAGCTAGAGAAACATGTTTCCTCCATTTCATTTATATTTTTAAAAGTGACTTTATATTTATTTTTTTAGTCTATTATTTTTACAAATAATAGCTTTTGTTGTTTTCACCAAATCCATTTAAGAAGCATTGACTCTGTTAAGAGAATTGTCCAACGATGAGGATTTCTGATAAGTTCTGGATCCACCAACAAGTGGAAGTATACCGAAGGAAGATATTTGTTTAGAAAATGCATTAACAATATGCAATTTACCTGTTTTACTGTCACGCGCTTTCGCCACATTGTCGATAACCTACAATGAAGGGCTAACACAAATAGTTGGAGACTAGTTGTTTAGAAACAATTACTAGGAGTGTTACCGCCCAAAACGTAAAAGGAAAATATATATTGATAGATGAAGATTTGACGTCTCAGTACGTAAAATTCCAAAAACAAATGAAAAGAAGTTTTTTTTTTTTTTTTAAACCATTCACGTGCGTCCTACAACATTATTTCAAGTATTTCATTTTAATTATCTAATATGATTGAATCATGTGCATTATCCTGAGCAAAAGGATTCAGGACATTTTTTGTTACCCGCAAAGAATTGCGAATTTTTGTTTACATTTAAAAAAAATGGTTTTGCTGACTTACCGAGAATAAGATTGATATTCATCAGTTGGTGTAAATAACATCGTAAAATTTTCTTCAGTAAACTAAAATCGATTTTAACAAATTTTGAAATATTTCAATTTTGCCAAACAAATTCAATATGAAGGGTTAACTGTCAAGCTTCTACCTTTTTCCTGAATGTTGAATGGAAGATTGTTGCTTTAATATCGAATGAAGAAACAATTCAGTGTATACAAAAATGTGAAACGCGGCAATTCAAGCAATTTATCAGAAGTAAACCAATCAGATTTGATTACAAAATGTGGACAATAAAAACACAAAGTAGATATCTAATACCGTTAGAATTATACCATGAAACTGGAACAGTTACATAAACTAAAAAAGTAAGGAAAGGGTGATTTGTCGTAATAGATTTAATATCTGAATTATTGCTTGTAAGCCAGTCTATGACTTATAGTTCAATAATCCATTGTTTATTATTCACTCCTTTTATATAAAATTACCGTGCTAATGGTAATGAAGAGCAGAAAAGGAAAAATTATTTATAAACAACAATGGAGAATCTCATAAATGATGTTTTGATTAGTTGCACAATTTCACAATCCTAATATTGAGATATGATAAAGCGGCTACATTGGCTCAAACATATATCGAGGTTTCATTTTAGTGAAAGCAATGTGAAGATCTAACTTAAAAACTATTGTGCAGAGGTATACACTGCCGCAGATATTTTCTTGAAAAAGCTAAACGTGTACAGTAAATTGAAATTGAATTATTTTTACTTTTAATGTCGGTCAATACAAGTCCAATTTCAGCGAGGACAACACTTCAATATTGAATGTGCCAAGGTTCAACCTCTATTACACATAAGCTCCATAGCAGTTGCGACGAAATCCACATCCAGAATTGACCAAGGCTGACTAGATGCCGCCTGACCTGTTCGAGCTACCTTACATTGCCTTTATACACAGTGTTAGGATTAGACCTATGTTTTCACAGTTATACTCTGTGGAATTTCATAATTTATGGCTTTTTGGTCAATATATTTTTTTTTGTTATATACCTTTATACATCGTGAAATTTTAAGTAAAACCTGATTTATTTTCAAATTTCCAGTGGCCTATCTTTTGAGTGTTTTGAGATATAGTATTATAGCTGAGGCTGCTTTGTAACAGAAGCACTCGGTTTACTCTGATCAAATAGTTAATCTACGATATATTATCAATTATATGGATACATGTCGATTCCGGATATAGGAAAGGTGTAGCTCATTTGGGCCATTATAACTAGTGCTCCCGATGGGATACTTATTTCAGTTATACGTTTAACGATATACGTATATACGTATAATACGTTTCTATGAAATACGAATAGCTTAAAACATACGTTTAAACGTATCCGGATATGTATAACGGTACATCTTTTAAACGTACATTTAAGCATACGTATATTTAAAGTATACGTATATTTCGAATACGTATTTACTTGTAATAACAATGGACCTCATCAGTTTTACGTCGCTGAATGGAGAGTAAGCTTAAAATATGTTAGTGTTTTATTTCAAAACCGAAAGTTGTTACAGTGGATTGCAAAAAGTACTTCGCAAATTTTTACTTCGAATTTAGATTCTCTTGATATTGAGATGAGATGACCAGCTATTTTTATACTTTGTGATATGATATATACTAAAGGTATTTGTTTCAAGTAACTAGAAAAATTAAACACTTTTACAGCAAAGAATGAGAGTATAAATGTTTCAGATTTATTGTTAATCTGTGTTAACTATGTTTTTTTTTTTTTTAATCTTTTAAAAATTCGTTATTCGTGTGTGTTACACTCAAGCTTGCATCCGGGCGCAAATGTTATTATTTCCTTGGAGTTAATGCTTTCTACTCTGTTAATGTATAATGAAAATCCACTTTTTAATCATGACATTTTTTTAATCATTATATTAATCAATCACTTTCTCATGGTGTTTTTTATACAAATCGTTAGGGCATTATGTTTAAGATTTGTTAATATTGACAAACATCATTTTTTGCATAATGTACCTATAAATTTTGATTACTTATAAACTGGCAAATAATCGACTTGCAGGTTTTAGAACGCACAAGCTTGACGCACATGCTTGAAATTACTTGTCTTCTCTTTTCTTTTTTAGAGTAAAACATATTTTCAAAATAAATTTTAATTTAGAAAACAATATTCTTATAAACAATAAAAGTATGATTGAAAACTTCCCAGGAGTCGTATTAATCAATGCCACTATAAAATATGAAGTAAATTTAAGTCTGTTCTGTGGCCCTATGCAAAAATAATTTTTCGCGCTAAGAGCCCATACCATAAATCAAAAGACGCTAAGTACTGTGCTACAGATCTGTGAAAGGTAGCTTTGAAGCTATCCACTACCAATAGTAAAACATTTCATAATTAATAGTTTAGTTTTTAGAGAAAACAATCAGAATATAAACTGAGGATTATTTTAAGATTTTAAGATTTATTGAGATTATTTTAAGTGCCTGCACAACAACCAGAAGGTGTATAATCCCTAGGCCATCGTTGTTCTTTGAGAAAAAATCGCAATGGTCCCGGTAAACCGCGAGAATGCAGGACACTAGAGGATATTTCTCAATGTCTCTAATCCGCATATAAGCATTAAATCATCTATTTTCATGCCTTGAACGAAAAACGTTTAGATCTTTATACGTTTAACTGCTTGGATAAGTCCCGTATATACGATGTGCCGTAAATGCTTTTTTGCATAATACGTATAATCGCCGTAGCCATATTATCCGTATCTGAAATCCGTACAACATATAATACGTATACTCGTATAAATGTTTAACAAAGAGCACTATTATTAACTACTCAGATCCGGCATTGATTTGAAAGATGTTTTCGCGTCAAAAAAGGATAGAGATAGATCATGCTAAGAAAGAATCTTAGTATATTTCCTGTATAGACCAGTAGCGTAGTGGCCAGCCGGCCTGACTACCAAGCTAAAGTTCGTGAGTTCGACTCCCGGCTTGGGAAGTTCGCTTCGAATGTCATCCCTTCGGTGTCGATAAAATTAGTACCAAATTAACTTGGGAACTAAGGATCGCTCGTCAGTTCCCACCAGACAGGATTATATCATGTATAGCACATCTGGGCCCAGGGTAAAAAAAAAAAAAAACAGAAAAAAAACAGGGTTGAGCGTTGTAGACACAAATTTTAATGTATCTTAATGCTGTAGTTTTAATTTTTTTTTTTTTTTTTTTTACTATAGTTGTCGTATTGGAGGAACAGTTAGTACGGATAAAAATATAAATGCACATTGTTGTCCCTTACGTTATAAAAAAAATACACGGGTCATTATTTGGTATTTAGATTGGAAAATGCAATCCATAATACTTTGCACATATATTGAAATTTTCTTCAAAACCATTGGATTTCGTGAGCTTCATACAAGAAATACGTTTAAGACGCAAAGTAAATATTCTATTAGTTATGAGAGTTTAAAATACTATGTTCAAGTTAAAAAAAAAAAAGCACAGTTATAATGATTAAATTGTAGAAAAAATGTCATGAACGAGTGCAATAAATGTAAGACTGGATTGCATGAGAAGTGTTTAAAAAACGCTTTTCCATGTTTTCTATAAGTAACTATATTTTATTGTTTCCTATAAGTAAATGTTTTTATTGTTTTCTGTGAAATGTAAGATGCTTATTTCATTGAGAAGAACTAGCTTTATCTCTTATCTTAAAAATATGATAATATATTTTTATTTTTAATAGTTTTTCAATTGTTAAATTTATTTTTTTCAAGATTGATTTCCCATTAAAACTAGGAAAACCCTGTAGCCATTCGAATCAAGCGTCTCGAAATTAGGACTTTTGGATTTTCTTATATAACTATTTTTTATATTTTTTCCTATTTCATATGTTTAATGTATCCCAATTTACTACATCTAAACAGGACATTGAGTTTTAAAAAGTAGGCATAGGGTTATCTATGAAAGAAAAGCTGCATGAAAAAATCTTTTTGCGGGAAGTCCTTTTTCAACATATGAAGAATGATACGGATAAGGAATGAAAAAAAAAATGCTTTATAAAAAAAAAGTAAATGTTATTTATTTAGTTAGTTTGTGATATGTCGTTGATTTTTTTTTCAAATTTTATTTAAGGAGAACATATTCATTTTAACAAATTAGAAATTGTATTTATCTGAAATATCAAACTGTGTGCTATAGTTAATTAGGGTAAAACAAATTAAATTAAAATTTTTAATATTACTTAAACTACCTTTTTTTTATCAGAATAGCAAAAACATTCATTAAATGAAATTAAGAAAAATTACTTATCATGTTCCTGAACGCAAAAATGAAAATATGCATGAATTCAGTTCTCTGAAAATATTACAATTTGTAATTTACAGCTTTTGATTTTAACCTGAAATTTCATTTTGAAATAAGAAAACAGTCTACGTCTAGCGTCCTGCAGACACACTGCTATGAATACTCTTCATACAAGGTAACTTTTTAAAAAATAATTTGCTAGCTGTTATTTGTAACAGCTTTACAAGACCTTTAAAATTTTATTATTTTAAATTATGATAATAGTTAAGAGTGTCACATGTATATACAATTATTCTTCTAATTATTTCCGGTTTAAGTTTTAAATTAAATTTCAATTAAGTAAAATTTGCCCAGGTGCTCTTTTTAATCCAGAGGTTCCCAAACTGTGCTCCGCGGAGCCCTAGGGGCTCCTCGTGAATTTTCCAGGGGCTCCGCCGTGCTTTAGGAACATAAAGAAAATTTGAACGAAACCAACACATTTTAAGGACTTTTTTTATGTGAGCAGATTCTTTTGTTACAAAATTACTTATACATTGACAACTAAATACAAATTGAACTCTTTTAAAGAACTAAACTTTATTATTTAAAAAAAAATTTCCGGTGATAATATTAATTTCTACTAGCACTGTATTTTTACTTTTTCCGATCAAATTTGCGATAAATTGAGTAACAAACGTAGATTTAATGTTTGAAAGCTAGAAATTGCATTCTGAAGAAAAATTTGGACATTTAAATTTCTTGCTCGAGGTGAAGTGTTATATAGCAACTCCAAGTGTTCAAGTGCGTCATCATTTCGATTTGAAAGATAAACCGCCTGATTTTTTTTTTTCAATATGAATGGCAAAGTAATGAATGCATGCTTCAAAAGAAACTGTCACCACACTTCTTAAAACAAATATGAGATGGTTGGACATAGGGGAAGACTTCATGGGAGGAATAGGTAGTGAGATATACTTCTACAACTAATTTAATTCTTTTCTTTTGTCCTGTTTAATCACTATGTTTAATTATGAAAAAAATAATGCTCTAAAATTAGTGATGAAAGTTTGCCTGGTTTGACCATATCACTCCTGTTAAGTCGGCGTCTATGACCCCCCTGGCGCCTACATGATAGTTTAACGAGTGGCTTGAGTTCATGAAGGTCACTTTATTTCAGAGACTCTTAATAAACCTTGTAAAATTGGTATGGTTGATTGGTTGGTTGATTTTGTGACGGCCGATTATCTACACTAGGGATATAGGCCCGAGGGGGAGTGCCCTTCTTGGGGGTCTTTCTAAGGGAACCTAACCCGTATTAACGCATGGAAATCCATGGTTCGAAGAAAACCACGAAAACTCCGAACGATTAGGGCGACGGGCGCGATTGGGATCGAACCCAGCACTTCCCGTCTACCAGTTTCGAGAGCAGAACCTCTCAGCCACTGGTGGGGCAAAAAAATTGGTATGGACAAGAATTTGCTAATTTAGTGTCCAATATTCCCTTGTCAAATATATTTTTTAAAAAATGATCTGTATAACTGGTGTCGTAAACGAACACTTAACACCCTCTGCAGATGTACTAAATTCGCATCACAAATGCATAAATGGAGCATAACGAAAAATGACAGGCTACCGCGGGGCATTCCAAGTATCTTTTTTTTTTTTTTTCACAGATCGCTGCAGTCACGTGATGCTCGAATGCACCAATGCAGATGTGCGAAAAGAGCATCATTTCAATCTAGCGGCCTGTAAAAAAAAAAAAAAAAACGTGGGAAGTACCACGGTAGCCTGTCTTTTTAGTTAGGCTCGTGCATGAATCTACTGGCGTCAATGGATTAGCAGTTTTGTTAAAATTTTTCAGTTACATATTACATATATACTAATAATACGTTCAGACAGGGCAGTTAAGAGATTTAACTTTTTTGAAACGAGCACCCGGAACTAGACTTCTCTATTACTACAGTGTTTGAGAATATCAACTTTATTAAAGTTAAATCCCTTACTAACGCTAATATGAAAGAGTTTTAGAAAGCTATCACGATCATATTGTTTGTAGATCACTACAAACCAACACACTAAAGGACGATATTTTTGAATGAATATATAGGAAAACACATATGAGCATGAATGCACTGATGGGTCACGATGCTGGAGCCACTGCAAAAATGAAAGTGGTGGCAAAGCACTGTAGCACCATATATTGCGCTCTTTATAGATACACGCTGTCCCCGAGAAAATGTCTTCTGAACTTATAAAAATGTTGAATGGTTTCATTAAAATAATATACTATATAAAATCACGAACTCTTGAAAGTAAACATTTTAAGCGTATGTGCGAAGTTATTGGAAGCCGGTGTCCGTACCCTCCTATTGCATACTAAAGTAAGATGGTCATGTAAAGCAATAGCGTTTACAATATTGTTGCAACTCCAGGGGTGATATTAGAAGAACAATAATTCTAAACTGGTAAAACGTTTAATTAAGGAAGATTTAAAATGCTAATTGCATATTTGGCCGATATGTTTAACAAAATCATTGTATATCATTGCAGTGAAAATCAGTTACAATTTTGTGTCTTCTTTTCAGGTGAAATGAGTATAGATCGGATTATGGAGGGAAACAATGATATCGATTAAGTCCCTCTTGTTAAAAAAGAATGCAAACACCAAATTAAAAAAATACAAATAAATATTCGAGGAATCCTACAGCTTTGAAAAACTTGTTCAAAACAATGTTTTTATACAGCTAAATAGAAAGTCTTTGAAGAATTTTAAGTGTGTACGAAATGTATTTGGCGTTAATAAAAAAATACCCATCTTAAACTCAGTTTAACAGGTCCTCGTTGCTTTGAGAGCTCATAGCAAGTTAACACTGAATATACAAACAACTGGTTATTTAGTGGTACCAAATACAATATTTCAATTCGAAACGAATTTTTCAAAAATAAAATATAAGTCAAACAAAAATAAGTTAAATAAAAAGTTAGTTTTAAATAAAAATTCTGGTCTGAAATATTTTTTATAAAACTTGAGCAAAATTTCTGGTATATTGTAGGGATAATAGTATTTCTTTTAAAACCAAAGCCGGTGAGATTTTTCATCTTATTTGCCAGATGATTTTAAAAATATGTCTAAGAGAGCACAATTAGTTTTGCTGCCTTTCTCAATGACATATAGCGGTGAAGCAAGATTTTCGACTAACGTAGCCATAAAAACGAAATACAGAAATTTTTTAAAGCAGAATCAAACATTTGCCTGCAATTACTATCAACTGGACCCGAATTCAGATATTTGTTCAAAACAATCGAATCACATCAAATGTTTGTGTGTTATTGTTCGTCACTCTAATAATGTAAATGTAATATTGTAAGGCAAATGCTACGAATTCTTCAGTATGAATTTTTTTAACTATGTAACCTTTCGACAATTCCATCTGTATTGATGGTACAAATTGAAAATAAATTCAGTAATACAGCAAAAGTTCAAAATATAATTTTATTTCTGGGATGATGCACAATTGTTTAGATTACTATTCATTCCCTTTTCCTGTCTTTGGTAGCAATGCAGCTAAAAAACATTACCTTGTATCATAGGGTATGGTTGGCTTCAGGGGCTCCGTCATAGAAATTCATTCTAAAAAGGGCTCCGCGAATCAAAAAGTTTGGGAACCACTGTTTTAGTCTCTTAACTGTTTTGACCGAACTCAGTTCGAGCAAGAAGAGTTTGCTTATTTCGTTACTAAAAACTTTAGGATACAACTAAATTTTACCTGTAATGTTCGGTTTATCAATTGACAAATATTTTTCGATTTTTTAAGGAAAATACTTTAGTATGTAAAAAGTGGTGTTTTCTGTCTGGATTTAGTTTATTGTGTCAAAAAATTCAGACAGTCATGGGATTAAGTAAATATGAGATACAAGGTTTCTAAACAAACTAATTACTCCTTTACTTAATGTTTTTTGGATAAGAATAAATAAAAATATAATCCACCTCGCAATATTTCTATTACATAAGAAAAAAAAATAAACATTTACTTTCCGGTTTACCACTCTGGCAATTTTTAGGGTTTCGTTCATCTGGCGAAACCCTATTCGTCACACTCCTCGGTCTACACAGAGTTAGTTCTGAGAAACTGTATAAGTTAGATACTTGAAATTTTGCCTATTTAACGCTGAATAAGACCGGTCAAGCTAAAAATCCTAAAATTTTGAAAATGTCTCATATTATTTTAACTAAATGAATGTATTTAATGACATCCGACTATTTTTGATATTTGCATTTTTTAACAGAATCTTCGTTTTCACTGCTTAGATAGCACCGTATTATTGCAACTACGTTCTAATCAGAAGGTCCCTGTTTCGAATCAAATGAAAAATTTTCACCGTAATGGATTTCATTACCAAATAGAGTCAATTTTATACATATTTTTTTATTTTTTTTTTAAGGTCAAAAGCTGTTTAAAGTATTGTATAATTTTTTTTAACTAAAAAATTATTATAATAATGTATAATTAACTATAATTGTAATATATAATGTATAATTAACTATAATTGTAATATATAATGTATAATTAACTATAATTGTAATATATAATGTATAATTAACTATAAAATTATACATATCATTGTCACTTTTGTATTTTTTTTCCATTTTACGAGGTTTTTTTTTTTTTTTGGCTAAAATTAAATCATGTAATTAATTATGCTTTTCAGATATACAGATATATGCTGTTACATTGTCTGAAAAACAGTTCATGAATATTTTTAATTTGATTTAAAAAAAATTCAATGTTAATTAAAACAACATTTAATGTTTATGTCATCCATGTTCTTATTGAAAAAGTGAATTAACGTTTTGGATTTATTAATTACAGGATAACGAGTTTTCAATGAAATATTATACGAAACATTCTGTGGATGTTCGATCACATTTATCTACTTGTTATGTAGTTGATATGGGTGCACATTTATGATATCAAACGTTTTAATATTTTTTGTACCAAAATTATTAACTGATAAAGTTTAGTAGTCTCTATTTTTTTTTTAACCATTTGGAAAAATGGTTATTGTCCT
The DNA here is from genome assembly GCA_963932465.1 of Maratus speciosus. Lineage (NCBI taxonomy): Eukaryota > Metazoa > Arthropoda > Arachnida > Araneae > Salticidae > Maratus > Maratus speciosus. The sequence continues at coordinate 190,982,330 of OZ010793.1, read as the reverse complement.
CGTCAGGGTAGGAAATCAAAAGCATATCTGAAAATTTTTATTGGTTGAATCAGCATTTTATTCTTTTTCTGATTGGTCTATACAGTAATCTGTAATTTGCCTTTACTTTCAACAGAGATGGATACTTCTGTTGCCACTATGAAGAAAAGGTAATAAAAACTACAAAAAAATAATAATAACTCAGAAATAAATTGAGATACAGCTTTCAAACAAATTGCATTTAAAAATGTATTTTTTTCTTTATACGACGGTGTAAAAAGTAATCAATACAAAAACCCTTAACGGGTTAAAAGTTTGTGACGCAGTACTTTACCTTTAGCTCTAAGAATTTTAAATTTGGAACTTAAAAATAATGATATCAAATTTTGAGTGACGCAATGCTATTAATTTACCTATACATATATATATATAAATTTATTCATTGATGCTTTATCATTTACATCTCATAAATTCGAATTATGAATTTTAAAAGATATGATATGAAAATTTAAGTGACGCCTTGATGTTGCTTAAAACGATTAGTTTTAAAATTCAATTTAAATTTTCTTTTGGCTAAATACATTTACACATCTAAACAATACTTTTCATTTTCAAATGCACTGTTGAATATATTACTTTCACTGAATCTATATAATGCACTGAATTGTATTCATTTGAATAAATTGATTTATCTTTTGTGCAACGCTATACAAAAATCAAAAGTAAAATTTATGTAAATGGTTTTTTGGTCATATTATCCATTTGCATACATTTAACTTAGTTTGGATACAATGACGCAAAATCTATTTACATAAATTTTACTTTTGATTTTTGTATAGCGTTGCACAAAAGATAAATCAATTTATTCAAATGAATACAATTCAGTGCATTATATAGATTCAGTGAAAGTAATATATTCAACAGTGCATTTGAAAATGAAAAGTATTGTTTAGATGTGTAAATGTATTTAGCCAAAAGAAAATTTAAATTGAATTTTAAAACTAATCGTTTTAAGCAACATCAAGGCGTCACTTAAATTTTCATATCATATCTTTTAAAATTCATAATTCGAATTTATGAGATGTAAATGATAAAGCATCAATGAATAAATTTTGATATATATATATGTATAGGTAAATTAATAGCATTGCGTCACTCAAAATTTGATATCATTATTTTTAAGTTCCAAATTTAAAATTCTTAGAGCTAAAGATAAAGTGCTGCGTCACAAAATTTTAACCCGTTAAGGGTTTTTGTATTGATATCATTACTTTTTTTAGGTTAGTGATAAAAAGATAAAACCACACACACAAAAAAATTAAAGACCAATGCAATAAATTCATAGTCGTGATTTCCATTGACCTTTACAATCCTCCATCTAAAACGAATCAAAGTGTCCAAGAATTTATGAAAACAATGTGTGTGCATTATTCCAAGATTTCATTAACTAAAATCGAGTTAAAGAAATCTTTTAAAATTTGAACTTTTTAACACTATAGATTACTCATAAATATGATACAAATAGAAATAATTTATCTAACTGAAACTGTTTTAGCCAACATTTCAATTATCAACTGTAAAATAAGCGATATTTGGAAATTTAAGCGTTCCATGTTGTTAAGATTTTACGTTTCCTTTTCACATGTTTCTATGAAAACGCAGACAGTTATTATAAAAGAATTTCATTTTTACTTTATATTTTTAATGTTTTGATCTCTTGCACTGTAATACACCAAAAGTGTTAACATTTTTCAACATGGTATGAAATATGCTAAAATTGACGACATATATATATATTTTTTATATATAAATACATGTAAAATAAAACTTTACCACATTATGATAATCCTTAGGTTTATTATACAGCTATAAATAAATAAAACGAATCAAAGTGTCCAAGAATTTATGAAAACAATGTGTGTGCATTATTCCAAGATTTCATTAACTAAAATCGAGTTAAAGAAATCTTTTAAAATTTGAACTTTTTAACACTATAGATTACTCATAAATATGATACAAATAGAAATAATTTATCTAACTGAAATTGTTTTAGCCAACATTTCAATTATCAACTGTAAAACAATCAATATTTGGAAATTTAAGCGTTTCATATTTTTAAGAATTTATATTTCCTTTTTACATGTTTCTATGAAAAAGCACACAGTTTTTATAAAGATATTTCATTTTTGCTTTATATTCTTAATGTTTTGAACTCTTGCGCTGTAATACACCAAAAGTCTTAAAATTTTTCAAGATTGCATGAAATATGTTGAAATTGATAGGAAAAATTGTTATTTTTTTTAAAAATACATGTAAAAACTTTTTCACATTAAGATCCACCTTTGGTTTATTAAACAATCATAAATAAATAAAACAAATCAAAGTGTCACAAGAATTTATGAAAACAATGTGTGTGCATATTCCAAGATTTCATTAACTAAAATCGAGTTAAAGAAATCTTTTAAAATTTGAACTTTTTAAACCGTGAAAATAGAAAAATAATTTATCTAACTGAAACCGTTTTAGCCAAAATTTCAATCAGTAAGTGTAAAACAAGCGATATTTGTAAATTTAAGCGTTCCATGTTTTTCAGATTTTACGTTTCCTTTTTACATGTTTCTATGAAAAGCACACAGTTACTATACAGATATTCCATTTCTGCTTTAATATTGTTAATTGCTTGAACTCTTGCATTGCAGTACACAAAAAGTCTTAATTTTTTTCAACATTGTATGAAATATATTGAAATTGATGAATTTTGTACCGTGCATTTGAAAATAATAATTTCAGCTAAGCATTGACGTTTGTTTGGTTATGCTTAATGCAAACCTATGCTTTGCTCAAGCACCAATGAAACTTTAACAATAACTTATTTTATCTCAATAAAGTTTTTGTTTATTTTACAAGACACAGGAATATTTCCTTAAGTAAAATTATTACTAATGTACTTATACTTACTTCTGCATGCTATATGTAATTATTCCAAGAAATTTTGTCTGGAATAAAAAAAATCATGATCCATGTAGCGCTTTCAACTGTTCAAATGGTAAAAATGATCAAAAAATTGGATGCTAGACAGCCAGTAAATTTTCTTGTGAAATAATTTGACATAAATCTGAGCAGTGTGTTTATGACATGAAAATAAAATAACACAATATCATGCTGAAAGTGATTCAAATGCAGCAATAAACATAAATGGGATATAAATGTTTAAATTTTCTTGAGCAACAATGTAATAATGGGCTAGAAATCATAATGAATGCTTATAATAAAGTGAAATACAGTAAACTCTGTGAACTCCACAAAATGCATAATATGCAAACATCTATTATCTGCACTACGTGGAACGTAAGTAATGAAACTCATTTTAACATTTAAGTTCATAGATGAATTTAAATGATGTGTTAATTTTCACTAAATAACAATATTTCCTTGAAATAAACTGTGATTTAAGAAAATTCATACGTTTTGTAGCAGCACTCGAAAATAACAATTTGAGCTTGACCTTTGTTTCTTTGGTTAGGCTTAATGCAAACCTGTGCTTTGCTCAAGCTCCGATGAAACTTTAATAATAACTGATTATATCTCAACAAAGTTCTAGTTTCTTTTAAAATAAACATGAATATTTCCTTTAGTAAAATTTTGCTAATGGACCTATACCTACTTTTGAATGCCATATATGTGATTATTCTAAGGCATTATGTCTGGACTAACAAGAATCACGATTCATGTAGTGGTGTTTCATAGTTCAATAGGTACAAATGATCAAAAAATTGGTTGCTAGATCATCAGTGAATTATCTTGTGAAATAATTTGCCATAAGTCTGAGAAGTGTGTTTATGACATCAAAATAAAATAACAATATCATGCTCAGGGGTAGGAAAATGCATCATTTTACTAGCCACTGGCGAGTGAATTTTCTGACAGGATGAGTAAATTTTTAGGTAGTTATTGAAAACTGCAAACTATACATGTATGCCAAAAACGTTTTTTTAATATGTAGTTAGTTATATTTTTCAACTTTCCTAATTACTGCGATGTAATCATGGTACAAAATTCTATTTTATATTAAACTTTCATCTCTTGTTTATATTTCTCAATTTTATCGGAAAGAAATATATGAAAATGCATTACAGTAATCAGTGACCTGGAGCCGGAAAATTTTTGATGCTCCAGCTGCACTCCAAGATAAAATACTGTGGCTCCGGCTCCGGGAACTGTTCCAACTCGGCGCCGACTTCGCACTTCTGAGTTGCAGTTTTTGATTTACACATTTAATTTTTTGCTTACAAATTCTTTCTTTCTTCACCTTCATTAAAGATCTGACAAAATGCATTTTTCTTCTCAACAAACTTGAAATGCTTTTTCAGAAAGTATGACATCTTTTAGCTTTTGCTTTTAAAATAGAAAGTTTGGTGGAATTTTAAACACAAAAATCTTAAATTTCTTCTACGCTTTTCAAACAACCAAAATTGTACGTGTAAACAACAGGCTGTCATATTTGTTTTCAAATAGTGTTGCCACTTAGCTCAAGTAAAAGTGAAGTAGTGTTACCATATTTTTGTGAGAAGTTTTACATCTTTAATTTAAAAAAAAAAAAAAAAAAAAAAAAAAAACCTTAAAAAATGATAATTAAAATACTGAATAATGATGTAATTAAAATATTTTAAACCTGGACATTTAAAAGACTGAAAAAAAAAGATAAAAAAAAATAATAATAAACTAAAGGAACCCTGGAGCAGAGTAAATTTTAGAGCTCTAGCTCCAGGGAAAATACAGCTCCGGAGCACTCCGGCTCCGGTTCCAGCACCAGGTCTCTGACAGTAATAGCAACCAACTATTTTGAGTTGCGTAATTTTGTCATAAAATTTTTTAACTGTACATTGCATTTTACTGGCTGTTGAAATAAATCCTTGGCTGGTAAGATTTTCTAGAAATTCTCCATCACTGGTCATAAACATAATAGAAATAACTTATCTAACAGACACTTTTTTATCCAACATTTCAGGTGCCTGACTATGTACAGAGCAATTGAGCTATTTAATTACTTTTTAAACGTATTTTTATTAAGATTATGACTAGAAAATGTGAAAAAAAGCAAAAAATATTTCCTTCATTGATAAAAGTTTGGTTAATGGAGGAATTTATAGTAAAATTTGGCCCAAAATGCTCTAAAGAAAATTTGGTACTTTTCGGTTAGGCGGGCGCCAGTGTTATATATACATGGATATGTATGTATATTAGGGTGGTCTTTAAAAAATTAACTTTTAAATTTTCTATGGGGCACCCTCCTATTTTGTTCTATGCATAAAATAAAGACATCCACAAAAATTTCAAATTTTTAAACATTTTTTAAGGGTCGCTACCAAGGTTTGAATATTTAGAAAAAAATTAAAAATTGAAATATTTTGTAATTTAATAGTATATTATTAATACAAATCCATAGTCATTGCCAAATTAAATCATGGTATGATATTAGGTTGTAAAGATTGTCATTTGATTCAAGTTTCAGCACATTTACGCGGTCTATTGTCCAAACGCAGACAGGAGTATTCCATGTCTACACTCTATTTCACCTCAACTTTGCAGGATTGTGAAAGGTAGAGAATCTAACATTCCGCCTTGAAAATAGTTCTCCGTTATTTTTTTTTAATCTTAAATATCTAAAAGCCGTAGAAATTTATAAGATAATGTTTATAAATTGTAGAATTTGATTTTTTTTTTATATTTGTAATATGTCGTTACTAAATGGCCATATCAAAAGCAGAGCATAAAATTTAAATAAAGAGCTTTCGGCAAGCGTTCCTTTGACTGTTCATTGGGATTGCAAAATTTTAGAAGGCATCTCAGGATCTGAAACTTTAGACAGATAACCCATTATTATTTCAGGTAAAGCTATTGACCAGTTACTTGTTGTTCCAAAATTTCAATCAGGAATAGCTGAGGCAATAGCTTCTGTTAACGAAACATTGGATTTGTGGGGATTACAAGCAAGTAAAATGTATTACTTTTGATACAACCTATGTTAATATCGGATTATCAAGAGAAGCTTGTGTTCTTCTGGAACAGAATATGAACAAAGAAATGATCTGGATTGCCATATCACATCCTTGAAATACTGTTTTTGTTCTTTATCTTTTGTATGAAGTTTATTGTATAACACCATGAGTGTTACCCCACTTTCAGCTACATCATTAACGACTTTGACTGAAGTCGTTAGTGCCTTACATGTATTGTAGGATTCATTTTCATTCCAATTAGTCACATCTGTTTCAAAAAAGTCTGAAGGTAAATCCATAATTTAAAAAGAAACCTCAGAGTGCTGCTTGTTGAAAATCTTGCAAGTCATTTTGGACAATGACATCAAAATCAGCACATGTACGTTTCTAGTGTTCACAATTTTCTTCGTTTTTCAAGGCATGCACCATTTTTCTTTTACTTTCAAAAAAGACATTATCATCGAAAAATTCAAAAGCAACTAGTTTTTCTGTGAAATACAGAAATGTCCTAGGAACTTCTTCAAAGCACAAAAAGAAATGATTTTATTTACATTTTCGTCTTTTTTTCAAGTTCTCCTGGAGCAATAAATCATTGGGCCTGATACCAGCTGTGAATGTAGATTTTCACTACAAACGAGCAAACTTGACGAAATCCAGATTCTTCCTGCTTAGAGAGTTTAAAGTGATCTCTAAATAAATAGACCTTGAGCGATTATATGGTCTTCACCATTTATGGAACCCGATGCAATCCACCTAGGGCTCTAATGTAAAACCTCTTTCTGGAACTCCTCCTAAGAAAATTATGGCAAGCACTATCAGTAGCTTGTAATCGTCCCTTCGTTGTAAAATCATTAAGATGTTTTTGAGCAAATTCCGTAATTTCTGACGCATTATGTGTTATTTTTTTCATTGATTAAATTGTCAGTTATGGGAGTTTGAAATACGCCATAATCGATAGACATCAACGAAATTTTAAATCATTTGAATAACAGTATGTCTGGTCCGCTTGGAACTCCGAGAACCTTATCAACAACTTCCTCAAGCATAATTTCAAAGATGTGATGATGGCAAGCCAAATCATTTCTTTGATCATATTATAATCCAGAAGAGCACAAGCTTCTCATGATAATCGGGTATTAACAAAGGTTATTTCAAAAGTAATACATTTTACTTGCTTGTAATCCCCACAAATCCAATGTTTCGTTAACAGCAGAAGCTATTGCCTCATCTGTTCCTGATTGAAATTTTGGAACAGCAAGTAACTGTTCAATAACTTTACCTGAAATAATAATGGGTAATATGTCAATAGTTTCAGATCCTGAAATGTCTTCTAAAATTTTGCAATCCCAGTGAACAGTCAAAAGAACGCTTGCCGAAAGCTCTTTTTTTTAAGTTTTGTGCTTTGCTTTTGAAGCGAATATGACCATTTAGTACATTTTACGAATATAAAAAAATCAAATTCTATAATTTATAAACATTATCTTATAAATTTCAACGCATTTTAGCTATTTAAGATTTAAAAAAAACTGAGAACTATTTTTCAAGGTGTAATGTTAGATTCTCTACCTTTCACAATGCTCACAAGTTGAGGTGAAATAGAGTGTAGACATGAAATACTCCTGTCTGTGTTTGGACAATAGACTGCGTAAATATGTTGAAACTTGAAACAAATGGCAGTCTTTACAACCTAATATCATACCATGATTCAATTTGGCAATGACTATGGATTTGTATTAATAATATATTATTAAATTACAAAATGTCAATTTTTAATTTTTTTCTAAATATTCAAACTTTGGTAGCGACCCTTAAAAAATGTTTTAAAAATTTGAAATTTTTGTGGAAGTCTTTGTTTTATACATAGAACAAAATAGGAGGGTGCCCCATAGAAATTTTAAAAGTTAATTTTTTAAGGACCACCCTAATATATATACATCTATATACATATACAAATATGTGCATACACATGCATATATGTGTATATATACAATATATGTATATATACATATATATGTATCTATATCCATGTATTTATAACACTGGCGCCCGGCTAACCGAAAAGCACCGAAAATTTTACTGTATGTTAGTTTCCTTTGTACATTTCATATTTATGACATTGGTGAAGGCAATGAAGTAAAATCTAAGAAACGTTTTAAATGTTTCAAAACTTATAGCATATTGCACTTGTTTACATGTTAATTTTCATAAAATTCATCAATGTCATTCCACAAAAACATCCATAAAACAAAAAAATATTTATTTTAAATTTAAATCTTTAGTTCATTGCCTTCACAATAGTGTAAACAAAATATTTTAAATTTCATAGTGATATTCCAATAATTTTCTGAGGAATAATATTTTGCGTATGGAATTTTCACCGAAAATTACATTATCCAAAAAATGCATTTAAAGTTTAGATTTTTGTTTTACTACAAGAACTTCAGTAATTATACATCTAAACTTCACTGTTTTTATAAGTCACTCATTTCTTTAAAAGTACTGACACTTTTTAAATCTCTAGAAGGCCATATTTTGCCCCCCCCCCCAGTTTTTTAAAAAAGCTAAGCATGACATTTCACATCAGAGATGCGACCGTTATCACAAACACCATATTCTTCAGTTTTAATTGACTTGGATTGTTTGTGGCTTATTCAATACCTTTTAATTTCATGTATAATTCAATATTATACAATTTTACAGGTAAATAATAAAAAAACAGAGCTCGTGTTCTGTATCTAGTGATGATTTGGCACCCAGAAGCAGAATTTTCAGTATCAATCTGCAGCAAACCAAAATTTATCTGCGACCCAACAATACTGAACCAAGCTACTATAATAAATACTCACTGTAACCCATAAAATAAGCAAAATTTACATTTTACAAAGAAAATTAATAACAAACACAATAACTCCTAAAACAAAGTAAATTTGTGATTTTTTTTAAGCTCAATATTTATTTTTAAGCTGGTAGATTGATCTGCAAGGTCTAAAATAATCTGCAGCACTGCTGCCGTGCTGCACAGTTTCCGCTATGGAGATTTGGTACACGATCACGTTCTACGCCATGTCATTCATATCATTCCACAAAAACACCCATAAGACAAAAAATATTTCTTCTAAATTTATACCTACTTTAAATTTCATAATGATCTTCCAATAACTTTTGAGAAATCATGTTTTGCGTATGGAATTTTTACCGAAAATAACTTTTCCAAAAAATGCATTTAAAGTTTAGATTTATGCTTTACTACAAGAATTTACAGTACTATACATCCAAAACATCACTGTTTTTACAAGTCATACTCATTTTTTTTAAGTACTCACCCTTTCTTTATCTTTAGAAGAATAGAATCTCTTTTTTTTCTTTATCTTATCATATCCCCCCCCCCACCTCCCAGTTCTTCAACAAAGCAAAAGATGACGTTTCTCATCGATGTAACCGTTATCGAAAACACAATGTTCTTCAGTTTTAAGAGACTTGGATTGTTTATGGTTTATTCAATACTTTTTAATTTCATGTATAATCCAATATTATGTAATTTTACATGTAAATAATGAAAAAAAATAGAATTCGTCTTCTGTATCTAGGCCAGTCGGTGCCGATTTGACATGCAATCACTTTCTACGCCAAGGTTGTCAATCCAAAATTTAGACATGGTACAGGCTCAGCAAAAAAAAAAAAAAAGCTGAACTTTCACAGCCTAATGGAATTTTGACGAAATTCACATTTTTTCGAAGCGTTCAGATGAAATTTGCGCTTTTTCTGTGATACATTGACGAAATTAGCGTTTTCCCCCGACCACTTGACGAAAATCGCGTTTTTCTGCAATCTTTCGAAGAAATTCGTGTTTTTTCTGCAATATTTCGAAGAAATTCACGCATTTACCACGATCTTTCGTCAAAAATAGCACGTTTTCCACGATTTTTTGCCAAAAATCGCGCATTTTCCATGATCTTTCGCCAAAGATCCATTTTTTTATCATCCGACAAAAATCGCATTTTTTTTGCGATTCTTTGACGAAATTAACATTCTTTTTTTGTGATCCTTTGACGAATTTTGCGTTTTTTCCACGACCTTTCAAAGCAATTCGCTATTACACGATCTTTCGCCAAAATTCGCGTATTTTGCACGATCTTTCGCCGAAATTCGCATATTTTACAAGATCCTTTGGCAAAATACGCTTTTTCTGCAATCCTTTGATGAAAATCGCGTTTTTCCAGCGATCCTTTGGTGGAAGTCGCATTTTTTCCTGCGATTCTTTGAAGAAATTTGCATTTTCCCGCGATCGGTTGAAGAAATTTGCTCAATTTGGCACGGTTCATACTCGCATTTTTGTTGTATTACATCCATTCCCGCAAATCCCCCCCCGCTCTATTAAAAATGTCAACAAATTTTAATGCATATTTGCATCGATCCCAGAGATAATAAAATTCACTGCCGAAAAAGCGGAATTCCGCGTTTTGCGGAAAAGTTTCATGTCTGAAAATTATATGTGTTTGCCAAATTACCTATACATTTATCGACAAGCTTGACAGAGCAGCCCAGAAGTAGAATTACACCCAAAAATAGAATGTTCATGAAATTTCAAGCAAAATTTATATTATTATGTAAAAGTGAATAAAACATACCCTATAAACAAAACAATGCTAACCAGCACATACTTCAGGGGGAGGGGGGGGGTGGTGCCAAATGAAGATATTGATTGTTTATAGTTTCATACAAAAATGTATGTATATATGAAGTAACAAGATACTCGCAAGCTCATGTTAAACATATGGGAGCGTTCTTTTCAAATTTGTGAAATTGAAAGTAACTTTAAAAAAAAAAATCTGCAACCAAAATCGAAAAAGTAAACACTAACCTAGTTAGAATTCAATCTCAGCCATTCTAAGCAAGAAAAATAATTATTTAAAACTATTAATATGCAAGGGAGAAATTTTTAAATGTACGCTTTCATAGGTTTAACGTCAGCAATTCCAGTTTCTTCTCATGACTAGTGCAGATTCCTAACCTTCAAGTTAATGTTAATCCTATGAGAGCGTTGTTTACATATTCCTTGCTAGCAAAAATACATTTTGACAACATGATTGTAAAAAACGAACTTTGAAGCAGGATATGAAAAAAAATCTAAAGAAAATTATTTAAAGCTTTCTTTTAAGAATATTAACTTTAGAATTAAATAAAAACAAGTATCTTACCTTTGCAAAAAAGCTATTATATCTCTTATTTACCTATAACCTTTAGTTACTAAATAAACAAAAAGAACATGAAGAAAATTTTTACTTTTAGAAGTTCAAAACAACTAATCAGGATATTATGATTCATTTTGAGCTAATCGTGTGCTCTGAACAAATTCTTCACGTGTCTTCCGATTGGCGTTATAGCAATAGGTCGTTTCCTGCCAGACATAATCTGCAAATATCACAAGTTTTCTTTCAAAATAGCATTCTATTCTAATACTACAAAAGAAAAACACGATGTCTCTTTCCCCTTCATTTTGATCTCAAATAGCAATCAAGTAAGTTGAACATCCATTGCACATAACATCGGAGTTGAAAATTAGTTTGTTTCAAGTTGGGAAATTTTTTAATCCCGCCCCCCCCCCCCCCACAATAAATATCTGTCGCTACGCACCGACGAATCGATAAGGAAACGACGAATTTAATCATAAAATCCATCATTATAGCGAATTTCTGCCCGTTAACAAGTAAACAAACAAACGTGGTTTAGGATTCAGTTCAACAAGATTCAATCTTATGGTTTCAATAAACAATTCAAGACGAAAATTGAAAAAAAAATTTTGAAAATTGAAAAAAAAAATTATAAATAACAATTATATTGAATACATATAATTAAAAAAAAATTTCCTTTTTTCAAAAATGAATCTAAATATTTTTTCGACAAAAAGCAGTAATATGGAATAATAATTTCTTCATAACAAAAGAGAAAGATAATATCAATCGAAATTTCATTTAATATATTTAATATTTTAAAACACATAATAATTAACATGTAAAATTTTAATATTTAAAAAAAAGACTTACTGCCTACATTCAGATTGTTAACTCAACTTAGAATACCTAAATTGATATTGCAAATTTTGTTTCTGATTTTATACCCACAGCATATGGATTAAGACTCCTCCTACATACGAAGTGACGTCAAACCTATTCACCAATCACAGACGAGAAAAGTAAATAAAAAGCGATTTTTTAAAATAACGATTTTTAAAATAAAACGAGTTTTCCCAGAAAAAAGAAAAGTGTTATTCACCTCGTATTAATCAGATTTATATTATATATCAATTAGAAGAAAATCCTTAGAACCGTTTTCGAGATTTTCAAATTAGGAACTTCTTCCGTACCATACCAACGTTTTCAATTTAAAAATGGCTATTTAGATCTCAAAATATACTGCACGTAGAAATGTAAAAATTTCAGTATACGATTGGACTGCAGATATAAGACTGTTCTAGAATATTCAGAACAATAGGACCTATATCTGCTGAGTTATTAAAAGGCGACTTTTCGCGTTTTCTTTGATGTCGAGTTAGCTGTATATATGAGTTCCGCCATCTACGACTTCTACGATACGATTTTAACGATACGATACGATACGATTTTAGGCTTAAGGCTGCGTCACTCGGAATACTACCGTCTTCCATGATATTGTGGGATGTTTAGAAGTTTAAGAATGAAATTTCATTTAAAATTGGTCGTGAGATTTCTTGGAAATCTGACGATGGAAAAGCCTTTTCCCGAACAGCCAATGAAATGCTTGGAGAATACGTAAGTTTCAGGTGGGTAATACGTAAGTTTTACGAAATCTGACTACTCGCAGGCGATTTTTGTCGCTTGCAATTTTTACGTGTAATAACGCTATTAATGTTTAATTCATGGCATACGTAATGTATGACCAGCTCCGTAGAAGTTTAAAAATTTACAGTACCGAAAATTGTAGAATTGAAATTTCTTTTAAAATTTGTTCATGGGTCCAGGAATGTTAATGTTTAATTCGTGGCGTACGTAATGTATGATGAACTCCGTGCGATGTTTTGTGTCTTAAATTTTAGTCTCCGAAAAAATCATTTTCCAAATGGTCATTGTAATTTGTTAAATTGCTTTTTTTTTTTTGCTAAATTTTTTCTGTATAGGTTTTATAACATACCGGGTTTCTCTTCTTATAATTGAGAAATTTCTAATTCCTTCTTTGTTAGATATAGGGAAATAGTTTCTAACTGCAGAAAGTTCTTCATCATAGAAAACCCGTTTTATTTAAATAACAGATATTGAAAAGAAAAATTTGCACTATTTTTCTTTTGTTGCAAAATATCCAACAGATGCATTGTCATAAAAACAGAGCAGTTTTCAGTGTTTGATACATGGATTATTTCATGGATTTATTTAAACATATAGCTTATAATTTATATATTAGATAAAACATACGTAAAGTTTATTTAAACAGCAGCAACATATTATACAACAATATGTTTTTATGATGAAAACCTTTGACGTAATATATAACAGAAAAATATTTATTCAGATAAAATCTTCGAAATACTATGTCATTTTTTTTTCTCTGATAAAATCATTGAAATTGTTTATTTAAAAATCAAAAAAAAGAAGAGCTAAAGGTTTCCTTAATTGCTGATCAATTTTTTGGTAGTGAAACGTGAAGTATGTCTGTAACTACTAACTAGTCAACAGTTTGTGAACAGAAAATAGATTTTAGAATATATTTACTTAAGCTGGTTATTAGCATAATAAATTATATTATTAAAATTAAAAGTTTATTAACATAGTGTAAAATCCTATTTTTTACAGAGAAACAATTATTCAAACACATTTAAAGCGTATTTTTAAAGAGCCTCGTATACATTGTTATAATTAAAAGGTATACTTTCAGTGGTTTCCAAAAACACATATATGTAGCTAATTCGATTCAACTAGCTTTTCGCGCAAAAAAATTGCGTTATATTTAGTTTTGTTTAATTCATCATTTAAGTAATTCGTAATGTATTAAAGTATCATCACCACCTTTATAAGATTGTAAGAAAAAAAAAATAAGACCTCGGATATATTTTTCCTCCTACATTCTTAAATTTACACGCTTTTAACAAAGAACGAAATCGATTTTACACACTACTCTACACTTATGAGTGTTCAGTTGTTAATCACCTGTCATAAGTTCCAGTTCTGTTTTTCAAGACACAAAAAGAGATGTTACCGGGAAAGACTTTATTTATTTAACACTTGAATGCATTTCGGAATTTTGTCGGATTACTCTAAAAGATAGTTTTGTTTGAAAAGATAATGCACCGTGACATTTTGTTCTTGCGACATTAAAAAGAATAAATATAATAGTTTTGAAGCATACAAAACAAACGGTAAGCTTTTATAACAGTTTTAAGATGCTTCTTTTCGTTATTTTATTTAAAAATTTAATTTTAATTAAACATCTAAAAATTATTCATAAAGTTACATTCAAGTTATAATGTATATAATTTATAATAATATATATATAATATATATACGTGCTGTAACGACAGTAGAAGTTGGTGACAGTCATGTTTTTATGGGGTTCCATTTAATTAGCACAAGCGTGTTGCCCGATTGGTTAATAATGACGAAAATAGATGAAAATAAATAATGGAGTACAATGAAGTGAGCTAAATTTACTTTTATTTAGCATATTGAAGAACAATTTTGGTAGGAAAATGCTCATTTCACTCGATGCTAGACATGTGATTTACACCAGGTTGTAATTGAAATTTGTGAAAAAAAAAGGAACTTCACGTCCACGTTCGAACTTCTACTAAACATTCCATCTGAACTCTGATCTCCCACATTTATTCTCTTTACACAATATCTTTTACATACGTCGATACCCATAGAGTGGTGGCAGGTGCGACAAATTAGAGAGGGTACTAAAATCAGCTGCAAAACATCCCTCACCTCCTACTTACCAAAAACACATTTAATAATCAACACTTGCATTTGTAATTTATAGGCACATGTAATTGAAATAAGAAGTGTTTGCGCAATCTGCATGATTTATTTATAAAAAAAAAAACAAATAATACATATATATATATAAATCAAACACATTAGCTGAAAAAATATAAATGTCGATATTATACTACTTTTTTATTAATTCGATGGATAAAAATGTATTTATATAAAATAATTGAGAAAATGCACTTATTGAATATAAATTATGCATGCTTGCGCGAAAATCAATAGAGAAATAAACAAATGAACTTTCAGATATGAGAAAAGGTGGGGTATCAAAATTTGAGAATCACATTATTTAATAATGCATGTGATGTCAGCTGGGCAAAGCTTATTATTTGTTTTATACGTTAGAGGCTAGACAATGATTAGCCTCCATTCACGGTTGACTCTTAATTGATCTATCTCATCTCCCCACCATGGCGGAATTTCTTCCCTTTTTAACGGTAATACTAGAGGGAAGTTCACTCCTAGGCTCTGTTTGCAGTCTACAAATAATAAATATATATAATTCTGTTATAACTTATTGTATCTTAATACATTTAGGTAAAGATAAATAATGCAATAAAAGCTTTCATACTATGAGTTTATTAAGGAAAGTTTTATTAAGGAAGGGTAAATCTTAGTTGTCTCCTCTGATAAGCAGCCTTATTTTAGTACTTAATCCCAAATTCGCTTACAATGTTTTATCTGGAAGTGGTTCTGATTTACGTGTCAACAGGTATGAGGGAGATTCATGTTTTTTTCTTTAAAAATTCGGCGAGATCTGCAGTATATAAGCTTATTCTCGCAAACTCCTTACTATTTGCTTTTACTGAAAAAATACAATGATGATAATTTCAGAAAAATACAACTCACAGTCAATTCCGAGAGTCATTATACTTTGTCAATCTCTAAGAAAGACAGAATAGAATAAAAAAAATCATGCACAAAATCATCACAAGACATTTTGATTCCAATCAAAATACAATCGACCACTAGATTACCCTTAAAGAGAGTAACATGGAATTCTATCACAAAGTCCGAGTTTGGATTGGTCGTTGATGTTTTATCTCATAGCCGCCACGGTTAACAGACATTTTCTTCCTGAATTTCTGTGTATGTTTTTATTAAAAATCAGATTTTAAGTACATTACTTCCAAAATCTATTTCTGAATTGAAATCACGAATCAGCGCTGCAATGGGTTTGATTGCCATAAAAAATTTATGGTTATATATGACAACAAATGATTTACATTTAAACATTTATAGAGTAACGAATGGCAATTACGTCAAACATTTGTAAAAATGTGAACATTGTGTGTTTCCGACGTAATAATCACGTGTGCCCTCGTGTGTGACTCAAAAATAAAAATATCCTTTTTATAAAAATAGTCTGGGTTGACTATGTATGTTATCAAATGTTACATACAATTTTTTTCTTTTCATTAATAGATGAATTTCCGTTTATGCAAGCTTTTAATTTCATGTGATGTCAGCATTACTGGTGGACTCGTTTTTGCTTCATAAATATAGATTATCTATCATCTATCGAAATAACTTATATATAGTATTATATATAGTATTTATATATACTATATATAGTATTATAGTATTATATAGTATTATATATAGTATTTTGAAAAGCTTGCGTAAAAAGATTTATTATGGCAATTCGTAACAAATATTTCTATGACTATGTGCAAGATTACTTAAGCCAAAATTAAAAGTTTTGCTTTCATTTGGAAAATATAGTTGTAAATAATTTGTGAAAAGTCTTTGAGAATTTCAAATATATAACTTTAAAGTATGATATTACAGTATTTTTGACATAAATAGATTTGGGAAATACATAGAGAAAATAGCTAAAAATTTAAATTGTAAGCGATAAAAAAAAATACAAAAAACGTTTTAATTTGCAGGATTTAGAATTACAACAATATTTCGTGTTGAAGTTAGCCGAAATTAAAATTCTTATCAGCACATATCAGAGCTATAAAATTGATTGCGTACAAGTAATTGTCAATATAACATATTCCATCATTTATGGCCTAAAGTTAAAAGGACAGTAGGCAGAAAATATTACAAAATGGTTGCAGATTTATAGTTAAAATACATATTATACCATAGATATTTTCTAAATAATAACTATTTTTTTCCGCATTATGTTGTTAAACATGTTGTTGGTCATTGATAAATAAAACATTTCCAGAAAAATTCTATATCAATATTTCAGCGGCTTTATGTGAAAAAAATTTATTATTCCTATTTCCTGTAAACTGAAATACCATTATCCCTTTGTAGAGAATGTCCCTATTCTTTTTAATATTAATAAAACACTTTTTATAAGGACCTTTCATATCAAAACACAAAAAATCCCTGCCGGCCCGGCCTACAGGCAGAGGTAGATTTCAAAGTCAAATATACTAATTTCACAAACAAAAACTAAATCATGATTAGATATAAATCCACTTTAACAATTTTATCTGGCCGCTTTTGACGAATTTTTATTTCATTTTTATGTAATAGCTGGTTTTATCAGAATCATGTTAGGGCGGTATTCAAAAAAAATACTTTTCCATGCTCAACAACTCGAAATTTTCTGGCATAATTCCAGATTCATTTTTAATTTAAAAAAAATATATGAAACTTGCTGACGTGATTTTTGAAGAGATTTATAAGCAACCTGTGTTTTTATTTTTTGTTCAATTAATTAAAACTTGATATATAAACAATTATTTTCTCAGAAGGACAATATTTTTCGATTCTAACACAATCGCTTCGGGAAATACCGTTCAAAATGCCCACTTTGACATCATTTTTTTAATTATATTCTGCCTCTATCAAAAAATCACGGTACATTATATAGTTTTTGAATAAGCGAATATACCAATTAAATGCGTTTGAGAGCAAAAATGAATTTAAAAATGAGTCAGAAAATAAGCAGTTTGGATTTGAGTGCATCCTTAATACAATGATTTTCCAACACATTCCGCTTCGGTAAATTCGGTTCAAAATGCCCTTTTTAACAGCATTTAAAAAATATATTCTGCCTCTATCAAAAAATCTACCATTACAGTACATTATATAGTTTCTGAGTAAGAAAACGTACCAATTGGAAGCCTTTGAGAGCAAAAAATGAATTGTAAAATGAGTCAGAAAATAAGCAGTTTGGATATGAATACACCCTTACTAAAATGATTTTTTTCTTCAACTGCTATGTATTTTTAATTTGTTTTTGCTGTAAGAATTGGTCCTATCCAAAACTTGTCTGTATAGATGTTGTAGACAATATTAAGAAGATATATGACAAATTCATGGGGGATTTTATATCTTTTGAATTGACGGAGTTATGGATTTTTTTCTTCTTCAAACCCACTTTTTGTTTTGGTTTTTATTTATTTATTTTTTTTTTTTTTTTGCGGTACGAATTGGTCCTATCAAAAACTTGTGAATATAAAAGTTGTAGATAAAGTTAAGGAGATTTATAATGAAATTAATTGGATTTGATATCTTGAAAATTGACAAAGTTATGAATTTTTTTTCTCCCAAAAACCCTATTTTTGCGCCCCTTGTGCCCATTTTTAACTTTATCAAAAATCTGTGATACATAAATTTTTGGCCTATTTTTAGAAGTAATAAAAACTTCAAACTGATTTGATATGTACAAAAATTAAGAAGTTATGGGGTGTTTTCTGTTTTCACAAAACCCCTCTCTATTTCCATCCCCTTGGCCCGATTTTGCCTATTAACGAACTTGACCGAGATTTTATGCCCATTGATTTTATGTACCAGTTTGGAAGAGAACAGAATTACAGAGTGCAATTCTGTGAACAGAGTGCAGAATTACGAAAGTTATCGTGTCCAGAAGAAAGATATAGATATATAAAGTTTTTACTGAGGGTGGTTTTGGGTTCTAGGGGTCATGATCAGTGAAGATCTGCAAAAATTTTTCAGAAATTCCAACATAGAAACGATCCCAATAGGTAGTATTTCATACGAAATCTACCTAAAATTGCGCTACCATTATTGACAGAAAGTCCCTGTTTTTTTTTTTCCGGCGGTGTTAGGGGGACGGGGGCTAGGGGTACGAAAGTTGTCTCTCTTGGCTTGGAAAAAACAAATATCACTAATATATTTATATGCTTCTTAATAATAATATAAAAGTTATTAAACCGATAAGTTTTGCAAATGAAAAAAAATAAAAAATAAAAATCAGTATATGACTATATTTTTAAATCTCAATCATTGATGGTGCAGATTTTTTTTTTTTTTGTATAGCTTTATATTATTATTATTGTTGAATTTTTATCTGAATTTATATGGAATTAAAAAATGGATTTAAAAAAATAAAATCAAAATTTCATAACCTCCATTAATAAAAATATATGCCTTTTGGTAGGTTAAAGACTTTTCTTAGAGAAATTATCGCATATACAAGGTGAATCTGAACACTTGGTCAAACTTTAAGGGGGGATAGTACGCATCAAGAAAAAGAATATTAAATGGGAAGCTAAAGATCCCAAAGGTTTTACTGAGGAGATAAGCGCTCCATTAACGTTTAGGGTCCGAAATTTCAAATGATTATAAAAAACGGAAAATTTGGTCGATTCGTTTGCGGTTTTCGTTAAAACTAATGCTTATGCCAGTATTTTCTTGAAAATGTTTTTTAAGGATAAAGCTCCAAAAATACCGATAGAGGGAGCTTTAGATTTTGGAGTAACGAAAACTATTCTTTACCTTTTTTTCTGTATCTCAATAAATGCTTTCAAAAGCTTAGCCTTATACTTAAATTTTGAGGTCAAAATCGGAATAGTTGGGAGTGGTTAAGTCGCGCAAACTGAGGGTCTAAGGGTTTAGGAGAGGGTCTAGGGGCTTAGGAGAGTGAAGAGAGTATTTCAAACTTCAACTCCTGCACACAGTTCAGTTTGTGCTACTTAACCACTCCCAACTATTTGCTTATATAAGCTTTTGAAAGCATTTAATGAGATACAAAAATAACGGTAAAAAATGGTTGTTCGTTACTCCAAAGTCTAAAGCGTCTTCTATCGGCCTTTTTAAAACTTTATTTTTAAAATTTATTTTCAAGAAGAAAATACTGACATAAAGAATAGTTTTAGCGAAAACCGCAAACGAACCGACCATTTTTCCGTTTTTTGCAATCATTCGAAATTTTGGACCCTAAACTTTAATGGCACCTATTTCCTTCGGAAGACGTTTGGCACCCTTAGTTTCCTATTTAATATTGTTTGATTTGATGTGTACTATCACCCCTTAAAGTTTTGCCCAAGAGTTTATATTCACCCTGTATACACTTACAGAATGCTTTGATTTTCATTTGGTGATTTGTGAATTACTAAAAAAAATTATTTTGAATTTTATCGAAAAACAACTTCTCAAAAGTAGATAGAAAGGCTTAAAATTGAACACGATACAAGAAATTGTTACTATAACAGATTATGTCCCAATTTAAAAGCACAATAGGCAGAAAATATTGGAAAATGATAACGGATTTACAGTTTAGCAGAAAAATAAATGTTATGCTAGCAATTTTTTAAATATTTTTTCGGATATATAAGAATGATTCAGATAGATAATCATGATTCTCAATGATAACTCAAATTTTTCAGAGAAAATATTTGTCAATAAATATTTAAGAAATTTTGAATGAAACAATTTATTTTTCATATTTCCTGTAAGCTGAAATTCACTTAAATTATTATATTCCATGTATTTTTACAGACTTCTTTCATTTTTATTTGGATATTTTGGAATAAAATTTATATTGCATTTTACCAAAACCACGAATTTTAAAATACAGAGAAAGCCTACAAGATAGATTTAATTGTTTATACGTTTTTCGAGTTCAATAGCACAATATAAAGTAAACGATCCCAAATGTTAAGTCAACTAGATAAATAAATGTTGCGCAGCAAATTTTTCAATAAATAATATTTTTTTTCCGATTTCTAACATTTATTTTAATTTTTTTTATTGAACTTTATAATAAAATAAAATAGATTTCATTTTTCTTGTAAGTTGAAGTATGCTTAAATCAATTTACTGTTTATACGAGGGTCACTCTGAAATTTTTGAGATACAACTAGGTTCTTAAAGTTATACTTACAAAATTTTAGGTGTGTTCAAAGTAGTCTCCCCCAGCATCAATGCACTTTTGTAGACGAATTTTCCACAGATTAAATGCCTCAAGCCATTCATTTCTTGGAATAGATGAAAAAATGCATTTGTAGCCACATAAATCTCTTCTTCTGAATGAAAATGACGTCCACGTAAGTTCTTTTTTAGATTAAAGAATAACCAAAAGTAACACATAGCTAGATCAGGTAAATACGGCGGATGTTCTATCACTTTAATTCGTTTTTGTTTAAAAAACTCAGCTGTTAATCCGGCTGTATGTGAAGATGCATTGTCATGGTGAAGCATTAGTCCCCTAACATTCACTTCTTGTAGAGTTTCTGGAAGACATTTAGTGGTATACCAGTTTGCTGTTACTGTCTTCTGTCCTTCCAACTTGATGGCTTTCACCAATCCCGTACTTCTGAAGAAAACGGCATTCATCACTTTTTTCAGTGTGCGTTGTCTTTTCACCATTGTCGGCGTGGGATCATCTTCAAAGACCCATACTTTGCTTTCTTGACGTGTTGGAACGTCAAAAAAACGGTATGTACGTTTCATCACCCCTTAAAATTTTAGAAATGATGTGGTGGCCACCATCATTTAGCAATTTAAGAGTTTCTTTACTGATTCTGACACGCTCTTCTTTTTGGTGCTCAGTTAGATTATGGAGAACCCAACGGCAAACTACTTTTTTCATATGCAATTCTTCACGAATAATTTTGTGCATGGCTGCTGATCCAATGTTAAGTTCCTTCTGTATCATTTGATAGGTACAGCGATTATCATCCATCAACATTTTTCGAATGGCAGACACATTATCCGGGATTACTGCCGACGGCGGCCTTCCTGTGTGTTCTTCATCCTGAAGAAAATTGGGACCTCTGCTAAATTCAGTACAGTAGTATCTGATTACAGTAACACGAGCTGGAGATCCATCACCAAATGCTAATTTCAACCGCTGAACGCATTCTTCTTGATTTAATCCTGCTTTAAAATCATAGAAAATCATAGCGCGAAAATGTTCTCGCGTCAACTCCATTTTCTCTTCTGTTTAAATTTATTCTACGCTAAACAAGTTGAAGTAAGTCAGTAAAAAATCGTCTGCTGTGTTAAATTACTTTGTATTTTAAAATTAAACCATTATTTTTATTTTGTAAATTCTTGTCTGCGCGTACCTCAATAATTTCAGAGTAACCCTCGTATATATATATTTCTGAAGGTCTAGACTTTCTTTAAAGTTCAATACTGAATTTTATCGAAATTGATACTCCTAAAAGTACACAAAATGTCAGAAAAATGTATTATGTATACAAGAAATGGTTTTATGATAGATTTAATCGTTTACGGGGCCAAATTCGAGAGCGCAGTAGACAGAAAATAATGGTATATTTTTTGTTCAGTGGACAAATATATATCAGATCAAACATCAGATGATTCGAACAAAACAAAAATATAGAAAGAAAAAGGAGAAGGGCATAAAATAGTAAAATGAAATAAAAGAAATAAAAAGGAAGTAGTTGAAACTGAAATAAACAAAAAGTATCAAGTTATATCACTTTACGAAAAATATAAAAATGAAACAGCTAAAAAATTATACTGTATATTAAAATTGTTATTTAATTAAACTTAACGCGTTTTCTAATCTGCAAAGCGCATGGTCGAATAACAGTTTTCGTTAATGATTTCACAATTACGACCATACAAAAATCTCAATTTGCTGTTTTGTTTTGTTTTTTAAGGCGATATGTATGTTCTAATGCCTCTATCAATATAGACGCTTCGTGCGTTACATTAGACTTTTTTTGAAAACATTTGCAATTAGAAGCAATAAATAAAAATGAATACATATAAAATACTTTAATGGTTATACAACTAAAAATAAATTGTATAAAACATTTCTTTTTCATTTTTGTTAAAATTAACTTTGAGAGGTGTAGAGTAAAGAAATTAACGTTCCATTTATTTTACTATTCACATGCTCGCAAAGAAAAAAAAAATATCATTTCGTTTAGAAAAAATGTCTTTTTGCAATTTAGGTTAAAGAAAATGCTCAGTGACTGTCTATAATTAAATTACAACAAACTTTTAAATTTTTGATTCGGACACTTAATTTTTTTACACAATATTTCGAAATGTGGTTATCTTTTACCTTTGGGTAACAAACAGAAAGTGATTCGGTCAAGAAGGTTGGGTGTTATACAGATGTAGAGTTTTTAACTACTAATGCGAAATTCATTTTATATTTATTTTGTTACAAAACAAAATTCAATGCAGGTCGTAAGGGCTTTTAAGCATATCTCAAAAAGTATTTGTTAGAAGGAAATAAAATTTTAGATTTGCATGTTTGAAGCTCCTGGAAATGAATGTCTGGTAAAATGTTTTATAACTAGAGTTAACTAGAGTTCTTTATATTGTAGATACTGTATTAGTAAAAAAAATGAAAGAATAATTTATACTGATAATGATTGATACTGACGATTTTTCATAACGATATCTGTGATCAATGAGTAAATATAATACAGAATTACATGATTGAATTGACCGATTATGGAAAATCTCGTAATAAATCGGAAAAGGATCGTAAATTAATGATTTTCGGATTTTTTGTGTTATATATGCTACTATAAGAACTTCCTCTAAGCCAATTTAACGGGTTCTTGGACAACAAGACGCTACTATGGATTTTAAGAGCAAAACCTAAAGGATATTTCACGATGATCTAGAATATTGAAATTTGGCACAAAGAAAGGCCCTATTGCAAACGCAAAGGAAAAATATACGAAAATAATCCATTTATAATTCTATGCCAATTTATGACTTGAGAATCTGATGAATTTCCGTAATCTTGAATACCTGTTTACAAAGAATTCACCGAAGTATTCGACATAGAATAATAAATTAAATGATTTTCAAACTGCGTTGAATATTCTGCGTTGACTGCGTTTTCAATTTCGGTATGAGCTTTTACATTTAACTTATTTTTTTGCATGTTACTCGTTGTATATATATTCTACACCTAGTATACAGGGCTACACAAAAAAAATCACGTTCCATTATCCTTACTAGCGGAATTTGCTGAAGGGAAATTTTCAACTGAGGCATGTATTTCCTAACTGACCTAAATTTTGACATGCATGTAATCAATAGATACAAATCCATATATCATATACAGAGCTGCTCAAAGAATTCGAATAACTTTCTGACTGTGGATGGGAATAGCTGAAATTGGGTTTTTAAATGCGCTATGCATTTCTATAAATTTCGAAAAGACAGCAATTTCACTTATAAACGGTGCAGTTTTGTACATTATTCTGAATGGTTTGGAAAGTGTCCCATAATCTATGCTTGAGGCGTGTTTGTTTTTTCTTTCTTATTTCTTTTTATTGTAACTACCTTTTGACGCAAGCTTGATTATCCTTTGAGAGTAAAAAGAATTATTTCTTCACTAGTGATGAGCATTTTTATTTTCATCTTTGCAAGAAAAACGTATTGGATTCGTAAAAATTTTCGACTTTCGGTTTTCGACGGATTTACACGTTTTAGGGTTCAGAGATTCCGAAAAACATGTTTTTACAAAATGGCTGTCTGTGAGTCTGCCTGTCTGTCAGTCTGTCTGTATGCGACACAAATATTGAGGGCGCTCTATCTCAAGAATTAATGCACGGAATTTAATAAAAATGTATATTCAATTAGTCACTGATAAAAATTGGTACTGATTAGTTATTGGTGTAAATCACTCAACAGGTGGCACCGCTATGCTGCATTTTTTTGTAATTCCCGCAATAGCTCTATATCAAGAACTAATGCTTGGGTTTTCAACAAACATCAGATTCTGGTATACCTCAATATGAGTTAGTGTTGTTTAGTTTTTGGCGTAAAACTCTCAATGGGTGGCGCTGCTATGCAGCATTATTTTACGATTCCCGCTATACCTTAATCTCCAGAACTAATGAACGGATTTTCATCAAACTTCAAATTCAGTTACTCCTGGACATGAATTGACGTTTTATAGATTTTGGTGTAAATCGCTCACAGGTGGCATTGTTCTGCTACATTTTTTGCAATTTCCGCAATAGCTCTATTGCAAAAACTACTGTTTGGATTTTTAACAAACTTCAGATTGAGGTACACCTTGATATGAATTAGTGCTGTTTAAGTTTTGGTGCAAAACGCTCAACAGGTGGCTCTGCTCAGCTGCATTTTTCAGAAATTCCACCACAGCACTACCTCAATAACTAATGCACGAATTTTCATCAAACTGCAGATTCGGGTATACCTTGATATCAATTAGTGCTGTTTCTGTTTTGGTGTAAATCGCTCAACAGGTGCCGCTGCTATGCTACATTTATCAGAATTTCCGCTATAGCTCTATCTCATGAACTAATGCACGAATTTTCATCAAACTTCAAATTGAAATATAATTTGATATGAATTGGCGCCAAATAGATGTAATTTCTTGCACTATTTAAATGATTTAATTGACGTGATTTATATAGAAGAAAGTTCTGTGATGGCCACAATATACTAGTTGTAAAATTGTTACTGAGAAACTTAATTCCGTGATTCATTTTGAGTTCATTTTTATCAATGTGTATACTCTAAAAAACAAACAAACAAACAAAAAAATAGATTTAAAATCTGATTTCCTGTCAAAAGAAGATTTAATATAAAGACTTCGTAATTTTGAAATGAAAAGGACAAAAGCATAAAATAGTGGAAAATGTTCTTAGATTCAAGATTCGATAGAATAAATAACTTAAAAGTAGGTTTCCGATAATCGATTGAGTTTCTTCGGAATCTCAATGAAAAATCTCTTATTTTTAATTAATAATACAAGAATGTACTAGATGGATCATAAAAATTGAATTAAAAACAATATGAGAAGAATATTAAATTTCAAAATTATATTAATACTGAAACACGTTAAAATGCAGATTACATTGTCAGTAACACGTTGTATTTAAAAAATAAAGTATGATATTAATATTACCAATATTTTAAATTTTGTAAAAAAGAAAAAAAAAACTCATTTTCCTTATTATACCCATTTTATTTAACTACACACTTTTAAATCTGTATTCTTGTAAGTTTTTCTATTTCCAGGACATCTATAAAAATGCCATAGCATCATTACCTTACGCAAATGCAAAATTAACTTGGGTGATACAGAATTAAAAAGTAATGTTCTACAGAAATTTCTAAGCAGATTAGATTTAAAGATTCCCTCTTTGCTATTCCGAAAAAAATTACTTTCCTTTTAATAATAACTCAAAAATTCGACGGAATATTTGTAGTTTGAACACGATTAAATAGGAAAATAATTTGAAAAAAAAAATGTCCTGTTTTATAATATACACGATTTCCTAAAATATCTGTCTCTAATATCACAAACTGAACGTTTTAAAAGTTCAATGTAGCCATTTTTACAAATCTGAGTGAGTAACCTTGTGCATCACGTATTTAGTATTTTAGATATTTACAGGAATAGTATTTATTTCCATGCGAATTATAATTTTATACTGAAATATTGTATTGGAAAGCATATTTATTTAGTTATTTTTTTCAAATATAATCTTTGTTAGAGTAAAACAAAATTATATAAAAATGTTCTAAAGGTTTTTTTAATCGTTGCGAATAATTGCGAATTCTGATTGAAAACAGCTGATTCAGATGTATAATTTTCTTGAGAAGCTATTTCAACGTTTTATCAGTTTTTATAGTAAGATTTTGCTCGTTTTCCTGCACTCTTAAGCAAATAATTGCTCATAATTGCTATAACATTGATTTTTTTTTTCTTTTAATACATAAAAAATCAAAATTCCGTTACATTGCTGAAGGATCTACTCCAAATTGATATTTTGAACAAGGTGTCAAAAGAATGAAAACTATGTTTCTAAATCTTACACGTTTGCCTCAGTTACGTGTCTAAGATAGAAGACGCTCAAACTTTTCCAAAAGTATTTTAAAACTGAAGATATCATGATCACATACCTGAATGAACAACATTTTTCATCACTCGTTTTAATATTTTGGGTTCTGCCAAGATTTATTTTTATTTTTAAGCGAATAAAAACTACAGGATGATATTAAGGTCATATAGGAGATGGTATCTGTAAAATTTTCTGATAGTATAAACCTTCAATAAATTTAGTGACCGGATGCAACTACTAGGAAACCGCTACAGAAAATCACTCCTGTTGCTACTTTTCAAAGACAAAAACAATTATATAAAAACTATGGGGCTCTGCCCCCTGCAAGCTTCGCTTACCAACCCCCGTTCAGACACTGCAGAATCTAAAAGCACGCAAATCTGATCGGCTTTAAAAAGATTAGAGAAGACTGAATTATACTGAAAAAACCTGTAGCGATCTCCCTGTAAACGGCTTTCCATTCATTTCCCTTTCATTGCAAAAATTTAAAGTAGAATCAGTTGCTGTTAAGACATCCAATGGTTGTTTTCGTGTTTGGTTAAAGAAGATCAGTTAAACATTTGAAAAGAAACTAAAATAAAATGAATTAAGTAAACAGAGTCTTTGTCTCTCGGTATTTTTAACAGCGTTATAAAACGATTCACTTAATACAATTTACTACAATTTGCTGCTTTAACCCCTTCAAGGGCGGAGGTTCATTTTTGGACCATTTAATTTTAATTCTTAAATGTGTATTAGCATCAGAATATTGGGATGAAGATTTCCCTTTTATTAAGTGAACAAAAGCATGCTGTTATAGAGAAACAAATAAGTTATGGATATGACGTGTGGCTGCAGGATCTTAATATTCATGGCAAGAGTAAACTGAGTTCTAGTCAACAATTGGGCCTGCTTTCTATCATCTCGGCGTATAGAACAGTCTCCACAGCGGCATTATGTGTTCTGGCAGGCGTCGCCCCAATCTATATTAAGCTGAAACATGGTGTGATAAAACATAAGGTCCTAAATGGACAAATGAGTATTTATGATGGTGACATAGAAATCAAGAAAGATAATATCATGCATGACCTTGGTACCTGTGATTATCCAGATTATACGAGTCTGAAAAACCTGATAATAACTTATAAAAGTGATCATTATTTTATAAACGAGAAACACCCATTCATTTATACAGATGGATCTAAGATGGTGGAGGGAGTCGGAGCAGCGTTCACAGTACTATATAATAATAATTTTATCTTTGATTTCAAGATCTCTCTGAATAGAAGAAACAGTATTTATCAAGCAGAATTAACTGCTATTAGATATGCTATTGATTGGTTTATGTCCTCACAATTTACTATGGCTTACTTGTTTACAGATAACAAGGCTTCCACACTTGTTCTTCAGAGAAACTTTCCAATTAATAACATTGTAAAGAACATCTATGATAATTTCAATAGTCATCCAGAAAAGGAGCTTACCCTAGGATGGACAAGAGCACACATTGGTAATCCAGGAAATGAGAGGGCCGATGAATTGGCAAAAGAAGCTATAGATCCAGCGGTTGCTGATGTAGTGGAAGAGGTGAAATTTCCTATCTCATGGGTGAAGAGGATTTGTTTGGAAAATATACGTAGTGATTGGCAAGAAAATTGGAGACACAGCGTTAAAGGAAGTGACACCTACAAAGTTCTTAAAAAAGTAGATGACAGTTTTATTTGTGTGAGCCAAGTTATTCAGTATTTTGTTTCTGCTCATGGAAGCTTCCCGGAATATTTGTTTAAAATTGGAAAAAGAAGTAATGCACTCTGTGATTGCGGCAGCGTGGGTAATGTACATCATTACCTTTTTGGCAGATGCCCTGTGGTACCATTTTTCCTTCATTTTGATAATTCACAAAGTATCAGTTATAATTTAAGAAGAGTCCTATTTGACAAGAAAAACTACAGCAAGTTATGTGCGATATATAATGCACTTAATGCAAAGTATTCTTTTATAAAATATCGGTTCTAAAGCAGTCTATTAATGAAAATTTTCAAGTATATTATAGTTACCAAGTTCCACAAGTATTATCAATCTCCCTTGTATTTTAAAACTTTCGATTTTAAAGACTCAGATTTTATGAACATTATGTACAGACTTTGATTTTTTTTTACTGGACTCTCTAATATTATTGAACTTGTTCATATACAGTGGTTCTGGTGGACACGCCTATTCTTCACGTTGTGAGTGTTTGAACGTTTTATCTATTACGCATCCCTTGCTGGTAGCTGTAGTGCTGTGGATGGATTCCTACATACTGGCGGACTGATTATTGATCTTGCTGCGTAGTGGTTGTTAATCATTGGCTATCAGTTTTTCCTGCATTTTATGAACTTAAGTTTTTAAATATTTTTGATTTTAAGGACTATTTATTTTATTGGACTATCTTCAGTTATTGATATTGTTTCTGTTTTTCAGTTGGTTGTGGAGTTACCCATAAACCCACACTCCTGTAAAAGTTGCATGGTAATCTGTAAACATGCCTTTTGTATATTGTTGATCATAGCGAGTTGCTATGTTTTATTTTTGTATAAGAGTTTATGCTTTTGTTATTTATTTTGTTATTATATATGCCGTTGGTTTGCCCGGTCCTTTGGTAGTGCGCGGAGCTGGATTTTGGAGGGGTTTTTTTTTTCCCGCCGGGACATTAGTTCCATAAACCTCACGGTTGGAGTCCCGGCTGGGTGTAAAAAAAAAAGTGAACAAAAGCATTTTGGTATTTCGAAATTTGTTTGTAAATTCTGGTGCCATTCACTGATTTCAAGATTTTACGAATAGAAGTGCCTTGTCCGTGAAAGGGTTAAACGCATATTAATGCATTTATTATTTTAAAGTTCCGTTTCCCTTTTAATATTCACGTGTAAATACAATTTTCAGGACATAATTTTCAATATTTTCCTGCCTTTAACACGTACTCATTTAATAGAGTTTTTTTTTTTCTGTTTTTAATAGTCACGTGCAATTTTAATCGTTAGGAAAATTTTATTCTTTGCGCTGTTTTTAAAATTGAAAACAATCTCTATAATAATAGCCTTAGTCATGTGACTATCATCAACAGCTCCAGCCGGATCCCTTCGCTTCTTATATTCAGGGCGGCCATTTTGGTACTTTAATGTTAGCCAGCCACAGGTGTGATAAGTCGCGGAATATTATTCCATTCGCATTATTTCGTTTATATTATAATAGTCCAAGTCATGTAGATGCCATAAACAACGGGCTGATTCCTTCGCTTTTCATAACAAAGGTTTCCATTTTGATCAAAGAATCAAAATTATTTTTTCGAATAAAACTACATAAAAGTTGCTATGATCACAAAAAATTCCTGGTACTTTTATGTTAGCCGGGTGAAAGTCTCGCCAATAACTTTTTTTTAAATCGCCAGTTAGAATTTTTTTTATTTTTAGAGTGGTAAATTAAAACGGTTCTACTTGGTTATCCCATCGACCAAAAATCTATCGCCAAACTATAAGATTAAATGCCAATAATGGTTGATCGTAAATGTCACATTCACTTGACTTTAAGGAAGTTACACATGTTCACGCTATCAAGTGATTTTCATTTCGACGTTTTATTTGTATTTTTATTAATGTTATACTAATTTATTTGTTCTTTTGTTATTTAAAATAAAAAAATATGTCAATTTGTATAATTTGGCTATTTATATAATTTGGCGAAATTGGTCGACGGGAGAAGTAATAACATTAAAACGTTGCTTTGAAGTGGAAATTAAATCTCATGATTTGTTGCACTGTCACATACGACCGGGTTTAACGTGATTTTTTTTTTTTTTTTTTTTTTTTTTTTTTTTTTTTTTTACAACAATTTGGCGAAAACCTCGTTTTCAAATACCTGTTACGTATGTATTTTAAAATTATTTTCTGTTATTTTTAAAATGAAATAACAATAAATAAAAAAAAAGTAATTAATAACTATAGATAAAAACAATTAATAACATTTTTTTAAATAAAAAGAAAATAAATTCAAATAAACCTTTATTAATAAATGAGCAACAATAGCCGGGTTACCATGTCAGGCAAAATAACGCCATTTTGGCGCCAATTAGGTACCCCGTTGCGTATATGACATCTGTGTCTAATATTTTTCTTTTCGTTTAAAAAAAAAAAAAAAAAAAAAAAACGAATGAAGTAAAAGACATTTATTTTAAAGGTTTCAATTTTAAATGAATGTTTTGTATTAAATAAAATGATAATGAAATACAAATTGAATTCTGAATAAAAGTAACATGATGCATTTCTTAGCATACATTTAAGGGAGGCCAAACTCGTCGCCAAATTAATTTAAAATAACCTTTTCTAAAATATGAAAAAAAAAAAAAATCTGTTATAATTAAAATTTGAGTTGCCATCATTAGAAAAAAAGTATTTAAAATTAGAAAAAAATTAATATTTCTAAAACTAATTCTAATTTTAAAATTCTAATACCAGTTTTGCGATCTGTGGATCAATACGGATTTTTCGTGTTAATTTCATCGCAAAGTATTCCATATTTTAGGAGAAATCGCCGTGAAACGCAATCAGTTGTTTAATCAGTCGTTTCATAGAATCGTTACATAAATTCTTTTCAATTCGATTCATTACGATTATATATATATAGGGTAGATGTAATCTCTATTAAGAGCAAAATAACATTGCAGTTACGAATTATTTTATAGCAATTAAAAGTAAATTTGTAATAGTAGATATGTGTCGTCTAGATTCAAAACCGACCAACTCCAAAATTGGATAACTTGTTTTTTCATTTTTTTAAATTTCTAAATAAACGTTTCTAGGATCTGGAAACAATAAACAATGCTAAAGCCCTGTCAAATATACTATCCTAATGACTATAAAACTAAAGAGTTTGGTTCCAATCTTATTTTTGCTCAGTGTGGCAAAAAAATCAGCTTTCCCCCAAAATTTTATTTTTTGGTGATAACCGGTTTTACAATTAAACGCCACATATGTATAGACAGCTTTTCTTTTTTTTTTTAAGTAATATATTGCAGTTTATGATAATTTAACGGATTCGGACCTAGCGTCTTATTCACATGATATTCTTTTACACAATTCTTTTTTGTTACTGTCTGCATGTACGAGGGTGGTTCAATAATTGTTGTCCCTAGTGTATATAAAATATTTGTACTGCGACGGTTGTTATGAAATATCGAAGCGTAATGTCTTAGATGCGTATCTGCTCAATTTTAGAACCGTAGCTGCTATATTCACATTGTTTTGCTGGGATGAGTGAAGGGGGGGGGGGATTAGGGGAAAGTCTGATTTTTAGCTTATGGGGCTAGAATTGTGATAGTGGATGAGACGTAACTACTGTCGTTTGGAGTCGGGATCATATTGATGTAGCCACAGCTCATAAGCTCATAGCCTCATAAGCATTTCACCCTCAGCCCCCCTCCTTAAAAACTCCCTCAAAAATAGGGCTTTAAAACTTCACCCCTCCCTCCAAAACTATGTTAATATAGCAACTACGATTCTGAAATGGAACATACAGGCATTTAAGGCATTAGGCTTCGATATTCCACATCAACCATTGCAGTACAAATATTTTATATAGACTATGAACAATAATTATCGAATCACCCACGTAGTAACTTTATTATATGCCTATTATACATTACTTAATATGTTATATCAAGATTATTATTTATGTTTCTGTAATTAGTATTACACAAACAAAAATTCTCTTAAATTGTTTTGCACCGTTAATACATTTTTATTTCAAAAGTGTGTTTCATCTTTTAAATTAAAAATACTTTTTCGAATGCATATTTTATAGTTTTAAAAAAATGTTATATCTGTTTATTCCTGTTGTAATACGATATTTTTAAAATGTCTTTAAAAATTCTTCTTTAGCTTGTTTCATTCTTATTACAAAGGGAAATATATAACTACATGTGTTACATTTCATGTGTTATATGACATTTTTGCTAAATTTTAGTAAACTTTTATTTCTGCCATTTGGAAAGACACTTTTAATAATTTTAAATACCTTAAAACATATATTCCCTTTCAATTACAAAAAAGAAAAAAAATGAAAGAAATAAAAGGAAAAAAAGAAGAATTCGGACCCGAAAGTGAGATTTAATGTTAATAGTAATTTTAGTTAGGTAGAGGATATATGATTTTACTATTCATTTTCATTATATACCTGATAACAAAACTGTGTAAATATTTTTATTTACACATATGATAACACAAAATGAGAATACTTAATTTTTTCTTTGTGAAAAATAATCTTTTGCAACATACGTTAACCGAATTACTAAGGAAAGCTTTTAGTGTATTTTACATAACCATGGATTTGTGGAGATTTTTTTTTTTTTTTTTTTTTTTTGTAATATTTAATTGAAATGTTATTTTTCATGGCAAACTACATCTTAGATTCTAAATGTTTTTCAAAATATATAAAGAAATTATTTGAAGTATTTATTACAAAAAGCAAAATAATAATGGAGCAAAAATGAACAAAATTTATGTCAAAATTTAGAGCAATCCCAAAACTTTCTTCTATCTAATACATGTTAATACTTCAAAATTCTCTAGTACAGTGCCAAAATAAAATGGCAATCTATGCCCCACATGATTCTAAAGATATGAAATTCCGTGCATTAGTTGCAAGTGTAACGTGCAAGTATGACGATCGGAAGAATCGTGTAAATCCAGCAAAATGCAGCCTAGCAACGCCACCTATTTGGTGAAGTATAACAAAACCTAATCTGCAAATCTTATGTCAGCGTCAAACTGAATCTGGAGTTTGTAGAAAATCCGTGCATTAGTTTTTGCGATAGAGCTATTGCGAAATTGTGAAAATTCCTGCATAGCAGCACCACCTATTGAGCGATTAACACCAAAACCTGATCAACAATAATTTGTGTCAACGTCTAACTAAATCTGAAGTTTGATACAAATTCGTGCAGCAGTTCTTGAGATAGAGCTGTTGCGGTAATCGTGAAAAATACAGCATAGCAGCGCCACCTGTTATGCTATTTACACCAAACATAATTAGCACTAATATCTATCAAGGTTTATATGAATCTGAATTTTGATGAAATACGTGCATTAGTTCTTCAGATAGACCTAGTGCGGAAATCGTGTAAATCCTTCAACAGGCAGCATAGTAGCGCCACCTGTAGGGAGATTTACATCAAAACGTTATCAGCACCAATTGATATCAAGTACTAACTGAATCTGAAGTTTGATGTAAATCCGTGCATTAGTTCTTGAGGTAGAGGTATTGCAGAAATCGCGGAAACTGCAGCATAGTAGCGCCACCTGTTGTGCTATTTACACCAGAATCTCATCAGCAACAATTTATATTACGGACTACCTGAATATAAATTTTTATTAAGTTCCGTGCATTAGTTCTTGAGATAAAGCGCCCACAAAATTTGTGTCACATACCTACAGACTCACAGCCAGACATTTTTTAAACACATGTTTTTCGTGATCTCTGCTTCCTAAAAAGTGTAAATGCGTTTAAAACCGGAAGCCGACAATTTTCACGATTCCAATACTTTCTTCTTGTAAAGATAGAAGAAAGTAAAACTTAAAACTTTAGTAAGACTAAAAACTAATATAATTTTCTTAACTTTGTAGTATAAATAAACATGTAGAGAAAAACCTACTTTAAAAAAGTCATTAGTCCCATGAAGGAAGCCTTTAATATTCGTAACAAATATTTAATGTCTGTCGTTAAAATTATTATACTATCGAGAGCTTTTATATTGAAGTTTTAATGAGGGTAATCTATAGAGGTGGTTTTTAAAAATGTGTTTCGACATCGTTATTTGAAGTTTGAAGCCATTTAAGAGATTTAACTAATTACCATGTACTCTTAGATAAGCATAAACTTTTCATATCGAACTTTGATGTAAACATTTGCGAAGTTTCATTGGGTTCAGGAATCACATGGCTTTAAATATTCTTAAATTAAACATCTTAGGTGTTTATATTAGTTTAATACGTTGCAATAAAAGTTTATGAATAATTTAAATTTATGTGTACAAAATTTGAAACCTATGATTTTCAGTGTATCCCAAGCTTCATAGTAAATTTAAAAATAAAATGATCATAGACAAATCTTTGATATATGTTTAAATTATGTCTCTTTTTTTATAGTAAAAAGAAAAGATATTTTTATTTTTTTTCAATATTTGAGTTAGAGGCAACAAAAAACAGCCACAGAACTTTTAAAGGTTAGGTTTTCCCCTCTCTCTCCTCCATTTCAAATTGATGGAAAACTGCATTCAATTAAGAAAATCTCCTTTCACCTCTTCCCTTATTACCATTTATACGATCGTCCTTCCCTGATTTGAAATTGAGTTCGCCCTTTTTCCAAATGGATCATATAAGCTGTTGATGAAACTCCTCCGATTCTTTTGGGCAAAATTTTTCACCATTACCTTCGCAATGATGAAGACAAGTTCATACACTGTGGAAACCGCTTTGCGCAAGTTTTTATACTTTATTGAAGGATGAAGCTTGTTTAAAAAATATTTATTGATATTTATATAACATCTTTAAAAAAACTTCGACCTGAGATCCTATACAATTTTATTTTGTTATTACAAAACATTTAAACTTATAGTTAAAATATTTGTATTTTAGTATAAAGAATTTTGAGAATATGTAAATAAATAATTATTAAGAAATAAAACAAAGAATAAAATAATGTTTGCTTTACCATTAACTAAATGCAATATCAGCAGTAAATTTCTTTAAATTTTTGAAACATTAAATAATAGCCTTTTTATTAGCAAACATATGTTAGATGTTAATTGTTATCAGTAAATGAAAAATAATTTTAAAAATGCAGCAGCTGTTTTATTATTAAATTATTATTATTATTATTAAAGATGCAGAAATATATCATAAGGTTTAAGAGGCATTTGATAACAATGCAAAATGCGAAAAGTTTCTGCATTTTCGTAAGTTTCTAACATTTATATGCATAATAAAATTTTCATAAGTACCTTCTTTTGACATATTTCTGTTCGAAAATACCGAGCCAATATTACAAAAAATCCTTTTGCCGTTAAATATGCTTAAAACAATATATAATTTTTAATATATAATTTTCTTATTTTGTTGTCTAGAGGATAGCCACATTCATCATTTATTTACTACACTTTGTAGAAAAGGTTGTCAAAATAATTCTTCCCACAGAAGAATTTTTTTCTAAAGTTCAGTATAACTTGGTAACTACCCACGATCATAATATATCGAGATACACTTTGAAAATAATCCTATGGACGTTCTAAGAACCATCAGACGTTTCATAAGTAAGGTTATTCAATCAGAAATCGGCACACATGACTAAATTATCGCTCAGAACTCACATTAGAAATGATTGTATACACTTCTGGGACCAATTTACTCAATTAAAAAATGCTTTCTCATTATTTAAATTAAATTATTGTAAAAGAACAATAGTATACATTTATTAACTTCCAATTATTTTTTTAGTACTGTTAAATTAAATTATTCAGTTCATGATTCATGTTCCATTTTTTCAGAATTTATGATCGTAAATGCAATGAGAGGTTTTAATTCGATTTCATATCTATGAAATCTTTAATAGAATAGATTTTATCGTTTTCTGAGTTCTAAATTTAAACGCACTATAAGCAAAAAATATTGAAAACTATTCTCAGATTTCGGTTCAATTGAAACAAGAATTTTATTGCAGTTTGTTTTCCAATAATCAATAATATTATTTGCGAATCACGCCGAAATTTCTCACTCTTATTGATAATATAGAGTTTTGTGGGAAGAAACAATTGTCATATAAAGAAAGGAAACAACTAAATTTACTCTTCGTATTTATTGTGTAAATACGTTTCGTGAGATTTTTTTTAAATTCATAAGCATTGAGAATGTTTAATTGTTAAAAAAATTCTTTTATTTCACAGCATGTACAATTTAAATAATAACTTGATATAATAAGCTGTAACTAATAACTAATAAAGAAATCAACTCATTTAATTTTTCTATAAAGACATTAAAATACACAAAAACATTTTAATTTTTGAATGTTTTCTTTTACATATTTTTTAAAATTATTTTTTTGTTTGTATCTATATTCAAAGCAACTTAGCATTCAAATTATTTAAAGTCTGGTGGCTGAAGGTGTGACCTAACTGTCATAAAATTGATAACTAAATAATTCTAAAGCATACTCTCAAAAATAAATAAATAAATAAATAAAGTCAAGAAACGTAAAAGTGCAGGCATCAAGTAGCCAAAATACCTCTATGACTGGAAGAAATGACCTGAAAAAGTGTTTACTTGTAACGAAATTGCAATTGGAAAATTTGGGAGGACTAGACTTACAGGACAAAAAGGACTAATCTTTGAAAAGGAAAATTGGAAATTCCCACCTGACTGCGCATGATGCGTCGCAGCCTTCAAACTCGCAATCAATTGTTAACGAACTGGAATTTTAGAACAAGTGTGCTTTTAATAAATATGACAACGTAAATACCAAAAAATTAATATCCAATGAATAGGTAGATAAGAGATAAGTTACAATCTTCTGCATTATTTAGCCATTTTTAACGTTGTTTTGATGATGAAACTGACTCGATTGTATTAAGTATTTTAGAATATATTTTTATAAATATAGATTATGATTTAGCGCATGTTAGATAGAAGAACAAATCAATGGAACTCAATAGAATCTTCGAGTTAATCGCTTAATTTTGATTTAACTCCCGTCTTCTACAAAAGGGCATTCATGTACAATTTTGAATACTGCGATATTTTATAATTGACACTCATTGTACTAACTTACGAAGGCAAATTATGCCTATTTCTGTGGCTTGTACCAAATCAGTAAGCCCAATCTAACAGTACTAACAGGCAAAAACCGGACTTCATGTGTTGGAGGCTTATTTTATTAAGTCTTTAGAAATAACCACTACATCTCAATCAATTATCCGACTTGTGAATAATATTTTCTAAAACGTTGCTATAATATGTGGGAAAAAAATTTCATACCACAGCAAATGAAAAGGAATTCAACTGTCACAATAACATACAAAAAAAAAAAAAAATTAAATAAATAAAGAGAGAGTGAAGAGCCGAGTTTAAACAGAGGGACGTGACGGAGCTGGGACGTTTTTAGAAATAAAACGTACGTCTCATTGATTTCTTCAATATTTCGCATAAATTCACTACTGATGCAAACGTCTTTGTCACTTATTTTTTTATCTGTTGTCCTGGCTGATTTTAAAACTAATCATCTAGATCTTTAATATTTATATCTTATCAAGTTTAAACATACATAGAAATGCAAAAGTGTGACCCCTTTTTTACAAGGTTTAAGAGCTGCGTGCGATTGGAACATATTATTAAAATTTACTGCTTTTTCACATTGCCTTTTATTTCTAAATTACGCAAAATTAGAAGGGTGGAAAGAAAGTTTTTTTTTGTAAGTAAAGTTGTGTAAAGTAATTTTATGTGTCCATCCGAGTACACTATTATCAAACCGACAAGGATTAAAAATGTTCAGTTTAAAGGACGCTTAACTAATATCTTAATATAATAATTAACTAATATCGCGAATACCTGTCAGGAATGCAGTGGAAAAGAGGCAGATGTTCTTAATCCATGGAAATATAATCTAACCAAAAACGATAATATACGATAACCGGTTCTGAGCTAATCAAAATTTCAAAAAACGTTCTTTATCTTTAGAAACGTAAGAAATTAATATACATTCGAGACAAAAAAAAAAAATATTTATAAAAACGAAGTTCTTTTGCTGCCACGATTTTTTAAAACGATTCCGAGTAGTTTTTTTAAATCGTATTAACACTAGAACTACCAAGACCGTCATTTTGACGGTTTTCAAATTTCATGCTTAAAAATTTGATATAATTTATGTATTGTTCTAGAATTTTATGATACGACTTTTAATGAAATATAAGAATAGTTAAATATTCCTATTCAATTTCCACTCACCCACTTTAATTTCCATAATCAGTATGATCTATCCCTATTTGTACCAAGACCCGTGAAAATGACGGCTTTGGCAATTTCGAAGGTGAATGATCAAAAGTGTTCGGCAACCGTTATAACGGGATCCTATTTGCTCCGATTACGATTTAGTTTAGAACTGAACAGTCTGACTGGTAAATGTAATAAGGACGCAATCATTATCAGTTGTATTTCTAACGTGATAAAGCTCTTGGTGAAAAGTGCAATCTGTGCAAAGTGTAATCTGTAAAATGTCCAATCTCAGAAAATAGTATTGTAGGAAGGCTAATTGCTTTCATGAACAGCTTGATTTCCGATAGCTGATATCACTTACTAATAGAGGTACCCTACAAACCGTCGGAATACCAGAAGGCGTGGCCTGAAAGCAAGAGAGAGAAAGGAAGTAAAAATTGAAATGAAGTGAGAAACGACTAGGTACATGCTGTTTGCCCGCGAGTGTGAGATGTGATGGAATGTGTGTGTTCGAATAATGTTGTCTTAGGACATGGCAAAATATATGAGCTTTATAGTTATTTTTTTGTAAATTCTAGGCAACAATTAAACGATTTCCAGGAAGCAAAAAAATATTCTAAGAATTCAAAGAACTCACTAGTATAAAATGAAGACTTTTCGGACACTAACTCAAGTAATAATAATTTGGACATATTTTGGGTGGAAAATAAAACTGAATTTTCAGACTCTGAAGAAGCTAAAGATCAAATTGAAGTACGAGGTATTGAAGAAAGTGAAGAAGATGAATATGAAAGTGAAGATTCATGGAGTGAAGATGAAATTCCCCAAAAGAGCCACAGACGCAGAAAGCGATTGCGAATATGTTCAGATACTCAATCAGATAACCATATAGAAACCGAAAAAAGAGAGAAGAAAGACATTGCTCTTGACGATACTAAATGGGATGAATTAGGTAATGGTTGTGTTGGTAGACTACTATCACATACTATATTCAAGGATAGTTCAGGCCCAACTGGTTATGCAAAGCGAAAAATTATGCTTGGTAATGTTAGCAGTGCATTTAGCCTTATAACTGATAATCGAAAGATGAATCACATAAAAACTTGTACTGAGCTCGAGGCTAGAAATGTTTTACAGAAGGACGATTGGAAAATTACTCTTGAAGAATTATATGCGTTTGTAGCTATTTTGCATGCTCGGGGAGCCGACGAAGCGAGAAATTTGAAATTATCCTATTTGTGGTCAGAAAAATGACTTCCTTTTATTACCGACAATGTGAGTAGACACAGATTTTCAGAAATTATGAGATTCATTCGTTTCGGCAAAAAAAAAGCGAGAGGAGTGTTCGCTTAAGAACTGACAAATTTGGATTAGCTTTCGAAATGTGGAAGTCCTTTATTGATAACAGCCAAGTTTGTTACAAACCAGATCAGAATATAAGCGTAGATGAACTACTGTTTCCCACAAAGGTAAGATGCAGATTTCTGCAATATATGCCCAACAAACTGGACAAATTCGGAATTAAGTTTTGGTTAGCTGTTTGTGAAGTAAATATCCTATAAATGGCTTTCCCTATTTAGACAAAGATGAGAGATCCTATTTGGACCATCAGGAGTACCTTTGAATAAATTTTTAGTTTTGAAACTTGTAAAAAAATATGCAAATTGTGGGAGAAATATAACAAAGGATAATTCTTTTACAAGTATACAACTCGCAAAGAAGCTAATGGTAAAAAAAAACAAGTCTTGTTGGGAACTATGCGTGCTAATAAAAGATAATTGCAGAAAATAGCTAAAGTTAGAAAAGATAACATGGCTCTTTTATCCACAAAACTCTACAAATCAAATGATATTGTTCTAACAATTTACAAACGAAAGCCTGGTAAAATAGTACTACTTCTTAGCTCAAAACATAAATCCGTAAAAATTGCTTCTAATCGAAAAAAAAATCATGCAACTGTGCCGTTTTACAATGAGACTAAGTTTGGAGTAGATGTAGTTCACAAAATGGCCCGCAAATATAGCGTAAAAGCAGGGTCACGTAGAAAGTAGGTATTTTACAGGTATACCTTTGTAGGTATTTTACAATATTTTAGACTTGGCAGCAATCAATGCGTGGATTTTATATAAAGAGACTTGTGTTGAAAATGTAACTAGAAAACAATTTTTATTTCAATTATCCTAAGAACTCACCAGTGAATATAGGTGCTGCAGAAAAGAATCCTCCTCCCAAAAACAACAGCGGAAAGCAATGGATTTTACTACAGAAAACTAAAAAAAGTCCTTATGAACACAAATCTTGCCAAATTTGATTGTGCAACAAAAACAGAGTGATGTATACCTACAATGTATGCAGCAAATATGTTTGTGGCAAGTGTTCATCTAAAGTAGCATGTACTTGTAAAATATGTGCCTCATAGTTATTTCATATATATAAATCTGCTATATACTATGAATGCAAATAGAAACTGCTTTTGTTTGTTTTTTTATTAATAATTAATTAATTATTATATTAAATGTTGTTTTTATTAAATTATATTATATTATTTTCATTAACTAAGTGGCAAGTGTTCATCTGAGATAACATGTATTTGTAAAATATGTGTCTCATAGTTATTTCATACATACCAAATGTACTATACTATAAATGTAAATAGAGAATTTTTTTTATTAATAATTAATGAATTATTATATTAAATGATATTTTTGTTAAATTATATTCTTTTATTTACATTAACTAAGTTAAAAGTTACAATTAAAGCCGTGATCAAAAATCCGTCAATTTGACGGGTGCGGTAAAACTAGGTATATATAAAACATCGGTAGTTCTAGTGTTAATCAGTTTTGTATCCTGGAACATAGATTTTTCCACATGCTATCACTTTTCAAGTAAACATTTTCATGTTCAACAAACACGTTTTACTGAGACACAAAGTTAAATAATAGTATTAACATAACAATAAATGTGCAAAAAAATTAATAAATACGAATTCAGCAAATTTTATATGGTTTAAATACAAAGATTTTGTTTCAATAAAATTAGTATTATTTTGTTACTCTTGGATGAATAAATTCCATTGTGTACTTTAAAATGTTTACTTGAGAGTTAATAACATCATAAAAACACCAGTTTTAGAAAGCCGATTTATACATTATTACTAATCGGTAACTTTTCCGAATATCAGCGGCAGCAAAAGAAACTTTTTTTGTGAACGACTTTTTAAAACTTGAAAATATATTTGTTTCATGTGTTTATATAGATAAAAAAAGATTTTCGGAATCGTGGGTAACTCAAAAGAGGTAATTGTATATTTTGGAACTTAGTTATGTCATGTTTTTGAAAATTTGGGTTACATTTGTCTTTTTTCACATTGTGGAAAGCTACTCTTCTGAGCACTGGAAATGATTTCTGCTGAAATTCCAGTTATGTGATAGCTTAACCCTGCTCGTCACTTAATTTCCGAATTCTCCTCAATAATGTTAAGTCTCTGGGCGTTTGATTCATTCTTATATTTAAAATATCTCATCAGGATATTAATATATTTTTATTTCTGTTAACTGCGTGCTCTTCTTAAAGGATGTCTATTTTTTCCTTTGTTGTCAAAATATTTCTAAAATCTATCCGTAATTTAATATTTTATGTGTTAAAAGCGGATGAACTGGGAGTAAAATTTTAACACTTCATGTGAAATTAAGCATAGATTTTAGAAATATTTTGAGAACTAAGAAAAAAAGAGACATCCTTTAAAAAAGGTACACAGAATAAGTTAACAATATTAATTTTCCGAGGATATATTTTAAATATAAGAATGCATCAAACGCACAAAGACTTATTATCATCGAGGGCGATTCTGAAACGGAGTGACGAGCAGCCCTAAGTAGCGACAGCTGTCGGTAATCAATAGAGTTATTATTTATTCTGCCAATACGTGTATATACGTACTCGTATATTTCTATAAAAATGACTGTGTCACTATGTGTATTTATGAGAAAATTCTATCATGCTACTTACTTCCAGAATTATTGTGTTTATTATTGATGACAGATTTATATGACCTCATACGTGAGTCATTGACAATTGCATGATCTTTTTTTTTATTTATTTACTTGCGAAATATAGCCAACTCACTTTTAAAAAATACTTTATAGAATAGGTTATCATAATAAGACCCCCCACCCCCCCCCCACACGCAACATAATCTAATTCCAATAGAATGAAGAAACGAAATAAAAGAAATGAATGTCCTAAACAGTTGAATAATCAAGCATCACACAGAAGAATGAAAATTGTTACATCGTGTGAGATTGAAAATCTGGCATTAAAGCCACCCACTTTTTTTTACACTTCCAAGTCACGGGTGAAAAAAATAACAATTGATTTAGAATTAAAAAATATTTGATCGAAAGCAATGGATTAGTAGAAAGTGAGATAGCTGAGGCTGTACTAAATACAATTGCCGATAACACTTATAGCTGTTCAGAGGAAAGAGGCTGATGAGGCCGCAGAAGATTTGGTTCACAAAAAAATGCATAGATTTGACTAAAAAAATTAATATCTGCTTTAGACTGTATTTCCTAAATCGATGCGATTTACTTGTGTAGAATCCAGTAAAAACTGGTTAAAG
The DNA here is from genome assembly GCA_963932465.1 of Maratus speciosus. Taxonomy (NCBI): domain Eukaryota; kingdom Metazoa; phylum Arthropoda; class Arachnida; order Araneae; family Salticidae; genus Maratus; species Maratus speciosus. The sequence continues at coordinate 190,938,680 of OZ010793.1, read as the reverse complement.
AACTCCCGAAAAAATTGCGGCAAATAAAGTTGACTACGTTGTTTCGGAAATTATACGAAAATAATTAAATTCCCTGTTTACTAGATTTTTTTTGTTGTTGTTGTTGTTACAAAAATATCAGTTACAGTATTTTTTTTTTTTTTATCTATCCAATATTACTTGACTATCAAATGAATTATGAATAAGCATATTGGGAATATCGGATGTCCTTTTGATATTATTTCAGAAATCTGGAATTTTCAAAAATCCGTCTTAGTGTCTGTCCCAACGAAGCCGGATTTTCAAGGTTATACTGTATTGCATTGGGAATTACATGTTCATTACGTTTTTATAAGGACATTATCTAAGAGGATTTTTTCTATGTCGAAATAGTAATAACCATACAAATTTTCATTAATCTTTGACTTCATTTTATTACTCTAGAGAAAATTATAGCTTTGGATGTCAACTAGGAAACTATTCGTTTAATATGTTTGAGAATTAGTAGACTTTGAGATGCTGCCAGGTGTGGCAGATTGTAGTACTTACTTACACAGATGTTTAGAACATATTTGAATATAATTTTCCATTGAAACTGAATTGATTTTTTCATGTTACAGAGTTTTTTTTTTTTTCAGACAACCTCGTAACAATATCATGAAGTATTTTTATATGAAATACATGAATTATGCTTTCAAATGAAATTTGGAAAATTATTAAATTCGGTAATTTCGTAGTAGCTGCATGCTAAGGAGTAATAGCCAAAGAAATCACCAAATGTTTCACTATTTAGTGCAGGCTTTATTATTCTCATAATTACATTCTTTAAGAAGGTAGTTGGATTGTTTTTGTTTAATATTAAACTTATATTTTAATTAATTACTTATTTTGACAAAAAAATTATTTTCGTTATTTACTACTAAACGGGAAAAAAATGCTGAACCATTCATATGTTATTTTACGAGCCAACTGTCTGGCCGTTTATGATCGAACTGCTAGTGAAACAGATATAAAAACAAAATAATAATAGTATTTCAGTAATCAGTAGCAGTAATCAGTAATTTTAAAAACAAAATAATATCAGTAAATAAAGATACATGTATAAAATGTAAATTGTACGGTGCTCAAAGAAGTTTATAAATTTGCAAAGATATGATAGACGCCCATATGACGTCAGCTTTACTCATGGACATAATTTTGCTTTAAAATATAAATTAAAATAGTGAACCTGTGAATTAAATAAACATATATATCAATTATGCTTCGTACAATAATTTTTGCGCTCATTTTTTCCCTGCGGAACTCATAATGCAGTAGAGCCCCGATTATCGGAACTCCAATAAACCGGACTTCCAATTAAATGAACAACCTATTTCTCTCAAAAATTTTTTTAACGAAACTTCTATGTATCCGAACAGCCTATTTCTCCCTCCCCCCTTCCACCCCCAAAAAATGTGGTGAGATTGCGTATAATATTTAAGATATAAAAGAAATTAAAGAAATGAAAACGGATCTGAAAATGACCCAGGTCCATCAGATAACGAAGCCTTTGAATGTTTGGAAAAAGCTATGAAATGGCTCGAACGGCAGAAGAACTCTGATCCTATTCAACTTACATATTTAAGAAGAGTTCGAGATATGGCAGCATTGGGGAGAACGTTTTCTTTGAAGCAAGCAACAATCGAAAGTTTTTTTCTTAAATTATAACCTCTGGAGTTCAGAAAATCATAAAAAGAGAAAAATAAAAATTAAAATGATAAAAAAATAAACAAAAAGAAATCAGTTTTTAAACACGGTAGCACTAACTGGTTCTGCCACTCCTAATCCTGGATAAAGTGTGAAGGTTTTAGTATAGTTAGGAACATCCTTTAAATTGCCTGTCTTTGTGTCCGAAATTTTGCTTATCCGAGATAATCGGTGCTCTACTGTAATTAGAATTTTATGCTTTTTAGGCATCAAAATATTTTTACATGTAAAATATGAAACATGAAATTAATATTCTTAAAATTTCTGATATTTTATTTTATAATTTTTTAAAGAAGAAATTGATTTATAGCAGCTTCTAAGACTCCAATATTTTTGCTAGCTCTAAAAAGGTGTATTTGAGGTAAGCTTAAACTCAATTTTCAGAGTAGTGTGGAGGACCATATTTTCATTGAAAAAGACATTTACTTAAAAATTTATATTAAATAAAGTTTTTGGCTCTGTCGAGCACTGATAAAGCAATGGACTGTTATTACTTTTCCATTGGTTTTTATTATTTATTGCCAAGGGGCAATCGTTGAAATGAGCTTCTGATTTGAGAGCGAGGGCGCTCGTTACAGACGTGTTACTCGGGAGACAACGAAGCTCAACTGAACGTTACATCATTTATCAGCTAGGTGGTGCTGATCACTTAATCAAACTTCGGGAGCGCACATACCGGCCCCCATTGAAGTATTCTGATAGTTCAATGATACACAACAAGTAAATATACATTAACATACAGATGATATTACTAATTAATGGTTACACATAAAGCACTAAATATAAACACAACAATAAGAAATAATAAATTCAATAGAAATAGGTTAAGCTTAATTGATATTTTCGTTATTTACAATAGGTAACACACAAAGCCTGGAAATACTTATTTTGTAAGTTCCGGATGGAGTCCGGACTATTACAACCCTAACATTGTCATCATTTCCCTTGATGATTTCTAAAATACGACCTACTATCCCTTTACAAACTGGTAGGTCTCCATCCTTTACCAGAACCATCATACCTGGTGCAACATTTTGTTTTTTAAAGAGCCATTTTGATCTCTGCTGCAAATGGCTTAAATAAGAATTGGACAAATTTTTCCAAATTAATTGCACCATTTTCTGAGCTTTCTGCCATCGGTCGAACAAGTTTTATCTTTCATTAATCAAATTTGGCTCAGGAAGAGCATTGATTGGTCTACCAATCAAGATATGACCTGGGGTCAAAACTTCATAGTCTTCTAATTCAGAAGATAATGGGGAAAGAGGGCGCGAATTGAGAATACCTTCAATTTGCGTAGTAATAGTCAAAAATTCTTCAAGAGTTAATTTCATAACCCCAATAGTTCTTTTTAAGTGGTATTTGAACTGTCCGATGCCTCTCTCCCAGAGTCCACCAAAATTTGGGGAACGAGGGGGAAGAAATTTCCACAGAACTTGCTCGGATGACAGAAAATTTGATACATCACCATTTTTTTTATTTACAGAATTTAATAATCTCTTTAGTTCCGCAGATGCTCCAACAAAGTTGGATGCATTGTCACAACAGATTGTACTACTTTTGCCTCTGCGGGCAAAAAAATCTTTTAAGGGTTGCAATTAATGCATTAGAAGTTAAGTCAGAAAGTAGTTCTAAATTCACTGCTTTAGTAACCATGCATATGAAAATGGCTACATAAACTTTATTAAATATTCCTTTTCTCTGGTTACGATATTTAATAAAAAATGGACCGCATAGGTCAAGACCTGCATTGGAAAACGGTGGCCCTTGTATTACTCTTTCAGGGGGTAAATTACCCATTATTTGACTTGCAATTTTAGGTTTAATTTTGAAACATTGAACACACTCGTGTACAACTTGACGAGCAATGTTTCTTCCATTAACAGGCCAAAATATTTGTCTTACACTATTTAATAGCCCTTGAGGATCAACATGTAAATCTCTTTTATGATAGTAAAGAAAGATAATTTTAGTCAATTTACTACTTGGGGGTAAAATAATTTGGTGAGATCGGTCATAGCTCAAATTTGAGTTGGCCAAACGACCACCCACTCTTAATAGATCATCTTTATCTAAGAAGGGATCTAAAAATCTCAATTTACTTTTTTCATGGACAGACATGCCCTTTTTCAATGCCGAAATTTCTGATGAAAAATAGTCACCTTGAGCACTCTTAATTAAGAAGTTTCTGGCAACCCTAAGTTCCTCTAAAGTTAAGGAACCTTTAAGTTTGACCGTATTTTTACAGTTGTGAACAAACCTGAAAATAAATACTAACACTCTCATTAATTTAATATAACTGTTTGAAATATTAAGAAAAGAGGCATTAAAGTCATAATTTATAACTGAAGTGAGAACCGGAACTGATTTTAGTTCCTTTAAAAATTGTTCGTCTTTCTTATAAGAGTCTCTTTGTGGACAAAAATTTACAATGTCTTGTTTCAGGAAAGTGGGTCCTTTCCACCAGAGTTTGTTTGTAGCAAGCGATTTTGCATCCTGACCTCGGGATAACACATCCGCCGGATTCAGTTTTGACGGCACATATCTCTACTCGTAGTTTTTGGTAAGTTCTTGAATCTTAGATACTCTGTTCGCAACAAAGGTCTTAAGAAGGTGAGGCGATATGTCTATCCATGCTAGGGAAATTGTTGAGTCCGACCAAAGTATGACTTTGTCGATTTGAAGTTTCATAGCTCTAATTACCTTTTGAGCAAGTTGGCACAACAATAGACAGGCTGACAGTTCAAGCCTCGGAATGCTGACAGGTTTAATAGGAGCAACTTTACTTTTGCTGCAAATGAGGTGGCAAACAGGCGAATTTGAGTCAGAGTTCGTTTGAAGATAAAGGGAAGCTCCGAAAGCTTTCTCACTCGCGTCCGCAAAATCATGTAAGATGATAGCTGATGCATCTTTAATAAGAATACACCTGGGAATTTGGAATTTTTCTATAAGAACTAGTGAACTGAGGAACTTTTCCCACTCTTGAGCAACATGAAGTGGAATTTTATCATTCCAGTCCCACTTTAGCAACCACAGTTGTTGCCTGAAGATTTTTGCACGGCAAATTACAGGACCGAGCAAGCCAAGGGGGTCAAAGAGTCTTGTAATTTGACTTAGAATTTCGCGTTTTGTGTAGTCAGAACTTCTGTTGACAGTAACTTTGAAGTTAAATGTATCACTACTGCAGTCCCATAGTATTCCGAGAGTTTTTGTTGAAACCTCTTCCGCATTTTGATTAAAGGCAAAAATTTGAGAATCAGGATTTATTTCTTCAACAACATTAGAACGTCATTTATGCAAGGCCATCTGACCTCTTTTGAAAATATCTGTTAGTTGTTTTTTAATTTCAAAAAATTCGGAAATGTCTGATGCACCTGACAGGCAATCGTCCATGTACATATCGTTCTTTACAACTTCGGCAGCTAATGGGAAATTGCTTGCTTCATCTACCGCTAACTGCTGGAGCACTCTAGTGGCAAGGTATGGACTACTTGCACAACCGTAGCTGACCGTTTTCAGAGTGTAGATTTTGTCCGGTTCCTCCCTCCCTTCTCTCCACAATATTTTTTGGTATCTAGTATGCGACGGATTTACTTCTATTTGTCGAAATATTTTATTTACATCAACTGTAAATGCGAAAATATGTTTTCTAAAACGAATCATAATCGAAAAAAGATCATCTTGTATTATCCCTCCTTTAAACAATAAGTCGTTTAAAGACTTCCCATTAGTAGTTTTACAACTCCCATCAAAAACAACCCTCAGTTTAGTTGTAGTACTCGATGGTCGTAAAACACCGTGATGAGGGAAAAAATATCCTTTATCAGGATTTATGTCATCGGAGTTTTCTTCCATGTGTCCTAAAGTAGCGTATTCCTTTGGAAATTCTGAGTATAATTCCTTTAATTTGGGATCCCGCTCTAAACGGTTCCATAACTGATTTAATCTTTTAGCGGCAATTTGTTTTGAATCTCCCAGAGAATTATATAACATTTCAATCTTAAAGAGTAATTCAACAACGTATCTGCCGTCCGGTTTCCGATAATGAGTCTTTATTAAATGTTCATTACAGTAATTTAACTCCTCACTAACTAAGGGTTTTAATTCACTTACTTGCTCCAATTCACAAAAAGAACTTATTTCTTTTTCCAAATTTGTAAAATCTGTTACAAAAAAACAAGAATCAGAAGATTCACTTAAATTCGAAATAGAATTGCATACAGTGCCTGATATAACATGCCCGAATAATGTTTCTACTAACATTAATTGAGAATCATCAATTTTAATCTTATTCGACCCTATTAATTCATAGAATAACTGCGCTCCAATAAGTGCATGTTTGGGTTTATTCCAATTATTATCCGCAAATTCTATATTCGACGGCAATTTAAATTTTGACGTATTTATATATTTCGGTGGTAGATCTGCAATTTTAGGAACTACTAACATATCTAATTGATAAGATTTAGTTTTGTTTTCATTCGTTAGTTCTGTACTAACAAAAGATTTAGCGTTTAAACATAAATCATTAAGTCCGGAAATGGAAATATGAGTTTTTTGTTTACGCAACCCTAGCAAATTTGCCGCATGAGCACTCAATAAATGCGAGCTCGAACAACTGTCTAATGCAGCAATTAAAGGTTGAAATTCCCCAGAACAGTCCTTCAAATATATCACAGCTGTGTTTAAAATTACACAAGATTTATTTATTTCATTTTCCTTCGCGAAAAATGTTTGATTATCAGGAGAGGGGGAGGGGGGAGAATGCAGGCTCCGATCTGTTTGGTCATCAACTCTCAATTGCTTACTGATATTATTATTTTCATTTAATGAATGAAGTAAAGTATTATGTTCTCTGCTGTAACAAGAAAGGCACTTATTTTTAGATAAACAAGGATTAGGTAGATGATTATTTAGACAAGACTGGCATAAATTGTTAGTTTTAACAAATTCTGATCTTTTCATCACATACATTTGTTTAAACTTCTCACATCTGTATAAAGAATGTGAATCTGTACATCCTAAAATACATCCTTTTCTCTGTTTTGATTTTGTTAAAAGGGATTTTTCAATGTTTGGCTTAGTGCCAGATTTCCAATTATTATAAGGGAATTTTTTTTGTTCTTTTGATATAACAGTATTTTGAAGAATGCGACTTCGTTCTTCCAAAAAGCTTAGAAAGTTATTTAATTTAGGAATTTCGTTTTTAATTAATTTCATTTCGAAAGACCTTTTAATTTCAGGATCGAGTTTTTGAAACAGGATGTGCATTATTAAAGAATCTGAGAGTTCGTTAGATTCAAACTCAAGTAATCTTAATGCACGCAAATTACATTTTATATTATCAATTAATTGCATTAAAGAGTTAGGGGAATCTGGTACTTTTGAAAAATTAAGTAGTTTAATAATATGGCAATCAATGACAGCTCTTTTATTTTCATATCTTTCTTCTAAAGACTGCCAAAGAGATTCGTATGTGTCTTGGGCCGATTCAAGTCTTTTAGCACCACCCTTTAGACAGCCTTTTAAGTAGTATAACTGCTGAGTTGAGTTCAGATTTTTATTATTTCCGATAATGGACATAAATTGAGCTTTAAAATTTTGATATTCATCATATTTCCCATAGAAATTGGGCAGAAGTAAGTCTGGTATTTTAAAGTTAGTAGTAACAGTAGGATTTTCTTTTTAATATTAGCACATTCATATTTAGATATAAAAATGTTAATTTTTACCTCCGATTCTTCCAGTTCATCTTCTAGCTCAGTTGCTACTTCCAAAGACTCTGCTATGTCGACATCTTCCGGAAGCGTTGTACAGGATTCGATCAGGTTACGGAGTGAAGTTTTAATTTCCATAATAGAAACCTTTTTGCCTTCTAAACGCAATCATTCTTCTTGCGATACCTTTAAATGGGTGCACGCATATTTGTTAATAAATTTCGTGATTTTGTTTAGTTTGGTTTTCAGTACGCCACGTTGGCGATTTAAAGTAGTTAAAGTAGTCATTTTTTTATTATTTGCTGTGCTTCGGTCGGCTAGGACCATATGTCGAGCACTGATAAAGCAATGGACTGTTATTACTTTTCCATAGGTTTTTATTATTTATTGCCAAGGGGCAATCGTTGAAATGAGCTTCTGATTTGAGAGCGAGGGCGTTCGTTACAGATGTATTACTCGGGAGACAACGAAGCTCAACTGAGCGTTACATCATTTATCAGCTAGGTGGCTTTGATCACTTAATCAAACTTCGGGAGCGCGCAAGCTCCATTAAATAAAGTTTTGGATAACGGTCGAAAAAACACTAGACATGATATAGTATATTATAAATAACAAGAATAATATGAATGAAACACACACATTCAGTCAAATGCAAATTAACTATAAAAAATTGAACATTGTAATATTATGTTTTTTCGTTGTATTAATGATTGCATATTTCCTTTTTAACCCATTTATAGAATTAACCATTATAAAAATTAAAATAACTCAATTAAAATTATGATAGTTATGAAATTAGGGAAAAATTCCATTAAAAGTTTTAAAAAACTATTTATAATGCAATTTCCTATATTTAAATTTTTTAATTGCTTAAAATTTGCTTCCGATTTATATGTAATTGAAACTCAACACATCAAAGAAACTCAAATGAGTCAGACTCAGTCTAAGGATGTTTGCAGCTTTTTCAAATTAATGTTAAGAGGTATTAAGGAAGAATTTTAAGAGTTCTCTCTTAAAATTGGAAAAATGGAAAAAAGACAATTTTCACGATCTATCTTAAAATGTATTTTATGTTAAGACAAAAGTTTTACATCTATGAATGTTATAAGTATGTTATTTCATTTCATTTAATTAAAAAATGCAAGTGGCAGAATTATGGGAGGCTCCAAACTGTCAAACATTTCACGTGCAGAAAATTGGTATAACAGCTTATGTGCAGGATTGAAAAATACTTTTTGCAAGTAGAATGAAACTTTTGATACCAACTAATACTTCAGACTATAATAACTACCCTGAACATAAATAAATTTGTAATTAAAGCATTTTTATATTTTCATACAAGATTGTATTTAGATAATACAAAATTTTCAAAATTTCAAAAGTATAATCACCTAAAAAATATTTTTTTTTAACAATAAAAAGGATATTTTAGATTCAATTTATGCAGACTAACATGAAAAACATGTTTTAAAATTTCATGAAAAAATATTCAGAAGGTTTTGAGATTTACTGCTCGTGATGCCCGAAAGCATCATTTGAAGAAAATTACTTCAAAATTTAGGAAACGCCGCTTCAGCTAATGAGTAGGTATAATTCTGAAAACCATATCTTCTCTTTTCATTGGAATTTCAAGGAAACAATTATATCAAAATGTTCAGGAAAGATAGAAGTTTAACATATAACAAAATAAAAATCAAATTTCAACTTTTGAAGCTTACAGTACCGAGACCCCTTAACAGCTTATAAGTAAAAAAAAATATATATCATTTTGTTGTCCTAAGAAATCATCTCTTCCCTCTAAAACTTCCAGGAATAAAAAAAATAGATTAAGCACCATTTGAAAAGACTAGTATATGTATTCCTTTCTTTATCTCTTACTTAATGTGAGATTGACTAATCATCTTAAGGGAGCTGGTCACTCAGCTTCCAATTTCCCCTCACTAATGTAAAGTTTATGGGCATTTGATGCATTCGTATATTTAAAATATCTCCTCAGGAAATTAAAGTTTTTAATTCTAGTTTTTTGTGTACACTTCCTAAAAGATGTCTCTCTAATGCTGAGTTTTCAAAAAATAAATAAATAAATAAATCTAAAGTATAGACTTAATATTATATGAAATGTTAAAATCTTACTCGCAGTTCGCCCAATTTTAGCACATAAAATGTGAAATTCAGCATAGATTTTAGAAATATTTTGAAAACTAAGAAAAAAGAGACATCCTTTAAGAAGAGTACACAGAAAAATAATGTTAAAAATATGAATTTCCAGAGAAGATATTTTAAATACACGAATGCATCAAAAATCCATAGAGTTAACATTACGGAGGAGAATTCCGAAGCTAAGTGACTAGCAGCCTTAAGAGGGGAAGGAAGTAATACCTTTTGATATAGAATGTAAAAACTTGTTTTATATCTAAATATCTATTTTCCTAAAATATGATAAAGAAAAAATATGTGCATAAATTAGAAACCTAGATTGTTGCAGCGTTTTTCAAAATTCCGGTAGTATAAAAATAACACTAAACAATCTCAATTTAATGATGTAATATCATACTTTATTTATTTATTTTCTTTAAACATTCTCAAAAAAAATTCACCGCAAATATATTAATTTATTTCTAATAAAAAAAAAATTACACTGCAAAGAATGGGAAATTTAAAAAACTGCATAAGTCGGAGAAATTTTAAAATGTCATTTTTTTCATGAGATATATACTAACAAAAAGAAGGCATCGAGATTAAGATAAAAAAGTAAAACATTTATCTGACGGACATACTACCACGTTCAGGTGATATTTTTTATCTTGAACTTTTTTATTCTCAACTTAAATGTGTTTGTTCTAGACCTGCGTTCATTTAGATATCAGTATTAATTCTTTTCATTATTATTATCGGCTGTTACATTGAACGGCTGCCGATTTACCAGATTGCATATCAGTTAATTTCAAAGTTAAAACAAAAAGAAAGCTCAAATATTTCTTAAAACTATTAATTTTATAAAATTTATGGTATAAATTGTACAATAAAAGGTTTGTATCTGCACTTATTTATAAATATAGAAACTTATTTATTAGATGTTACATCGCGACGATGGAAATTTGCTGCTACGAAATTATAACAAAAACAGTCACTACGGTGATAATTCGAAAGTCTGTCAGTAAATATTAAAATCTAATCAATATGTTTATATTTCATATCATATGTTTTTATATGGTTTTTAAAATGTAAGATCAAGCATCAAATTTATATTTTTTAAATTTGTGTAGTGTATAAGGAATTTTTTATGCTTTCCGATAATTCTAGTTGATGTTTTTCAGTTTAAATGCATCAGCTATGCAGTTAATAACTTTAAAAAAACTGTCAGGATGGATTTTTTTACACAAACTTATGTGTTTCTATATATGAGCAATTTTAAATAAAATTCTAAAAGCTAAATATCTTTAATAAAAATTACTCTTACTGTTTTCTGTACAAAATTATTTCAGGTCCATCTGGAGTTAAAATTATATCAAGACAAGAACTCTTCATCCTTATGGATAACCAGAATTTGCATGATTTCAATAAAAAACTAGAATTTCTCGAGTATTATCTTGTTAACAAAAATAATTATTCAGAAAACCAAAAGTTACAAATAAAAAATGATTTTAAAAAATATATTAAGCCTGAATTTCAGAAAAGATGGCATGAATCAAGTAGGAATAAGCATTCTTTCTTGAAAAACAAATTCATATTGGTTACAAGGAACATAAAAAGGCACAAAGAGGTTTAAAGATTTAATAGTTACAGATATTTAAAAAAAATTCTAAACTTAGTTTAGAAGTTTGATGAACAATGGGCTCTCAGGAATTATTTTTCTAATAAAACCTTTTTAAAGTAAACAGGAAAGAATGAAATTTTTTTCATTTTCTTCAAAGAAATTGGTTGCTCATGGAGGGAGTTCAATTGGAGTGGTTTCTGAATGGAGGTAAAATTAGTATTGAGCCTATGGGAATAACTTTCGTTCCATGAAAAAAGGGTCGTTCAAGTGGTCGCTTAATAGAGGTGGTTGCACAGGGAGGTTTCACTGTATATGAAAAAATACATTTGTATTGACGTATAGAATACAATACATTCACTAATATTCTGTTGCATTAAAGTCATTTTTACATATTACAATGTTTTCATATACCCTGAACATATATGTATATATAATGTATTTTTCAAAGAAAACTAGAAAAAAGTGATAGTAATAAGATAAACTAATCAATAATAAACTTTAGTCCAATTTTTCAGTAAGACATATTTTTGGCCGGCTAAATCCACCAAATACTCCACTGTGCGATGTGCAGTAATACAACTGATCAGTTCCGTTTTACTCTAAAACAGTCGGCTAACATTGCGATAGTCATTGCAACTTTTGAGATGTTGATTTCACCTATACTTCTTATTTTAAACGTGCAAAGGAAACATGTAAAGGCTGATCAACGTGGTATAGAGTTCGGATTTAAAGAAAGATGCAAATGCATGTTTTATTCTATAAATCTTTCTTTCTATCGCTCAGTTGTAAATGTTAGAAAGAGACGCTATTTGAAACATTCTTATATCTTCCTTCTTTCAATACATCAGGACATCCGTTTTCATTTTCTTAGCTGGAGTGAGGGGCTCTCAATGTAGTTTAAAATTCTTTCTGGTAATAGTGATAAATTACTGCGCTTTGACAGGCATTTATAATGTAGGAATATTATCGTTTAGAGAGAACAGTTTTCGATATTAAAGACAGTTGTTTCCGAATTCTACTTTACCTTTCGCCGAAAATCACATTCAAATGAAAAATAATTTTGCTTGTATCAGTCGTGATCTCGCATTTGTAGAATTGTTTGTGAAAATCTTAATATAGTTTATAGACGAACCATTCTTAAAGTACATCTTGCTGTTTTTAACTGTGTTTATTAGGGTAATTTGAATTTAGTAATTTGTACTTCAGAAAATGACGGTAATAAACAGGAATATTACATTATTCTAATCTAAAACAGAAAAGACATTTAATAAAAGCTTTATTTCCATTGTTTACCTCAGTTAATGTCCCAGAAAGAAATGTATTTATTTTGAAAATCACATCAATAAGTAACTTTCTTGCTTGAAAACTGTTCTTCTTATGTAACTCATTAATATCAAAACGACTTTTTATAGTGCGAATAGCATGTTTTATGCAGTGCTAATTAAAAAAGTCCTTCCGGCCAGTGCCGGGAGGAAGAGGTAGCTTTCATAATCCTTATTTTAAAAAAGCCAACTTATATCATGCAAACACACGAAGCTCAATTTAGTGGAAACCGAATATAGGAGATTCAATACTAATATTTATCAATATAATGAATGAGAATTTCGCGAAATTAGTCAGCTTTATCCAAGCTGCGTTTCTTTAAAGTAACTTATATTTGGCTGCCAAATTCGGCAGTTTCTTAAAGTGCCTGTCATTTTAAGACAACATGGTGGATGAGGCTAAGCAGTGAACTTGGTCGAGACCTTAGTAATTGCTGTGCACATGCTCACTCACATCGGAATCGGTTAATATATAGGAGTGCTGTCGCATGCAAAAAATCAGTTTTTTCAAAATGTCACCCACAATAGAAATTGAAACTGCTATATCTGAGTCATTTTTAAGGTAAAGACAAACAAAAAATGCTCCTGAATCCTTATATCAAGATCAAATACTTAAGAAAGAAACCTTTTTCAATTTCTAATTTTTTTGCACCTCACTTTAAATATATATATATATTTTAATTTAATGGCCGCCATTTTGAAACAAGATGGCTGATGAATCTGGCCAGCGAACTTGGTCGAGGTGTTGATGTATACTATCCACATGCCTTCTTACATCGAAATAGGCGAATACGTGTGTTATCGCGTGACAAATACAAGATCGTTTCAAAATGTTAGCCATGCTAGAAATTCAAAGTGCTATAAATCAACCATTTTTTTAAGATATCAACAAAAGAACAAATTTTCAGAAACAAAAACTGCTCCGGAATCTTTGTATCAAGGCAAAACACATAAAAAAAATCTTTTTCATTTTCCAGTTTTTTAATACCTCATTTTGAATTTTAAATTTCATTTTTTTTAAATGGCAACCCTTTTGAAACAAGATGGCGAATAAAGCTGGCCAACGAACTCGGTCGAGACATTGGTATGTACTATGTACAGACCAAGTTACATCCAAATAGGTTCATAAATACGCCTGATATCGCGTGACAAAAATCAGGTCGTTTTAAAATGTCAGCCACAATAGAAATTCAAAATGCTATAACTCAACCATTTTTTTAGATATAGACGAAACAAAAACTGTTCCGGAATCTTTGTATTAACGTCAAACACATACGAAAAAAATCTTTTTCATTTTCCGACTTTTTAGTATCTCATTTTAAATTTAATTTTTTTTTTAATTTTTTAAATGGGCACAAATTTGAAACAAGATGGCGGATGAAGCTGGCCAAGGAACTCGGTCGAGATATTTGTATGTACTATGTACACACCGAATTACATCCAAATCGGTTCATAAATACGCCTTTTATCGCGTGACAAAATTCAGGACGTTTCAAAATATCAGCCACGCTAGAAATTCAAAATGCTATAACTCAGCCATTTTTTAAGATATAGACGAAACAAACACTGCTCCCGAATCTTTTTATCAAGGTCAAACACATAAGAAGAAAATATTTTTTCAATTTTCAATTTTTGGTACCACATTTCAAATTTAAATTTTTCTTAAAAATTTAAATGGCCGCCATTTTTTAACAAGATGGCGGGTGAAGCTGGCCAACGAACCCGGTCGAGACATTGGTATGTACTATGTATAAACGAAATTACATCCAAATCGGTTCATAAATACGCCTTTTATCGCGTGACAAAATTCAGGACGTTTCAAAATGTCAGCCACGCTAGAAATTCAAAATGCTATAACTCAGCCATTTTTTAAGATATAGACGAAACAAAAACTGCTCTGGAATCTTTGTATAAAGATCAAATACATAAGAACAAATATTTTTCCATTTTTAATTTTTTGGTACCACATTTCAAGTTTTAAATTTTTTTAAAAATTTTAAATGGCCGCCATTTTGAAACAAAACGGCGGATGAAGCTGGCCAACGAACTCGGTCGAGACATTGGTATGTACTATGTACACACCGAATTACATCGAAATCGGTTCATAATTACGGGAGTTACCATGTGACATACGTCAGATATATATATATATATACGCCTTTGATCGTGAGGTTAAAAATTCTGGGGGGGGGGGGGGGGTTAATTTTGCAAAACAGATTGCAATGAGAGACATTTTTAAAGTATAACTCGAAACCCACTTGGCTGATTGATCTATAAATTTCGATTCACAAAATTAAAGATTGTAGAAATATTGATATATATATATCAATTTTGAACGGAGGGTGGTTTCGGGGTCTGGGGGTCATGATCGATGAAAATATACCAAAATTTTTTGAAATCGCTTTCCTCCGAACGGCTGCAATAGGTAGCTTTCTAGGTAGCTTTCATTACAAAAAGCTATTGCAGCCGTTCGGAGGAAAGCGATTTCAAAAAATTTTGGTATATTTTCATCGATCATGACCCCCAGACCCCGAAACCACCCTCCGTACAAAAGTTGATATATATATATATATATATATATATATATATATATCCATATATATATATATATATATATATATCTGACCTTTGTTATACTGTAACTCTCGAATTTATGAACCGATTTGGATGTAATTCGGTATGTACATAGTACATACCAATGTCTCGACCGAGTTCGTTAGCCAGCTTCATCCGCCATTTTGTTTCAAAATGGCGGCCATTTAAAATTTTCTTAAACATTTTAAATTTGAAATGTGGTACCAAAGAATTGAAAATGGAAAAATATTTTTTTCTTATGTATTTGACCTTTATACAAAGATTCCGGAGCAGTTTTTGTTTCGTCTATATCTTAAAAAATGGCTGAGTTATAGCATTTTGAATTTCTAGCGTGGCTGACATTTTGAAACGTCCTGAATTTTGTCACGCGATAAAAGGCGTATTTATGAACCGATTTGGATGTAACTTCGTTTGTACATAGTACATACCAATGTCTCGACCGAGTTCGTTGGCCAGCTTCATCCGCCATATTGTTTAAAAATGGCAGCCATTTAAATTTTTAAGAAAAATTTAAATTTGAAATGTAGTACCAAAAATTTGAAAATTGAAAAAATATTTTTTTTATGTATTTGACCTTGATACAATGATTCGGGAGCAGTTTTTGTTTCGTCTATATCTCAAAAAATGGCCGAGTTATAGCATTTTAGGTAGCTTTCATTACAAAAAGCTACCTATTGCAGCCGTTCGGAGGAAAGCCATTTCAAAAAATTTTAATATATTTTCATCGATCATGACCCCCAGACCTCGAAACCACCCTCCGTTCAAAAGTTGACATATATATATATATATATATATATATATATGTCCATATATATATATGGATATATATATATATATATATATCCATATATATATATATCCATATATATATATATATATATATATATATCTGAACTTTGTCACACTGTAACTCTCGTATTTATGAACCGATTTGGATATAATTCGGTGTCTACATAGTACATACCAATGTCTCGACCGAGTTTGTTCGCCAGCTTCATCCGCCATTTTGTTTCAAAATGGCGGCCATTTAAAATTTTTAAAAAAATTTAAAATTTGAAATGTGATACCAAAAAATTAAAAATGAAAAAATATTTTTTTCTTATGTATTTGACCTTTATACAAAGATTCCGGAGCAGTTTTTGTTTCGTCCATATCTTAAAAAATGGCTGAGTTATAGCATTTTGAATTTCTAGCGTGGCTGACATTTTGAAACGTCCTGAATTTTGTCACGCAATAAAAAGCGTATTTATGAACCGATTTGAATGTAACTTCGTTTATACATAGTACATACCAATGTCTCGACCGAGTTCGTTGGCCAGCTTCATTCGTCATCTTGTTTAAAAATGGCGGTCATTTAAATTTTTAAGAAAAATTTAAATTTGAAATGTGGTACCAAAAAATTGAAAATTGAAAATATATTTTTTTCTTATGTGTTTGACCTTGATAAAAAGATTCGGGAGCAGTTTTTATTTCGTCTATATCTTAAAAAATGGCTGAGTTATAGCATTTTGAATTTCTAGCGTGGCTGACTTTTTGAAACGTCCCGATTTTTGTCACGTGATAACGGCGTATTTATGAACCGATTTGGATGTACCTTGGTGTGTACATAGTACATACAAATATCTCGACCGAGTTCGTTGTCCAGCTTCATCCGCCATCTTGTTTCAAAATGGCGGCCATTTAAATAAATAAAAAAATTTTTAATTTAAAATGACATACCAAAAAATTGGAAAATGAAAAAGATTTTTTTGGGATGTTTTTGACCTTAATACAAAGATTCCGGAACAGTTTTTGTTTCGTCTATATCTAAAAAAATGGCTGAGTTATAGCATTTTGAATTTCTATTGTAGCTGACATTTTAAAACGACCTGATTTTTGTCACGCGATATCAGGCGTATTTATGAACCGATTTGGATGTAACTTGGTCTGTACATAGTACATACCAATGTCTCGACCGAGTTCGTTGGCCAGCTTCATTCGCCATCTTGTTTCAAAAGGGTTGCCATTAAAAAAAATTAAATTTATAATTTAAAATGAGGTATTAAAAAATTGGAAAATGAAAAATATTTTTTTTTATGTGTTTGGCCTTGATAGGAAGATTCCGGGGCAGTTTTTGTTTCTGAAAATTTGTTCTTTTGTTTACATCTTAAAAAATGGTTGAATTATAGCACTTTGACTTTCTAGCATGGCTAACATTTTGAAACGATATTGTATTTGTCACACGATAACACACGTATTCGCCTATTTCGATGTAAGAAGGCATGTGAATAGTATACATCAATATCTCGACCAAGTTCGCTGGCCAGCTTTGTCAGCCCTCTTGTTTCAAAATAGCGGCCATTAAATTAAAAAATAATTATATTTAAAGTGAGGTGCAAAAAAATTAGAAATTGAAAAAGGTTTCTTTCTTAAGTATTTGACCTTGATATAAGGATTCAGGAGCATTTTTTGTTTGTCTTTATCTTAAAAAATGGCTCAGATATAGCAATTTCAATATCTAATGTGGGTGACATTTTGAAAAATCTGATTTTTTGCCTCCAAAAGCACTCGTATATATCAATCTATTCCGATGTGAGTGAGCATGTGCACAGCAATTACTAAGGTCTCGACCAAGTTCACTGGTTAGCCTCATCCACCATGTTGTCTTAAAATGGCAGGCACTTTAAGAAATCGCAGAATTTGGCAGCCAAATATAATTTACCTTAAATAAAAGCAGCTTGGATATAGCTGACTAATTTCGCGAAATTCTCATTCATAATGATTTAGTATTGATAAAAATTAGTATTGAATCTACTATATTCGGTTTCCACTAAATTGAGCTTCTTGTGTTTGAATAATATAAGTTGGCTTTTTTTAAATAAGGAATATGAAAGCTACCTCTTCCTCCCGGCACTGGCCGGATGGACTTTTTGTAAAGAAAGCTACCTAAAATATACAATTATCTTTTACATAAAGTTCGATTACTTCATCGCCCAGATGAGCAAATTGTATCAAACTTTTAAATTTTCGATACAAACATCTATTTTTACATCCTTTTCGATCACAATTGTAAGTATTTTAGTTAAATAGTTTTGCAATTATAATGGTTGAAATTTTGGAACTCGTGAGGTTAAAAATTCTGGGGGTGGGGAGGGGGGTAATTTTGCAAAACAGATTGCAATGAGAGACATTTTTAAAGCATAACTCGAAACCCACTTGGCTGATTGATCTATAAATTTCGATTCACAAAATTAAAGATTGTAGAAATCAATTTTTATTTAAAAATTTCATGTGCTGCAATTTACATATTTTTCGAAAGATTTTCGACATATTTGAATTTTTTTTAATTGTTGTATTCTATAAATTTTTTAAAAGAAATCTATTTCCAGAAGCTTCAAGTATGTGAATCCAAAATTAAAAAATATTTCGCCAAGACTTTTACAATTTATGTTAAGAAAAATACACATATTACTATTTGTTTTGCATCGATTCAAAATGAATTTAACATTAGGTGCTTTAAACCTTAAACCTTTATATATTTTTTAAATATCTGACCAAATTATTTTCCGTTTGGTACCTGAAATATAAAATCTGACCAAGAGCTAAATATGATTTCAAAATTATGTGTTATTAAGAATTTTAATGTTTGATACTATTCCCATATTGAGAGAATCTTTAAATAAAATTCAAGTATAAATATCACTAATTAGTATTTATTATTTTTAGCGATTGGAAAAAAAACAGATTTTTATTCTTTGATTTGAGGTAGACATAGTAGGGAAGAGCTCATTGTTTATTTTTCTGTCTACTATTTATAAAACATTTCAGGTATACAAGAAATTATTATCATAAATACACAATAAGATTTCAAAACAGATTTCATAAAGACAGAATTTAATATAATAGATTCTATCGTCTTTCGAATTCGGAGTCCAAACGCAGGATAAGCAGAAAATATTGGAAACTATTCAGAGATTTTCAGTTCAATGGAATTGGAATATTTATGCAGAATTTTTCAAGAGTCCGAAATATTTTATTTGACAATCGCAAGAACATATCTTACCTTAACTCATAATATACAGCTTTTAGGCAGAATTATATGTCGGTAAATATATGAACATTTTTAATGGGAAAGTGTGCGTTACCTTTTTATCACGTAAATAATCTTATATATTGTAATCGCATAAATAAAAGTAAAGTTAATTTAAAAACAACACGTATCTACCTACACGTACGTCTACCTAAAAATACAAAAATGCCGAATTTAAAACTTATGTTTTGCCAATGAAAATTCACGTTCTTGAAAAGACGTCGCGTTTCCAAATGAAAACCGAAGACTAAACGGAAAATATAATGAGTTACTGCCACATTTTTTCACAGAACTTAAAACAAGTGAGTAGAAATTCACAGCGCTTCTGCCAAGTTTTGTTTGATTTATTATTTAAATGCTCCCACATTGCTGTCTGTTCGAGATTGAGTGACTTCCCATTTGATGTTCAAATATAAATTTTACATACGTGTCCAAATATGATCTAAAATTAGGTATTAATAAGGAAAATTTTTAATATTTTTTTACATTTTCCAAGTGTATAGTAAACCCTAAGGAAAATAGAAGTTTATTAAGTATTAGATATTATGTTAATAGATTGGTGCTAGTCATATTTTTATACAATGATTTGCAGAGGAGTTAATTGTGGTACTCTTTTTCTTTTTCTTTTTTGACGATTGTAAATGATTTATCATTTTTAAATCAGAAATACACAAAGATATTTCAAAACTAATTTTTATCTAGAGAAACTTTAATATAATAGTTTTTTTTATTATGTCGAGTACAGAATTCAAACGCACAAAAAGGCAGAAAATCTAGAAATTATTCTTAGGCTTTCCGTTAAATTGAAATAGGTGTTTTATTGCAGCAGTTTTCAATAGGTCATACTATGTTATTTGAGAATCACATCAACAAATCTCTCCCTTTCTTATAATATAGTTTTTGTAGGCATAAGAATTTGTCAATAAAGAAATGATTATTTTTAGCAGCAAAGTTTGAATTTCATATTTATCTCTTTAAATAATTTCGTTTAATAAAAGTAAAAATAATAAATTTTAAACACGCATTTATTAGTGTACTTAAAAATAGGATTAAAAATTCATATTTTTAAATGACAATTGACGCTCTTTCTATTCTCTCATTCCCAACTAAAAACTATACATTAAAGGGTGAAAAATAATGGGTTGCTGCTACAAAATTTTAATTTTTGCTTAATATTTTTATAGAACACAACAGCAACAAGAAAGAAAAAAAATATTTTTATATTACTGTTTTGTTACCGTAAATGTTACTGTAAATTTTTGTAAGAAAAAAATATTGTTGAGTCCCGTGGTAATAATAAGTTTAAGTATTTCCGATAACTACTGAAATTATCTAGGATTTCTAAATTGTTTTCTCAACGTAATTATCAAATTGTTACTAACATTAATCTATTAATTGTGAATTAAATTCTGAAAGTATTAATTGCCATGAGTAAATCACAAACATACAAAATTTCTGAAAGTGCTGTACATTAGAATGAGAAATCGATTAAAGAATTATATATTTCATATCTATAACATGAAAATAGTTAAGTTAAACTTATCTGAAAACTTTAAAATATTACTATTTTTTTTTTTTTTGTAATTTGTAATGGTCACTCAGTAAAAAAATTGGTAAACTTTGAACGGTCGCAATTTATGGTACCGGATTTGGCTACCAGAACGACAGCTTCTCCGGGGAGCGGGTCTGCGATGGGCATCCAACTTTATTTCATCATCACAAAAATAATTGTTTCTAGTTAGAGTGTAAAAACAAAATACAGAAACAATTTTTTAAATGTGGTATTTCATTTTCCAGAACACAATTCCTAATTTTTTTTTTCAGGTAGATTTAATGCTTTAAATAAATTTCTATAAATAAAAATACAACATGATAATTACAAATTATTTAAAATACAAAAGTACTGTGACTATTTCTTTTTCTTCAAATGTTAAATTTATTTCTAAACATGTACATAATCTTTTCGCAATGTTAACGTTTGAAAACCTGTAAAAATATTCTTTTGATATTTTAAAAATGTCACACTTCATTATATATCAGTTAACTATAATGCATGATCTAAGTACACTTCACAGATTCACAATACACAATTGTCAATTGTAGAAATATTTCTGACCACATGATGCACTAAGAATCACAATATACATCATGGATAGTCACATCGTGCATAACTGGTATGATATAGAAATATTCTGGAAGAGACTGCAAAAATTCTGTGTTACCTTGTAGTGATACATGATTCCCGAAAAGTTTTAGAAACTCCAGTGTAGCTTCGTAGTTACTGATGATTCTGGTAACGCTTACAAAATTTTCCTGTAAACTTGCAGTCACTCACGATTCTTGATGGGGCAGTTTTCTTTATATTCAGATATAGTTAAGCGAAGAATAATGCATAAAACGGAAGAAGATAACATTAATCCCGATTTAAACAGAAATTGATATAAATTTTTCGTTAGAAGTATTGAAAATGTTTCAGAAATTTGTGGAACATAGACAGATTCATCACGCCCCAAATACCTTGAGTTCCACAAATAAAGTGTGTGGTTTCATCTTCATATTAGCCATAAAAAAGCTAAAGTTTATGAATTTGGGACTACCATACAGAGTAAATAGAGAATTAAAATATTGGATAAATAGATATGTTTAAAATAAAACGATGCAGCTTTAAAATCAAGTATAAGAGATTATTTGTACATGTTTGCCAAAAAATCTTTCTAAAGTGTTGATGGACCAAGGAGTAATAATGTACAGTATATTTATGCACATACCTAAATATATGTGATCAGCGCCCTCTATAGATCATTTGAAAATGAATACCACCGTGTTATCCAAGGAATCAATGAAGTGCTATCAACGAAGTGCTACCATCTTTAGAATTTATGAGAAAACAATATTGTTTTGGAATAAAAACTAATATATAATAAGAAATATTTATATCTATTATTGGATTAAGCTTTAAAGCAAATACTGCCGAAAGATATATAAATGATAATTAAATAATTTAAAAATATATTTATAAAATTATACCATTATATTAGAAATAAAAAGTAAATGATATATTAAATAAAAATAATAATATGCAAATTGGTGATATTGAGAGTTCATTAATTAATGTTTCATACAGATAAATGTACCTCACTATAACATATCAATATTTAAATTACTGTGACAACATTGCATAATCACTTAAATAAATATATAATTAAATACAAGTAAATAAATTATTGAAATTATGTTGCTGAGGAATTATTAATAATAGTAATTAAGCTTTGGAATTAACTAGTTACATTTAATGTGTCCACAAACGTTCCTTATAATTAAATACAGTAGACACTCGATTAATCGGAATGGTCGGAAAATGCCTCGTACCGGATAAGCAAATATCCCGTATAATCAAATTTGTGCAAATTTTGAAGGAAAATTAAAAAAAAAAAAAAGAAAAGAAAAAAAAAAAGAAAGAAAATGTCAAAGTATTATACAATAGAATAAGGCATTAATTAATTATTTAATACAAAAGAAAGAGAATAAACATTCATTTTAAAGTTATTTAGATTTAAAATTTGTGCAATATAAAACAAGTGGGTAAGTGTGATCACAGATCGCACAGAGGATTTCGTTTAATATTCCTTTCAAAACACTTTATCCTTTTTCAAAATCTGTAAGTTCCATATTTTGTAATCAGAGCCACACTCTATTCTAAACAAACATCTATCCGAACGAATAACCGTTTTATAACTTATCCGTAGATATATTAGTCGAGAGGATCGGGCCCATAGCACCCGAGATATGTATGTGCCACCTGACGGTAAAAAGTGGAACCAAAGTATGCAAGTCTATGGTGCATAATATGAAAGAAGGGTCAAAGGGCTATGCAATGATATATCACCTGGGGGTATCGGCAAAAGTTAGAAAAGTGCCCCCGGTTGAAAAGGGGGGAGGTTAGAAAAATTGCTTAAAATATACAAGTTAAAACCCGGAGAGGTAAATAATATAAGACTTTTTAAAAATTTTATGGTTTTTCATGTGATCGCAAGTGTTCACCTATAAGTATTCAAAATTTCAAATCTCCAAATTAATTAGGGGCTGAGTTAAAAAAAAATGCTTAAAATACACATATTTGAGACCGGAGGGGTGAATATAAGCTTTTTTGATTATTTTTAATTTGATGTGTGATCGCAATTGTTCAGCTATAGGTGTGTAAAATTTCTTGTCTCCAACTTAATTCGTGTCTCAGTTAGAATTTTTTTTTTAAATACACAAGTTAAAGACCTGAGGGGTAAATGTAAGACTTTTTGAAATTTTTATGATTAGTCATGTGGTCGCAATTGTTCAGCTATAAGTATGCAAAATTTCATGTTTCCAACTTAATTAGGGGCTCAGTTCGAAAACAAAATGCTTAAAATACACAAGTTAGTGCCCAGAAGGGTAAATATTACACTTTTTCAAAATTTTATGATTTGTCGTTTGATGTGAGGTGTTCAGCTGTATGTATACAAAGTTTCGAGTCTCCAGCATAAATATTTTCTGAGAGCGGGCTCTGTGACAGACGGACAGAGGAGTGAGACGAATAGGCTTTCGTCAGATGAACGAAACCCTAAAGATAGAAATGTAGTTTATCTCACTGTTTTATGAATAATGAAATGATACAGGTCTGTTTTCGTTTTTCATTTACTCTTCGACTAATTTTACTACATAAATTTCTCAACACTATTTTATCAGCAGGTCTGCTTTCATCTTCTTGCTTCAAGTAATTAAGCAACGCCTCAGTGTGTACTAATGCGTCACCGTGACTTAAATTTGATGAGTTATAATACGTCCATAATCATTTCCAGGGGATTTTTCGAATTTCTTGTTTCCTCTGACCCACAAGTGACACATCACAAATTATCATTGACGCTAAAAACTTCCTAACATTCCAATTTCTAGTTTTCGTTAATCCATTCTTGCACTTCTTCTGTGTCCACATAATCAGAACAGTTTAACTTTCTCGCATCTTCTGTGATTTTTCTCTACAAAAACTGTAGTATCGTCGTCTTCTGTAAGACTTTCGTTTTTCTTCTTCCGATAAAACTTCCTCCGTGATTTCTAACTAATTCCCATGCAGTGACATCATAATAAATTGCATTCAAAATTGAGATTTTACCGTCCCGGTTAATCCGCAACACGGATATTCCGATCTTATTTAATTGAGAGTCTACTGTATAGCTAATTTAGGGGGACATGATAGAAAAAAGAATAAAATTTATAATCAAAACATGCACTTAATTCTCAAGCAATATAATACACTATGCATTAGAAATTAACATGTTATAGTTCTCATTGAGCTAAAATTTAATTACAAGTTGATCATTAACATTATTTATTATTAAAGAAAATAAATAGATTTAACTTGAATTAATAAATATATAAATATCACTACACAATTATACATATAAAATAAATTATTATATGAATAATATCCGAACCAACATCCATTATAAAATGCATTAGTGCAATGCAATTATTAACAAATGTTCCATTCCT
Organism: Maratus speciosus; assembly: GCA_963932465.1. Classification (NCBI taxonomy): domain Eukaryota; kingdom Metazoa; phylum Arthropoda; class Arachnida; order Araneae; family Salticidae; genus Maratus; species Maratus speciosus. The sequence goes on along the minus strand of OZ010793.1, from coordinate 190,913,972 downwards.
TTTTTTTTAAATTAACCATTGCGTATTATCCAGACAATTCAACCGTCCTTAGTACTATAACATCTACACTTGTGTCACTATACCTAAGTAAACTTTTGTTTGATTACAAGGAAATTTTATTTAGCGTAGTTAAAAAAATATTTTAAATAAAATGTTTCAAATTTCAGCATAAATACTCAATATTTTCTTTTAGATACAATTTTGGCACAAAGTTGAATTTATGACTAATTAATAAATTTGAAATTTAATCGTAAATACAGTAGATTTTTTAAAAGGTAAATTATTAATATAGTCATAGAGACACACGATTACATTAAAGGTAGTTTCAATACTAAAAAGGAAATTTAGTCCTTCTTGATATAAATAAATGATAATTAGAATTTGGCTAGTAAACTTAAGGACCTAAATGATGATAAAACCTTACTAAAATTTACGTAGAATTGCTGAAAACGCGATAACTCAAGAAAAATTCAAATCAGAACATGAATGCTGGATAGCTTATACGATCGTTAGCCCCAGCGAAAAAAGTTTCCTTAAAGTTTGTATCCTGGAATTTTACTATATTCCTATCCTCAGTTGATCATAGACGCTGTAAAATAACACAACTTTATACGAAGTATGACCGCTACCCTTAAAAGCAGAAATACTTGCAGGCCAATGCTCATTTATCTTCCAATTCATCTCCCCGAAGCTAATTTCAAACAAATCAACGACATCAAAAATCTTTGCTTCGTAAACATTACAAATCATTGCTTTGTTTACAGCAATATTGTTAAGCTATGCAACCGTCATGTCACGTTCCCAGCAAAAAATTGTAATTGCAATTCTAAATGCACTAAATGTACCACAGACCTTCTAACTATGAATTTCCCAAGAGTTTGAAAAATACCACTAAATGTGCCAACCGTTCTTCCCCCCTCTTGCAACTTTTATAGGTTGCCCTAAAAATCCCATATGTAACGCCAACATCCTAAAAAGTACAATCCAAAAAATAATTCTCTCATAATTCCTGCAATACAGAAAAAAGTGTAACTATATTACAAACCCAGTGTTGCGTTGTCCCTGGCCAAATTAACTTCAGTAATAAAGTCACGGCTCTGAACCCTGTTCCAAATGTTTCTAATATTCGAATTAACGAAACTAATGCACCTACAAAGCATACTAATAGTGCATCAAATTTTAGATATACTGATGATTTTCAGGAAATTTTGTGCATTGCATAAAATATATTTTCAGCTATTCAAACTTTGTGAGACACATTTCAAAAGATTTATAGGTTAAGAAATATGTCCATTCAACAAACAGGTTTCTAATTTTTCTTAAATGTTCAAATACTATAAATTAGCGTAAAACATTCTTAATTTATAGGCGCAAAAACATCGTTCTGATAATACCACTGTTTTCCTTTCAGTTAGACTGCTAACTACAACTTTAGAATTACAATAACAGGTACTATTAGATTATACGAAAAATATGGTGCAATCTAGTTTTTTTTAAATGTTGTCTATTAATATTTATTGATGTTTCCGAAACATTTGAGAGAGAGATTCACTATAAAAATTATTGTTATTAATAGCAGTTTAAAAATTTAGAAATGCTGCTAGACAATATCCAGTCTTTTTGCATCAGATGTTAAAAATGTTAGGTATTTGAGCATATTTCAACCTGTCTTTAAAAATATTTGAGTTTACTAATCTTCTTTTGTAATAAAAAACAAATAGTTTCATAACTTTACAATTTCTATAATTAATCAGTTGTTTATCATGAATATCATATAATAGCTAATTCCATGCGAACTTGTCATGTCTGTCACACAGCTGAAAATCGCTATGCTTGTTGCCGCCGTTATTTTCGAAAAGTTTGCTTCGCCTTATTCAATTGATGAGCTATCTCCAATAAAATAAGTCACATTTTCCCGTTCTAAAATACTGGTAGCCAAAAATCGTAATAAGTGACAGGCATGACAAGTTCGCATGGAATTAGCCTATTACTTTATAGACTGCCATTGAAAATTTTCTCAACAAAAATCTTACATCAGTAAAGTGGATCTAACCAACTTCTTTTGCACAACTGTGCTCCCAACGTTAAATATATGGAAACAAAATTACTTATAAGAGGAACATCTTACGATGTAATAAGTAAAAATATATAATTTTCAGCATGTGTATGGCATACATAACATACCCATAAAAAAATTCTGCGATAATAATAAAATATTTTTATATCCGTGTTACATATTATTCGCGGCTATTTTTACCTTATACCACGCAGTCCAAGCACAGTTTGGAGATAACTGTTTCACGCTGTACAAATATCTCATCTTCAAGCTCTTTAGTTCATTAAAATGCTAAAATTAATGCCATCCTATTCTTCAAATATTTTCATAGTATTATTTTCCTAATTTTCGTGACAATTGCGTTAGATTATATAGGGAATCTTATACGCATTAAGAATGCCTAGTAAATTGATTTTCGAATTTGAATCGTTACTAAATAAAATGTACATATAAAACTTAACGTTTTTATCATTATGAGATTTTATTTCAGAATATGTATTTCTTTGAAAAATTTACCCACTCACAAAATATGATTTAGACATTTTAGTTGTCTTAGATCTTAAAGCATAAACTAATGTATGTGCTTTAAAGAATGCTCTGAGAAATACTTTTAGGTAGCAATATCTGAAAAAGAATTACCGTATATTTCCAGGTATAAGCCGAGATTTTTTGGGCTTTATTTTATACTCCAAAGTAGGGGGTCGGCTTATCCACGAGTCTAAGAACAGTTCAAAAATTAGTATTCTAATATGAAAAAGAAAAGATCGTATATATAAAACATGCTTACAAATTTCTATAAATACTTTAAAACTCCATTAATTCACAATGGAAAAAGTTACCGATCCCCATTCACTATCCAAATCATTATCAGAATTTTCAAGCCACTCCTTAAAATCGCTTTCTTTCATTGGTACATCAGTATGAATATCGACCGTGTCTAATTCACCGCCGTCACAATCGCCGCCTTCTTTTAAAAAGGCATCATCTCCAGTTCCACCCATCGCATTATTGATGAAACATTTTTTGAAAGATCATTTCTTGGGGCAATTCAAACCAAAAATAGGAGGTTTGATGTTTATGATTGAGCATAACAGAATGATACTCATTCAGTCATAATGTCATAACAGAATGAGCGGGGCCCAACAAAAAATATTTTGCACTGCGTCAAGACAGAAAAAGGGAGATCAATAATTTCGGAAAGAGCACTTTTTTCTATTATCTATGTACAAAAATGTTTTAAGTTTCCGTTCGCTGAATTTTTCATCAAAATTTTTTAACATGGAACACCTTAAAATGCCATAAAAATGTACGTATGAAAATCTGAATACTAAGCTCAAATTTGTGAGTTGTTTAATAATTATTTGAAATATTTTAGAATATATATGACACATATACTTGTAATATAAAAATTTGGCATGAGAATAATCGACTTGCTTTAAAACCCTTTCGGGGCCAGTGATGCCAAATGGCATCATGACATTCACGTTTTTTTTTTTTTTTTTTTTTTTTTTTTTTTTTTTTTTTAATATTTAAAAACTAAATCTCGGAGATTCTGTTTGGTGTCATTCAAAAAACACCTTTTCTGTCTTTTCAGCAGTATTTTTTTTTTATTTCCTCAATAGATAGTAGCCGAGGTTCCCGAAACTGAAAAGTATTGCTTGATTTCCTTGTAAAACGTGAAGTAAAAGCATGACTGTGAATAGTTTATTATTCCCACTTTTCCTTTTTTTTTTAATTAGAATTTTTTAAATATAAGTTGTAATATGTATGAAATACATATTTATGTATTTATAATTCAACAATTGCATTTCTGTTTCAATAACAATATATAGTAAATATACATCAGATAGCATCAGTGGGACTAGATAAATAGTTACAACTTCACTCTCTATTTTGATTTCTTATCTGATTTGGTTATTTTATGGAAGGTTGGTTGATTAGGGTTTAATGGCGCAAGGTCCCATTTGGGACATGCTGCGCCAGTTTTATGGAAGGAAAAAAAATCCTTTACAATTTATCATGCTCAAGCTAAAAAGGGAGTTTGTATCATTTGGCCATGTAGCCATTTATTTACTAAAGAATGATGATCTTTCTGATACAGAAATTGAAAAATCTGACGAAAAGGATAGTGAAAGTTCACTCAATCTATCTAATGCAGATGATTGCGTGCACTATTGCGACAATTGATTGCGTTGTAGCCCAATTCAATTATCGCGCTCGTCGACCTAACTGTTCAGAGTTTTCTGTGGTTGCCCAATTGAATTCCTCGTCTATATTATTGATCTAGATACAAATGATTCAGTCTGTCCTCTTCTGTTTTTGAATATAATAAGTATTAGAAGTTGAAGTTGAAATAGTAGATTAATTAGAAGATACGAATATTGAACCATTTGACATGACACTTACAGAAACTTCTTCATTGCGTCCTGATAAAATTTTAGTCCTTATGAGTGCTTTAAATTATTTTGAGATGAATAATACAGGTAACTTAGTTTATCAAATGGATGAGAGATTCCGCTGGCAAAGCTCGTAGACGTGAAGTGCTGTTTCGGAAACAATCGTGGTCGTCGGCCCATCTGTTCGGACTTTTCTGTGGTTTTCATCGAACCATGGGTATCCTTGCGTAAATAGGGGTTAGGTTCCCTTAGAAATACACCCACTGAGGATACCACTCCCTGTGGCATATGTCTCTCGTGTAGATAATCGGCCGTCATGAATAACACCAACACTGCCTTAGTGCATCAAACGAATCTATATTCTTGCAAAAAGCCTGGAACTTCATAAAATACAATTATACATGAAATGTAAATTAAAAAGGAGTACACATTAAAAATTGAATGCATATTTTCTTTTCTTTTGATTCCAATGATGCCAAATGTCATCTGGCGCATTTCGTGTACAATTCCTATTTGGTCACAATGATGCCAAATGGCATCGTTTAAAAAAGCTCTCAAAAGATGTTAAATATATTTTTTTAAATATATTTATGTTTATATTAGCTAAAAATAGTCTTAATTCCAAAAATTCAAATTTTTCCTCTTGTAAATAAAAATGCTGGCCTGAAAGGATTATGTCAGTTTCATCCGATCTACCACAAAATAATGAATGTAATTTCCAAGCAGATTATCATTACAAAATATGATTTTAATTTAAATCCGAGAAAATTGTTACATCTCTGATTAAATAATTATGCATGTTCAATTCGTGATAACTCTTGCTTACTGTGGCACGGTTCACATTTTGTTTGAAGATAACTCTATCATCGTTTCTCAAAATCCCGTCAGGCCGGTTAGTCCATTCAAATGCTAAAACTAACTATTATCATTCCCTACAAATCCTAGTCTGTGCGACGAGTTATCTATTCATTATTTATGCAACAATTACTCTAATTTCTAATAAAATTCTCATATTCAATTAAGATAGGGTATTCGTAGGACAATGAATATATTTCAAAATTTAAATCCTTATGTATTGCATAAAATATAATTTCTGAAATTCCAATTTGTCATTTCACTTCAGAGACTTTATTTCCTACGATAATTTCCAGTTTTAAAAAACATGCTTTAATATTTTTAGTTTCTTAAAACTTCAAATAGAATGAAATGTATTTAAATTGTAGATAGAGGTGGGGCACATTTTTCTTTTCTACTAAATTAAGTTAGAATATTTCATAAAAGTTTGTTAGTATTTTAAGAATAACAAAGAACAAACTGTTTTATATATGGAAAGGTTGAAATTTCAAAAACGCATCTGTTAGAAGAATTATACTGCCTAATTTTATCATGATATACAAGGAATTACGAAACTCAATACAAAATAAGGTCACAGGTGATCCCATTTTTTTGTAAAATAAAAACACATCTATTAAATGTTAGACTAGTTTTTGATAGGATTTTGAGTTCTTTATCATTCGTAATATTTTGGAAGACATTAAAAATATGCTTTAGAGCGCTAAAATCTGGAAGATTATATAATGCTTTTTTATAATTGTTTTAATTAATTCCTTAAATAGAGCATACTATCTCAATTGTACTTGAATAACAGTATTGTTTTGTAACAAATAAGATATTGAAATTTTATTGCCGCACAACAAAAATTTAATTTCGGTTATTGAACTGAATGTTTGATTTTAAGTCATTTAAATTTTTGTTTAATAAATTATATATGAAATAAAAACAGGTGTTATGTTGATTGCTTTATAAAATAAAACTGCAAAATGAAGTAACACAAATTTCGATATCTGCCAAGAATTACCAAACTCATAGACAGGCCGAGGACATAATGGTTTTGGAAAGTAAATAAACAGAATTCAATATTTGATCGTTTATTTTTAAACTTTTCGAAGTCATATTTGAGATGTAAAACAATCGAAAACCCGTTGATATACCTGCGAGAGATCAATATTAATGATGTTCTATATACAGTCTTTTGTACAGAATTTAGGCGCAATTTTAATTAAAAACTCTGATATAATTTTCGCATTTAGTATATTTTCTTAGAATTCCCACAGTACCAAACACAGTTACAAAAATCATTTTTGGTACTGACATGTTAGCCGCATACCAACTATTAATCGCGAAATATTTCTGTATTAATGACAACATTTCTTATTTTCAGTGTTTTCAGTGTTATATAGTGGATGTTTTAACTCGGATATACCAAATTCATACCAAAAATTTAAAATAGCAATATTTACTATATTTTACAGATATTCCATATTTAAATAGTAAATGTAAAATTACTATTAAAATATTCTGAACTTCGAAATTTCTAGAGTGTATTCTACCGTGGGAATTAGAGGCTTAATCACTTAGTTCGGTTTAATGTGCGTTAAATTGGTATTTTATTGAAGAATTGTCATAAATTAAAACGTTTGGTAATTTTGTTTCGGAATATTACACGAAAAAAAAGAAATGTTGAATTATTAAAATTGTTTTGAGTACAATCTAGTGAATATTCAGTAAACGGGTTGCATATTTATTTTTTAGGTAGTTGAACAAATTATTTGCGCTTGAAAAGTGTTTTCAAATTTATGAAAAAATTGTAAACTGAGATGCAATTTTCACTAAACAAGCATTTGAAAAATAAATTTTGTTTTCTCATGGCGGGTGTAAAAATTTAAATTGGGCAGCATTTAGAAGTTTTAAAGAATGCGATAAAAGGGAATTGAATTCTCAGTTCGTTGCGCCCTTTAATATGAAATGAACGTTATATAAGGCAATATTTATGCTTTATAATATATATTATATTTGTAATTGGACACAAAGGCTACATCGCAGCAATGAACACAAAAGTAGATGAAACAATTGCAACAATGTTCCAAACATAATTGTTTTTTTCACTCTTTCATGCAAGATAATCTGATAAGAGATTTTTGTGAAAAAAGTTAATTATCCATATTTTTTATTAAATATTTGCATCATATATAAACTTCATATAAACTACAATAATGCCTATGAAATACAACAATAAGTGACAAAACTTTTCCCACTTCGAAAATTCAGTTAGAAATTCCTTTTTTGATGACAATTTATTTCTGTTCTGCTAGTAATAAGGTTTTCCTAAGGAATTTCCGTTTTTGGATTTAAACACAAACGCGATCAAAAAAGTTCTTTTACTTTTAATTTACCTGAATAAAGTTTAAAATTTCGCAAGCAAATATTTAATTACAGTTAATAGCTCTTTAATATTTCGAACATTATATGAGTCATTATCAAATTTCGTAATAAATGTAAGATAAAAAAAAAAAAAATACCTGTCCTTAATAATACATACTATCTCTATTTTAATCACTAAACATGTTTTTCTTTTTATCCACTTAAAAAAATATATTTATGAGAAATTTAAATGTAAAAACACACCACGTTGCCTTTATATTTCGGAGGCTGCGTCACATTGTGGCAGCCGCGTCACTTTTATTATACATGATCAAATACATGGTATAGATAACGGTTTGAACAGGTTTCTAAATGTGAAGAAAGAATATTGGAATTTTTTGTAACTTTAATGAGACTATTGTTTATTTCCGTTTGTCGTTCCATTATATTTTCCTTGATTAAGAAGTATTCGTCTTTTTTACAATGTAAGTTGTTGTGTCATATTTTTGAAAATTTTTTACCGACTGCCAAAATATTTAGCAAATTCTGTGAAGATGAAAGAAATCCGTTGAACTTACGACAAAATGTTTTTATTTAAATTTTATCCACAATTTAATTTTTGTTACAAATCATCTTCTTCCATTTGAGTTATCTAATAACAGCAAAGATTTCACGAGTTCCTGCATATTTTTTAGACCAACTACTTTTCAATGTGAAATTTTTGTAATTTTTTTCCTATTGTAAATTATGGGATAATTGAAATTAATGAAATGATTAATCCCATCGCATATGTCCGAGAAGTTTTCAGTGTACAATACCTCAGTTAGAATCTAAGTGACAGCATTTTTTTGTGCTTTTTTCGTTTTCAGATACATTGCGTACATATGGTGGTTTAACTATAATCCTGTTCCTGTAAGAATGGATGTCTTAGACGTACATAAATATATAAAACAAAATAAATATATATAGCTATATTTATTATTTATCTACTACATTTATAATGCATTATACGCCCAGGTATACATATAACTATAGATAGTCTTATAGAACGGAGGAAAAGACATAAGCTCTAGAAAATAAATAATAAATATAAAAAGACGAGCATTTTCCGGTTAAAGATGCATCACTTAAATAATAATAATAATACTAATAATTATTATTATTATAAAAGGAGTAATTTCGCTTCCACGAATTTTATCCCGAACCACAAGGTGCATATTACACTAGTAAATACGTTTAGTTGAATAATTGATCCTGCAAATTTCTGGTGTCACACTCAAGATCGATTTAGACACCAGAGTGTCTAGTTCAAAAGTGCTGCTCAACTGTTATGGATATATATATAACTTTAATTTATTTATATGTAAGCCTTCCACGTGTCGAAATATTATCTATAAACAAACTCGAAAGATTATCTATAATTTCAAAGTACTTGAGATAAAATTTATAGTACTTGTAAAAATATATTTGTCTTCTGAAAAAAATGGAAACCTGCTGACTTTATTTTATGGAAATTATCGCATTGAGAGCTCTCAATTTAACATTCAAATGGATCTGATAACGTACAACAGAATTTTAAAAGCTTCATGGCATCGGTATGGGAAAAGTACCACTATTAAAAAGTTTATATAATTAGCTGAAGCTCTTGCATAATCAATCAAACTGCTGCAATGAACTGGAGTTTAAAATCTCTCAAAGTTTCATCGGAGTTTTCTAACGTTTTTCCTTTGTAATTAATTTTAATACATAAACAGGATTCTTCTTAAAACCGCTGTTAGATATATTTTTTACTACTGAAATATATAGTTAAAAATAGTTACTAACTTACAAATTATTATCTACTCATGGCTATTATATTAATGATTATAGAAGTTAAAATTCATAAGAAATATCTTTTATTACTTTATCCACGTTTTTAAATTTTAAACGTTTTTAGCAATTTATGAAGGGCTGCAGTATTTTGAAACATAAATTAAGTTCCTTTATACATTGTAATTCAAACATCATATTGAAATTTAAATTGGCTTTCAATTGCAGTTTTTTATGTTAAAACAATTATTAGCAACAGTACGATTTAATGAAGATTTTTACTTAAAAAGAAATAAAAATAAAATCAATCTACCTTTCATGATATTGACAGAGTAATTTACATGTGCAGTTACTGTTGTAACTAATTAAAAGATGCTGAAAAGTAAATGATATATATATTAGTAAACAAGAAAGAAGTAATATAAAGTTAAATAATATATTTAGACAATTGTTCTTATTTCAGAAGAAGAATGGGGGAACTTTTTCACTAAGTTTTTAATATTAATATCCATACAGGTTTCTGTGTGTGAGTGTATACGACTGCAGAAGGAACTACTCTTTTCTCTGACGGCGCAGAGAGATGCGAGAGGCATGCATTTTTAATTATACGCGAATTAATGTCTCGCGGTAATTACCGGAAAAAATTAGCTTCTCATTCAGAAACATTCGGAAACTGAATACAAAATTGAAAACGGGAAATTCTCGCGCATAAAGAGCGTGAATTCGATGTCGTTTTCGAGGTCCCATCGTGAATCTGCTGAAAATAGGAAAACTAACGAACCGATCGATTTTAAAATTTGAGATATTTTATAAAAACACCTAAAATATTTAAATAATTCAGGGGAGTAGGATTTTCGGGTTGGGGATGGCGCGAACATATTTTAAAATAGTGGCTTTTTATTCAATAAATATATTTTTAGATGCGGTTTTTTTTACGGATCCCTCAATTAAATATTGTTTATTAGTGTGATAAATCATAGGAAAGCCCATATTGATGTTATGCATCTCCTGGGTTGCTCCCCCAACTTTGCCGCCAGGGGTTACTTTTCTTAATTTCGCCGACACTTCTCATGTGATGTATCATTTTAAAGACCTGTGACCACTTATTCACATTATGTGTCTCCTGTGCCGCTTCTCCCACTTTGCCGCGCAGGAGGGCACTTTTCTAATTTTTGCCGACATCCCTTATGTGATATATCATTGAAAAGGCCTGTGACCACTGATAATGTCATGGACCTGCGGTTTCATTTCCCCCACTGCCCTCCGGGGTGTTTTTCAAAATTTTTGCCGGCACCCCTTATGTGATACAACGTAGGAAAGACCTGTGACGACTAATTCATATTATGCCCCTCCCCTATGGCTCCCACACTTTTTCCTCCCCGGGTTAATTTTCAAAGTTTTGCCAAACAGCCACAAGCGACATGTCGTTGGATAACCCTGGGTGGTGGAACAGAAGATTTTGTCACTGCTATACGTACCGTAGGCAGCGGGGATCTAGTTCCACGTTCTTTCGGCTCGATATTGTTCTTTGTTATAAGATTTTGCAGTGCGTGCATATCGTGCCTTCTATACGATGCCGTACACAGCAGGGACACGGTTTGAGGTTCGTTTGGTTCGAGATTTCATATTACAAGATTTTGTATAAATCAGATGCTCCGATGAAAGGAGGGGCCCTCTAGTTGGGAAGCTTTCTAAGAAAATAACTTACTATAGAATCGGAAGAACTGAACATCTTATATGATTTGACATTTTAATGCTAATAAAAGCCAGTTATTATTGAAGTTTCCTAAATTTTACTCTAATGTATAATGTGTTAGTAAATTTGTTTTTTGTATAGTTTCATAAAGGAGCCAAGGATCACAATCGGATTATTATTGAAAATTTCAACGTATCTCACTCCATTCTCATCTTCGATCTTCTTACTTAAGATAAAGATATTTCAGCAAAATAAAGCAACAATAAACATATTTTAGCCAACATTTCCAGAGACTAACCGCGTTTTGCGTGAAACCCAATCCCATCCCAATACGTGCTGTTTATGCTCACCATTCGCGTCTGAACAACATTAAACTAATAGACCTGATAATTCAGAATGTAACTGACAGTATACGGTTGCACTGACCGGGTTACAACATCTGGTTATATCATCACGATACAAATAAACTGAAAGCTAGATTCCTTAAAAGTTCACCCAAAGCACTAAATTGACATTATTTATGTTTTTAATTCAGGGATGAATACCAGAATACTGCTTGGATATGGACACGCTTTATTTTTTATTGAAAACGAATTGAAATCCGGGTTTTCTAAACAATTTTTTTTTCATTTTGCTGTGTATTATCGCCCGTCTTTTTTAAAACAATTTACTGTCATGCTGTACATAGTAAAAAAAACCATACCATATGCACCCGTATAAAATGCGCACTCCTGTGTATAGTGCACAATGCTATTTCGGTGACAGATAATCCAAGAATATGTGGAAAACATTTGTATTACACATGTATGTACATATCTTCATTCATAATTTTCCTCTCGAGCCTAATAACCCTACTACCCCGAACACTCGTATTCTTCAGTATATTCATATATCAATTATTCACTTGTAAAATACCATAAAATTAAATTTTGTTGCAATGTACCATATTTTTCTCCGAGAAATATTGTTTTAAAATATTTATTGAAACTACCGTTACCATATACACCGTTAAAATTTTGCAGTGATCTTGCAGGTAACGGCTACTTAACTCCTTGCGTACAGATTCATTTGAAAAATTCTTTCTTTTGTAATGCATTTAACTTGCTCATGCGAAACCCCAAATAAACTCTGGATACTCCGTAAGATGCGAAAGCAAGACTTGCTGCAGAAATGGCTTCTTTTATGCGTGTGCCTGGATTCGTTACCGTATCGACGGTGGATGTTTTCGATGCCCGAGAAAAAAGAGAGATAATGAAGACGTTTTTTTCTGTGGCCGATAGTTTTTTGACTGGTGCAGTAAGTGTTGATAGGGGAATTGTTTTAAAAATGTGTTTGTGAACATATAGTGAAAATAAAAACTTGATTATGAATTAGAACTGTCATCTGTAACTTATACAAAACAAGTGCATGCCGAGTCTCAGTCATAAAATGTACTCAATAGATTTACAGTAATTTTAATTAATTTTGAATTACTCCATAATTCGGCCAATAATACGTTCGTAATACCTTCATAATGTGGTCCAGAAACCATTATTTTCAAAAACTATCAAATGATTGGGCACTTTTTGATCCAGATTTTTAGGATTGTACCTTTCCTCATAATAAATAAACTACAACGGAGTACAATACAAATATTTCATTTTATTATTCTGTTATTAATATACGTAAATCACAATATCTACATGTCGTAATACAACACACTGTCAGAAAAACTCGTTAATCCTCATTTTTTTTTACAAATAATTTCCGTACTCTCAGAAAACATATTTTATCCGTGATTTTTTTCCCAAAAGTCTCAAAAAGACGAACAAGTTCCATTCATTCATACCACGCATGCGCTCTGTATTAACATTGAAATCCGAATTTATTTTTATAAAATGTTAAAAAACAAATATTCTACACATTAACATTCCTATTTTAATTAAAAAAGAAAAAAGGCTTTGTGAATTTAAAAATGAATAACAATCACATTTCTCATCCCTCAAAAGTACATGCATACTTTTCTGTTGAAAAATTTGAATAAAGTTGAATTTATAAAGTTGTTTATAAAAAAAAAATATTAGCATTTAAAATATATTTTAAATGAAGACATTTAAAAGATATTTTAATTTAAATATTAAATGGAAATAAATCGATTCCACTCAAAAAGGAAAAGAAATATCGAATAAAAATACAATATTAATATCTTACATCTAGCAATCAAGTTAAAAATATTAAAAATTCATATTTTTATCAAATACTAATACTAAAGTATTAAAACCCCATACACAATCTCATTAAAGACGAAATATTTACAAAATTAACTTCAAGATTAAAACCTTTTTAAATAAATTAATAAAACTATACTCATCTCAAGCAAACATAATTACTTCTAAGTGTTTCTCTCCAGTGCAACTGTAGCCAAGGGTAAAACGTACTCGTCTCGTAACACTAAGACAGCTGGTTCAGTTGACTGCCAGCAACTTTTACTTTTTCCCACACTTTCTTCAATCCACATATATTTTACCTCCTGCAACGGAGAAAAAAATAAACGGATATTCGTGAATTAACTGAAAAATCCTGGCTGCAAGGAAAATTTCTGTGAATTGAAGAAAGTATTATGTGAATTTGAAGAAAGTATTATGTACATTTTTTTTTCATTTTTAGACGTATTCACCGTATTCTGTTTACTCTCTTTGGGAGAAAAAAATCATAACATATAAAACAAAAAATAATATAAAAAAATATCACTTATTATAAAGCATGCGTATGTAGCATGCATCTTCGCCATAATGAAGGTAAAACGATTCTGAACTTTACAGAAAACTTCTATTTTATGCATGCAAGTTTTATTACTGTATATATGGGAAATAATCTCAAAATCCCATTTTGAATAAAGTTTTCCCATGTATGTTAGTGTCCTTTGTATATAAATTCGTGCAACATATGTCTGTTCTCATGTGGGTTTTTGAGAGAATATTTCTACTCTGTCGGTTAAATATAAATTTAATCGATTTTAGCAAAAAGATACCCAAATTGACCTATTATGTTGTTTTAAGATATTAGGAGTGAAGATTAAATTTAAATCGTTCAATGATTCTTTCAAAGAATATTAGTTAATCTTGAAGAGTAGTTTTAGCTATAGAGTGAAATACACAATAATAATAAAAATTTTACTTGAATTTATTATTTTAATTTAACCAAGAAATGAATTTTTCAATTAAATGTTGTTATATTATCATAAAAATGTAGGCCTGTCTTAGAAAAAAGCTTGAGTTAAATATGTAGTGTACAGACTGCTAATAATAACGTATTAATAAATGCGAAATATATATATATATATATATATATATTATAAATAAAACTCTAATTACCAGAAAAGTTATTCAACATATAATTACATTCATAAATTGCATTGATAAGATGTTATTTGACGTTTTCGAATATTTATTTCAGATCCCAGTAATTTTCGTTGTAAATAGTTCTTTTTAAATTGCGGGCGTTCAGAAAAGACAATGTAATATTCAGAAAGCGAATGTGAAACGCATTCTAAGTACTTTTATGTATCGTGTCCTTTCTTACTGAAAATTGTAAAGGAATTAAACAAATGTCTAACATTCACTAGCATATTCTGATACAATGTACTTTTGAACCAATTTAACTTTGTATAACATTATATAAAAGATACAGTGAAAATCTGTCAGATTTAGTTTAACAGCAATATGTGGATTCATAGTGTGAATTCTCTGTAATCTCGTCCATAGATAAACAGTGTGTTCGACAAATTGTATTTTCGTGCTAGGATATTTTTTTAACTTTTAATGTTATTCATATTATTTTATTTTCTTATTTTCCACATTGTAACCAATATGGATGCGCGTAAAAGTGCACACTATTTTGAAAAAATAATCCAATCAAAAAAAAAAAAAAAAAAAAAAAAAAATCCCTAAAATCAGTAAATTGAGCTACGAATATGAAATAAATTTTATTTTACGATGATGTAAAATTTGAAGATATGCAACTTTAAGAAGTGAATGTATTAAAGATAATAAATACAGCAAAAATTGTTGCCAGTATTCTTATGACATCAGCCTACAGTAATACCGTTGCTATGGTACTTCTGATGGCGACGGTGCTACTCTTTTCTATTTTCCACTGACGAGTATAGTCGTAACTAATTTAGATCATTTGTACTTTAATTCAAAACATCTACCAGAATGTTTGTTTAGAAATCATTCCTCAATTATTGTTAATATACAGTTCTGTAACCAATTTGATTGGAGTGTATCTGAATATCAGGGGGGGGGGGTACCATTCGTGCGATGCGCTAACTGTAAAGATTTCTTAACAACTCGCGGGGGGCCTCGGTGGCCGAGCGGTTAGGACACCGCGCTGCCAGCCGCCAAGCATTGAGAACGGCAGAGGTCTGCGAGTTCGACTCTCGCTGGCTCCATTGCACACTCTTTGTGGAGCTACCGGATGTAATTTCTCTGTGTTGTAAATTTCATTGTGCTATCTCGTCCCTGTATATTGACGATGACTTATAAGCGGACCTAGATGTCAAGCACACAAGTCAGATGTATGTGTAAATAAATAAATAAATAAACAACTCGCGCATTACATCACGTGGCGGCCAGATACGCTTCGTTTCGCTCGTTTCAATAGCATTCCTATGCTTTTTGTACTGCGTTGGAATTTTTTTCCGGGAATGATTTTATTATTCTATTATTTTAATAGACTTTTTGAAATAAAACCTATTGAATGCGCTATATCAACGTGTTCTAATAACTCTCAAAGATCACGTATGCAGATTTAATATTAGAGTACAGAGTCTCTCAAATCCGGATGTCGAAATCGAGAATTCTTCAATATCCGGGCATTTTGTTAACTGGCGATTATTATTCTGGAAAATCTCAAACAAAAAACACTCAATTCGCAGAGGGCAAAATTTATTATATTAGGCTGCAATTTTAAAACCGAATTCCTTTTACGAATGTCAAAAAATTTCTTCAGAACGCGAAAATCTTTAAAAATTGCATAAAAGAATCACGAATTATTCCGAATAAGCTTTAATAATAACAATAATAATAATAATAATAAAGTGGACCGCATTTACTATAATGGACCAAAAGATTAAAGCCGGATTTTTTTCACAAATGCAGACAAATCGCCATGAAATGGGAAAAAAAAGTTCAAAGTTCAAAACCCGCAGACTAGAAAATTTATTATATTTGGCTGAAAGTAGGTAAAAGAGTTCTTTTTACAAAAAAAAAAAAAAAAAAAAAAAAAAAAAAAAAAAAGCCGCAGAACATTATAAAACTCTAAAAATTCGCTCAAAAATCTCTCACGAACTCCGAATAAGCTTTATTGAGAAAATGACAAGATTTACTATATTGAGCTAAGAAAATAAAGCCGGAGTCATTGTACCGATATGGAAAAATCGCTGCAAGATTTTTAAAAAATGTCGAAGATTGCATACATTTTTCTTTTGTTATTGGGATTTTTTTTACATAAAAAAAATTTCCTCTACTAAAATATTTGCTTTAGTATTATTATTATTTTTTTTTTTTTTTTACTTTCTTTTATCTATAATAGAAGAAAGTAGAGTAGTCGCAATTTTGTTCAACTTCCGGTTTTCGATGGATTTACACATTTTTAGGGTCTGGGACTATTTTTTTTACGAAATATCTGTCTGTCCGTATATATGTGTGTGTCTCATTATATCATCGGAAAGTATACGAAGTGATGCATAGAATTGAAACAAATTTCATAGAGTGGATTTGCTATAATGGTGCTATAATAGCGATTTTTCTACTATTTACAATATTCTAACATCGAAAAGTGTATGAATTTATGCATAGGATTGAATAAAACTTCATGTGTATGCTTTTGACTATGTCCTGCAGTTCCGAGTTGAATTTGGAGATATTCCGTCAGGAGGGGTGCTGTAATAGCGATCTTTGTGCCATTTTCATAATTGTTTCATAGGAAAGCATACGAAGATAGGCATATATTTAAATCAAACTTCATACATATATTTTTGACTATTGACGCCAGGTCCTAGTTAAAAATGCAGATGTAATCCTGGAAGGGGGCGCTGTGATAACGATTTTTGTGCGATTTTCCCTAGTACTGTTGCACATCGGCTGCTGATGCAGCGATATGCACTTCGTATCTAGCTAAACAGGCGATTCGCAAACAGCTGACGTACAATAGAATAACGATAACGCTGCCTTATAACGATAATATTGATTTTAGTAAATATTATGTTCGAGATTAACTCGTTTTTACTCTGATTAATAAAATGAAACAGAAGTTTAAGATGAAAATTACTGTAGGGTTGAAGTAATAATCTATAAGCAGTGCTTAATTTGCGCTGAAGCTCAGCTCCAATACTTCTTTGTTTTTAGTCGAAATTTAAATTTTGGCCTGAATTCACTGGCGCTCACTCCGGAGTTAGTGAAAATAGTGTTTCTAAAAAATCAAAACCTAAATTTTATTTTTCTTTCCTTCCCATCTCCAATCTTTTGCGTTCTTTCCTACCAAAGCGCTTATGTATGTAACATAGTGGTCATCTGTAGGTTTTTGTTTTCAATGGTTTTAGAACGGCGATGAGGAATGTCAGAATTAGTCGCAACTGTTTCTACCGTTTTTACTGACTCCTTTTTGTTCGTGTTTTTAAAATATTCTCTCTGATTAACTTTCTAGCTCCTCGCGGTGCTTTAGTTGCACCGAATATCACAGGAGCGCATCCCCAGTACTTCTTTATTTTTAGTGTATATTTAAATATTAGTCAGAACAGATAGGAGTTTATCAATACTACGCACCAATACAAAGAAGTCCTTGACGAGTAGGATTTTCTGAAAATTCCCCACTCCTGATTTTAATGTTTTTGCTCTGTTCATTTATTAGAAATTATTATATATTAATGCCTAAAACTTTGTCAAAATATATAATATATAAATATCTATCTATCTATCTATATACATTATATATATATATATATATATATATAATTTCTTTTTGAGGAAGACAAAATTGCTTTAAAATTTTCAAAAAATGTATGAAATATAAATATGCATGTGTATGTGTGGGCATGGGGTATATACTTAGAGACTTAGTCGTTATTAATTCAGAATATTAGAGCTCCCGTACTTTTTTTTTTTCTTTGCTAGAAACTAAGCCGCTCTGTATAAACCGCTCACCCGCAAGAAAAGTCACACATCTCGCAAAAAATCATTTTGCGTTTTATTGCGCTCATAGGTGCGTCTTGATACACAAACAGTTTCGTAAGTGTAGTTACACAGAAAATCACTTTATTAACCTATATGTCCATTTGTGACCACAGAAGAGGGATGGATTGTGGGGAGGTAAAATTACCCAACTTTCCAAACATTATCTTTCGTCTTCGTTTTTAAGGGTTTTATGCACCTTTTCATTCCTGCATGCAGAGGCTAAGTGCTATAATTTCATGTTACAGTAAAATCATGCAAATTTTCTTTTTTTTTCTCCTGTGAAATTTACTTTTGTCGAGATGTGTCGGTTTTGTTGCGGGTGAGCGATATATTGTTACAGCTATTTGAATCATATTGATGTGCATTTGAAACTAAAGAATTTAAAAATTGAATTTTTATTATTAATGAGCATCAATGATTTTGTAATATGATAGTATGTAAAAAGTATTATTTACATGCATTATTGAAAGTATGGTAATGGTTGTTACTTTTTTTTTACTTTCTATTTTTTGAAAATGTTAATAAGTTCTTAAAACTGTATAGCTCCATAAATTTTCTTTCCATTGTTTCCAATTTGTATGAAGAGATGTTACATTTGACGTGTTTTATAAGATAGCATGAAAGTAGTTTAAAATTTTTCAAATTTTGCTGAAATTATGTATATATGAAATAACGATACTGTTATTTGAATTTAATGTAAAAAATATGTATATTAGATATTTTTTTCGTAATAGAATTAGTTTAAATATAGAGTAATATTTTTGTATTATTTTGATCCTGTATAAGTATAGTGACATTCGATTGTTTTTTTTTAAACTGATATCTAGTAATTGTACAATGCATTATTGTTAAAAGTTTTAACATGCTAGTTTTGTTTAATTTATTCTGTTTGATAATACTAGTCTTTTTATTACTACTCCTTTGCAATCACATTCATATATTTCATTAATTTATTTTACAATAATTTAAAAGTTTTCATTTGTACACGCAAAAAATTTAATTTTTTTCGCGAATTTATTCAAGTAGTTCAATGTAAACAAACGTATTGCGATATTATTTAACCATTAAGTATTTTATAAATTGACTCCAATCAGTGTTTGTTCAAATTATTTTCAAAGTGATTTCTTTCAATTTCTTTCGAAGATCTGCTTTTTAAAAATTTATTTACTTCGTATTTCGGTATTTTTACGCATCTATTTACTTTCTCACGGCTGGCCTATCTCCGATCTTGTCCGCCACGTTATGTTTCAGTCCTGCTCTACTCTGATTGGCTATCATTCAAATAGAACAACTTTATGTAGAAGAACCTTGCTGAATATGATCTATAAATGCTATGTTCAACATATTCTACAGCGGGGTTCCCAGTTTGGCCTCCATTTATAGTTCGAAATTTCAAATTCATACCAGAAATTTCGAAAGAAAATTTTTTACTTTAACTTATCATGAAATGTTCTTCTTTAAATAAAACATAAAACACTATTTTTAATTTCTGGTCTGTATTCAGATTTTAGGAATATAAATGGAGGTCAAACTGGCAACTCTGTTCTACATTAAGCATCTTGTTTTTAACTCAATAATGCATATCGATTTTAATATGTTTGCTATAGTGTAACATCACAGAAATACACTGCAGACAATTCTCTCCATAGACCATAATAAATGGAATTATTTTGAGTGTCCCTGTTAACAACCTATAAATGCTACACACTTTCTTTTCAATACAGGACATGACATGGTACACCTCATTGATATATATGCATTACATGGCAATCCAACTATATTTATGTGTATTAGAAAACGCCCAGACAAATCGAAATGATTAACTCGTCTCATTTATTTTGGAAACATAAAAATACTTCAATCGATTTTTTCTCATAGTCTGTATAAAGCAGCGGATTTTTGTGTGTGCGTCACTATTTACGAATTAAGAATGCTACAAACTCCATTTTTAGTGTTAAAAATCCTATGGAAAATTTAAATTGCATGCTCTAATGTCTTGGCAATGCAAGTATATTTACGTGAATCAGCCAGATAGACAGACGTCGGATAAACCAAAATTATAAACATTTTTACTTTCTTCTATCTTTACAAGAAGAAAGTATTGGTTTCGTGAAAATTTTCGAATTCCAGTTTTCGACGGATTTACACGTTTTAGGGGTCAGAGATTCCGAAAAACATGTTTTTACAAAATGCCTGTCTGTGAGTTTGTGTGTCTGTCCGTCTGTCTGTCTGTATGTGACACAAATATTTTGGACGCACTATCTCAAGAACTAATGCACGGAATTTAATAAAAAATGATATTCAGTTAGACCCTGATATAAATTGGTGCTGATTAGTTTTTGGTGTAAATCGCTCAACAGGTGGCGCTGCTATGCAGCATTTTGCAGGATTTCCGCAAAAGCTCTATCTCAAGAACTAATGCACGGATTTTTATAAAACTTCAGATCCCGTTAGTCCTTGACATGAATAGATGCTGTTTAGGTTTTGGTGTAAATCGCCCAACAGGTGGCGCTGCTATGCTGTATTTTGCAGGATTTACACTATTTTCGCAGTACCTCTATCTCAAGAACTAACGCACACATTTTCATCAAACTTCGGATTTAGTTAGTCCTTGACATGAATAGATGATGTTTAGGTGTTGGTGTAAATCGCCCAACAGGTGACGCTGCTGTGCTGCATTTTGAACTATTTCCTCAATAGCTCTATCTCAAGAACTAATGCACGAATTTTCATCAAACTTCAGATTTAAGTATAACTTGATTACTACTGCTGCTGATTATGTGTTGTTGCAGATCGCTCAACAGGTGGCGCTTCTCTGCTGCATTTGTCATAATTTGCACAATACCTCTATCTCAAAAACTAATGCACGAATTTTCCTCAAACTTCATATTCAGTTAGACGTTGACATAAGTTGGTGATAATTAGGTTCTGGTGTAAATAACCCAATAGGTGGCGCTGCTATGATGCATTTACACGATTTCAGTGACAGTCATACCTCGAGAACTAATGCATGGAATTTCATATTTTTAGAATTATCATGAACACAGATTGCCATTTAATTTGGCACTGAGATAGTGAATTTTGAAATATTGACTTTTTAATAAAAAAATATATTCAGTTAGCTCCTGATATAAATTGGTGCTGATTAGTTTTTGGTGTACATCGCTCAACAGGTGGCGCTGCTATGCATCCTTTTTCACGATTTCCGCAATAGCTCAATCTCCACAAATGATGCACGGATTTTCATCAAACTTCAGATTCAGTTAGTCCTTGACATGAATTGAAGTTTTGTACATTTTGGTGTAAATCGCTCAACAGGTGGCGCTGCTATACTGTATTTTTTACGATTTCCGCAATAGCTCTATCTCAACAACTAATGCTTGGATTTTCATGAAACTTCAGATACAAGTATACTTTGATATGAATTAGTGCAGCTTGTGTTTTGGTGCATATCGCTCAACAGGTGGCGCTGCTATGCTGCACTTTTCAGAATTTCTATTATAGCTGTATCTCAAGAACTAATGCAATAATTTTCACCAAACTTCAGAATCAGTTAATCCTTGACATGAATTGACATATTGTACATTTTGGTGTAAATCGCTCAACAGGTGGCACTGCTATGCTATATTTTTCAAAATTTCCACTATAGGTGTATCTGAAGAACTAATGCACGAATTTTCATCAAATTTTAGAATCAGTTAGTCCTTGACATGAATTGACATTTTATACAGTTTGGTGTAAATCGCTCAATAGGTGGCGCTACTATGCTTTTTTGTGATTTCCGCAATAGCTCTATCTCAAGAACTAATGCTTAGATTTTCAACGAACTTCAGATCCATGTATACTTGGATATCAATTATTCCTGTTTAGGTATTGGTGTAAATCACTCAACTGGTGGCGCTGCTAAGCTACATTTTTCAGAATTTCCGCTATAGCTCTATCTCAAGAACTAAGGCACGAATTTTTATCTTCTTCAAATTCAGACTTCAAATTCAGATGCACTTTGATATGAATTGGTGCTAAATTGATGCAATTTCTTGTACTATTTGAATGATTTAATTGATGGGATTTATATAGAAGAAAGTTTTGTGATGGCCACAACATACTAGTTATAAATTGTATTGATAAAGTTGTTATGTAATAATTTAATATAAGTTATTTGTAAGAGAGTTTAATTAATTGAAACATTTTTCATTATATGTTATTAGAAAAGTTATCAAAATTTGTGATATATTCTATATCTGAAATCCACTCTTCAGTAAGAAATTTGAAACGATGACCTATGAATTACGTGACTGGCTATAGAGATATATAAAAGCGGATATGGAAATTTACCAAAAATATTTCTTGTCGAGTAGTATTGTCATGTCATAATAGAAAAATACATAAAGTTTCCTTTACCTGTAAATATATTAAAATATGCTAATAATAAAATGTCGATTTGAAAACTATATTTTCTCAGTATGTAGCAATAAAATTTTATTAATGTGTCCTTTACATTTGTAGATTAAAATGTATACTTTTATAAATAAATATTATTTTGTAAAAAATATATAATTTATATTATAATTATGCTTTTTAATATTTTTGATGCCTTAAATGGATAAATGTATTGATTCACATTTAAAAAGAAAAATGTACTTCAGACATCTACATAGAATGAATAAGTTTAACCCTTTCAGGTGCCCCGTTTGCATGGTGCAAACATAATGCACGTGAAGAAAATCTTTTAATTCTCTTAAAATATTTTTTTTTTGTAAATTGTGGTTCGAATCATTTGACGCAACTAGATATCAGAAATAAAATCAAGACTATGACCCACGATATCATGTGACCTACGTGTATATTCAAAACATAAAATATAAATTCTGATGTTTTCTTTCAGCTTAGTGATATAAGTGTTTTCTATGTACTAATTTAGAAAATCATAATTCATATATGATTTTAATTATTTTTAAAATTAATTTCAGCAGTGAAATTATGCTCGAAATTATATATTTAATCTACTAAAAAACAAATTTTTAAAAGTAAAAAAAAAAGCCAAGCAGAAAAAAAAGAAAACAAAAATGGGGAAAGTTGCGGCTAAAAAATAGTGTGATATCAAATTTCCAAGCTTATATTATGGTACTTATTTAACATTTTTTATTAAAAATTTACCATACGTAAGTCGAGTACCTAAGCATGCGTTGATAGAAAGCCTTTTCTCCTTTACTAAATACATCATAACGTGTTTCTGAAAATTATTTTTTTTAAATTATGCATGATGGGCTTGGCGGCCATCTTTCCATATTTTATACAAATTTCTAAGCAGACAAGCTAGTAATATGTTTGTGTTATTAAGAGTTTTGAACTTCTAGTTTTGGCTACAGACAGATAAATTAAGAAAGTCTTTTATTTTGAAAAAAAAATTGATTTTTACTGCTTTAACTAATTAATTAACCCCTCCGAAAGAAGAGATTCATAAGATGAAACCTGAAGTTACTTCAACTTTATTTTAAGACACAAATTTCTAGGCACTCATTTCCATGAATTAAAATCATAAAATGTTTGCTTTAGCAACAATTTCGAATTTCCGATCTTAACAATGTAGTTGTGGGCTTAGAAATTTTTGTAAAATATGGAAAGATGACCGCCAAGCCCATCATGCATAATTAAAAAAAAATTAATTTTCAGAAACACGTTATGATGTATTTAGTAAAGGAGAAAAGGCTTTCTATCAACGCATACTTAGGTACTCGACTTACGTATGGTAAAGTTTTAATAAAAAATCTTAAATAAGTACCATAAAATAAGCTTGGAAATTTGATATCACACTATTTTTTAGCCACAACTTTCCCCTTTTTCCTTATCGTTTTTTTTTTGGCTTTTATTTTACTTTTGAAAAGTTGTTTTTTACTAGATATTAAATTACTTTTGTAAAATACTAGATGGGAGCCATTGATATTTTCAGAGCATTTGCCTACATTTTAAACTTAAGTCATTTACAACTATTCATTAATTTCCTATACGAATTAAAGAAGTCATTGTTTCCATGGCAACTGTACCTTTCACTATTGCTTGTTTGTTTGTTTATTTTATTGAACACATATATATCAGATCACGTGGGGATCACAGCGGGATTCGAACCCGCCCCACCTAAGCTCTCAAGCGATTAGCGGCGTGGTGTCTTATCCACTCAACCACGTGGGCCACTACTGCTTTCTCTAATACCCAGATACTCCAATTTAACCAGCTGCACTTAGAATCATGCTCATAACAGAGTACATTTATATGTAAGAGTGGTGAAATATGCACAAGTCGTGTACTCATATTCAATTTTTTGTTCAAAGTACAGTAACTCAGTTTTCAGTAATAGACGTGGAAGATTTCGATTAAACTAACCAAAAATGTTAAAAAACATTGGCTTTCTGATTTGATTTTATTCAAAATCGTCTTAGCCAATCAAAGTTAATGTCCGGGATCCAGATAATTTTTTTCTCTGTTAGTAAAATTAGATTGACCAATCAGTAGCCTCTATCCTTGCAGGCTTTTCGGTGTTTACTGCAAACATAAAAAAGTTTTCAAAAATGCAGGCTCCTGATTGATCAATCTTATCTCGCTAATAGCGTAAAACCTATCTTGATCCCGGCCTATTCAATGCCCTTTAAATATTCGAGAAAGCCTTGACACGCGTCAGGAAAATATCACACAAAGCAGGCAAAACAAAGAAGAAAAATCATTCATTGGCTCGTTCATATCCACGAGCGAATGAGTGATTTTGTTCCTTTGCTTTGCCTGCTTTGTGTGATGTTTTCGTGGCGCGTGTCAAGACTTTCTCAAATATCTAGGGAGCGTTGGTTTATTTCACCATCATGAAGCTATGAAAGGAGAGGGGCAGACATATCAATCTTTCCGTGTGAAAAACTACATACCAAAAAAAAAACGAGTTCTTTCCTCCTCTTCTCTCTTGATTTTGACCGATAGCAGCCCATTTAGCAGTCTCCAGTGCAAGATACCGCATACCGCTATATATGGCGGACGCAAAGGGGAGGGTGTTAGCGTGACCAATGACATAATAGGCCAGTTCATGACGTTTAAAAGTCACACGGAGTTGGATCATCTTTACACGATGATTAGTACAATGCGGTGTGCCGATTTTTTTGTGTCCATTGCCGTGTACAGATAATCAACTCCGTTGACGTGATGAGCTGGCCACACTTTAGGAACAGCTTCAAATGACGTTATCTATATCTACTTCGAGGCAAACCAAAAAAACAGGCTACCGCGGTGCTACAGCGCCTAGAATATATTGTGTGGAAATCCAATCAGTCGATCACAGCGATTTCTGCAGTATATTTCCCAAAACTCAAAGACAATTTGGTCTAGACGCTGCAACATTTTTTTTCTTTACGTTTTATTAACATACATCTGACCTGTGTGCTTGGCGTCAAACCCGCTATAATAATACGTTTACTTTGAAATTTGAAAATATATCGCAGATGTCGCTGCGATCATCTCCCTGGATTTCAGCGTCAGTGCACATTTAAGGGATACACTTTTTAGCGGTTCTTGGATAGCAAATATCCACATTATGTATTCTAGACGCTGTAGCGATGCATTACACATGTCTCTTCTTTAAAAAATATCCAGCAGATGTCGATGCAAATGACTGTTTGGAATTCGACATCGTTGTACATTTAAGGGATTCAATACTTCCGCGCTTTTTTAAGTATTGCTGAATAGTTGATTTCTACAACATATAATCTAGACGCTATAACGGAGCTATAGTTTCTAGAAGATATAGTTTAAAAATCGGCTTATTAAAAAGGTGCTAAAACATTGTATCCCAGAAATGTTGAACGAGACTGAACGACGAATGTTGATTACAGCGACATATGGCAATTCCAACGTAACTATTTCAAAAGAAAACGTTTCGCTCAGAGAAGATCTAGAAAATGTTGCTCCTGTCGACATTTGTCATTCAGTATTTTTCAATATTTATGGGATTCTATTTTTAGCACTTTTTAAAGCATTACTGGAATAGCCGGTTTCCACACTTTGACCGTGATCTAGGTAGATTTTTCTCTGTTATCGTAACGATATTGACCACTCGGAAGCCAGAATTTTTGCTAACTTTTCACTGTTTGCAAAAATGTACCTGGATCCCGACCTATATTTCTAGACGCTATAACTGAGCTCAGGATTAGTACAGAAACAGAAATCACCCACTCGTGGACAGCCAACCTTGTGGTATAGGAGGAAAATGTCCACGAGGGGAAAAACCCATATCCACTTTCCCACGAAACCCCCAGACACCGGACGGGCCCAGAGGCCTCAACAGGTAGGAAGACATCCCCCCTTGAAATTTCAATTAAAATTGTACAATCATATCACAAGAGCTACCCTTTGTTGCTTAAGCTTGGCTAGCCCAAATAAAACAATATTTTGGATTTTTAAGATATTACAGATCAGTCAGTTATTAAAATAGGAATACTTGAAAGTAGCCAATTTAAAATTTTAATGAAAAATTAAAATAGTATTGTTAATGTTAATTAAATTTAATTAAATTAGCTAAAAGATTTCTTAAAAATTTACTAATCCATATTAGGGCCTAATAGGACTTAATAAACAAAGTTAGTTGAGACAAAATTGATTGAAATCTGAAAAATAAGTAAATCTGACTAGGAGAGGGCCAACCTTGTTACTGACAGATTTTGATTATTTTAATATATGTTGTAGGGTAGAGACCCCTTAGTCTCAGGTTCAACGGATTTTATACAACGCTCGTTAGTTCTTCAGAAACCAGGGTGTCTAATATTAGTATACGATTTAAATACTTACTTTGTAACTGAAGCAATAGGTTAGGCGTAGCTCAGTTGGTACGGCGTTTGCTGGCTGATCCGCGGACACGGGTTCGATACCCGTACGCTCTACAGTTTGTCTTTCTCATTTTTTGTTTTATAAATATACTTGTAATTATAATTTAATTATACTTGTAATTATAATCTCAATTAAAAATTTTATATCGTACAATAATTATAATGTTAACAAATTTAAATTTAAATTTATCATTTTTAATTTGAACTATATTTCTCATCCTTTAAAGAGATTTAAAAAGAAATTGGATCTGTTATTGAATAACAAAAATTCCGAAATCGTTACAAACCTGTTGTGGTGCCATCTAGTTATGATAAAATAAAACATATTTAAATAAAATAATAACAAAAGTAGAAAGAAGATAAAAGGGAAAACAAATTATTTGAAAGCGCTAGTATACGTATTATAAATTAAAAAATCTTTAATATGCAAAAAATCCGTTGTAATTTAATTCCGATGCTAATTTTTAATATAATTATGCTTGTTACTTTTAAAACAGAGTAATAGTATCATCGTATTGATTTCCCTTGTTAAAGCAATGCTTGTTAAAGCATTTCTTTAAAATCACGAATTGACACAATTGTTCAATATCATTGCATCGATAAAGAATATATTAAATACATTTTAAAAGTGATTTTTAAAAAATTAACAGTTCTGTGATGTTTTATGCAACTATTTAGATAAAAGTAAAAAAATTAAATAGGTTAAAATTACACTTGAAATACAGTATTATAAATTTTAATTGACAATGAGATTATTAAGTTATAATTACAAGTATATTTATAAAACAAAATATAAGAAATACAAATTTAGAGCTTTCGGGCATCGAACCCGAGCCCGCGGATCAGCCAGTAAACGCCGTACCAACTGAGCTACGCCCAACCTATCTTTCTTGTTACAAAATAAGTATTCAAATCGTATACTAATATTAGACCCCCCTGGTTTCTCAAGAACTAACGAGCGTCGTATAAAATCCGTTGAACCTGAGACTAAGGGGTCTCTACCCTACAACATAAATTAAAATAAACAAAATCTGTGAGTAACAAGGTTGGCCCTGTCCTTGTGAGCGAAACTTTGAATGATATTTAAATGAAATAATAGTCTTGTTAAATTTAATTATGATTCTGAGTGATGACCTGTTAAGCAAATTTGAGATATTAATTATAATTAATTTTAAAGTTCTAGATAGCTTAATATGTTGAATAGTCTATGTATTTCACAGTTCAGTAAAGTATATGTCACATTTTTGAGTCATTATATTTTGTAGTTCAAAGTCATTATATTTCATAGTTCATAGTATGATTTTTACAGTTCTAAACACTGTAGATTTTAGTTTGAAGATAAAATTCACAGTTTGGAGATTTAGTCCAAAGTTCAGGAATATGAACTTTTACAAATCAATGTGTTATTTAATTAGGCGATGTTGAATACTTTTATGAATGATCTTGATAGTTAATGGGTGACACTGTTTATAGAATCTTTTTTATGAAGGAATAGTGTTTATTAAGAATATTGTAATTTTCATATAGCGCTGAAAAGCTCGCTGGATCCAGTAGAATCTTCTGGAAGTTTTTCCTTAAGGTTTTGTTTTTATTAAATTTGAAATGATTAGGTAGGAGAGAGCAGTTCCCAAAAATATAGTGTTGTACTGTTCCTCGGCCTTTAGTGCAGGAGCATATGTCCGAATTTAATTTGCCTATTTTGTAGAGAAATGCAGGAATACTGCCATGACCACTAATGTAATAAACTGATGATCTTGAAGTACAGATAAATTCTTTGTTAACTTGGTTAATAATTTTATATATATATATATCGTCATTTTACTGAATGATTCCAGATATCCTGCCAGTCTTGGATAATTTTTTCCCGTATATAATTTTTAATTACTGAACCCGGGAATGGTATATGTTGAATTTCATCATAGTGGTCGTGTTCAATTGCATTTTTTGCCAAGGTGTCTGCGCGCTCATTCCCAACTGTTCCTATGTGAGCCTTTTACCATGTTATATTTATAGATTTCTGCGGGATTTTTCGTAGTTCTGTATAAATCTGTCTTATTATTTTGTTTCTTGGGAAGATAATTTTGAGGGCATCTAGTGAGTATCTGCTGTCTGTTAGGATTAAAACTGATGTAAATCTAGAGGTCGAAAACCATTCTATTGAATTTAGTATTGCTTTAAGTTCTGCCTGATAGATTGAATTGAGAGGGTTTAAGCGCGCAGCACTGTCGTGGATAAAAGTATCTTCTAACATGATTGTAAAGGCGCATGAAGTTCCCTGTTTCATTAAAGAGCCATCAGTATATATTTTTAATTTATTGCTGCGAATTTCTGTTTCCGTTATTTCTTCTACTATATTCAGGTTATTAATTTTGTAATAGTCTGGAAAATCGAACGTACTTTCCTTCAGCATTAAATTTTCTTTTTTTTCGTTAATTGAATTATTAAGTTTCTTTTTCCCATTTTTGTCTGATATGCCATGAATTCGTTCTGGATTTTTGTGATGATTGGTGGTACTCCTGTTAAAACGTTTAGTGCTTCTTGTGAAATGTGTCTGTAAGTTTTGATAACATTCATTAAACGCATTCTTTGTATTGTTTTCAGAGATCTGATTCCACGACTGTTTAAATTAGGGAACCATATTTCCTGTGCATACAAGATTTGTCTTTCAACAACCGTTGTGTACCACATCTTTTTTATTTTTGGATTAATTCCTTTTAGGTAAATTCCCAGGAATTTGAAACTAGTAACGAACAGATATTGTTGCTTTTAAATTGTCCAGATGAATTTGAAATTTTAATTTTTGATCAAAGATTATTCCTAAGTATGGTAATGATTTCTCTAGTTTGATTGTTTTATTTTTTAATTTAAAAACTGGATGTCTGTTATTTAAGAGGTTTCTTCCAAAGAGTATTGCTTTTGTTTTCTCTTGTGAAATGTTCAGATTTAATCTGTTACATATTTCTTCAAAACTACGGATTTTTTCATTAGCATCCTTTTCTAAGTCGTTTCTTGAATTTCCTTTTATTAATACCACAAATTCATCTGCATAAACCACTAGTTCTGGGAACTTTTTAAGTAGTTCCTTAATGATGAAGTCTGCTACTATTAACCATAATAACGGGCCTAAACATGAACTCTGCGGGCATCCCTTGAAACTACGAAGCCATTGAATGAAACTAAAGTTGTTTGCTCCGATGAATCTATCACTTATATAGTTAATAAGTATTTTTTTAGGTATCTAGGTAGTTCTGATTCTTCGATTAGTCCCGAGATCATATTCCAGTCTATTGAATCAAAAGCTCATTGTATGTCAAAAGCTATTAATCCTACGTATTTATTGTTCTGGAGAAGTTCCATTATTAGGTCTTTTACAGATTGCAGTGCCGTTTGTGTGCTTCTCTTCTCTCTGAAGCCATGTTGTTGGTTTGCTAAGAAATTTCTATTTTCCAAATATGTTTGTGTACGTATTTTTATTATTCTAACACCTTACCCATCATTGGGAGTAAGGTTATTAGTCTGTAGGAATTTGGATTTCTTGGGTCTTTATTTTTCTTCCTGAAAAATATCACTACTCCTTTCTTCCACGCCATTGGAAAATGGCCTATTTGAAGACATTTATTATAAAGGAGTAGCATCAATTTTGGATATCTTTTAGTTAGATTTTTTCTGATTTTAATGTGGATTCTATCATATCCTGGAACTTTTTTAGGATTTTGCTGACTGATGGCATATTTAAGTTTCCTCATGTTGATTTTAATTTTGTCAAATTCTTCATTTGGAATTAGATCCCGATTAATTCTCGAGTGTATTTGCTCTGTATCTGGGTATCCAAAATGATGATAGATTAGATTTTGTTGAATATCAATAAATGAGTCCCCAACTGCTGAAGTTTCTAGTATGATATGTATTAAATCCTTACTTTTTAGATATTTACCTTTCATTATTTTAAAAGCAGTGCCATATACACTTGTGGTTTGTTGGCAGAATGAATACCATGAGTCCTGTTTAGTTCTTTGATGTTTAATTTGTATTCGGCTAGTGCCTTTTTCTATTCCTTCCTGTATTGCTGATTGTCTGTGTCTCTTCGAAATCTTTTGTGTAGTGCATTTAGTCTACTTCGTTCAATTTTGAGTTTGTCCGTGTACCAGTTGATATTTAGGTATCTTTTTTGATTTTTCTTTTTTAATGTTGAGTTCATTATACTAGCCATATGTTCCTGGAAATTATTGGCCATGTATCTAGATCTTCTGGAGATGATGTATCTTGAAGTGTTGTCCTTAATTCCTCTTCCTTTTTATCAAATACTTTGTTAATTTTTTTTTTAAGTTTCATATTTGGTTTTAAATCTGTATAGGTTACGTAGGAGAGGTTCCAACTGCAATGTAAAGTTTATATATCTGTTATCACTGAGTGATGGAAAATTCACTTCTACTGACCAAGAATCAAGAAGGTCCTTCGTACTTAATCCACATAATGTTAGGTGTTTTCTGCTTGTAGGTCGTTGACTATTGTTAAATCTCGATTTGCAAGATAGTCTAGTAGGATTTCACCTCTTGCGTTGTTTCTGCTATAGCCCCATGCTCTCAGGTTGCCGTTAAAATCACCTCCCAATATTAAGTTAGTACAATTATGAATGGTTCTTGACCAGTCGTCGAAATCTTTAGATAGATCTCCCTTTAGCTTGGAGTATTGCGAGGAAAATTTAAAATTTTCTAACTTCGTTGTTAAATTTATAAATACACTGTAGGATTTTGTTATGTACAAATAAAGGGTTGGCGATAATTATTCCCGCTGTATTTAATGTTGATTGATATAAAGCCCAAGAAATCGGAAGACCCGTAAAATAATTTTTGCTTCTGTGGTAATCCTGGATTAGTGCTATGTCGATATTGTTCTGGTTCATGTATTTAATTATTTGAAAGTTTGCTGCACGGCAATTATTTAAGTTTATTTGAGTGACTTATGTTTTGTTGATGTAAAGGTGCACCACCAAAGAAGTAAGTTGATTGCATTGATGGAGATTGATTTTGATTGAGGGTGCCTCTAGTTATTTTAATGTGTGTGCTTGAATCAACCTTTTCACCTCTATCGGCGGGGGAGAGGCTGTGCCTCCCTTTTTGTGAATGATGAGTTGATATAAACATCTCTATATTTGACTGTTCTTTTATCTGTTGTTTTGTAGTTCTTACTATACTCTCTTCTTTTAGTATTTTCTTCTACTTGTCTACTTCTTTCATTATACCTTCCCCTTGGGTCTTCAGTTGATGGTCTTTGATATCTGTTATCAATAAAGTACTTACGACTATTTTTTGAAAGAAAATTTTGGGTTTGTGGTTTTGACTTACAATAGCCTTTTATGCGTCTTCCTTTTTCATATTGAAAAATTGGGCATTGGGGTGGGTACGCCGGGTGATTAAAGTCTTCCTTGTTATATCTTAAGCAATTTATGCATTTCTTTATATTTTCTTCACACTCGCTTGTTGGATGTTTCCCTTAGCAATTTGCACACCGTGATCTGAATTCACATTGTAATTTGGTGTAGTTGCTTAATTCTTGGCAGTTTGTGCATCTTAGCACTCGTATGTAGCATTCAACCTTGATTAGTTCATAAAATAATTTTATTTTTCCTGTTTTGACAATTTTCCTGCATTCACCTGCCGGTGCTTCTATTATCCAGTTATTGAATGCTGAATTGGGGATTTCTAAAGATTTAAAGATTGTGAATGAATTTAAGTACTTCCTTTTAGATAGTTTTTCCAGTTCCTCCTTTGTGAATTCTTTGTTTATTCTCAGTAGAATTATTTTCATCTTCCGTTCCTCTGGGTTGATTATTTCAAAGTCTTTTGAATTGTTCTTAAGTAACTCTGAAATCGTTTCTACTTCTTTTTCTGAGGTTTTTAGTTCTATGTTGTTGTTTTTTGTACGTCTTATATTATTAATTTCCAGTTGCTTGTCTTTCTTTTTGGCTTCTTCTCTGATTATTTTTGTGACTTGTGATACTTCGATAGATTTATTCAGAACTATAATTAATTTTTTAGGTTTTTGTACTACTGACTTGACTTCTTGAGTCGTCTTTATTTTTTGGATGCATAATGTCTTCAACATTTCGTTGAGTTTTTGGTTCTGTTCTTGAAATTGTTTGTTTAAATTTCATATTAACTGTTTTCTGAGTAGGTCTATATGATTGTCTTGAATTTCATAATTAAATGCTTGTATTTGATCTATTTGTGATTCACAGTAGTGTTGTAATCTTTTCAGTTTACCGTGCATTTTTGTTTGATATTGTTCTTGATATGTTTGGTTGGTTGATTTGTGACGGCCGATTATCTACACTAGAGATATAGGCCCGAGGAGGAGCGCCCTTCGTGGGGGTCTTTCTAAGGGAACCTAACCCGTATTAACGCATGGAAATCCATGGCTCGAAGAAAACCACGAAAACTCCGAACAATTAGGACGACGGGCGCGATTGGGATCGAACCCAGCACTTCCCGTCTACCAGTTTCGAGAGCAGAACCTCTCAGCCACTGGTGGGGCCTTGATATGTTTGGAATGTTGTGTATTTATTTTTTGAGTTTCTAACTGTTTCTAGTTCATTTGTAATTTTGTTGTGATAAGTTGTCAATGTTTCTGTTAAGTCTTGCGTAATTCCATATATTGTCTTTATTGTTGCTGTTATTTCGGTCGTCAATTTTTGTGTATCTATTCGTGTAGAGGGTTGTATCTTGGCAGAAGAAGTATTTTGTTTTTTGAAGAGTTAAGAAATTTATAGCATCTTTATCAGACCAGGCTTTCCGCCCATGTCTGATGAAATCTATTTCTAAGAGCTTCAGACCTCTTGTTGGAGAAGTCTCTTCTTTTGATTCTAATTCTTCTTCATCGTCCCCACGATCTGTAGAGAGGAGCGAATATTCTTCCATGTCTTCCGTCTGTGTGAATTCATTTTTTGTTTTCTTTATGCTTTCTTGTTTCTTTAATTCTTTCAAATATTCTTCTATTTGATCTTTTTTAAGAGATATTCTTGTTCTTTGGTTTCTAGTTCTTCCCTTGTTTCTTTCAGCTACTGGTCTAACTCTTCTAATTTACGATTTTTGGTTTTCAAATATTTTTCCAATTTTTTATATTTTTTTTCCAGTTGACTTTTTTTCGGAATAGCTTCCTGATCTTAAAGTATGGATAATGTTTGGAGTAGATTCAATTATTATATCTTCCTTTTCTATCAATGAGTTAGATGTATTCCTCTCTATATCAAGATTAGTTGGTTGAGCCAGTTTTGCCTTTTCTATTTCTCTGCTTGATTGTTCATATTCATGTGTTATGAATCTGTTTCTAAGCTTTTCTTGAAATTCGTTCTTTAGTTTCTGAAAAGCTTCTTTTTTATCCGTCTGACGTTTCTTGTAATGGTCAGCAATTTGAGAAAGGCACAGGAGCAGCGGTTACTCCTCCGTTGATTGGTCGTCTTGTTCTAATTGATCATCTTTTTCATCTATTGTTAGCTTGTCTTGTTGACATGACAATGATTTTATTTTTTGCTCCAGGGCACTTTGGTAGTTCTTTGCTTCGACGTCACTTCCACTTGCCTTTCTGAGGTAGAACATCTCCATTAAATCGTAAAGTTGGAAGATGCTGACCTCGTATTTCTGCACTTCCTTATATTTGTACAGATACCTCCCTCTTGATGGTGGGAGGGGGCATCCGTAATTTTTTCCCGACATTTTAAACTTTTACCTACTTTTTCTCAGCGGGGAACTTTGATTCTATTAAACTTTTTATCACAAAGTAAAAATTCTTAGAATTTGTAAGACTAAAATAGAAAATGGAAATAACTATTTATATTAGGATGATGATTCACCAGCCGTCCACCATATATCATTGAAAGAAAGGTAGTAAGGAAAGAAAAAGCAAAAACCAATGGTCTAGACCATTGAAAATGACTAAGAAAAATCAATTTGGAATAATGGACAAATTGGAATATAGAAATAAATTAAAGGAAAACAAATGATAGGAAAAACAATTATGCCAATGAAAAATAAAATGAAAAGTAATATGGGGGAGATGTCGCCACGACTTCCCATGCTCACTGTTACTGCTCAGCCCAGAAGCTGGCTAATTAAGATGACTTAAGGTACTTATGAATTTAAAGAATGAATTTTTTATGAATTAGTACCGGATAATAATAAATTGTTGTTAAAAAGAGTAATGATAATATATAAAATATGCGATATATATGCATTATATACAAGAAATAGTGATTAATACTGTGAGGTAATATTATTTACAATATACAATTTATTTCTTAACGTGCCACAATTAGCATCTTACTAAAATGTATTTAGTTCTCAGCAAACTTCAGGAAGATCACAATTTTATGCTCACTAGTTGTAGTGAAT
Organism: Maratus speciosus; assembly: GCA_963932465.1. Classification (NCBI taxonomy): domain Eukaryota; kingdom Metazoa; phylum Arthropoda; class Arachnida; order Araneae; family Salticidae; genus Maratus; species Maratus speciosus. The sequence continues at coordinate 190,878,355 of OZ010793.1, read as the reverse complement.
TAGACCCCTATATTACAGAGTTATAAATATACTGGTTCAATAAATAAATAATTATATAATAATTATATATATTAACCCATAGCGTTAGAGAAGGTAAGAGGTAGGTGGTCGAGTACTGTTTATGCAAAACTATGAAATGTCCAGTTTGAAATTCAGAATTCTAGTAAAATATGATTTAAATTACTTACCTCTTTAAACGTGAAAAGTCCATGCTGCACTTGTTGAAGATCTCCATTGTAGCCATTCACATGGTCTTTTTATTGAAGTGAGCTTGTATCCTGATTTCCCAATGAAAAATCTTCTAGTTTTTTAGAAATTCGGAGCAATTACACGCTATTTAAGAAAATTGAGGGGAGGAGGACTTGGGAAATAGGAGGAGAGGGGGTGGAGGGGGGACAAATCAGACCCATGAAGTCCTTCAATTTGATGGGTCACATGGTAGGCCTATGCGGATTAGTTAGAAGAAAGCCAATGTTAACACTTATAGGGACCACACCCGACTATGTCAAAAATGGGATGTACTCACTTAAAACGATCATAAAAGTTGATTCCCGTCTAAGAAAAGATTAAAAAAAGGATAAATACTAGCTGATCCCCTAAATGCCCCTTTATCTTGGCCTCCAATGGGTTTATCGAAAAACAAGTTGCATGTCTAGAAACCTCGCGAAAAATCTCCAAAGAAGGAAACTTTTATAAGTCTCGACCTCATATTTATAATGCTACAAATTACCAAGTTATTGAGCTTTTAATGTTAATTATGGGTAAAAGGGCCATAACTTCTCGGACATGCACCGTAGGGCTAGATAAGCATAACACTCAGTCCGCATTTTAAAAGACCTTTAAAATGAGGTGTAATTTATGTGGGGTAAACTTATAACTTGAATTTTTAATAAAACCGGCCATAGCTTTTTAAGCATGCCTCGTAACGCTTAACTAAACTAATTTTCAGTGCTGATAATTTATGACCTTTATTTTAAGGTATTATATGATGAGGTTATAACAATAATTTGATTTTTTACGTTACAATGGAGAATCTCAGTATTAAATTTAATCGGAAACAAAATGGCGGAGTTTATAACAGAAATAAAATGGCTGTTCTCTCTATATAGCTATCAGCACTAGTTTTATAACCTTCTGGCTATATACCCCTGATGAGATCCATAACATCGTTTAATATGCTTAAAAATTTAAAAATTTATTCGAGAAACAAAATGGCTGTCATCTTATTAAGAAACAATACGGCTGGTCTATATATAACTATATATACTTTATGATTATACCCTATGTCAGAGCAACCCATGGGCGTCACAATGTTAATTAATAAGACACTACTATATGTAAATGAATTATCATTAAAAGAAAAAATAAATAAATAAATAAATAAAAAATAAATTTTGGCGGCCCGGAAAAAAGAAAGCTTACAATGAGTTGATGTCTACTTTTAACCGTAGCACACCCCTTGAGACTCGAAAGAAGCTTAGAAAGATCAAAACTTTACATTGATGAAATATCTGGTATTGCTACCATTAGTGTAAATCTCTATTGAGAAATTCCCATTGAAATACAATGGGTACTCTATTTCCCTTGCAGGGCCTTAAACGGCCAACTGGATATATCCAAAAACCCTACATGACCCCCCCCCCCCCCAAGACCTGAAGAAAGAAGATTGTAATGAGAAAATCCCTCTTAGAAGAAACTGGCTTTATATTAATAAGTTTAACTGCTAAAGTTTATTTCTAGTGAGGCTCGGAAACGGATAAAATCTGATCTGTTTATAATTTAAACCAATCAGGAGGCTTTGACAACATTAACTACTCTGCCATAAGGGTAGACCAGCTAAGAAAAACCAAAATCTAATCTCAAAATACAACTAAATATTTAATTTCAGTGAAAAACCAATGAATTCAAGCGAGATACCACCAACCTCTCAATCCCGAAAGAATAAAATTTTTCAATTTTCAAACACAAATTGAAAATACTTAGCGACACAGGAGGTTGATAAAAATTATACCGCTAGAAAGCTTAGACTTTTATAAATGTAATACATTAATGATTAGAAATAGTGGTACAAAAAGTGTTTGAAAAAGTACACAAAACTCGTAACGCTATGGGAAATGGGGTATGATCAAAAATTTTCATGACACTTTTCAAGAATTTTTTAAAAATATAAAAACACTATACAGGAAGATAACACTTATACCGAAAGAAAGATTATACTTTATATTACACGAATCTGGTATTAGTTTTTGAAAATAATTGTCAGAAAGTTGAATTCAAGCCTTATGAAAAATTTTCGACGACGACAAAAATCCCATAGGAATACATGGGAAAGTGCTAACGCCGATTTCTGAAAACAACACTTTTTAAAAGGCTCAGCAAATACTCAAAAGTTAGTGCAAATTTATAAAAAATGATATAAAAAGAAAGCTAAGACTCTAAATAAGCTGAATTGACTGATGAAAAATCAAAATGCAGAAGATTTAATTGTTTTCGAAGTATAAGAATTCTGATGTTTACCTAATGTTAAGTCTATGGGAAATAGGCTTTAAAAAACAGCAATTTTCAAACACTTAGCTTATACATAAAACTTATTAAAAACTTAAAATAATTAGTAGAATAATGATCTATGATCGTTTCTGAAGGTAAACAAGAAAGAATTTTAAAAATTCGGTTTTGATGTAATAAGCATTTTAAAAAAATGTCAGTCTTGACATAAAAATGAAAATGGCTCAAAAAGTGTACTCTACAATGTCACCTATACCTTTTTATATACACATGATAATTAGACATATTATATATAAAATTAAAGATAAGAAGTTGTAGAATATGTAACATACGTCATTTGTTAAATTCTAATAAGTTATATACATGTTATAGGCATAGGAAGTCTGCACACATTTTCGAAACCGAAAGTTATGGAATGCAAAAGAGAGAGAAAGTTTATTACCCATAACTTCGGTTCTAGTGCACATGGGATAGGTACTAAATTAAAGATCATAAAAAGAGGAAAATAATGATATATAGTAGAGCATGCTAGATTACCCCGTTCCGGAGAAATTAGCCTGCCATCACGAGCGACATTTTTTCGATGCTTCCACCAATATGTACAGCGCCATCTTCTCAGGAATAGAACAGAAAGCAAACTCTGTATTTTGATACATTAAGGCCGGGATCTAATTAGGAACAAGTGTGTCTCTATAACGAAGTAGTGACATACGGCCAATAAATGCTTATTGGTAAAAGTGATAAAAACAAATCGTTAAAGTTCTTTGCGAGCATGCCATTATCGTCAGGCTAATGCATGTTGAATTATTTCCCTACTCTAATAGAGATCGTCCATGGGCGTATCTTCTAATGGAGGATATTCCAAATATGGGTTCGAGGCTGAAAAAGTCACGTGGTACCGGTAATTTACCCAAAGAATTTCTAACTGATAAGAAGGGAAACAGGAAACTACACTGTTAAAAATATCGTGAAAAATTACCTCTGTTCTTAACCGAGAACTCGCTGCATGACATTTTCTCTCACAATCGTACTTTTTTAAGACTCTTATTTAAATCGTTTTTCATTTTAATTAAAATTTCAAAATGTTTTACAATTATTTTACCTATTTTGTGAATAAAAGTACTAAGCCAACCAAAAAAAGTTGATATTATATGAATGTAAAGTAAAAGAAAAGCAAGTGGGCATTCTCACTAGCGAGTTCTCCCGTGTTAAAGGTTCTCTATTTTCTGACCAATGAGAACGCTACATAAACGCCTATGAAGCGTTCTCATTGGTCAGATACAGATATCCTTTAAAAACAGAGGTAATTTTTCACGATATTTTTAACAGTGTACTACTGCTTTCTCCCATGAATTGTTTCATTGGCTAGCGGGGATTTACATTACGTAGGCGGAGCCTTCCCTTCTTTACGCTAGACGTTCTTGCCTTGACCATGTGATAATAACGTAGATTGAATATCCTCTATTCAAGAAAACGGATGCCGTACTGTCGACAAAAACTTGAAATGAGCATGCCTCCTGTGCTTATATCACAACACTTATGTATAAAGGCTCTCTGTTATGGTGTTGTTTCTCATACAGCGCCTAGAATACCTAGTGTGGAAATATGCTATCCAAACAGTTCAAAAAATTTGTATCCCTTAAATGTGCGACGATACAGCTAAAATTTCAAGTGTCGATAGCAGCGACATCTGCGGGATTTTCGTATTACTATTATTACAGTGTCTAGACTAGCAATTTCTTGCAGTTGTAGAAAATATCCTGCAGATGTCGCTGCGATCTGCATATTGCAGCAGTATCATTGCACATTTAAGGGATACAATATTTTAGCCCTTTTTTAAGTATTACAGGGTTAGCCGATTTCAACACTATATATTCTAAGCGCTATAGTTTCTGAGCGCTGTTGGTTAAATTTCGATATTTGTGTTTTAGAGTGAGCAATAGAGAAAAGTACTAAAACTATTGAAACAACAACTTCTTTAATATTGAAATGTATAGTAAAGGAGTTCAGAATTAATGCCTTAAATAGTTTTGAATATGCACTGTTGTTATGACATCAATACCGTTCCTGGATGTGGAAATGCAAAATTGTGTTCAACATAATGGAGGATATTCCATACACGTTATGATCACATGGTCAAGGTAAAAACTTCTAACGTAAAGAAGAGACGGCTCCGTAGATTTAATGAAAAACCCTTGCCAGCCAGTAAAACAGTTCATGCGGAAAGTAGTAGTAGCCTCCCTTCTTAACAGTTAGAAGTTCTTTGGGTAAATTACCAGTATCACGTGACTTTTTTCAGCCTCGAACCCACATTTGGAATAAAGTCCGTTGGCCGCAATCTAGATAGATTTTTCGATGTTTGCGAAACGAGATTCATCAATCAGAATCTTTTGCGAACTTTTCGCTGTTTGCAGCAATGCAGGCTATTGATTGGTGAATCTCGTTTCGCTAACAGCGAAAAATCTATCTCGATCCCAGCCTATATTTCTGTAAACATTGCACTTCATCCATGGTACTAAGAAAATGATTCAAAACTTTTATGACATAGGCCGGGATCGGGAAACAGCAAAAATTCTCAAACATTCTGCCTTCTGATTGGTCAAACTCATTTCCCTAACAGCAAAAAATCTATCTGGATCTCGGCCATAATTTTCTTCGATGAAATCAATGCAAAAGGATAATATAAAAGAATAGTATAAGACTTCTAAAATGGTTTGGCGGGTTTATCGCTGTTTGGCATAATTTATAAACTTTAGAATTAATTAACAGTTTTTCGCTAATTAAGAATAGAAAATTTGTGTTTTTAAAGCTGAATTTTATAAAAGCACGTAGATTGAGTAAATATCTGTCCAAAAATGCAATCCTTATTTTTTTCTGTACATTATTTAAGTCTCTACCTCGAATGAAGCATAAGGTGTGACGAAGAAAATAAATGGGTAAATTTCAGTATATCGACGTTATTTTAAAAATCTATATCTCTGTTTATAATTAATTTATGAGGAAGCATTTGGTCTCAAATTAAAGATATTTTCCATTGGGTCCTTCTGGTTTTGGTTTTCTTTTTCTGCGATGATTGGTTCTTTTGATATGGGAAATTTTACGCTGGCATGTTTGGTCGATTTAACATGGAGAAGTTGTCTTCAGTATAATAAGCAGTTACGGAGTCTTGCGTTTTATTCTTGGCGTTTGTTTGTTTGGCTAGGTTAGCATTTTTTTTTTCAGCCAGGCTTGGCAGAACGACCGTCCTGCTTGATACGTGATTTATCACTATGCTAACTGAGCGTAAAACCAACAAAGCAGCCTTACCAACTTATGTGGGTGGGAGATGCTAAGCTGCGTATAGTCCTTAGCTTAAATGACAGACCACTTGGAGGGCCGTTTCAAGGATTTTGGGTTCGATTCCCGGCTTGGACATTTTTCACTCTGTTGGCAGTTAGCAATTTAATAAATCACATATTAAATATTATAATTCACATTTTGATAATTTGAAAAAAATATATAATTAACATACGTATATAAAAGAAATAAAATTACACAGAAGTTTCAATATAATAATAATTTTTTATAAATTATTTGGAAATTATGTCTTTTAAAAAGACTGCACCTGTATGAAGAATTTAAAATGAATATTTTGTCAGAAAAGCGCAACTCATGTTAGAAGGAAAATGAACAGAGAATCCTTGAATTACATCAATGACAACTGGTATATAAAGCAAAAGCAAACACATAAATATTAATGAAAAATGTTTTTGGCATCATAATAATTTTTTCTGTCTGAATTAAACAATGTATAAAGTATGGTTTATATTCTTGAAAATATACTTTCAAATTAGTGTTATCAGTTATTTTTTTTAATTGTTGACTTTCACCACTTTTTTTTAATATAGTATAATTCGCCATTTTTAATCTATTAATAAATAGTGTTAATAGTTAACGTGTGTGTTAACACGTGCCTGATCGCTCCACTGCTGCTCGATGATGTTGAAGTCGCACGCCCACAACTCTGGATTTATTGGAACCAAGCTGTGCGTGTTAACCCCTTGAGGGGCAAGCAAAAATTAAATCTAAATATTGAATTCTCACCGGAATAATCGAAAAATTTTACTTTAAAATAAGGAAAAGCAATTTTTCAATAATTTTCCTCCAAAGTTAAAAATATAAAATTTAGTTAAAATTTTCTGGTGAGAACCTTGTTTAAATTAGGTGGGATATATTTTATCCCACCGCCCCTCAAGGGGTTAATGGTTTTCTACTGGCATCACGTCTGCTTTTTAACTTGTTGATTAAAGCACGAATATATTATAAATATAATTTATGATGGCATAAAAATATAATTTATGCTACATTTATGTTAAATTACTTTTATAGATGTCTCAAAAGGAAGAACATTTATTTTAAAAAATATTACAGAAATAAGGAAAAATATATTTTATCTTCTTTAGATAAATAAATAAAAATTATAGGCCGATGGCTTTAAGATAACGAATTTAAAAACTATATTTTGTATTTGGAAATCATTTTGCTAAAAAGAATAAACACCGAATAAACGTTTAGGATGCATTATCGAACCTAAAAGGAATACACATGGAAAAAAAAATGAAAGAATGACCCATGAATTACGTGACTGGCAACTAGCACGTACAAAAATGGATGCTTAAAGATTTATCAGAAATGATTTTTAAGTCAAGAAATATTATTCTATTACAATAGAAAAACTTATCAAGCTTAGTGTTTTTGCAAGGAACTTTGTACTTAATTTTTTAGTAACTATAAACGTTTTTAGAAGTATTATATTACATATCAATAACATTTTATATAAGTATTTGATTATTTTTCATTGTTAGCAAAATCGTTTCTATTGGAGCTTCTTTTTAACATTTATAATTAAAATGTAAAATATGTTGTTGTACAGACCGGAAATAAGTTATTATATATATATGTGTGTGTGTTTTTAAAATTTGGATGTCTTAAACGGACAATCACTTTCCGAAAACTTTCTAACGTAGTTGAAAACATTATTAAATCTGTCTGTATGACCATCTTGCTCCGCTCTAACTCTCGTAAAAATACTAGTATATCTATATTTTTACATATTATTTATGTTTACTATAGAGCTTGCCATTTTGAAAATGAGATGTTTACCATTTATAGTTCAGGTTCAGGGACACACAATATAATATATATATATATATATATATATATATATATATATATACGTATTTAAATCGGGCTCTCAAAATTTTTTCCGACTCTGCATACCTTATGAACATTAGGAACATCCCTTTATGAACTTAATTACTTAAAAACTGTTGCTGTCAAAATAATTTTCAATCCTTCTGTTATCCATATTGCTGTGAAGAAATTCAATAGACCGTTTAATAAATATACTCTTTCCAAATCTGTCAAAAGCAAACCTGATAATTTGGTTGTCCTTCCCTTTTATCGTCCTTTATGTTTCAAATTAGCTAAAGTTTTACGAGGTTTCAGTTTTAACGTTATCTTTAAGCCTGTCGATAAATTCAAATTCTCCTGCACTAAATATTGTGTTCAAGGTCTTCATAAATGGGGAATTTATAATGTTCCTTGTATCGGCTATGATTTATCTTATATTGGTCAAATTAAGTGAAATCTTGAAATCCGTTTAAAAGAACACTCTAGTTATGTTATTAATCAAGAAATTTCCAAGTATCTTATTGCCAAGCACTCTTGGGATTCCAGCCATAGTTTTAATTTCCAAAATGCTAAAATTATCTTTAATGCCAATAGTATCTCTGAATTAGACTTTCTAAAAAAATTAGCTATTTACCGTAATCGTGAAGTTATTGATAATAATAAATTAGATTCCACAATGCTCTTTGCAGCTTGGGGAAACCTTTTTAGTACTACCATATAATTCGTTTTTTGTATTAATTAATATTAGTGTGGTTTTTTTGTGTTGTTTTATAATCTATTCATTTATTTATATTTCAATTTCATGTGCTCCCATACTTTATGTGTATGTGTTTTCATTTTATTATTAATTATTTTTAATTTTATTTTCATGTACTTATTTTTTATAATTTGCTTCCTTATTCCCCTTCAACTCTGTTTTCTTTTGTTTTGATTATACTCTTCTGTGATTGGCTGTTGTCTTCTGATATCCTATTGGCTGTTATTTTCTAATTTCTTATTGGCTGTTTCTTCAGCCTTTTTAACTTCCCTTGCCTCTCATTTCAGTTTTGCTGCTGCTTTCATAGTAGTAGCACGTCTTCTTTGCGCCTGACGCAGAAAGACTTAGATCTTTCGAAAAGCCTAGCACGTTTAAAAGTTTTTTATGGTGTTTTAAGAAGATCTTTTAGTTCTTATACTCGATATAATTCCGTTACATTATACTCTATAGGGAAGAAACATTTGCGATGCATTATGTTATTATTAAGTCATTCGAAACATAATGAAATTAATATACGTTACTAAGGTTGACTAGAACACGTTTTAAAAAAATCTAGAAGAAGCAGTTGTAGGGTAACACTATGGTGCACTACAAAAAGTTTCCTATGTTTTCTATAGAATATGGGGTACGTAGCATTGATCGTTAATTTACAGAGACACACGATAGACTTCTGTTACAGGACTGACTATGATCAATAAGTGCCGGAAGTGTATGTTCAACTGTGGTATACATTTTTAATTAATTTAATTTTAGTGAAGTAAGTGATGTATATAAATTCTGAATATCATATACAAGGGTCCACTAAATAAATCGCACCCATTGATGGGCAAACAGGATCAAAATGTATTTCTACTAAGTTAGGTACTTTTTAGTTTTTGTTTTTGAGATATCTGATTTGTATGTGTGAAAAAGCAAAATTTCTTCATAATATTCTGTTAGTGTTGCTAAGTTATGCAGAATCTATGCCTGATTAATGATTTTCAATTCTTGATTCATATTATCCAGACTTTAAAACTATATATGCCGTATATACTCGCGTTTAAGCCGGATACCCCTATTTTGAATGACAAAAATTGATAAAATTCTTGTCTTGCGTATAAACTAATCCTAAAACGATTCCAGTATTTTGTCAGAGTAAAATCACATTTTCAAATAAAAAACAAAACAAGAAACAATAATAATATAAAAAAAATTAAGAAACATCAAACGAAGCTTTGAAACTCGGAATCACTATCTGAATCTACAAAATGTTGTATAAAGTCCTGTCCCGTTGGTTCCTCGGCATAAAAATCGGGCTCAGGAACTGGTGAATTTTCGTAATCAATTTCCTAAATAAAATCGTTCTCAATGCCATCCATACCATTGTTATAGCGCACTTGCTAAATGATGCAACAATAATCGCCCTTGGAATTGACATACACGCCTATTTAAGCAAAGAGGCAATAACATCAATTCCCACTTTTTCCAAATTGCCACACTTTATTTTCTGCGCATCTGACAAACACATACACTCTGCGCATCTGGCAAACACATACAGATTTTTCGCAATATATCTTTAAATTATTTGTTGATCAAACATCAATTTGTCTACCCCAGTCAGACAGCTCTATGAGAACTTTTCTTCTAAAATCTGACACGCGTATAAGCCGACTCTCCCCTTTTAAAAGACAATTTTAGGTCAAATTGTTTTGGCTTATACGCGAGTATATACGGTATATAGATACTACTTTGGAATTTCTAGATAAAAAAAAATGAATATAACTAAAGGATACATGACATAAACTATTTATAAAAATATTTTTACTAACTATTCTTCCACTAAACCAAAGTAGATAAATAAAGTTCGAGATATGACCTATGAATTTTGTTATTCGAAGTTAGCATTGAGAAAAGCAGTATAAAAAATATTTTTGGCATCAAGAAACACCATTTTGCCGCACTTGGAAAAGACACATTCTTTATCTCCTTGAAAATACATTCAGTTTTCAACTACTAAAAAAATTAATTAAAAAAATTATTTTTCCCTATGAACTTGAATATAATATTATACCAATATAAAATTTATATTAATATTTCTTCTTAACTAGTTACAGCTAAAATTTGTTTATTAGCTATACATATTATTGTAAAAATTTACAATAATAGAAATTTACAATGTTATAATTATGTAAAAGATGGATTCTTTAAACGGAAGATCAATTAAAAAATATATTATTTAGAATAAAGGAAAATAATTAGTTTCTTTAATTTAATTTCTACATGGAAAATGAATAAAATGAATAAAATTTATGCTATTACAAAATTACATTTTGACTAATTGAATAAGGTTTCTGTTAAAAATACTGGGCACGTAATAGGAAGCTGTAATGCGTACTTCGATAGAACAGAATGACACTTTATAAATGAAACTGAAGAGATGACCCAAGAATTACGTGACTGACAACTGACATTCAGAAAACATGAACACTAAAGTTTTATCAATAATATATATATATATATATATATATATATATATATATATATATATATATATTATTTCAGTTAATATTATCCTGCTGGAATAAAAGTGTCCATGCAAAGTTTTGCTTACCTGCCAATTTTGACTTAAAATACAGCCTGATTTCAAATAATAATAATAATAGAAAATATATTAAAGAAATATTTTGTTATTTTTCACTGTATACTAGTGAATGTATCCTTGAACCGAAAACAAACACAAAGGGAAAACAAATTTTAGAGATGAATCATGGATTACGTGACTGGATAGTGAAGTGTACAAAAACGGATACATAGATATTTATCATAAGTATTTTTGGCGTGAATAGATACTATTCTGTCATAATAGAAAATTTTATATATATTAGCTCCTTCACGGTAAATAGAAACTCTGGGTCGACAGAAAGGTTGTATTTACGACTGGAAATTGCACGTCTGCTCTTTTAGACTCGGTTTGTTTATTTTACTAGAAATTTAATCAACAAGCAATCGTTTCTCTAACAAAATCTACATCGAAAAAAGTCTGCAGCGTCTCCATGAAACATTTTGAACACTGGTGCATGTTCCCAGTGCAATATATATATATATATATATATATATATTATAAATTTCTAGCACAGTGTAACAGGGTAGATGCCAACGGTGGACCTCAAGTTTTGAATCTTGAGACAACATTGCGTTACTAAAGCTTCATTGAACACTATTTTTTACTTATATTCTGTCTCAATTCCTTTGTAATTTAGCTTATAGAATGTGTGGCAATCCTTAATCTGTCGGCAGTTTCACAATAATCTACACAGTTTTTGTCACAGTATCTGTAACATATGCGCCAAACGAGAAATTGGAAGTACCGTTTGGGGATTATCGTGTTAACTTAGACACATACACATAGATCTCCTTTCAATACTTTTCTGACACCATGTAAACCCATAGAAAAAAAATATAAATTGATAACACGATTTCACACTTTTTTTACCCATCTTAAAGTAGCTGTATGCCTTCGAGCAAAATTTTTGAGCTTTTCTAAATTTCAAGTTTAAAATTTATAATTATTGTTAAAAATGTGACGTAAACATACAAATAAGTAATTATTATTTTTTATTTAAAAAATAGTTTAAAATTAACCTAAAAAGGGCTTTTTTCTTAAAAGATTTTAAAATTTACATTGTCAAATAGAAATATTTCTATATTTTTCATAATAAATATAATACTGTTACACAGGAACTAGAATATTATAACGACAATAAAATGAACATTTAAAAAGTTATAGGCATAAAAAGACAAATAATGCTGAAAATTTATGAAAATTAATTATTTATAAACTAAAACCGTCTAACTCATATTTTTTTTCAATAAATCAGAATAAGAGTAGTCTACTTCCTTTGAATAAATATTTAAAACAGTTTTTTTCTGGTAATTCAACTATTATATTCAATTAGGACAGTTTTTCCAGAAACTATTTTACAAATAAAATCCTTTTAATAAGACGTAAAAAACATCTTTCTACTTCGTTTTTTAAAATTTTGTAAGATATAAAAATGTATAAAAAGTTCGCGATCATAAAGACCATCCTTTTTTGTTTTCTAAAACAGTCATTTTTTTAACTGAAATTTTGATTGAAATTGACGAAAACGGTATAAATAAACTTGCCTTTTGCATAGCAAGCCAATTATCGTTTCCTGTTCCTAGCTTTGATTGTGGCCAAGACATAACAAAAGTCGAGATTGCGGATGCTTTTAGAAATTTTCAATCTCTGTTTATTTTTATTATAATAACATTTATCTACTTAAGAAAACAGTTAATGTTGTAATAACAAAAAAAATCCATATATAAACAAAGTTCTGTTATTAGGAATTAACTTTAAGCCTACGATACTTCAATTGCTATTTATTACAATTATGAAGCAGAATTATATCGCAGAAATAAAACGAAATAAGAAATAAGACCAGTAATCCAAATTACTGGCAACAAAAAAGTAACATATTGGTAGGTATGTCATTTTTAATTAAAGAAAAAATATTTTACTTTATTATGTTACATATAAATTATAAAATTAAATGCTGAATGTTTTAATACAATTTACTTTTTATTCAGAATAAAATTAATGCTGTAATACACTCAATATTGATGTGCCACAATTTTAATCTGTGCATACTGATCTGTGCCATTATGCTAAGTAAGCACGAATTAGGATTTTGATTTTCTTATAGATGTGACATGCAATTCTACCTAAGCTTTATTGTCTCAAAATTTTTGTGAAAAAAGTCAAATGACTGCTAATTTGTTTTCGTAATAACACCAGGGCGCAATAACATGTTATCAAATTCTTAAAGTGACGAGGATAGAGACGCAACAGACACTGACCACACTGGCGTTATTCGACGTTAAAAATAGATTATCGTGACTTCGATATATCCCCTTTCCTGATGATTTTAGTTAACATATTTTGCAGTTATCTTCTGACACATGTCACAAAATTCGGCAATGGTATCTTCACGTGACAGTCTTCTGAGACTCTTAACATGACTGGTCAAAGGTTTCAAAATTTGGCCACCTTTGTGTCTGTAACGCTTGTAAACATTTGTGATCTGGCAGCCGCGTTACATCGACTGACTGTGATATAAATATTAGTTGCTAGCAACTCATACCATATTGCAAAATAACATTTTATATAATTTTTTGCGGATTAATTCCTTAGATATAAACTAGAGATCTTTAACGTTTCAAGACCTGGTGGGGGAGGGGGGGGAGTAAGTGCTCATCATCAATATCCTTTAGTTAAATGCCGTATGCATAAAATATATACTCGCCATGACTTCAAGGGGAATGGAAGATTTGCGGAATTAAAAATCCTGTTTGCAGACAAGACGTGATATGGTTATTTCAAAATACGTGAATTAATGAAAATCCAGAACAGATATTCTTGAACATTTAAAAATGAAATAATTTAAAATTTATATTATGTGTCTTACATTAATAAAGCGTATTTTTATTTTGAATAATTTTAAATATTAAATAGAATAAAATTATTTTTTTAGAGCTTTTTAAATCAGAAAGCATAAAATACTCCTGAGATGATTTCACATTTGGAAGAAATTGTCTGTAAACACAGAAGGAATATAATGTTTATTTTTTTAGGAAAGCAAATAAAATTGTATATAACTATAATTTTCTCTTGGAGTAAAAAATTCTATACTTCAACTAATTGACATATTTTCCACCAGAATATTCTTTATTGAAATCTAAACAAACGCTAATCTAAAAATGATAAGTGAGGCATATAAGGTTGATTGGTTGTGGGTGATTCGGTAATCTCTTGCGCACGAGGACTAATATCAGGACTTCCTTTCAATATGGAATCGGCCCCACGACAAATTTTTAAGTCTGTGTCAGGATTCGAACTCGACACTTTTTGTCTAGTAGCGGGTTCTCTAACCGCTAGACATACAGATGCACATGCATATATTGAAGAAGTTCGAGTGCTGTCAGCTGACGTTTTTTTCTCTTTTGTTGTTACACCCTCTCTGTGAGGTTTTCCATTGACCTATAGGATAAGGACTTTCGGATCAGAGTGGAATGGTTTTGCGCCGTTGTTAGGAATTTTCTGTGGATCCCAATTTGAACCTGAATCATCCTGTGTGAATTCTAGTCCAGCATGAGAAACAAACGCCAGTCGTTGTTATGTATCACTTGTAAGCACGGTAAATTAAAAACCCCATATGGCTACGAATAATCCTTCGCTTCAATTTATTTTCAATCTTTGAACTTACAGTATCATGAACCTTCAACTATTTCTGCTGATGTTTCCGAAAAGTTTTATTTATTAATACCTGTAGTGACATGGAACCACTTTGATTAGCTACAAGGGTCCTGGAGATTTGGGATGACGAATCTTAAACAAACAAGCAAAAATTGAGCAAATTATAGGTAGTTTTAAAAAAATAAAAAATGGAAACATATACTTTAATTCAGTTTTTTTTTATTTAAAATAGATAAATACATTAAGTCAGAATTCTTACAAAAACTTTTATATAATTTAAAAACATATTTTATTCGAAGTGGTTAGGCAATACGTTCTTTGACCTGAAGAACGAAAATTTGGAAAATGAATTTGAAGTGATGACGCATGAATTACTTAAGAGGCAAGTAACGTTTACAAAGGCGGATACGTGACGATTGCTCAGAAATATTATTGGCGACAATTAAGATATTCTGTCATAATAGTAAAACATATACATTTTAAAATCTATGATCGGTCAACAATTTGGCATTTCTTGATTATTCTTTTAAGAAATAGGAACTGGTGTTTAAATCAGAATCCTCATACTAATTTTCTCAAAATAAATCACAAAACATAAACAAGATAGAAAAATCATGCGTTAAGCATAGATTATGAAAAACTTTTCCAACACTTCCTGAATGCTTTAACCATACTTCGTTATTTAGGGAAGTAAGGTAAGTAAGGTAACTAAGTAGACGTTTTAGAAAAGACATAAAACATTTGAAAAACTGATTTCAGCAATTACCGTCCATAACCAAATATGTATTCCAATTCTATTAAACAGCCCTGTAAGTGATCTGTAAGTTAATATGTATACTATATAGTGTGAAAATATATTGTGTGAAAAATTAGTTTAGAAAGAAAACGCATAAGAGGTTGAAATTTTTCTTTCAGCCTTTTTTAAGACGTTTTATGAAGTGAACTTTAATTTTCAATAACTTTAATTACTCTCACCAGAAACAAAAACAAATATTTTTAAATAATTGTTAAATTTTGAAGGTAGAAACTGAACCAGTTCATTAGTTGTTAAACAAATCTAGCTGCAAAGCTGTCTTTATGGACGCTTTGATAAAATACTTCATATAGGTTTTGAGTCTAATGTCAAAGAATTGTGGCAGTCAATTGAGCAAGAGTAAGTTTTGCTGCGAAGTCACAAAATGATCAAATCAAGAATTTTTGCACACACCAGAGAAACCACTATAGTGAGCAAAAATTCTTGATAAGGGGATTAATATCTGCTGGTGTTATTTGCATAAACATTTTTTGGACATACTACTTATATCAAAATCCCGTAGCCGCCTCTCTACCAGTCTTTTTCTAATCCAATGAAAATATTTTAATCCACACATTTTTCTTAATAAATTGAACTCATTAAATAAGGACAAATGAACAAATTTTTAAGAAACAAATTTTATGATTAAAAGTAAATACTTTTTATTGTTATTAAAAAATCGGACTGTTGGTACTTTTACGGTTCCCAGATGGACCGTTTTTATAATAACCCCCTTTTTTAATTAAAAAATTCTTATTTTAAGATTTTTCTTCAAAATTTCGTACAAACTACGCGAAACTTTTTTCTCTGCAAATTTTGTATAAACCAATCAAGAAAAAATTATAGAAAGTACTAGAAATTATCATGCAATTAAAATACACATAATTAAAATAAATATACAAAAAAAAAAAAAAAAAAAAAAAAAAAAAAGATCATCAAGTTTGTTTTCATAGCTGTTTCTATCATTTCGCAAATCTCATTTTCTGATGACCGAATTGTGCAAAGTAGAAGAAAAAACGTTATGTTCCTAACTGTGGAATAGTACCGAATTTTTATTTCAAACCCTGCAAAACATTGTGATTCGCTATTTAAATAATGCAAATCTCTTTCGGTTGTAATTATTATTTAACCGTAATCATGCGAATGTTTTTTGTTTACTATTTTTCGAATTGAAAATATTTTTTATTATTAAGTAATATTAAGTTATAAGTTCATTTTTCTGTGATTCAAAAATGGACAGTATGTTGCAGTGCTAAAATATACAGACAATTTCATATCTGTAGTTAAAGCGATTTTGAAAAAAAAATGTTATTGTATAATGTATATTTGTTCTTATATTATATATATATATATATTTGCATTGATTAAATATAGTAGTTCTCAAAACTCTGTAATTTTGAAATGTTATATTTTTGAAAAAACTATGTTTGCGATAACAATGTCAATTTTTTTTTCAAATGCTTCAATATCGCGCAAACTATTATACTTGCCGACAACGTTGTTGATATAACGTAAAAGTACCGAACTTTTACATTGCTTTTAGATGAAGAACTTTTAGATGAATACTGTAATATATAACATCGCCACGGATGATATAACTGTATATAATTTGAGTTATGTTGGACGGATTTTGATGAGACTTAAAATGTTAAATAGAAAATGTTTCAGGAAATATTTTTGTATAGGGGAGAGTAGCCGAATTTGGACCACTTCACTTATTTTCAGGTGTAACTCACTTAATATTTAAAATATCTGCAAAACACCACTACACGGGATCAATCTATTCATCTACTACCTAAATAAATCTTTAGATATTTTTTTTTTTTTTTTGGAAATCTTAAAATTTATTTTAATTTGAAAAATTTGTCAAAAGTGGTCCAAATTCAGCGACTGGTCTCCTAAGTTGGACCCCCAGTCTCCTAAATTAGACCAAACAATAGCAGGTTGTTTTAATAACTAGGTAATATAACTAATTTTATTAAAAGCAAAGTCATCGATTAAGGAAACAATCAAACAAAATAACAGCAATGCAATATGATGAAATCAAATATCTGAAATAAGAGTAATTGTTTTAATGAAAATGTATTCAAAATATAAATCAAAATTATCAGTAATTAAGAATAGAAATCATGGAACTAATTGCCAACTACTTGAATATCATGCAAGGAGCGATGCAAAGCTTACACATGAATTTCGTTTATTGATTTTTTTTCCTGCGCACATGAGATTTTTTCTGTATTCCGTTTTCTTTATAGAATATCAAACAATTTCTAGGAAAAATGTTCTGAATATTATTATAAATGTCATAATGCATATTAAAAATATGTTACTATAAATGTCCTATCAAATTCATTTAAAAGACTTGGAACTCTTAAACCTTCAAAAAATTCATTATTAGGAAACAATGAATAAAAAAACAACGATTTTTGAAAAAAAAAATGATTTTTAAAACTTAGTAATTTTTAAATATTAAATATTTTTAAAGAGTGAAATTTAAAGTTAAATTTTCTCCAAATGTAATTTTGGAACATTGTGCGCAAGGTTGTTAAAAAACCTTTCAACATTTATTTTTTTTTCAAGTTTCAGAATATATAATATATGGCAGTCTGTATAAAATAAACCTAAGTTTTCATCTTTATGCGGATTTTTTACTTGTTGTTATACTGCACGCATTTTTCTAATTAAATATAAGCAAAATAAAGTTTTTTAAAGATGAAAACGCTATAACTTTTTATAAAGATTGAGTGTAAGCGAAAGTGTCTCAAGTGTAATTAGATAAACAAAATGTTATTTTACTTCGCAAAATTCTTTTGAATTAATGCGCGCAACTTCTGATTCCAATTTTCTGTTCGACAAATTTAAATAGAACTATGAGAACTAGTTTTTATTTTTTTATTTTCTAGTTATATTAAAATTTGACATATTATTGAATACAAGGTGGAAGAAATTTCCTACAGAAAAATTTCCAAAAAATGTACAGATTTGTTCAATTTCATCGATGTTGGATTCTCTTCTGTTCCGTGTTTAGCCCGGAGTTGTTGATTCACGGAAATATATTCCTTTTTGTGCTGCGGTTGTAGCCTCGCCAACATATGATAATGAGAAATGTCAGACTGTGTATCGTCTAAGTAGTTCAGTTTGCGGAACGTCGGTGCGCTATACCGCCCGTAAGGCATGGTGATGTCACGGCGACGTCGTTGTGAAGTGACCGTTGACGTGACGTCGTTGTGAAGTCATAGTGACAAGAATGTGACGTCGTTATGGTCGTTTTAGAGCTCATTTGTGACAACTTTGTGAAGTCACGGTGTGACAAATTTGTGAAGAGTGTGTCATTTCGGACTATGAGTGATTGATAAGAGTTTGTCATTTCGGACTGGCATTAACTTTGTGATGAACCTGTCATGAAAGCGACAATGCTTTGAAGTCACATTGTGATCAATTTGTGAAATATGTGTCATTTGTGACGAAATTTTATTTAACACTGTGATGATTCTGTGACGACAGTGACAATGTTGTGAAGTCATATCGTGACAATTTTGTGAAACTTGTGTGATTTGTGACGACTTTGTCATTTATAATTTGGCGATACAACGAAATTAAAACTTGGGAGCTGCTATGACAAGGGTATACGAAAAGAATTTTACTGAATCAAAATGCAATGCCCCGCTGACTTGAATTTTTGTTGCACCCTTTTTTCCTTTTGCAATAGATGAGAACATTGAAGACAACTGAATAATCGATCTATCATATTTTTTCCAAATTAGCTATTTGTTAAAAGTATAAAAATTACGAAAGAAACATTTTTGTTTAAATTTTCAAAACTTTATCAAAATAAAATTTGTATTAAAAATATAATATCTTATCATATATACAGTATTTTTTATATTTAAACTATAGAAAATACTGAATGAAATTAATTTATCTCATTTAATACGCATTACAAACTCGAAGTCACTGGTGAAGGTGATTTTTTTCGATAACAAAATATCTATTAAAAAAATCGGAAGATAAAAAGAAATGCCGATATTATGTAGTTAAATTTTATATGTTTCATGATATTGATAACCATAAAAAATCTATATATGATTTTAATTCAAAAAAGTTTGGGCAGAGCAAATAGAGTACTTCTTTGTTATAAAGGCCCCTATAAATTTGAATATGCAAAAATTACAGTTACGATCTCGCTAAGATCATATTAAAGTTATATGTTATATAAAAATTTTACCTTTACTATTCATTTAAATTATTCTAAATTGCCGGCATATTCATTATTTCCTTTTTTTTTAATACGCTCTATTATTTATTTCTAGCTAAATTCCTCTATTTTTAAAACGCGTATCTTAATTATAGATTTATTCCAAAACGTAATCTAAACTTTTAATCCGTTCATTAATTTTTATCGTCTACCAAACTGTAAAGTTCTGAATGCAGTTACTTATTTTTCGAATGTTTATCAAAGCCATTTTTACTATTTTATTCTATTTCATATCATTTTTCCGCCAGCTGGGAGACAACCTTTTCACATCGAAATCATTCCATTAGCGGCGCTGGGATTCTTTCCTGTAACGTTTCTTCATCGCTCTCCACTGGCTGAGTGTCGGATCCCAGTTTCGCTTCGAGGATCGTTCGTGATTTTCGTTGGTTTAGCCTGAAGTTTTCATTTCAATCGGAATTCATCCGCGCATTCTCATAAATAGCGAGAGCATGAGCTCAGAAGGAGTGATTTTTGTGCTGTGATTGTTTACATAACCTGTTACCCGGTGTCCTTAGCCCTGTTGAATATTCATTTTGTAAATTAACATCTATTTAGAATGAGTTAGTTTATGCTCGTGTGTAATGCTCTGATTTCTCATCTGCGGGAATTGTTCAGTGTTGGTATGTTCTGATGGAATAAACAGTTGTTCTATGACTACGTGTCCATGTGTTTAATTGGGAAAACCCCATATTTCTTCATACGCCTTTTTTCAACACTTACGCTGCCTCGATTTCATAAGGAAATAATAAGTGTTTTATTGGACTATACCAATATTATCATCGCTCTACAGCTGCTATATTTTCACAGAGTTGATACCTCCGCTAGCAATGCTTGTGCTAAGTGGTAGGAGTGCTTACAACATCACCAATGGCTCATTAAAATGTGGTACGACTACAGTAATACGTAATAAACACGATGTGATATTTCAGCTACACCCATTAAATTGTTTCGTAACATATATATATCAAGCAGGACGGTCGTTCTGCCAAGCCAAGCTGAAAAAAAATGCTAACCCCGCCAAACAAACAAACGCCAAGAATAAGGCAAGACACCGTAACTGCTTATTATACTGATGACAACTTCTCCATGTTAAATGAACGAAATATGCCAGCGTAAAATTTCCCATATCAAAAGAAGCAATCATCGCAGAAAAATAAAACCAACACTAGAAGGACCTAATAAAGAAGATCTTCAATTTGAGATCAAATGCATCCTCATAAATTAACTATAAACAGAGATATAGATTTTTTAAAATAACGTCGAGATACTGAAAATGACAGATTTATTTTCTTCGTCACAACTTATGTTTAAATCGAGGTAGAGACTTAAATAATGGACAGAAAAAAGTAAGGATTGAATTTTTGGATAGATATTTATCAATCTACGTGCTTTTATAAAATTCAGCTTTAAAAACATTAATTTTCTATTCATAATTAGCGAAAAACTGTTAATTAGTTCTAAAGTTTACAAATTATGCCAAATAGCGATAAACCCGCCAAAATATTTTAGAAATCTTATACTTTTATATTATCCTTTTGCATTGATTTCATCGAAGATAACTATGGCTGAGATTCAGATAGATTTTTTGCTGTTAGCGAAATGAGTTTGACCAATCAGAAGGCTGCATGTTTGAGAATATTTGCTGTTTGTGGATCCCGGCCTATGTCATAAAAGTTTTGAGTAGTTTTTTTTAGTGCCGTGGATGAAGTGCAATGTTTGTAGAAATGTAGGCTAGGATCCGGATAGATTTTTCGCTGTTAGCGAAACGAGAATCGCCAATCAATAGCCTGCATTTCTGCAAACAGCGAAAAGTTCACAAAAATGCAGGCTTCTGATTGATGAATCTCGTTTCTCTGACAGTCAAAAATCTATCTAGATTGCGCACAATGGAGGATATTCCAAATATGGGTTCGAGGCTGAAAAAGTCACGTGATACCGGTAATTTATCGAAGGAACTTCTATCTGATAAGAAGGGAAGATACTACTACTTTGCCTCATGAACCGTTTCATTGGCTAGCGGGGATTTACATTACACGTCTACGGAGCCTTCCCTTCTTTACGATAGAAGTTTTTACCTTGACCACGTGATCAAAATGTAGATGAATATCCTCCATTATGTTGAACACAATTTTGCATTTCCACATCCAGGTAGGGTATTAATTGTCATAACAACCATACATATTCGAAACTATTTAAGGCACTGATTCTGAACTCCTTTGCTACACCTTTCAATATTAAAGAAGTTGTTGTTTCCATAGTAACAGTACTTTTCTGTATTGCTTTCTCTAAAACACAAATATAGAAATTTAACGAAGAGCGCTCAGAATCAACACCATAACAGAGAGCCTTCATACATAAGAGTGGTGATATATGCACAGGAAGTATGCTCATTTCAAGTTTTTGCCGAAAGTATGGCTACAGCGTCTAGAATACCTTGTGTGGAAATATGCTATCCAAACAACGCTAAAAATTTGTATCCCTTAAATGTGCGACGATACTGCTAAAATCCCAAGTATCGATCACAGCGACATCTGCGGGATTTAGTATTACATTGTATAGACTAGCAATATCTTGCAGTTTGAGAAAATATCCTGCAGATGTGATCTGTATATTTCAGCAGCATCATTGCACAGTTAAGGGATACAATATTTTAGCACTTTTTAAAGTATTACAGGGATAGCCAATTTCCACACTATATATACAGCGTCTAGAAGATACAGTGTGGAAAACGGCTACAAAATAGTGCTGAAAAATTGAATCCCATAAATGTACAACGATGCTGAATAACAAGATGTCGATAGTAGCGCCATCGTAGTGATTTAAAAAGGATAGTCATTCTAAAAGAGACTCTTTTACCTATTTCACGTCATTCCTTAACTAAATTAGCTTATAACAGACCAAAATATCTTATATTTATAGTTTCCGATATTTAATATTCCATAATTTTTGAAAACTCAGTGTTTATATTGAAAAGAGTTACGAGATGGCACTCGTATCAGCATATTGCCGCTGAGCATTGTTGGAGATTTATGGGATACAAGTTTTTAGCATTTTTTAAAGCATTATAGGAATAGCCGTTTTCCACACTGTATCTTCTAGGCGCTGTACTATAGCTCCGTTATAGGCCTAGATTATATGTTGTAGAAATCGACTATCCCAGCAATACTTAAAAAAGCGCGGAAATAGTGAATCCCTTAAATGTACAACGATGTTGAATTCCAAACAGCCATTTACAGCGACATCTGCAGGATATTTTTTACAGAAGAAAGAGACACGTGTAATGCACCGCTATAGCGTCTAGAATACATACTGTGGAATTTTGCTATCCAAGCAGCGCTAAAAAGTTGTATCCCTTAAATGTGCACTGTCGCTGAAATCCAGGGAGCTGATGGCAGCAACATCTGTGATAAACTTTCACTGTAAACATCGTAATATTACAGCGGGCTTGACGCCAAGCACACAGGTCAGATGTATGTTAATAAAATGTAAAAAAAAGAAACGCTACAGCGTCTAGACCAAATTATAGCGCCTAGAATATATAGTGGGGAAATTGGCTATCCCTGTAATACTTAAAAAAGTGGTAAAATATTGTATCCTTAAATGTGCAACGATGCTGCTGAAATATACAAATCGCAGCGACATCTGCAGGATATTTTCTATAACTGAAAGATATTGCTAGTCTATACAATGTAATACGAAAATCCCGCAGATTTCGCTACGATCGACACTTGGAATTTTAGCAGTATCGTCGATCATTTACGGGATACAAATTTTTAGCGTTGTTTAATAAAATATTTCCACACTAGGTATTCTAGACGCTGTTACCAAATCGTCATGAAGTTTTAGGAAATATCCTGCAGATATCGCTGTGATCGACTCATTGGATTTCAGCATCATTTGAAATTTAAGAGATCCAATATATTAGCACTTTTTAAAGTATTACTGGGATAGCCGATTTCCACACTATATATTCTAGGCGCTGTAGCACTGCGGTAGCCTGTCTTTTTCGTTTACCTCGGAGTAGATATAGATGAAGTCATTTGTAGCTGTTCCTAAACTGTGGCCAACAACATATAAGGCAAATTCATAACGTCACACGGAGTTGATTATCTGTACACGGCAATGGACACAAAAAAAATCGACTCGCAGCTTTGTACTAATCATCGTGTAAAGATGATCCAACTCTGAGAGTAACGAAAAAGACAGGCTACGGCGGTGGGTCCGATTCTTCTTTCTTTACAGACCGCTGGAGTCACGTGATGCTCGAATGCACCAAAGAAGATGCGTGAAAAGAGCATCACGTGACTCCAGCGGTTTGTAAAAAAAGAAGAATCGGACACACCGCGGTAGCCTGTCTTTTTCGTTAGCCTCGATCCAACTGCATGTGACTTTTAAACATCATGAACTGGCCTATTATGTCATTGGTCGTGCTAACACCCTCCCTCCTGCGTCCACCGTATATAGCGGCATCTTGTACTGGAGACTGCTAAATGGCCTGCTATCGGTCAAAATCAAGAGAGAAAAGGGCAGAAGAGAGGGAAATAACTCGTTTTTTTTTTTGGTAACTAGTTTTTCACACGGGAAGATTGACATGTCTGTTCCTCTCCTTTCATAACTTCATGGTGGTGAAATACGCCAAAGCATCCTAAATATCTGAGACAGTCTTGACTCGCGTTACGAAAACATCACACAAAGCAGGCAAAGCAAAGAAACAAAATCATTCATCGGCTCGTGAATATGAACGAGCCAATGAATGATTTTTCTTCTTTGTTTTGCCTGCTCTGTGTGACGTTTTTCTGACACGTGTCAAGGCTTTCTCCAATATTTAAAGGGAATTGAATAGGCCGGGATCAAGATAGATATTTCGCTATTAGCGGGATGGGATTGATCAATCAGACGTCTGCATTTTTCCGAACTTTTTGATGTTTGCAGTAAACACCGAAAAGCCTGCAAGGATAAAGGCTACTAATTGGTCAATGTAATTTTACTAACAGAGAAAAATTTATCTGGATCACGGACATTAACTTTGGTTGGTTAAAACAATTTTGAATAAAATCAAATCAGGAAGCCAATGTTTGTTAACTTTTCTGGTTAGTTTAATTGAAATCTTCCTCGTCTATTACTGAAAACTGAGTTACCGTACTTTGGACAAAAAATTGAATATGAGTACACGACTTGTGCATATGTCACCACTCTAACACAGTGTTGCCAGATAGGCTACTTTTTTAAACTCAGATACTTGATTGGCACCACTTTTTTGAAATTGTAAAATGTGCCTTATTTAATGACATATTAATTAAGGCGAAAACAATGGGAATTTTACCGTTTATACTAAGTGCTGGCAATCAAGAAATCTGAATTTAAAAAAAGTAGCCCACTGGCAACACTGCTCTAAAATATAAATGTTCTGTGTTATGACCATGATTCTAAGTGCAGTTGGTTAAATTTGAGTATCTGGGCATTAGAGAAAGCAATAGTGGCCCACTGTGGCTGAGTGGATAAGACACAATGCCGCTAATCGCTTGAGAGCGTAGGTGGAAGCAGATTCGAATCCCGCCGTGATCCGCATGTGATATGATGTATGTGTTCAATAAATCAAACAAACAAACAAGCAAGCAATAGTGAAAGGTACAGTTGGCATGGAAACAACGACTTCTTTAATTCGTATAGAAAATTAATGAATAGTAGTAAATGACTCAAGTTTAAAATGTCGGCAAATGGTCTGGAAATATCAATGGCTCCCATCTAGTATTTCACAAAATTAATTTAATAGAATCACATGATGTATTACTTGATGCAACTCTTAACTAATGAAAATTCTGCAACAAGACTTATGTAGGTAGATCTTTTGAATGAATAATTCAGAATTCTGAGAACAAAACGAAGTTCTTAAGGCTCTTCCTCACACCCCCCTCAAAAAAGGAAATACGATAGAAAGATTTAAGAATTTGGATAGCTTCAATATGTCTGTGATCTTTTGTCAGAGTTCAGAAAAAGAGTCTGGGCATAAAAAAAACAAATTTAACGAACGATAAGACTATAGATTTCAGGCAATTTTTAACCGAAAAATATTTAATTCTAATGTATATGCGGCTTTAATAATAGAGTATTAAAGATAATCAATTTAGGGGAAATTTTATAGTAAATTAATATCCTCACATTTATGCAAATAGGTATGTATAAACAGGCTTGAGTAAAATTACATATTTATTCTTTCTTCTCTATAACACGATCTAAATGAAGATGAAGTTATATGTACAGTTTATATCTTTAAATTTTTAGATATTTTTTTATCAAAAATGTTCCTTTATTATGTCTAGAATTGCTAGATTTACAGATCTTCGATTCTTTAGATGCCAATGTGTCTGTGATCTTTTGTCAGAGTTCAGAAAAAGAGTCTGGGCATAAAAAAAAACAAATTTAACGAACGATAAGACTATAGATTTCAGGCAATTTTTAACCGAAAAATATTTAATTCTAATGTATATGCGGCTTTAATAATAGAGTATTAAAGATAATCAATTTAGGGGAAATTTTATAGTAAATTAATATCCACACATTTATGCAAATAGGTATGTATAAACAGACTTGAGTAAAATTACATATTTATTCTTTCTTCTCTATAACACGATCTAAATGAAGATGAAGTTATATATATGTACAGTTTATATCTTTAAATTTTTAGATATTTTTTATCAAAAATGTTCCTTTATTATGTCTAGAATTGCTAGATTTACAGATCTTCGATTCTTTAGATGCCTGCGGGTTTTCATTCTCGGATTAACCGTAGGTATTTGTAAAGGTAAATTTATTTTGCAAAACCGTCAGCAAAAAAAGTTAGAAAAAACAATTGACTGACAGACTAACTGTAAATATATATTTTATTCCGACTCTGTTTTTTACTAAATTTTCATCTTTCGTAGAAAATGTTAAGGAGATATAAATTGAGAAAGACTGATACTTTGAAAGAAGAAATTGACTTTCCTTACTTTTAAATTATTAATCACTATAAAAAATGAATGATAGGTAAACAAAATGTATAATATTGTGTTTGCTCCCTGCTTATAAAGGCTATACAAGGACTAATTTTAATTTGAGCTAGTAGAATTATTTCAGTTATATATCATTTGTTTTAAAAAAAGAACTGATATCTACTAAAAAACAACTTTTCAAAAGTAAAAAATAAGCCAAGCAAAAAAAAAAAAAAAAAGAAAAAAAAAAAAAAAAAAAAGAAAGAAAAGAAAAGAAAAGAAAAAAGGTGAAAGTTGTGGCTAAAAAATAGTGTGATATCAAATTTCCAAGCTTATATTGCGGTACTTATTTAACATTTTTTGATAAAAATTTATCATATGTAAGTCGAGTACCTAAGTATGCGTTGATAGAAAGCCTTTTCTCCTTTACTAAATACATCATGACGTGTTTCTGAAAATTAATTTTTTTTAAATTATGCATGATGGGCTTGGCGGCCATCTTTCCATATTTTACACAAATTTCTAAGCACTCAAGCTCGTAACATATTTGCATTATTAAGAATTTCGAACTTATAGTTTTAGCTACAGACAGATAAATTAAGAATTTTTTTTATTTTGAAAAAACAAATTGATTTTTACTGCTTTAACTAATTAATTAATCTCCCTCCGAAAAAAGAGAATCATAAGATGAAACCTGAAGTTACTTCAGCTTTATTTTTAGACACAAATTTTTAGGCACTCATTTCCATAAATTAAAAGAATAAAATGTTTGCTTTAGTAACAATTTCGAACTTCCAATCTTAACAATGAACTTGTGTGCTTAGAAATTTGTGTAAAATATGGAAAGATGGCCGCCAAGCCCATCATGCATAATTTTAAAAAAATTAATTTTCAGAAACACGTTATGATGTATTTAGTAAAGTAGAAAAGGCTTTCTATCAACGCATACTTAGGTACTCGACTTACATATGATAAATTTTTATCAAAAAATGTTAAATAAGTACCGCAATATAAGCTTGGAAATTTGATATCACACTATTTTTTAGCCACAACTTTCACCTTTTTTCTTTTCTTTTCTTTCTTTTTTTTTTTTTTTTTTTTTTTTTTTTTTTTTTTTTTGCTTGGCTTATTTTTTACTTTTGAAAAGTTGTTTTTTAGTAGATATATATGTACTCTAAACGCTCATCATGTGCCATATGGTCATTATATACGTATTGTTTACGTCTTTATTGCCACATACATGTATATATATAATATATACTATATATATTTATCTATGTCATATACACACATATATATGTATGTAATGTATATATATATATATATATATATATATCTTGTACATCTAATACACATGTCATAAATATAAATGACTACAACTGGACATTTTATCTCACAAAATATTGTTTGTATCATATATTATCATAAAGTCATATATGCTTTATAATATGGTAATTCATAATCAGGATCCACTGTATCGCAAAAATACCTAAACACGTTCAAACTATTTCGATTCTAAAATATACAATGACTTGTCATGCTAGCGCTTTCTGAAAAAAAAGGCAACAAACGCTGCTTCTTTTGGAATTGCATTGTTAACTTTTGACTATATTAAGAAAACTGTGGCATCTGAAAATATGAAAACTGTTAGTTTTATTTCAACACATATGATAAACATGCTGAAACAGTTTTTAAATCGAATAATTATTTTAAGTACTTTTTAATGTTGATATTGCAAAAATTTACTCGAATGTTAGAAAATGTGATTTTAGGTATATATAAAAAAAATTAAGACATAAAAATAATAAAATATTCATATTTTTTGTATATTTTCAATAAGTAGAAAATTACATACTTCGGATCAATATTATCAATTTACAAATATTATTGTGAATTCTAATATATACAAACTGACCTTTGTAAATATCTATTCGTGATTATCTCCAGCCTTTATAATTTTACAAAATTTCCAGAGTACATTATAGCAATAACGAGCTGAAACTACTCAAATGATTAATACAACTTTCTTAAAAAAAATAAAAATCGACTGAGTATTGCCAGTATCCCTATGTTGAGAATCCTAAGAAAAATTTCGGCAAAACTCATTATGTTGGAAGATAGCAACAATAAATAAAATCGCATTTTTTACTGTAAATGTAAGTAATACTTTTGGGTATATATACAAAGGTGATACAAAGGGTTAATTTATTTTACATCAGGCTTTGCTTGCAGTAAAATACGTATTTAAAACAACTTCCCGTAAGACATGGTGACGTCATGGCGACGTCGTTGTGAAGTCACACTGTGACTTTGTGACCGTCGATGTGACGTCAAGTGACGTCATAGTGACTAAAGTGCGAAGTCGTTATGTCCGTGTTAGAGCTCGTTTGTGACGTCACATTGTGACCACTTTGTGAAGTCACGGTGTGGCAAATTTGTGAAAAGTGTGTCATTTGTGACGAAATTGTCATTAACATGTGATGGTTCTGTGACAGCAGTGACAATTTTATGAAAATTGTGTGATTTGTGACGATTTTGTCATTAACTTTGTGACGAATATGTGACTACAGTTACAATGTTGTGAAGTCACACTGTGACACACTTATACATGTTGTAAAATCATTTACATCTATAACGTTATTATACTTTGGCAATACATCGCAATTAAAACTTGTGGCCGCTATAACAATGTTATATCAAAAGAATTTTACTGAATAAAAATGCAATGCCCCGCAGAATTAAATCTTTGTAGCAACTTTCTCTTCTATTATAATGAATGAGAATATTGAAGACGATTACATATTCGATATATCAGAATTTTTTTTTTCTAAATTATCTATTTGTTCTACTAAGAAGCATTAAAATTACCAAAGAAACATTTTTGTCTAAATATTTGGAGCTTTGTCAATTTAAAATGAAATGTAAAAATATAATATCTTATAATATATATAGTACAATTTATATTCTTTAAAGTACAGAAATACGGAATGAAATTAATTTATCACATTTAATACGCATTAACCCCTTAATCCTCGCTCCCGTAATATTCACTGTCTGTGTCTTTTATTCAGATTATTTGATTCCTACCAGTTTTTTTTTTTTTTAAATAGTGCAATTGGCTTTTCTATGGTATCATTTTACCCGTTATTAAATATGCTGAATATTTCTTTTCCAAAAAAGTGAGGCCAATAAGAAGTTTGAATTTTCAAACCGTAATTTCATGCGACCGTTAAGGGGTTAGGAACTCTATGTCACTGGTGAAGGTGATTTTTTTTTTCGATTAATGCAACATCTATGAAAGAATTGAAAGGTAAAAAGGAATGCGCATATTAATTATATTTTATATGTCTTACGATATTGATTACTAAAAAAATTCTATATATGATTTTAATTCAAACAAGTTGGGGCGAAGAAAAAGGTTACATCTTTGTTATAGAGGGCCCTCTTAATTTAATTATGTCAAAGTTGCAGTTACGATCTCGCTAAGAGCATCGTGAAGATTATACATGTGCGTCATATATATGTATATTATATATATAATATATATGTATTCTCCAAACACTTACCATGTTCCATATAGACATTATATACGTATTTTTACGTCTTTTATGGCACATATATATACTGTATTTATATATGTCATGTACATGCACAGATGTATATCTATATATATCATGTACATCATATACACATGTCATACATATAAATGACTATAACTGGACATTTTAGCTCTCGAAATGTTGTTTGTATTGTATCATATATTATTATAAAATCATATATACTTTATAATTTGGTCATTCTTAATCAGGATCCACTTCCACTATATCACAAAAGTACCTAAACAAGTTCAAACTATTTCGATTCTAAAATATACAATGATCTGTCATGCTAGCGCTTTATTTTGGGGGAAAAATAAAATAAAGAAAGGCAACAAACACTGTTGCTTCTGTAATTGCATCGTAATCTTTTAACTACATAAAGAAAACAATCGTATGTAAAAATATCAAAACTGTTATTTTTACAGCAACATATATAATAAATATGTTGAAACAGTTTTTAAATCGAATAATTATTTATGAGCTATTTAATGTCGAAATTGCTTATATTTACTTCAATGTTAGAATATGTAATTTTGGGTACCTAAAAAATGATATAAGACATAAAACTAATAAATTGTTGATTTTTTTTAATATTTGAAATAAGCAGAAAATTGCATACATCTCATTTACAAATACAAATTTGAAAAATATATAAACTTACCTTTGTAAATATCTCTTCGTGGCTATCTCCAGCAATTTTAATTTTACAAAATTTACGATGTACATTTTAGCAATAACGATCCTGAAGTACTCAAATGATAAATACAACTTTGGTATGAAAAATTAACTCAGTATTGTCAGTATCAGTATGTTGAGAATTCTAAAAACAATTTTGATAAAAATCGCTTTATTGGAAGATAGCAGCAATAAATAAAATCGTATTTTTAAGCTCACTGTAAAAGTAATTGCGACTTTTTAGTATGTTGCAGATATGTAGAACGGCAATACAGGGGTTAATCTATTTTACATCAGGGCTTGTCTGCAGTAAAATACATACTACTTAAAAACTACTTTTTGATTATTAAAAAATTACTTTAATAATTGATTTCCAAAATTACATATTTATTTACGAAATTATATATTAAAAAAATAACAACTATTACTATTTATGAATTTTTAAACAATAATAGTTTATTGTATACATAATAAAACCATTAACATTATTTTTTTTTCTTAATATTACACGTCCATGATTTTTAATAGTAAACCATTTCTTCTTTCCATTTTTTTTAATAGGGCTTCTCCGTTGTGCCCTTGAGAAACCCTTTTTCTTATAAATTAATCTTCTGTGCAGATGCAAATTTTTGAAGAAAAATATGCAATGCAAATTGTTTCAGAACATTACTTAATACAAAATAAAAAAGTTAAGTTTACAAATAATTGTATTCAATAAAAAGGCTTTTTTAATAAATAATTTAATTATCTTTAAAAATTAATAATTATTTTAACGATTGATTATAATACTTGTTCATATACTTCCATATTTATGAAAACATGTGATTTTAACGAGATATTTCAAATAATAAAACAAATAAGATTAAAATGCAATTTAAATCATTAACTTGATCAAAATGGTTGATAAGCAAGTTATCCATTTCAACAAAATAAATAATAAATGCATGAAACTTATGCTTATAAGAAGCTGACTAAAATCAGATAATTTAAGAAAAAAATGCAAACAGGGAAAATAATATTTTTTCATACCGATTTTTCCTTGACGTTATTCTATCTGTACTTTTTTTTTTTGCAACACAAATTAAGTCCGATAATAATTACAGTAACAAAGGCTGAATCATTTTCACCAAGCCAAAGTTACTGTAAATTTCTCGGACTCATATTTTGTTTCATGTATTAACTTGGAATTGCTTCAATTTGTTAATCCCTGTCAATAATACGCAACCAAGCAGGTCTATGCTGTCGGAAAATCTTCCCGCGTCCGTCACGTTCTAAAAGCTTCTCTATTTACTCTTTTCTGCGGTCGTGTACTCCGCAGACGATTTTAAGGACCGATGCAGATGTCTTTCGTTTCCGTTTATTTGTTTATGTATACAACAGATTCCGAAATTAAATGCGTAATAATTTTAGAAGAGTGTTTCTAATTAAAATTTTCTATTTGAAGAATTTTTTGATGCATTTTACCTTTTATTTTTATCAGTTTCATAGATTGTAAAGTTTCTTTTCTGCAAATAATAATAATATTAATATTCATAATTAGAGTTTTTTAGATAAAACATTGTTTAAAAATTTTAAATGCGTAAAAATAAATTTAATAGTGATAATGAAAAACCTTTTCTTAAAAAAAGGGTAAAGTTTGTATCACTCGTAATAAATACAAAATATCTTTTTTAAAAATAAAAAAGGATTCGCGAAAAGAAAAAGTATTTTATTTGCCAATCTGTCATTCTTGTCATATTAATTTTCTATAGAATAAAGCATCTTGTAAAATAACTATTTTTTAAGACATTTGTGGAAAACAAAGAAATGAAAATACGAGTAATTATTTATGCCATGGGTTTGCTTAAGTTTTGTATACTTATTTTATATTCGGAAAATATTAATTTTATTTAAAAAATCTGAATTAAATAGATTAAAAAAATAGTTACTTAAAATAGTTAAACACAAACAGGAAAAGAAAAATATGACTTGAATGCAAATTATAAAGCAAGCAATTCATATATGACTAAACTTTGAAGTCTCTTTCTAAGTGCATTAAAAGCTGCAGACTTAACTGTAATGGAACATGTTTAGTTTGAAACCTCAGAAGTTTCTCGATTACTCTTTGAGAAACTTCTAGTATAACAGATGATCATTTACAAAAATCACCATAAAAGATAAATCGAAGTACGTATAGCTAAAACATTTTTTAATTAGATGGGATTATTATAATTAGAAAATAATTTTGTGTCGCTGGTGAATTAATTACATTTTATGTTATGTAAAATAATAAGTTTTGGTCAGAGGCACAGGGTTTCAACTTGGGCCACCGTTATAATTAATTAATAATTATGTATATTTATGTATGCATTAATTACTCAAAAAAATTTTCTTTTTACATTTTCGTTTTCGACGGAAAATAGGAATAATACCGAAATTCGGTTTCGGTATGGTACAATATGGTGGTACGTTACATACCGTGACGTACGTTACATGCCGTGACATTCGAGGCTAACGAGAAAGACAGGCTACCGCGGTGGGTCCGATTCTTCTTGTTTTGCAGACCGCTGCAGTCACGTGATGCTATTTTCGCACACCTTCATTGCTGCATTCGAGTATCACGTGACTCCAGCGGTCTGTAAAAAAAGAAGAAACCGACCCACCGCGGTAGCCTGTCTTTCTCGTTATCCTCGCGTGACATTACAGTGACGTCACAATTTTTTTTTTTTAAATTGCCATAAAAATATTTTTTACAGTAAATATTATGTTTTGAAGAATTTTTTTAATCTTTTAAAGTTTTCTAAGAAGTTCACATCTCAGTCACAATGTGACATCACTAAGTGGTGGAATTTTGGTCACAGATCTGACGTGACCAGTTACAGTGACGTCATAACGACGTCACCGGGACCATGCATGCTATGAGGGTTTTTGATTATTTAAAAATAACTTTAATAACTGATTGCCAAAATTACATTTTATTTATGAAATTATATATTATAAAAATCATAACTCTTACTACCTAGGATTTTTTTTAAACAATAATCCTTTACTGTTTGTAAAACACAGAACCGCAATTACTCTACAAGTGTGGCTCAATAATTATTGTCCCTAGTGTATATAAAATGTTTGTACTGCGATGGTTGTTGTGGAATATCGAAGCCTATTGTATTAGATGCCTATATGCTCAATTTTGAAACCGTAGTTGCTATATTCACATAGTTTTAGAGGGAGGTGTGAAAGGGGAGAGTGGTGGTTAAAGAAGGATGATTTTTAGCTTACGGGGCTAGATTTGTGGCAGTGGATGAGACGTAACTACTGTCATTTGGACTGGGGATCATAGTGATGTAGCCCCATCTCATCTACTGTCACAAATGTAGCCTCATAAGCTCCAAACCTGCATTTCACCCTCACCCCTTCCTTAATCCCCCCCCCCAAAAAAATAGGTCTTTAAAACTTCACCTCTCCCTCCAAAACTATGTTAATATGGCAGCTACGGTTCTGAAATTGAGAATATAGGCATTTAAGAGATTAGGCTTCGATATTCCACATCAACCATTGCAGTACAAATATTTTTATATACATTAGGGACAATAATTATTGAACCACATACCTATATTTTGAGTTTAATGTGAAAGTTTTTAATGTTTTGACAAGGTTCTATCTCGCTGGATATATTTTGCCATGGCCACTATAACTCGGATATTATCATAAATAGTACAAAGAGATTAGAATCTACTTCTAAATTTTTAGAATAAAGTCTGGTGAAAATTTTATAAATATATATTCTATTAGAAATACAGATAATCATATTTACTTTTATATAAGACAATAAAACAAAATAATCAACACAGTATCAAATGGTAAACTACTTTTTTAATGTAAATAAAGTATAAAAATTGAGACCATGAACACAAACTAGAGCCACACATAGGTTTATTATAATTATTAATATTTTATTTACAGGATTATATGGTAATTACCAATAGAAATCCATTTTAATCACGCTGTTTATAAAGAGTGCTTAATATCGATATTTTGAAATATATCTCGATAAAACCATTCAGGAAATATAATTCTAAAAGTATCCAGAATAAAAAGTAAATAATAAAATATCGTTATTATATTTTAGATTCATACTGTTCAAGTATTTGCGTTATTTTTAAAGTAAAATCATATTTAAACTCTTACTGATTGTGTAGCTTATATATTTTCATTTGCCAACAGACTTCTAGTTCACACTGAAAACATTTCAATAAGAATGTTTAACAACTAAAAAGCTTTCACCCGCTATGACTTTTTCTTTATAGATTTTGATACACAGTTTGTGAATCATTCTTTGAAGTGAAATATGTCTTTTCCTGTTTATAGCACCAATTTTGTTTTACCGCTAATTCTTAAAAACAATATGTTTTTGACTTATCAAATCCAAGTCAATTGATTTAATAGCCTAAAGTGTAAAAAAGTGAAGCTATTAAGATAGGCAGATTTTCCATGATTCATTTTAAATGCGCAAATCTAGTGATTTTTCATTAATAAATCTATAACTTACACCAGAAATTTTAAATAGATATTGCTCTTAAATATTAAATAAAAAAAACGTTATGTATTGCTGATTATGTGTAATCCAGTAGAAAGAAAAAAATCTCAACCTCAGAATTGAACACGTTCCCAGGATCAGTGCCCCGATACTCCAGCATAAACTTACGAGAGCGTACCGAGCATGACAACGCTCGCACTTAAATGACGGTAAGGCTACAACCGCAAGTAGCTGATAGGGACAGCTAAATGCAACAATGTTAGCAATGTTATAACGACTGCGTTTTGATAATTCAATGCGATTGCGCGAACTACGGGTTCGCATAACAATATGGGATAAAATATCAAAAAATCCCTAAACGGTTTCTGCACATTGTTTTGCTGGTGTCGACATTCGTTTGTACTTGGAACTTAGTCATGCGTTTGATATTTTGTTGTGCGTTTATATTTTATTTTTCTAAATATAAAACTGGATTCCATAATAATTCAAATTACATCACTCGCTTATATTTTTCAGATATATTATCATTTATCCTTAAATAAAAATGTTACAAATTTGCAGCAAACTGTCCAATCATTTGATAGCTTTTGTAAAAACATGTTGTTTACATAATAGTAATTTAACGCTAGTCTGACATTGTTATTGCCAATAATATGGTCAGAAAAGATTCAAGTTACGGTTATCTAAACGTTTCCTATAAAAACAACCGATTAACTGGTCGGTTTGCTGTAAATTTTTTAACAGTGCACATGGTTAAAAATTTGCTGCACACCGTTAAAAAAAAAAAAAAAAAAAAAAAAAAAAAAAAAAAAAAAAAAACGGTTACATAACTGCAAGTTAATGCTATTCTGTATTAATACTTGGAATTTTTTCCCAGAGAGGGAAACAATCGCCTTCCATACAATACATCAAATGAAAAGCAAATTTCTAAAATTAATAGCTTAAAAGGCGCAGAGCCCAAACTAGTGAAAAGGATTACATGCCGGGACTCGAACAAGGGTCATCGGTATAACGCACTGACATTCTACCGACTAAACCACATATAACGATACCCAAAATGGAACTTCTCACTATTACAGGTTGGCAAGGCTATAAACGCAGCACAAGATGGAATATTTATCGTGAACCACTGACATGGAGAAAACACGAAACGTAATTAAATCCAGCATCAATTGAAACTATATTAATACTTGGAAAAAAATTTCCAGAGAGAAACATTTGCCTTGCATACAATATTTCAAATGAAAAGCAAATTAAAAAAAATTAATTGCTTAACCCCTTCGGGACTGGTGCCTTTTACAGAATTTTTAATCTTTTATCACCGATTTTATAAAACAGAAATTTTTCCCAAATTGAATCGGGAAAACGCTCAGATTAAATAAAGAAAAATTTACAATAAAAATTTACTGGTGAGAATAACCACTGATTCTGAGCACCTTAAGCGGCACGTATACGGTTCGCTCGTCCCCAAGGGGTTAACTCTTTCCGGCACACTGTGCCCGGGTCGGGATATCTAATTTTAACTCCAAACTTACGAACGGCACGAATAATATTTTAGTAAAATTTTACTTTTACAAAGAATAGATAAAAAAACATGTTTTTAATTTCTGAAAAAGTCGTTTTAAAATTCCGGTGTCAGTCGATCATTTCATCATTTTACAACAAAAATTGCCCGTGCCGGAAAGGGTTAAAAGGCACAAAGGCCAACCTAGTGAAAAATATTCCATGCCAGGACTTCCATGTGGTTTAGTAGGTAGAATGAAAGTGCGGTATACGGCAGGCCCGTGCTTGAGTCCCGGCATGGTATCTTTTACACTAGGTTGGCCTTTGCGCCTTTTAAGGAATTAATTTTTTTAATTTGCTTTTCATTTGAAATAATGCTATTCTGACCATATTATTGCCGATATCATGGTCCAAAAAGATTTAAATTACGGTTACGTAACCATTTTCTATAATAAAGGCAGAACGACTGGTCAGTTTGCTGTAAATTGTTAACAGTGTATACTCCTGAACACACGCTGAAAACTGAAAACACACCAATGGGTTATTTTCACTTTAATCTTGCGTCACATGACACACGCACATTTCCCACTGAGAACATTCTGCTATTTTTACTTTAAATGGTATTCAAAATAGATTTCTTCAAAGAACTTCTTAGTGGATATAGTGCAGTTATTTTCATACAATATTTAATTCAGTTACCAAGAACAATAAGTTTTATAAGGATATTTGTATTTTTATTTTTTTTAATTACATTCAAAGTTATTTTATCTCGTATGTTAGAAAAACATTGATGGTGTATTAATGTTGTTTACTAAATTCGTCAATTAATTTTTTTATTTTGATCAAAGAATCTTTAACGCTGAATCAAGTAATTTTTTAAAGATTTACCTGGAAAAATTAATTGAACAAAACAGAATTTTAAACCGGAATTTAAAATTAACTTAGAATATTAAACTAAGAAAAAAAATTACATATTTTTCTTTAACGAAACATATAGCAAAATACATATATAAATGATTGAAATTTAAAAAATAATATCATTCATATATGTTTCACATATGTATTTGCAACTACTAAAATAGTGAAAAATATATATTTTGGCCCGCCTGTAAAAATAATAATAATAATAATAAACAACTTATAGATATACAATATGACTGCATTCCTTAAATCTTTTTTTTTCATTTTTAAATACATATATCTTAATAAATTTAAAAGGACTGGAAACTTTAAAATGGATTTTTTTATTGTCTTCAGTGTTTTAACTCTTAAATGCCTAATTTTTCAAAAATTATTTTAATAATGTTTTTCGGCTTTCATTTTTTAAATAAATCATGGGAAAAATACTTTAAAAAAATCATATTTTGTATTAAGTATGGTTTACAGCTAAAAAACAGTTTGTTATTAATCGGCAATACTGGTCTTTAATTGAAAAAATAATTTCCTCTGATAAAATTCTTTAATATTAGACACACAAGCATTTTCAGAACTATCATAAGAAATAAATTTTACTTGCTCACGGCAGAACAAAATATAATACTTCGCAAGCTTCAAAACAAAACAAAAAGAACATGTAGCAACATTTGAAAAAATAAATTTAACTTTATTCTTAAACAGCACAAGTGTTGCCATCTACATGTTAAAAATCTATTTTATAATATCTTCAGAATGTATTTTATTGGCAACATTAGGTATTATAGATTAAATAGTTTTCTAATAGTATTTTAGAAGACTAAATTGGGTATGTTGCCGAAAGTCAACACCCGTCATTTATGCGTTAATTTCGAATTTTAAGCCGTCATTAAATACAAACGTTACGTGATAAATCTTATTTCATACAAAAGACGAGAAATCCATTTAAATTAATTCCAAAGTATGAGATTATTTCAGGCATATTTGTTTACTGGGTTTATCTTAAAAGTTTGTATTACTTATCACTGTCACAAAACCTTTTGTAAATGCTCACTAGGCTTCCTACAGCTAAAGAATATCTGGTCACGCGAGTTAAGCAAAGTTAGCTGAGCTCCAGAGTCGAAAACTTCTAGCGAAGTGTCAAAGATAAGAAACTTATCCTCCACCAAGCAATTACAGCTAAGGAAAGTTTTATTGATTTTGTAGTTTTCTGTGGATTGTTAAATCTTTACTGGGAAAACTTTTACTTGTTTTAGGATTTCTTTAAGAGAAAGTATTTATCTCTCAGCGTATTTTTGAAATAACATATATGTGGTTAATTAGCACTTCCCAACATACATGAAAAGTGTTATGAATAGAGTTTGTCTGTCTGTCTTTCCGTGGTCTAACACGCCTAAATATACTCGGATTGCTATGTAATTGATATACATTATTGAGGTTCACCATGGTATTTTCGATATTGAAAATGAAGTGTTTACCATTTATACTTCATTTACAGGGCTACTCAAAAGTATTTTGTTACATTATGGCCTACGGAGAAAAATCATTTTCGAGTGTTTCAATATTTTAGACATAATGGAATTTATGTACCTTATAGAGATTTACTATAAAATTGTTACCATGGAATATGCTATGGATAGCATTGACAGTGCGGTAAAGGGGAACTCAAACGCATTTCGCTGTTTTATTTTCTATGAAGAAAAATCAGTTACGACGTCGTATAATGAAAAACGTAATGAAATTGACGTAATTTTCGAAGATGCACTAATGTATGCTTTCTGTAGCATTTTTTCAAAGCATTTATCAAAGCATTTATCATTCATTTAAAATGTCTCAAAAAAGATTTAAGTTATATAAGAGTGAAAAGGAAAATTCTTCGCAGCGTATTTCAATTATTTTGTGCTATTTCAAACATGATTGAATTAACATGAAATGCCGGGGTTTATGACAAGATATTTGCAGTAGAATAGGATGTGCATTGAATTTATCATTCATTTACAGGATCACATAAAATATTTTATTTTATACAATACTGTATCGAAAATGTTGTCTATTACGGATGATTGGTGAAAGCGCGTTTTTTTGTTATGGTACGCGTTTTTAAGTTTAATGAAATTTTTGCACGTGATGTGGGTAAATTCTATTTACCATATACATAGCTACAAAAAAGAGTTCGTAAGCATTACAGAGAATGAGCGCGAATTACTTAAAGCATTTTTTAATTTGAGTTTTTCATTTTCAAACTGAACTATATTTTGTTCACTATCAGACGTTTGTAGCATATTAATAAAATCATACACAGGGCTATGGAAAGAACTGAATACGTAACCACCTATCGATTGTAAATGTATGAAGTTTCATTTCAGAAGTTCGAATCATGTTTTAGCAAAAATTAAAAATTTGCTTAATATGTTGTGTATAAAAATATGCATTTAGTATACAGGGCTGAATGCTTAACTGTGTTATGCGATTTCTTACTAAACTAAATTTTATAAATCGATATAGAAACTGTATAGATCTTATGTATAGAATGTATAGGTGTATAAGTAAGAAGTTAAGAAGGTAAGAAGGTAAGAAGATAATAAGAAAATGTATAGATCTTATTCAGAGCTGAAAAGAAAAATTAGAGTATCTATCCGGCTATCACACGGTATTTGTTGAAATCTGATTTTCAAATTGTTATGCGTTTTTTTAAATGTTTACTTAGGAACTATTATTTAGAAAACTATTTTACTATTTCGTTTAATGGAATTAAGATATTTTAATAGATTGAAATACACTTATATTATACGTAATTTTCCGAAAGACTTAATCAAAATCATATTACAGCCTTTCTCGAAATATTTAACGAAGTTTGTCGCGAGAGTTGGTTTAAAATTATTATTTCATTAATCGCCTATAATAGATAATTAGCCATCTTGATTGACTGTTTTTAAATAGTACTTATGGGTTTTTTTTAAAAATTAGGGTTTTTTTTTACTATTATTCATTTTCATAATTTTTATCGTACGTATTATTTCTTAATAGAGCATATAATTATTCCTGGAATATCTTACTTACTGTCATCAATTATTTTGTTATCACGTTAATATCTTTTAGTTCCGAATAAACACGCCAAAGAACTTTTCTTATGTTAAAAAAAATAAATAAAAATAAAAAACAATGGTACTGTTTGTTTTCGGTAAGCAGAATGTTTGAACTGCGTGTTTTTGCGTATGCTTCACGTCTGCTTCGATTTTACCAGAGCGGAGTTTGTTTAGCTGCGTTTGGCTTAGCGCCAATCTTAGTGACAACAAGTGAACGACGAAGTAGAACTTCGGAAATACCCATCACAGCGTAACACCTCTATTGGTAGTAGAATCGTCCCATAGTGCTAGGACCAGCTTCGAAAACGAACAGTGCAAGAATTTTTACTCCACAACACACCATTTACACCAGACACCTTTGAGTTTGAATATATGAATTTCATGATTCTATGTATTATGATTGTACGTTACAACTCTATATTTTGATTCTATGTACTACGTATCATGTTAATTAGGAACTGTCGCTAATAAATAATGCAATGGAAATTCTTAAGGCCTTAAAACACTGAATAACGTTTCTGATTTGAAATGATTACTCATATATTCGCATTTTTGAAAAATATATCGAAAACAATTGATAAGAATATTTAGCTTAAATAATGGTTTAGCTATGAAAGCTAAGCAGAAATTGTGGATGAGATAATTGTTGTGGGAAGTTAACTAATTTTTTAAGTAATCAATTTCTTTTAGAAACAGTGTTACTGATAAAATTATATCAAAATACTTGTTGTACACAAAAATGCACAACAGGTTATAAAGATATGTTTTTGTATAACGAATATTATATTATTATTATTATTATTATTATTATTTTAATTAATATATATAAATTTAATGCGTGTAGTGTTTTTTAAGAGTATGTATAAAGACGTTAGGTTGTTTTATTAAGCAAGGATGAAGAGAAGGGTGGTGCAAAAGAAGATGGTATCTCTGTTCTAGGAATCTTTTACGACTTAATATGTGCGTCCTGATGGCCGTACAATAGGATGGACAGTTTCTGTCAGTCCGCATTTATGACTGAATTTATGGAGGTACTAACTTAGACCTCCCAGGGTGGATGCTAAGGGAAAAAGGACGACGAGAGCCCCGAAACAAGAGGAGGAACCTGTTAAACCCCGCTCGCAGTGATTCTCGAAAGAGAGACCTCCTAAATAGAGAAGAATCGAAAATGGAATAGACGTGGTCAGAAGATTAACACAAGGACCCAGGGATATCCCACGATTCTTCGTGGAACAAATAAGGTTGAATATAATTCCAAAAATATTCAGTCAGTTGGAAGTTTTCAGAGTAGTTGAGTGGAGATGAAGATCTTCAGTAGTGCAGTTGGGATTATTCAAGGAGTATGATCTTCATCGAGTAGTAGTCATCTTCCAGTACCTGTGAAGCAGTAGTCCCTAGTCTCGTTAAAGAGATGGAAGCTTGCTTGCAACCGGCTCGGACCTATTCCATGTCCGGTGTAGTCGTCGAAGTAACTGGGCTTGACGGAAAGCCATTCGATCACCCACTAAAACTCGATTGAGAGTTTCAAGATGCAATTAAATCTCGACTTAAACATACTTAAAGTATGCATCGGTGTATTATTAAGAGTAGTGCGCGGCCGATCTAAGTATAATTGTGTGAAAGACTTATTGTTCCTGTAATCAGTTGGACCACCACTGTGTTGTGACTACCTCATCCTTCCATTGATGTGTTCAG
This sequence comes from Maratus speciosus, assembly GCA_963932465.1. Taxonomy (NCBI): domain Eukaryota; kingdom Metazoa; phylum Arthropoda; class Arachnida; order Araneae; family Salticidae; genus Maratus; species Maratus speciosus. The sequence continues at coordinate 190,835,660 of OZ010793.1, read as the reverse complement.
GTATTTAATGGTTATATTTTGTTCCATGTATTTAAGTTGTGTTTGTACAAGATGTACGGTAGGGCGTAGCATGCCCATTTGTAATGCACATAACCAACGGTCAGAATTGAATATGTGAAGAATAATTCATTGAAGTGAAATTAAAAGAAAAGTAATTAGTTCTCGCGGATGTGCGAGACTTGTCTTTAACTTTACTGCAGTAGGATGTAAATATGTGGGATACTGTAAATAAATATTGGTACGGTTATTTATTAGTTATTCTTTGCATCATGAGTCTCTCTTCATTATTTAATTGCAATGCTTATTTTTCAGCTTAATCCTAATTTAATGAATTGGAATTTTGTTTATTACTAAGTTTACTATTGGTACATAGGGACCTTGGATGGTGCATTTTTGCATAGTAATGCACGCGTTGTGTGTGCATCTATACGCAAATTCTATTTCGAAATTACACAACGCTCTTGGTCGATTGAAGCTTTTCTTCCCGCTTTCTTTTAGGATAATACGGGTAGTTATTATCTTGAGGGCTAACTAGGATATTAACGATCACCTAATGATTTTATTAAGTTTGTTAATTTTCTACTATAGTTGTATATATAGTATACCAACACATGTAAAGATTTCTTCTCTTAGGGTGATTAGATTTTAGGCTGATTTAATTCACCCTAGTCAATGATTGTTATTTTTCCATGTATAACTCATTTACACTCCAATTTAGTAAGTCCCCCTTCCCACACTGTATCGTTGAGGAGGGTCGTTAAAGCGTTAGGGGCCAGTTTTGTAGATGAGACCAGATCCTCAAAACAATACGCAAAATCAAAGTTGTCGAAATACTGCCATGAGGATGTCTTTAGAAAAGTGAAATTCATGTAATGACTCAGGATTGTGTGTAACATTTCCCAAGATTCCTTTAGATATTAACATAATGAGAAAAAAAAATCTGTTTCAGAAAAACAGAAGTCACATTGTAAAGAGAATCTTTAAAAGAAATACCGACGCAGTCATGAATTAAGACAATGGAGCTCAAAGATGAATGTTGATTTTAAACAGGTAGCGTTTATTATCACTCCAATTTTGAAAAATTTTGAGCACATATCTAATATATATTTGAAAAAATAAATTATCCAATTGGGTTCCTAATTTTATTCTATTAGCGGGATGTAAAAATGATGATTGTTAATACGAACATAAGATTCCTGATTATGTAAAATTTTATAGTTAGCGTCGAACTACCACGGCTAGTACGTAACCATTTCCCAGATGAAGGCATAATACTGTAGTAAAATTTTCTGTAAAAAAATTCTGTAGTAAAATTCAAACACAAAATCTGTATTTATCTGAAAATTTCATATGAAAAATGTATATGTACAAATATATCATTATGAAAAAAGCATAAAACTAACTACATTCTAATATTACATAAATTTTCAACACAATAATTCAAATGGTTTATAAATCATAGCAGTTGTAAACCCCGAAGTGGGTGAAAAAACTCCGCGCCTTGATTCGAACCAGGAATGTCTTGGATGAAACCACCAATGCTCCACCACAGACCCATCCCGGACAAATCTGGACGACCAACTCACCCAACAAACCCTCAGCGATCACCGTGATCGTTTACTTTGTTGTGATCGGACTTTTTTTACCCACTTGTAGGTTTGTAACTTTTACATTATAAAATAATTCAAAAATTAAAATAGTAAGAGTCTTGATTATTTAACTTTGATTTTTATGCATCACAGTATAGTTACGGAAATATTTATATATAAAAAAAAATCTGTAATCTTGCAAGAGTAGAAAGACTTATATATCATGATATTTATTTTATTCGCGTATTGTAATTTGTGCATACAAATGAAGCGTATTGTATATATTTTTTAATATAAATAAATAAAGGTATGGAATTCATATATATATACATAAAAATTTGCTTTAATTAGTATTTAGAGCACCTTAAGACAGAAAATACCAAGTACCCCTCCAAAATATCATTATTTTACAGAATAAACAAACTACTAAATATCATGATATATATTAGGTAAAAATATTACTGTATCCATGTTTTTCTCTACTTCTATCTCCATTATGTAATTTTTTCATATTTCTTTTCATAACAAAGTTTTATATAATCTAAAGGAATTTTTGTGTCAAACATTTAAATTTCTGATTTTCGTTCATAAAATACGATTGATTAATTTGTATAATTTAAAGTTTTAGATTTGAAATGCTTTTAATATAAACTAATATTTAAAACAAATAATACAAGTGAATAAACAAATGTGGACACGTGTAAAATTACAATTAACACAGTTCTAAAATATACACGGTACATTAGCTGTACAGAACAATTCCCATTTCACATAATTTATCTAGACACGTGATTTAATTATGATTAAATATTTGTCTAGAAACTTGATTTCAGTTACACAAAATTATAATAAACTCAAGGGTTTAATTAATAGATAGGGAGACCGGGGCAAGATGACTATGTTAACAATTTTTGTTGTTTATTAATTTATTTGTAAGTATAGTAAAATTAATTTTTGCATGAACTGTTAGAGTATCCCTTTGTAGTATTAATATATTACCATTTAATTTTTTAAATAAAAAAAATAAAGGATAATTTTATTTTTTCATAGCATTAACAAATCGTCATCTTGCCCCAGTACTGGGGCAAGATGACTTTCGCCTTGGGGCAAGATGACAACACTGAAAATGGTTGAATTTATTTTATCGTTTGAATTTGTTCCATTGTTTAACAAATGATAATTGTATTTTTACATCTTACAAACTATCAAACTATCAAACTAAGCATAACGCATTGTAACGTAATGTTGAAGTGTTTAGTTGTGCAGCTAACAATATTCACAAATAAAAATGCCATTTTCATAATTGGAACACTCCTCATGCCACCACAATACCTGCCAACTCTTCCGCTTTTTCAGACCACAAAAATTTAATAGAAATTTTTGCCTTATTTAATCGGCAGATTACGGCGATTTAAAAAGGTAAAATTTACTATGAAATTTTTGTGGTCTGAAAAAGCGTAAGATGTTGGCAGCTATGGCCACCACTCTTGGAATTTACAGCACTGGATCCATTCTTCTGTTGGTGGGAAACAATATTCCTCGTCACAAGCAGGACATCTGAACGCACCATCCTTTGAAGTTGATGCAACTGGGTTGTTTGGCCTGGATTTAATAGACTTAGGCCTACAGGAACTTAGATTGAGTTTTTTTCTCCATTTTTAGCTTCACGAGCTTCTTTTCTCTGTTTTTTTAAACGTTCCTGTTCTTCCTTCTGCTTTTTCCTTTGTTCTAACCTTTCTTTGATGGGTGTACTTGTAAGAATGCTCGAGCTCAGTGTTAATCTTTTTTTCCTCACATTGTGTTGCTTTAGACAATGGTTTGAAATCAAAAACACTAACAGGCTTCTTTGGTGCATCGGAATCAGCATTTGCCATAAGTTCTGATTCTTCTGGAGGGTTTATACGTTGGTTTTCTACAACCAGGGTCTGAGGATGACGAGCTCGTCATCTTGCCCCTGACTGCCTGTTTAAAAATATTCGTTTTCATTGCCACGAAGGAAGGCGATTAACTGACATTTATTCATGGTAATAGGTAGTATTTAAACTAAGTTACTCATAAATATTAAAGAGAGACTACATATCTTACCTGTATCTGTAACAGAGCTTATTTACACATGCATAAAAGTTATAACGTGGCAGCGGTAAACAATCAAAGCATCACAACTAACACAAGAATGGCAATTTCAGCGTCACTATACTATTGTTTAACGAAAGGCCGATAGGGCAGCCAGAAGTGTCCGGTTGATGCTGCCATCTAGTGGAAAACGGAAAAATTAAGACGTTCGTTATCTTGCCCCGGTCTCTTCTACAAGATATAATAGGAAAAGTAAAAGCAGTACAAAATTAAGATGGCGAAATCTCAAGATCTCTGGCGATCTTGTGTAAATACTTAAATAAAAAAAGGAAGATTTAAATAAAAGTGCCGAGAAAAAGCAAGATTTAAATAAGTGTACCGAGAGATGTAAATGGTTCCAGGGATTTTAATCTAAACATGAAGATTGAAGTTCCGTTAAATGCCAAATAAATTATTTCAGCAAGAATTCTAGGTAAATAATAATATCCTTGTTTACAGGTGTATTATATTATCGATATGGTTGAATTGCGTGAAAACTAAAATTTAAACAAAAAACTAAAATCTTCATCCAGTAGTTTTTGTTCTTTTTTAAAAATATTCCTCGTTTTATATCAAACAAATTTCCTGCATACTATGTCAAATGAGATATTAGCTTAGAAATTTAATTTGAAAGCTGAAATTATATCTATTCACTTTTTCATAAGACAAATATAACATTCATAAAAACTGGGGAAGGATTGAACTTTGCGCCGATATATTAAGGAAGAGAAACAACGTATAAAGGCACAAATAAAATATGTTTAAAAAGCATACAGCTGTTTCAATAACCTCTAAGGTTTCATCGTCAGTGCTTAAAATAAAAAGTAAAATTAAAACACAGTGTAAAAAGGGGGTTGGGACAGAGAGCCAGAAAGGCTTACATTTCATGTCTACTGCCAACGGTGACATGCGACATACGTCTGACAAAGAGCTACGGAGTCGATCTCACGCGCATGCTCAGGGAGACCAATCAAAATTGCACAATTGCTTCGGAAGAGTTGTCCGGAAAAAAGGGGAGAAGGGAGTGAAGAGAACGAATTATAGAAAATTAAACCATATCTTTGAAAAATTGGGCGTAATGGATAAATCGTTAACTAAATTGTTTGAATTTTTCCATATGTGATAAGCTTCCCAGAAGTCAGGATCGTAAATTGATGAGCATTTCTGTATTATGGAGGCTTCGGAAAATTTAAAATTATGGTTGTTGGACCAGTAGTGGTTGGCAATAGCGGAACGTTTGATATGACAATTTTAACACAAGTTTTATGCTCCCCCAAACGGATATTAAAGGATCGCTTCATTTGACCAATGTACATTTTGTTGCATTCGCAAGATATCCTGTAAATACCCCAATACTCCAATAAAATCCTGGATATCTTGCGAATGCAACAAAATGTACATTGGTCAAACGATGCGAGCCTTTAAGATTCGTTTGGGGAGCATAAAACTTGTGTTAAAAATTGTGATATCAAACGTTCCGCTATTAACAACGAATTTTAAATTTTCCGAAGCCTCCATAATACAGAAATGCTCACCAATTTACGATCTTGACTTCTGGGAAGCTTATCACATATGGAAAAATTGAAACAATTTAGTTAACGATTTATCCAGTACGCCCAATTTTTCAAAGGTATAGTTTAATTTTCTATAATTCGTTCTCTTCACTAACTAATCCCCCTTTTTCTCCTCTAAGTTTGAACTCCTCTGGAGCAATTGGACGATTTTGATTGGTCTCTTTGAGTATGCGCGTGAGATCGACTCCGTAGCTGTTTGTTAGCCGTATGTCGCATTTCACCGTTGGGAGTAGACCTGAAAGGTATGCCTTTCTGGCTCTCTGCCCCTCCCCCTTTTTACACAGTGTTTTAATTTTACTTTTTATTTTAGGTACTGATGATAAAGCCTGAGAGGTTTTGAAACAGCTCTATGCTTTTTAAACATATTTTATTTGTGTCTTTATACGTTGTTTCTCTTTCTTAATATATCGGCACAAAGTACAATCCTTCCCCACTTTTTATGTATTTCGGCTTCAACGGGCCATCGGATTGCTTGTTTTATCCTTTTGATTTTATGACATGTCGCACTGCTATAGATCACCCTACGCTTGAAAAAATTCAGATACCTCAACCACCTTGCTTTCCTTCTGAACTGTAAACACAATAGAGTAATTCCAAATTTTATTTCTGTCAATTGTAATTTAACTTATTCAAACAAAATTGAAAAAATTATTTTCCGTACGAAACTCGCACTTTTAAGATCTGTAATACAGGAGACCCGTCGAAAAATTGTCCTTATTGAACAGGAACTGTATGATTTACATCTTAATCTATCTAACTCACATCACAATTTCACTTCCATTGACAACCAGTCTTGGTTTAGTGCATGGAGCAAGTCTACCAAACATATAGCTACTTTGAAAACGAAATTTAATTCACTCTCTAGTAAACATAACAATAGTTTATCCAATACCTTATCGAACCAAAATAGTGTAGTTAATCTTTCGAGTGCGAACCTTACTCAGGATGAAATCCATTATCTTAAATTAAATAATAATTTTGCACTTACTACTAGACCGTCTTTTCCTCATGTGATTGCCCCCATCGAAAGAGCGTCAAGTTCAGTACCTTAAATCCTTCTCAGAAGGATTCAATTAGACACCTAATTACCAATAATGTGAATTTCAATAATAACCTTCCTAAATCCAATATCAGCAAAGCTACGTCGAGGCGTATATAAAATCTAAAATCTAATACTGACGTAGTTATCAGCAAGGTTGATAAGGGTGGCCAGATTGTTGTTATGGACAAGTCTGATTACCTATCCAAAACACAGGACTTGATAGACGAGGGTCCTTATAAAAACATTAAATCTGATCCTTCTGAAAAAGAATTGAAAGATATCAAATCGGCTATCGAGCACTCTCCTCTCATTTCCAACAACGCTAAATCCTCTCTCATTCCTTCAGTGTCGCATTGCGCAAGATTTTATACACTTCCAAAAGTCCATAAACAAGGTATCACTTTCAGACCAATAGTTTCGAACATCGGTACCTCTTCCTATAAATTTGCGAAATATCTGACCTCTATTTTCTCCCCCCTGCTCTCTAACAACATCTACACTTGCAGGAACCCTTATGAGTTTGTTAATAAGCTTCGTAGCTTCGGTGGTACTCAAAACAATAATATGGTTTCCAAGACGTTAAATCAGTATTTACTAACGTCCCGGTTCAAGGTGCTTTAAATTGTCTTAAATTACTCCTACAAGAATTTAATTACTCATATTACGAAATTGATGAGCTTATACATCTTACTAGCATTTGTCTATCACAAAACACACTCATTTTTAATGGTAATTTTTATTGCATGACTGATGCATTGGCATGTCCATGAGCTCCCACCTCAGCCCCATCCTCAGTGATATTTACATGCACTATTACGAATCAAACCTTTTCAAGAAATTATCCTTTCCATTTTACATCCGCTATGTCGACGACTGCTTTGCATTATTGAACTCTGATGATCTTAATCTTACTGATATTCTCGATATTATGAATTCTATAGATGAATATATTCAGTTCACTTCCGAACTCGAAAATAACAGTCGTTTACCCTTCCTTGATGTTATGGTTTTCCGCGAAAATAATTTGTTTCACACTACTGTTTACCGTAAACTATTCGCAGTATCCTTACCCCCACATCGCTTTTCATCCCATCCACCTAATCAAAAGCCTTTAACAGTTATGTCTACAGGGCTTTAAATATTTGTTCTGTCTGGCTCTGTAATATTGGCTCTGTCCCCCCGACTTTTTTACACAGTGTTTTAATTTTTACTTTTTATTTTAAGCACCGATGATGAAACCTTAGAGGTTTTTAAACAACTGTATGCTTTTTAAACATATTTTATTTGTGTCTTTATACGTTGTTTCTCTTTCTTAAATATAACATTTTTTTATACATTTTTTTTTTCCAAAATAAATGGCGAAATTCTAATACAGTAAAAAAATATAAATAACACCACATCTTCTATAACAATTTTAAATTTCACAAAATGATTTTAAATTACTAGTTTAAAATGAAGATTTTTTAATGGTAAAAAATGACAATGATCTGTGAATATCAAAATATAATTATTGAGAAACTGTAATTCTAAATGTTATTCACACATATGAATAATATTTAAGTAACTACTGATAAAGAATCCTTTAAATTCGCGACATTGTATGTAATAAACATAATGTAATTTTACTGCAAAAATTCATACATAAGTAAATATGGAACGAAAAAGTCAAAGTTAAGAATTTTTTTAAACTGAATGCTTAGAAAACTTCTTTTTATATGAAAGTAATTAAGCTTATTTGATAGCACAAAAAGAGATTTTTAATTAAATGGGATTAATTATTTTAATGCAGAGTAATTAAAATTACTTTTGCATTTTAAATTCTAATAAAATTACAGTGTTCAAAAAAATACTTACAGATGTTCATGTTTAGCTGTTTGGAGTTTTACTATAAACATGTGATGTAAGGAGAATAATTATTATTTGTGCTTGAACACGTAAGAATATAATTTAAATCATGAGTAGAATGTTCTTACCATACAGCTTTATTTAACGTGGCTTGTGAGAAATATACAATTCCTTTAAAAGTAAAATGAATATAGGTGAGACTGGGGAGGGTTGACCCATTTTTTAATATATGATATTTTACTTTTTAAAAATTGCGAACAGGTGTCATAAATTCCCGGGGCCGCCATCTTGCAATTTTTCTTGGCGTGAAAACCCCTTTTCTGCCAAGTAGTAAATGTCGCCAAGCACCGGTTTATACGCATGTTAGGCTTAACGAAAATAAAATGTACATAAACAAAACTCGTTAAAGTGGCAATCACTATACGTCGAATGAGCCCTACGCACTGATTAACCGAAAAAAAATCTCTGGATTCAGCAAACTCCTTCTGCCGCGACCACAAAAATGCACGAAACTCTTTAAAGTGACAATCAGCAATCGTCTTATGCGCATATTAACTGAAAAAAAAATCACTGGATTCAGCAAATTCCTTCTGCAGGAATCGCAAAAATGCACAAAACTCATTAAAGCAGCAGTTAGTAAATGCACGTATGTTGCTGTTCTCCTATCTCAATAATGTACGAAATGCAGAAGAAATATACAATAAACGACTAATAGGAAACATTACCATTAAACTCAGCAACAAAATATACATAAAATTATCAATATACCTTAACAGACATCTGCTTTCTTGAAAGCTCAAGCACGAAACACCTGCTAGCATCACCGTCATTTTCCAAAATAGGCTTATGAATATGCACTTTCGCACTGTAAACAAACCTCCTTTATTCTAGAAAATTTCCTCATATTTCTTAATTATTCCAGCAAGAGCGTTTAAACGGACTACAGAACCCATATTCAATCAAATACATCCAATAAATTTAACATAAAAATAATTGACAGAAACATACAACACGATATCACAAGCAAAAACGGCCTTCCCGCGTACTCGCAACACAATCTCAATGAAAAACGGGGTTGCCAACACACACGTCACACGGATTCCATATCGATAAAGATCGTCAACATAAAATCGCCAAAAAATCTCAAAACATCCAAGATGCCGGCAAAGATAATATACGGCATCTAAGCCAAAAATTGAACCTAGAATAAAGATTCATATATCAATTTATTTGTTATACAATGAATTATCAAAATATAATTGCAACATAGTGTAACATATAAGAAACTTGAAAAATGATTGATTTTCATCATGGTTAAACAATGTGTCAAGCCTCCCCACATCTAAGAGACTTTACCCACTAAATGGGAGGTTTGACTCACTTAATATTTTCATTAAAGTATTTGATAAGAGAAATAAAATTTTTTAACAAGTAAAAATTAAATTTAATAGATAAAAAAACCCGACTGCGTAAAAGCGAACTAATTAATCATTTCTCATCAATGTGAAACTATTTTTTATATTACTTACCTATTTTTTTTCATTTGCATGTATTGAAGACTTTTAAGTTGTGTTTAATTGTTAGTGCCTATCTATAAACACTGTTTTGATGGGGCCTATAGATGTCTATGGTGGTTAGAGTTTCAGTAAAGCTAGAGGTCCTACCTACAAAACTTCCAGATTGTATAATATTTAAACGGAGCTTCTGACTGTTAAATAGTCAACGAAACATCGTCTTCATTTTGAAAGACCTATCCAATGATATCCCACTCAATATGGTGCGTAATTTTTTTTTTCGACTCTACCGCAATTTTGTATTTTACAACCGCCATTTTGAATTTATTAAAACAAAACCTAGCTTATAACCATCGGAAAGTTAAGAAGAATCGATAGAGACCTCATTCATTAAAATCCATCCAGCCGTTGGGATGTTTCGAGCGTATAAAGAAGTCCACTTAAGCAAATACGCGTGAAACACATAACCCTTCTTAGAAGTCGAGTAAGAAAACAGAATGAATAACTTTCTGCACATGATCTGATTGTTCTTTTAAATTATATGTGAAAATATCATGATTAAACAAACCAGTCTCAATAAACGATGGATATGTCACTACACCTTTTCTTTCAACACAATCATAGTGATAAACAAATAAATCACGCGAGTAGTGAATTTTTAATTGCTTACCAGTCAGGATGATTGCATTATACAATAAAACATATTCGAAAATGTTAATTTATTGTCAATATAACAGTTAATAAGGATATTGTGTATTTTAATGTGAAAATATTTTTTTATTGTTAATAATGATGCAAAGATAAAATATGTACAATTATTTGGCGGTTGTTTTATAATGCAACCTAATATGAGGTTACCATAAATAAAACGGTTAATGTATTGCAATATTATAAAGATATTATGTATTTTGATGTCAAAAGAGTTGTATTGTTTGTAATTAATGAGCAAAATAAAATATGTACAGTTCTCTCTGTGTTGTTTTATTATAGAACCTCATATGAAGTTAAAATGTCTTATATAAAAGGGTTAATATATTGTTATTATAACAGTTGTATTAGAAAAAAATCATGTACTCATATTTTGAGGTGAAACGAACGGTATTTATATGTAATAAAGGGACAATGATAAAATATGTATGGGGGTATAAATACGTATGTTAAATAGGTATATTATGAAAAAACTCCCATCTCTGGGAGAGAATTTATTGTACAACCTCATTTGAGCTTACCAGTATGAAAGGGTTAGTGTATTTTGATTATTGTATTTGTATTATAACGACATTATATATTTTAATGTGAAATGAATTGATTAAATCAATGAAAAGGAAAAAGCCATATATTGTAAAGTTTCTGATACGTACGATCAGTGGCTTATTTTTTATGCATATGTAAATTAGGTTTATATTGCATTTTCTTTAGTAATTCATCAAGGCAGTTTTCAAGTAAAATATTTGTCTTATGATTTACTTTTAAATACAGTATTTGAACAGTTATTTTACTTTTTAAACATAGAGATATCTTTGATAATGAAACCAAGTGAAAGTAATTAAAAGAATGATATTACACGTTTCTCGTGGCAATTTTAACTCAGCTAGTATATTTGAGCAATCACTTAAAAAATGCTTCTTTAGATTTAATTTTTTAATCATTTTTATTACATTGAAAAAGAACAGAATACCGAATAACATTCCGGTTATAAAAGGTTTTGAAAAATGTTTGAACGAAATTTTGTATTTGAAGATTTTTTTTTAGATAATGCTGAAAACAAGTTTTAGGATGCGTTTTGAAAAAAGATTGGCAAAAATAGTTGAACTCTTGGGAAAACATGACAACTGAAAAGTTGTCAATTTATGAACTGGGTGCTTTGCCATTAAATGAACAGAAACGTCAAACTACGCTTTTTAGTTTAAAATTGAAATTTAACAAAAAAGAAAATTCAATCAACCGACGTCTAAATACACATAAAAGAGATTGTCCTGACTGACTCGTAATCAAAGCACAGCCCAAACTTCTACATCTAGAAGCAGGAAAATTGGAGGGAAATACTTCTTATGACTTAACTGTTTGAGGGGAAAGTAATTGTGTTTCTGAATGTCGAATTCACACCGAAATCCGCAAAAAGATTTATTGCAATAAAAGGAAAATCAATTTTACAACGTTTTTTTTCCGCGAAAGTTACAAAAGTAAAATTTAATAATTTTTTTCTGGTGCAAATTTTCATTAATTGTAGGTGCGCCCCTCAAGGGGTTAAGCCTGCTCTACGAAATGGCTTTTTAAAATCCCCCCCTCCCAAGGGGGTTAACGGTGGTGTCGAAAATTATAGAGCATGTGGCCACCATCTCAGCAGCCGTTTTCAGTAGGAGCACGCCATTCCACAAATTAAATCTACTAAAAAATAATTAAAAACATTTTTCAGCGATTTTAGAAATTATCCCCCAAAGGAGTTAAAGGATGGTCGAAAAATTTATAACATTTGGCATATCTCAACAATTGTTTTAGATAGGCGCGTAAAATTCCAGAAAATAAATCTACTAAAAAAATAATTAAACACATATTTTAACAGTTTTAGAAATTCCCTCCTAAAGGGGTATAATGTGTGAGGAGTCCGAAATTTTAGAACATTTGTCATATCTCAGCTGGCATTTTAGGTAGGAGCACAAAATTCCAGAAAATAAATCTAATAAAAGAATAATTAAACACATATTTCAGGAATTTTAGAAATTCACCTTCCTAAGGGGCTAAAGAGGCAGTCGAAAACTTTAGAACATTTGACATATCTGAGCAGCAGTTTTAGATAGGAGCGAGAAAGTCAGGATTATAAAATTATTACAAAAATAACTAATGGTCAATCCATTTCAAGTGGTCCAGAAAATCATAAATTCGTTGCTTGATCATTTTTAAAAAATCTGAAATTTTTTGTACAACAACCCAAGCATGATGGAAGTTCAGAATAACTATTATTTTAATTTTATTAATTTTTGTTTGCGCATGGCGGTCATCTTTGTTTCATCGTCTGCAGCAATTTTCTAACAAGAAGGGTTTACGGAATTGTAAATAATTCATTGTTTATTTATCCAATTCAACAGCGGATTAAAGCAATTTGTACAGAATACATTGGGCTAAAAATTTGGTAATGGAGTAGTTTCCGAAACTAACTGCTTATTGATAAAATTTAAGCATAAATTTTCAGTTTTTTTCCAACATTTGGCCATTTACAAGAGGATATTTTTCTAGCAAGGAATAATGTCAACATATATTTTTTTTTACAAGTAGGCCGAAAGTACTTGTACACACACGCCGAGTTCCAGATCTGGGACGCTTTCTCTTCGCAAAAAAAAAAAAAATCCCAAATTTTTCAAAAATGTCAAAAATTGAACTTTTCAGGCCTCTGGCGGGGCACGAGATAAGAATCTGAAAAAAAAAATTTTAGAAGAGTATTGTATGGAATTATTATGCACAAAAAATTTCAGGATGGAGATTTGAGTACAAGTTGAGATATGGCAAGGGCAACATGTCAAAACAATACTGCCAAACTATTGTTTTGTTGTAGTCACATCTAAGTATTTATCTCAGAGTGTCATTTAAATTTATGTTTTTTATTAACTTTAAATAATAGTAACAGAAAATAAAGCCCTTTGCAAAGCTTAGAAATTAATTAAAAAAATAATTCTGCCAAGGGCCATACATTTTGTATGGTTTCAGTAATTTTTGTTGTAAGTAATTTTAGTAACTAAAAGAAACCTCAGCACTTTTACATAAAGAAAAAAAAATATTTTTATACAAGACCTGAGACAAAAAGAACATAGGGAAAAAGAAAAGCTGTTAATGTTGTCATACTTGTTGAGACATGATCAAACGTGTCAAAACACATTCTTGCTTGTTGGTTCAAAAACCACAATTTTGATCTTTCTCAAAATTTTGTTTGTAGGAACCAAGTCTTGTCATCTCTTGATAACTTGATTGAAGATCTTTGTCCTGCTGGCTCATAGAAATATACTTTGAAATCACTATGTTCAAGTCTTAATTCATTAATAATTCCTAGCTACTTCTTATGCAAAAATGTGATTTTTCTGCAGTATAAATTTTGAAAAGGTTTTGGGTATCTTTACTTTCTGAAAATTACTTGAGGCTGATGCATGGTAACATCGCATAATATTTCATTTACAGGAACATGCTTATGGTAGGAACAAGTTTCAGGGACTGGCAGCAGCATTAAAATTGTGGTGTTTAAACCAACAAGTTGGAATGTGTTTTGACACGTTTGATCATGTCTCAACAAGTATGCGTATATTAACAGCTTTTCCCTTTCCCTATTCTGTTTTTGTCTCAAGTCTTGTATATATATATATATGTTACATTCTAGTAACATTGCATTGGCTTTCTCGTTGAAAATGCCGTACTGGCTGTCACGATAGTAGTTGTGGATCACATGCAGCGATAATGGCGTAAAAGAAGTGTTCAGAACAGATAATTCGAATCTGTTATGTTGGTAGAATCAATTGCTGGAATGCAGTTGTCGAGTGAAAACAATGGGATTTATCGTTCCGTGAAATTTCCCCAGAAGAAATTTAAACACCTCATAATATCAGCTAAGCACTTTATTAGAATATATTGCAAAAGGTGCAGTTTCCACCAAGATAATTAGCCATCGGTCCGTAGTAGTAATTAGGTTTAAACAAAGTTCCAGATAATCGAATAACAGGACGGTGACCAGGGGATTGATGAAAACTGGAAATACGACTCAAATCTGCTGAAACTGAGCGAGTATCAACTTTTTGTTCCTTCAGTGTACGGATACAAATATGACGTAGGTCGCGCTCCCAACCAATGAATAATTAAGAATGTCACGTTATATAAAGAGTGCGAAGAGAACTAGCGGATGAATTTGAAGGAAAAAAGGATAACATGAGAAATGCGCGGGAGAGTAAAAATGGAAGCTAAAAGAATAATCTCCAAAGAAAAAAGCGCGGGAATGGAACATTTAATTTAAGAATACTAAAAGCGTAATATTTAAGCGATTAAGACAAGTGATACATTAAATTAAAGGGAATTTAACAGAGTTAACGATAGAGATTATTTAAGGAGAAGGATTTAGTGAAAATAAAGTAGTAATTTAGAATAAGATAAGGAAATCGCGGAATTAGATCTAATAATGTAACAAAATCCCTCCCCTCAAAAAATGGATGAACTAGTAGGTCCCGATGATGAGTAGGTCCCGAAAGCAGATACTCGTTTTACAATTTTTGTTTCTTTGTTTTACACTCATCTTTATTATGATACCGTCACTTGGTCACCTAATCGCGTTGTTCAAAGCTTTAATTTCATTTTGAAAGAAAAAAAAATATTATTAAAAATTAAAAAAAAAATTCGCGTCTTAGTGGAAACTGCTGTAATAAGTACATGTACAGTAATAAAAACAATTATAATAATATTTGGTTTTTATTCAAAATTAGCAACAGTTTTGGTTTCTGTGAATTAATACAACAATATTAATATCAGTTCATTAGTTAGCAACAGTGACACAATTTTTAAAAACCATACCATATTTATTCAGTATCTTCACTAAATTATATGTCCTCTAGTGATTTCTAGTCCGTACTGAAATATGGATTCGTAGAGTTAATAAGAGTTTTTGGTCGCTTAAATCTTACATCACAGACTATGTTGCACTAATTATATTAATTCTAATAACAATAAATAATAAATAATAACAATAATATGAATAAATAATATATCTAATAACAATATTAATCTATAACAACTATACAAATATTTTTACGTCTGTGTTATTGAACATTGTTTATCCCTTTAATGTTTAAAGAAATAAATATTTTGGTCTATCCAAATAATTAAATTATTCCGTTAATTTTTTATTTATTTTATTTAAGTATTCAGACCATCCTAGACTAGTTCCGTCATTGCCCCACAGATGAAATATCATTTCACCAATAATCAAAACATAAGGACTCGCAACTTTTCTTTATTTCATTTTCTGTTAGAATTTCAACTTAAGTAGCTTTATGAATGAGTAAAGACCATTGACCTCCAATTATAGACCGAATGAGGTGTAATTTCTCCCCATTGATCATTCTAGAAGTCAAAACAATCTATACTGTTCGGCAACTTCTGTTAATACAACTCAAGTAATGAACAATAATTCCATGAATATGGACAGTACGAGGTTTAGTTTCCTCATATGTCATTCTAGGGTCTAATTATCCATCACCAATCCTTCATCTTATGCCTAGTTATTACTTTAATTCAATTCCATCCATATTGAAAATAACAACTCTACGTCCTGAACAATCTTAAACTTTAATATATTAACTTTATATAACTTTAATTTTTATATCTTAAAAAAAAATCTATTTTATAATAAATAATAATAAATATACTAACAATATATTCTTTTAAAAACTCACAATACATTAATATTATATCACAGTAAATATTCTATACTAGCATCAATAATATCCGATAATATTAATCTTCAATCATATTAATCCTTCAGTGAAAACATAAAAAATATTCTTTACAAGTTGTATAAATTTGATCTTTATCAACGAAGCAGAAGTTTTGTAATATTTTTTCAAACAGTTGCATTTCTACATTTATCTCAACTAATAAAAATATAAAAAAAAAATTAAATCATCATCTTCGAAATAAAAAAAAAAATCTTTTGCAAAGGGAGTAAAAAAATAGCTGAATACACTAGTGTTTCTTAATTCGCATCTGTAAATTACCTTTACCTCAAATAATAAAATAAAAAATCAAATCTGTCGCTACAAAATGAAATTTGACTTTCGTGGTAAAAAAGAAAAAAAAATATCGCAGACGAAAATTATCATTAAGTCTTGCATTCGAATAAGCTAGCGGTTTCGCAATAACCTTCACACAATATCAATTAGGTTTTTATTATTTTTTTTATAGCAAGTAAGATTAAGTTTTTAATTACTAGTAATAAATTAAGTAAAGTTAAGTTTTTTGGTTTAAGTTTATAATCCAACATTAATTAGAACTCTAGATAAATCAAACAACTTATGCCCGCATAACTAAGTTAATTTAAATAAATTCCCAAACAAATAAACTCTTAGGACGTCTCCAAAAACTCATCCGTAATGTTGAAATAATAAATTTACTTAAGCTTTAAATTTTAATATTAAATTCCAAACTCATTATTGTTAGGAAATTAAGTTTAAGTATTAACTCTAGAGATTTGTAGTAAGCAAAGAAGTCAATTCAATTCAAAAGAATATATCGCTACTTTTAAAATTTAGACTCCCTCAAGCATAAATTCTCAACATAACTAAATCACAAGAAAATACATTAAATTATACATATTTGATAATAATAAATCATTTTAATAATTGAGTTGGTTTCTTTATTCAAGTTATTAATGGGTGCACTTAGGTCTACTAGCAATCAACAAGAATTTCCATCTTTATTTTCGTAAACCTCTTAATATCATCAATTTATATCATTAACCTATCAAGTAATTATCATTATTATAAAATCATATCATCTTATCAAGTAAGTAAATGGAGCATCTTTTAGCATCATCAAGTAATATCTCACCAAGCTTTTCACCAATAGTATCACCCCTATTCACACTTTTTTCCAAAATGCATGGTTTTACATACATTGGGATTTATGTGTTAAGTAAATCGATACCAAAAATGATATCAATTCCTATTGTAGTAGCAGTTTAATAAGCACACTTTACTGCAACTCAAAATAATACCAAATATTTATACCAACTCAAAATAATAATAAATAAATAAATGAAATATCACTAAATAATATAAATAAATAAAATAGAATAAATAACACTTTAAATACAGTCGGACCTCTATTTAACGAAGTTGCTAAATCCCGAAAAAAAGTTCGTTATATGGAAAATTCGTTAAATAGGGAGTCACTTTTTAAAATACTTTAAACTACATAAAACATATTTTAAACCCATAAACACTAAATATAATTTTAAAAAAGTAATTAATCACACTTTTTGTATAAATTATATCTATTTGTTTTATATATTTTACCCTTCAAAAAGAAACTTTCAAGGGAAATAAGAATGAAACAAAACATTGTCTGAAAATACATTGTATTTTCAGTTAAAAAAATAATTTTACATTACAATCACGATTTTTTATTATGGTCGATAAGCTGTTTGGAGGAATACCAAATTTTAAAGCAATATTCTTTTCTTCACGCTTTTATCCACCACATCAAGATTTTTTTTCTTTTATACCAAGCACTTTCTCTTTGACATTTTCGAGCAAAAAGAGCCGAAATTACCAGCACGACTGAATGATCTAGAAAACGTCAGACTATAGTTAAAGAACACGAGGCAGACACTTCTTGGATGAAAAGCAAATAATCACAGCTATTTTACTGCTCTCTGTGAGCTAGGTGCTGGTAAGACCTGCTCATGGTCATTGATCATCATAAAATGTGTTAAAAGAAAGACTAAGTTTGAAATGTCCAGTAATATTTTGACGAATAGCGAGAAAAAAATTTTAGATTCCGAGAAAAAGTTCGTTAAATAGAGAGTGCACTTCGTTATTTAGAGGTTATTTTACGAAGAAATTCGCGAAATGTTCTTGGTCCCAAGGAAAAGTTCGTAAAATAGAGAAATTCGCAAAATAGAGGTTTGTTAAATAGAGGTTCGACTGTATATCACAATATCATATTTACATAAAACATTCTAATGTTTACCATAATATCAACTTGGATAACCAGAAATTTTACTCAATTTTTTACCATGGTCCATAAGATTCTAAGTTACTTTCAGCAGTCCGACATAATATTTTAATAAATAAATATCAAAGTAACTTATAAGAACTCATTTGGTAAATTATTTTTTAACTTTTCTTCCTACGATATTTGTAGTATTCGTGACAATAATTACACATTATGTTCTGATCCACTTCTTTTACCAAGCATTTACAACAGTTTATAATATTCCTATTATCAACATTTTGGTCAAAAGTATCAAAATCAGTCATTGGATCTTCATTATTTACATCATAACGCCCTACTCTTATACCCCGACATTTGTTAATCACATCCATTAGTATTGTTCTAATATCTTTCCTTCTTATGTCCCTATTCGGACCATTACATTAAAAAATATCTGAAAGTCTGCCTGTGTATTGGCGATTGAGTAAAGGACGAATTGTATTTTTATACTTATCTGAAACATAACTAGTATAACCGTCGTAATCTTCGTCATAAATTTCTTCACAATCCGCCCTTAGTTTAACTAAAGTATTAGTATTTGTCTTTTTAAACATTTCAGTTTAATCTTACACAATTGCAATTTAAAGAATAAAACAGTATCTTAAATCGCTCAACACCGGCCTCGCATATACTTTGTCAGTAAAAAACAACACATCTTATTTCGAATAAATAATCAAATAAAATAAAATAAAAGAGTTATGTAATAACAAAGAATAAACATAAAAAATTGTACATCACTAAACAGAGATTATTTTTTAAATGACTTACGTAATGCTGAATGCTGTCAGTATTGGGGCAAGAACAACTTTTTGTTGTTCTTTTTTATTTTAATGATGTTAAAAGATATTAGTCTAAGATCCGGTCTATGGAATATATACCCTCATTTGTTATTTAATGATAACAAAGAATATATGTTAGAAAATGTATAGATTGATGCATTGCAAATAGGTTGCCTAGCTAAATCACGTGCCGATAATGTTAAACAATAAAGTGTTTAATTAATTTTTTTTGATCAACTTCCTCGATTTGTTATTTATGAAAATCGAGAATCAGCTGAGAGAACATACTCCGAGGAATTCAAAAAATAAGGGTTGCCTACTCTCGACTCTGCCCAACTATGGGGTTGCCAAGTATAAACAGGTAAGTAAGC
The DNA here is from genome assembly GCA_963932465.1 of Maratus speciosus. Lineage (NCBI taxonomy): Eukaryota > Metazoa > Arthropoda > Arachnida > Araneae > Salticidae > Maratus > Maratus speciosus. Next base: position 190,816,092 of record OZ010793.1, on the reverse strand, counting down.
GTTGTTAATATACCCTCATAAGTTATTTAATCGAATTACACATCAAATGAAAGCTTATTCTATTCCCATTCCAACCGTATTAGGTTGCCTTATCAAAAAGTTTTCTGAATCCATGGTTGCCTAGATTTAAGATGTTCAATTTTCTGCGTGAGCGTTGAGAGTGACAGAGAAGCGTTGCGCGCGCAATTCCATTTGACAGACAAAGATGCAGCGAGGCATAGATTAACATACAAGATCGGACAGTTCCATAGAGCGTAATGGTAATGCAACTGCGATCGCAGCGCCTTTAGTGATTATGGGGAGAAACTTCCCTTTCTTATAATATCTTTGTTATTTAGCGTCTATCTTATTGTAATATTTCTTTTTTTAATGTTGCATGTTTACGTTTTCAACAGAATGTTATACCGATACATGAACATAAAATAGATATTCTATTCCATATATCTAACATTTATTCTATGTTCATGCATGGATACATATATATATATACATATATTGTACATGATGGGTGAAAGATTTAAGCGCCACGAAAAACAAGCTGAAATTTTCGTCTTGAATATTATACGTCAAGTAAATATGATATAATTGGATTTTAAACCATATAAAGCGATGGTGTAATATAAAAATATACGAAATATTGCACTTTATACGTCCCAAAAATTTTTATAAATATTCCCATTTGGTAGAAAAAAAATTTTACAGCTGATGTTTTATTAATTTATGAAGTTTATTATAATCGTTACAATAATATTTCAAAATTTACACATTTTCACTTTCTCGGTGACTTTCAACTTTGCTCAGTGAGCATAGGAAGACGGCTCAATACTATCTCCAGCACTGTGAGTTCAATAATTTGTTTCTTCGGTTTTCAAGAAGCATCCGGTGTAGTGATTTTGAGCTGTACATAGACTCCATTTACAACATGTCCGATTTGTTTTTTTTATTGAACCAGCCAAATTATGCCAGGTGGTCCATTATGTACGTCAACAATCTTATGAAGGCGCAGAACAGCAATTCGCATGTGGTATCTGAATTTAGACGAGGAGCATTTGGTATCCGACGTACCAAATCTGAATTCTCCCGATCACCGGTTGCCTTGACGTTAGAACAAACCATTAATGCTGATGCCTCAAATCAATTAACATATAATCTTGCAGCAGAGTCTATATCAGCGCGACAAAGATGGGCACTTAGTGACAGCATAAGGACCAAAATTGTATCCACCGTTAAAGAAAATGTCGGTCTATCGCAAAAAGATGATACCTGTCATGCCTTGCAGAAGAGTCGAATCAAAAAGGATAACGAAAGTCTTCAGAGTGTCATTAAGACTATAAGAGATACGCTGAATCCTTTCGTTGAGAGCATAGATAAAAATATTCTGTTCAATATTTCAACTGGTAAGGCAGTATCTACTGAAGTTTGCGATTTTCTAATCAACGGTAAGTCGGTTGGAAATCAACAAAAAATGACATTTATTTCAGAATGCAATTCCACTCCCGGAAGGTTCGAAAGACCGATAAAGCGTAGCAAAATCCAGAATTTCGCTTCACAGTCTGCCGTCAAAGCTCAAACCAGCAAAGATAAAACTCAAAAGGCTGTTCTTAAAATGGAACGAGACATCTTTGGCCGATTACTTGCGATTAGTATTGAGAAAGACATCAACATAGAGTATTGCTTAACGTTTCCATTAGCGCCTGTGCCGCCTGCTCTTTTCTCGTGTACTGGTGACTTGCTAAAAACTGACAAATCCAAAACTAGCCCAAATATTAAAGTCTAACGTCGAAACAGTTGCGCCTACTGGTATCGATATTGAAATAATAGACGGTTTTTATTACCTGTATATTATCGGATCATCTATGCCGCAGACATTTGACAAGATTGCTGAATCGATCTTAATAAAATTGTGCTCAAGTAATGCCCCTGAAATACACATAATTTTTGATAGACACATTATGCCCTCTATCAAAGACTGTGAACGGCAAAGTCGACTGGAGTTCGATAGACCGTATGTCATCCTAGGACCTCTTCAACCAAGACCTAGCGATTTTCTCGGAAATCTCAAAAATTACCGTTTCAAAGAAGCCCTGGTACAATTCTTGGCTAATTACTGGGAAAATGATAATCTACTTTCAATAATCCAAAACAAAAAAAAATTTCATAACAGTTGGAGAACACTGTTTTTCTTACCATACTGTCGGAAAACACGTCGTGAAACTTGAAGAAGATTATTTATGTCAACATGAAGAGGCAGATACGCGGATAATGTTTCATGTATCAAAAGCGCCACCTAATTCGAAAATATTGGTCAAAGCAAATGATACCGATATCTTGGTAATTTTACTGGCCACTATCCACAAAATTCCGCAGACTCAAATTTGGTTGGCGGGTTCATCATCAAAGAAAAGCAATCAGAAAGATCTTGATTGCAGTAACTGTACCGAGGTTGCAATGAAATTGGGTTTTACTTTATGCCTGGGCCTGCCAGCTTTCCACGCATTTACGGGCTGTGATTACACAACGGCTTTTTATAATAAAGGGAAAGTCAAGCATTATAAAATATTTTCAAGACGAACGGATTCCAGGAAATATTCGCATCATTGACGGATCCAGTAGATGTACTCCTAGAAGATAAAATTCAACCTCTTCAAGAGTTTACTGCCTTTCTTTATGGGATCAAGCAGTGCTATAATATCAATGACGCTAGATATCAGTTGTTCCAAAAAACATATTCAATGAACAAAGACAAAGAACAGTTCATGAAGAAGATTAAAGGCATCGACTCCAATATGATACCCCCGTGCTGGATCTCACTGAAACAGAAAATTTTGCGCACAATATATGTTAATTCTATGGCTTCATGCAACCGATGCATGCTGCGTTATAATCAATCCTGAAGATTGTGGTTGATTTTTGGATGGTTATTTGAAGCCTACGTGGTTTAAAGGAAATCCAACACCCTTACAAGTTAAAGACGTATTAAGAGAATCGAAAAAAAGAGAAAACGATGAAGAATTAGAATTAGATTGTGACATCGGCACTTCTGACGATTCTGAATGTGAATAAGTGTTTTATATAAAACCTTTGTATTTTGTTATTGATAACTTTATGTATTAAAATAAAAATATTTATATCATTATGTGATATTTTATTTAACTTTTATCAGCATTTAATCCGCGCTTAAACGATCGAAAAAATCTTTTTTTGAAAAGCGGACATTTTGAACGGAAAAATTTATTATTTCATAATTATGAATTGATTAATGATTGATAAATGAATGTGTGAGTGAAAAAAATATTTGATATCATCTTTAATATTTACACTATCGGAGAAATCTTAAAAAAGAATTCGCTGCATCTTTGTCTGTCAAATTGAATTGCGCGCGCAACACTTCTCTGTCACTCTCAACGCTCACGCAGAAAATTGAACATCTTAAATCTAGGCAACCATGGATTCAGGCAATTTTTTGATAAGGCAACCTAATATGGAATGGGAATAAAATAAGCTTTCATTTGATGTGTAATTCGATTAAATAACTTATGAGGGTATATTAACAACGCTTACTTACCTTTTTATACCTGGAAAGCCCATAGTTGGGCAGAGTCGAGAGTAGGCAACCCTTATTTTTTTAATTCCTCGGGGTATGTTCTCTCAGCTGATTCTCGACTTTCATAAATAACAAATCGAAGAAGTTGATCAAAAAAATTGAATTAAAAACTTTATTGTTTAACATTATCGGCACGTGATTTAGCTAGGCAACCTATTTGCAATGTATCAATCTATACATTACCTAACATATATTCTTTGTTATCATTAAATAACAAATGAGGGTATATATTTCTTATACCGGATCTCGTACTATACCTGAACTTTGTTTCTTCCTGGAGACCGTCGAGTGAAGTAAGGCTTTTTCGGACATTTTAGTTGACATTCGATGATTCGAATTTGCGCACGCTAGATGTTAAATATGGTGTTCATGCTGCATCAATTCTAGAGTGGCGTTGAAATCCATTGTGGTTTCCCCGCGTAGGTTGGAATCCTACCTGCTAAATGTTGCATTCTAGTAACATTGGATTGGCATTATCGTTGAAAATGACGTACTGGCTGTCACGATAGTAGTTGTGGATCACATGCAGCGATAATGGCGTAAAAGAAGTGGTCAGAACAAATAATTCGAATCTGTTATGTTAGTAGAATCAATTGCTGGAATGCAGTTGTCGAGTGAAAACAATGGAATGCATCGTTCCGTGAAGTTTCCCCAGAAGAAATTGAAACACCTCATAATATCAGCTAAGCACTTTATTAGAATATATTGCAAAAGGTGCAGTTTCCATCAAGATAATTAGCCATCGCTCCGTAGTAGTAATTAGGTTTAAACAAAGTTCCAGATAATCGAATAACATGACGGTGACCAGGGGATGGATGAAAACTGGAAATACGACTCAAATCTGCTGAAACTGAGCGAGTATCAACTTTTTGTTCCTTCAGTGTATGGATACAAATATGACGTAGGTCGCGCTCTCAACCAATGAATAATTAAGAATGTCACGTCATATAAAGAGTGCGAACAGAACTAGCGGATGAATTTGAAGGAAAAAAGGATAACATCAGAAATGCGCGGGAGAGTAAAAATGGAAGCTAAAAGAATAATCTCGAAAGAAAAAAGACCGGGAATGGAACATTTAATTTAAGAATACTAAAAGCGTAATATTTAAACGATTAAGACAAGTGAGATATTAAATTTAAGGGAATTTAACAGAGTTAACGATAGAGATTATTTAAGGATAAGGATTTAGTGAAAGTAAAGTAGTAATTTAGAATAAGATAAGGAAATCGCGGAATTAGATCTAATAATGTAACAAATATATATATATATATGTAAAAGTGCTGAGGTTTCTTTTAGTTACTAAAATTACAACAAAAATTACTGAAACCATAAAAAATGTAGGCCATAGGCATAATTATTTTTTAAATTAATTGCAAAAGGCTTTATTTTCTGTTACTATTATTTAAAGATAATCTAAAAAATAAATTTTAACGATACTCCGAGATAAATACTTAGCTGTGACTAGAACAAAACAATAGTTTGGTTGTATTGTTTTGACATGTTGCCCTTGCCATATCTCAGCTTGTAGTCAAATCTCCATCCTGAAATTTCTTGTTCATAACACTACCATGCAATACTCTTATTAAAAAAAATCAGATTTTTATCTCTTGCCCCACCAGAAATATCAAAGCCTGAAAAGTGCGATTTTTGACATTTTTGAAAAATTTGGGATTTTTTTTAGCAAAGAGAAAGCAAGTCCCAGATCTGGAACTCGGCGTGTGAGTACAAGTACTTTCGGCCTATTTGTAAAAAAAAATTATGTAATGCTGACAGTTTTCCTTGCTAGAAAAATTTCCTCTTGTAAACGGACAAATTTTCGAAAAAAACTGAAACTTTATGCTTAAATTTTACCAATAAGCAGTTAGTTTCGGAAACTACTCCGTTACCAAATTTTTAGCCCAATGTATTCTGTACAAATTGCTTTAATCCGCACTTGAATTGGATAAATAAACAATGAATTATTTACAATTTCGTAAACCCTTCTTGTGAGAAAATTGCTGCAGACGATGAAACAAAGATGGCCGCCATGCACAAACAAAAATTAATAAAATTAAAATACTAGTCATTTTGAACTTCCATCTTGTTAGGGTTGTTGTACAAAAAATTTCATATTTTTTAAAAATGGTCGAGCAACCAGTGCTGCACCACTTGAAATGGATTGACCTCTAAACACTTATTTCAGTGATTTTAACCCCCCCCCCCTTTAGAGGTAAAGCGGGGGTCAAAACTTTTAGATCATTTGGCCATATCGCAGCAGCAGTTTTAGGTATGAGCATGAATATGAAGAAAAAAAATGTATTAAAAAATTAAATACGTATTTCAGCGATTTTAGAAATTTTCCCTTCCTAAGGGGTTTAATGGGGGCGGGTGGGGGTGGGGGTCAATCATCTTAGAATATTCGGCCATATCTCAGCAGCCGTTTTCGGTAAGAACGTGGAATTCAAGGTAATAAACCTAATTAAAAATAATTAAACATATATTTCAGGGATTTTAGAAATTCTCTTCCCTTTTAAGCGACTTAAAGATGAGAATATCGAAACTTTTGCGTGATTTCGCCATATCACAGCAGATGTTTTACATAGAGGCATGAGTTATAGGATGACTGATTTACTAAAGAATATTTAAACCTGTATTTTATCAATTTAAGAAATTCCCAACTGAGGGGGTTTAATGAGGTGGTCCCAAGTTTTAGGTCATTCCGCAGAACTCCAGTAGCAGTTTTAGGTAGGAGCGAGAAATTCAGAATAACAAATCCATTAAAAAATAGTTAAACACAGGTACTTCGGTGATTTTATAGCTATTTTGTCTATTATGACGACAACATCGGCTTTGAAATGGATAATATAAGATTATAGGAATAGGACCGCATTTATGGATATTTGATTAAATGTTACGACCTTATTTTTAAATTTTTTACTTAATCTTTACTAGATATATTTCGTTTGATTCAAGTTTGATTAGATTCTTTTAGAGAAACCCTCCAGTGTAGCGAGCGAAGGCTGCTAGTATATTATGAAAAACTTTCCAACACTAAGAATTAAGAAATTTAATTTTCTTTCCTATAATGAAATGAAGCATTTGAGAAAGCATTTTTTAAAACATATAACTCACTAAAAATCCATTTTTTAACAATGGTTTCTTATCTGGAAATGTGGGCGAATTCTTTTGTGTATTCCTGTATCTAATCTACAAAATGTATAGCAAAACATTATATTAATGCTTCAGGAGTTTAATTTAATCAGTCATTTGAATTTGGAAAATTAATTTTTAATAACTAATAAAGTATCTAATAATATTTACAAATAAAATTAAAACGTTAATTATGGCAACTATTTTAAAAACAAAATACAGTGAAGTTATTTCATCTGAAACATCGTTCAGCTCATTTTCGTTAATTTGTTTGGAAAAAGCCCAACAACTCGACCTTCAAAATCCGAAATCTGACAAATAAGAAACATTCTAGAATGAACCGGACGGACAGAAGAAAAATTGTAGTCACCCCGAGCCGAAAGAAAGATAATTAGGAATTCCCCGATCCCCTCAGGATAACCAGTCAACGATGCGAGGTGTCCATTATTCAGGGGCTTTACGATATTTGAACATTATAGAAAACAGATATGGCCATTTCTTAGTATAAAAAAATAAATTAGTATTAGCTATGTAATTGCAGACTACATTCATAATTACAATAGTAGATTAATTCATTTTTTTTAAGTGTTCGTGTTCAAGAATTTCTAGCGTGGATTGTAATATGTTGGGGGGTTCGAGTGGATTATTAATCAACAGAAATTATTATATCGGGATAGAATTGGATTGCAGTTCGATGAGCATTTTTTGTCAGTTTGCTGGTTGACCTCGAATATATATATATATATATTTAATTAGTTCGTGTATAATACGATCCGTGCAGGACTCTATGATGGATGTTTGTACAATCAGCTGACCATTTTCCAATTAACCTAAAATTGTACAATCTAATGACAATAATCCTGAAAATAATCATGCTGATTGAGGAAGAAGATGTCCTTTCTGAATTTGCCTATCGCTGTTTAGATTCTTTGAAGTAAGTCTAAAACATATTAGTTTGAGACAGAATTATATGGACATGAGTAATTAGCATAAAGCTGAATAGGCTCTTTGAAATAAGCTTGAAAAATATCTTGCTAATTTCAGAAAAGGAGATGTTCTCCAACTAACCCTAATCTTTAAAAAAAATCAGAGGCTCTTTTCAAAGAGCCAAATTTCTCAACCTACGACATTGACGATAAAAAGAGTATGCATTTATTGCGCAGAAGTATTGAAAATGGATAAAAAAAATCTCTCTGTAAAATAAATGATATAGCCTAAATAAATATGACTATTTATCTTGACTGTTATCACTGCTGTTTGTCAGGAATATTCTCAAATGTACGGTCGGTACTTTCTAATACATTCACAAAATCACATTCATAGGAAAAGAGAGAATAATTTCAAATGGTGAAAACTGAAAACGTACGGAAAAATAGTCGAAATTGTGATTTGCAATAAGTACGGCTAAATAGTATAGGTGCATATTCACGGTCGCCAATCGCCATATAGCAACTAAATGTTTTACTTTGGCTTCTAATTTCGTCGTCAAAGTCGCCATTTTCGGCGAATTTTAACTTTAAAAAGAATAAAATCTGCGGATTATTATATTAATATATTCGAGTAGCGGTGTTCTTCATAATCGTTTGAGTTTGATAATTTTACATAATGTGTGATAAAATTTATTTTTTAAAAGATATTTTTCTTATAGAAAACAAATGTTTCAAGTGTGTTTTTATTTTTATATTGCAACATAATCTCACACATTCACATTTTTTATACGCACTTATAAATGAAAAATCAAAATAAAAAATGTTGTTTCCCTAATATACCCTACTACCATGATTACTTAACTTATACGTTTTTTAAACTATATCTTGCCCAACTTTATTTTCTGACAGTACATATATTTATATTATATTTATCTTTCCAAATTAAAAGTATTGTATGGATATATTAATTGATGTAATTAGTATGTGTTTCCTTGTATACATGTGTATATATAAAATAAATTATGTTTCACTTTAAATTCCTGAGTTTTTTTTATTTAGTTTCTTCACCAATATAAACGGTATTGTTTTTATGCGTATGTTTCACAATGTGGGAAAAGCTCTTTCAAGATTTTGGGAATCTGCACTTATACTAGATAGTGTTGTGCACCTATGCTAAATAGTGTAATTCTGTGTTGATGATTAATTTTTTTAATTGAACCATTTTTTTACTTTGTTAAGTGATTCAATCTGTTTATTATGGTAAATATTTTCGAATTTCCTTTTCGTTATTTAAATCTATATATAAAGCAGTAATTTTTATTTCCTTTACGTACATATGGTAAAATATTTTAAGATGAAAAATTAAAAAAGAAAAAGCGTCTTTCTATAATTTATATCGTCTTTCCGAAAGTATAATAAAACAAGTGCAATAAACTAAAAGTATTTAGAAAAAGACTCACAAAGGAAAGAAAACTATTATACATTTGATAAAATATCGATTTTAAAGTTTATTTTAAATATCTGAAAAACCAACGATTAATTGCGCTTAATGAAGAAAATTATAACCAAAGTTCTGAATCACGTTACATCTCTCTATGTTAAACGTGCAGAAAATTATAATATTAAATTCAGCTGCATTTCAAAACAAATTACATAATAAAACGTACTGTGCACGGTACAAATTTTGAGTTCCTTGTGAAATTTGTTTACAGCGATTGCCAAGAACAAAATATAAAATAAATCATACAATCTTGCTACAACTGAACTATGCTTTTAGCATTGTCATTTGCAAAGGATGTTCTCATATGCATATTTGCTGTTTTATAATATATTGCTGTAATAACTTTTATCGGGAAACAAACATACAGAAATTACGAATAACACTTTAAAATACTGAAACCGTACAAAACTGTGCTTTGCACTGTGTATAAAGCTATCGTTAATAAGTGTACTGTGGCTTGAAGCTTAAACAAAAAACGTAAACCATGATTTTACATAAATATTTTTTACTTTTTAACGTTTTTATATTAGTAATTTTTACAGTATTTTTTTTTTAACTAAACGTAAGATTTTATAATTTCCTGATATGCTAGAATTATGAAAATTTTGTAAATAGGTGTGTTTTCAATGACAACACAATATTTTTATATTTCAAAAACTGAAGATACTCCTAATAAATTAATTTTAAGAATTTTTTTGTTAGTTAGAATAATGCAAGTAATAAACATCCATAAATTTTTAACGATTATAAATATATCCACCACTATGTTACGAGAACAATAGACTTAATTATTGTCCCAAAAATATACAAACTGAAAGTAAAATTGTAACAATGAAATAGTATAAACTATAAAAAAATACAAGTAAAATATAAATTAAAAATAAAGAGTGTAACAATAAAAAAAATTATTTAGCTCTTATTCAATTTTATTTTTTCAAGTACAACTATTAAACATTCCTTTTGATTTCCTTCCCTATCAGGCTTCAAAGATTTTAATATAAAACTCATAAATTTTAATTATATGCGTAAGAAGAAAAGAAAAAATTCATATATTTAATCTAAGAAGTTTTTCAGAAAGAGAATTAAAATAATTTTACATTATTTTAAAAAAAGCAAAGAAAAAAGATGAAGTAAAAAATAAAAGCACGGGAAAGAAATAAGAAATCATTGCCTCCCTTACAGTAGTCTTAAATTAGTCACGTAATACATAATTAAAATTCCCATAAAAAACTATGTAAACGAAAAAGATCTCCGTTTTAGAGTTTCTGCTTCAAGTATTTTAATTACCTAGGATTAAGCCTGCTTAATGAAAATAAATAATTTCCAAAAATACTAAATTGCTTTGCAAAAAAAAAAAAAAAAAAATCCTTGTTTTGAAAGTAAAATGACGACAAAACATCTACTGTATCGTAGATAATTGGTTTGTATTTATAGACAATTTTTACAATTTGTAGCATAATACTAATATCTACCCTATATATATAAATTCCTTATGAAACGATTTTACGAAAAGATTGATTATGTTTCACAGTTATTTCTCCTAAAGTATAGAACATTTGGACGAGAAATTAACTCCAATTATCCGCATTGATCCATAGGTTTGAAAAGTGGTATTAGAATTTAAAAATTATAATTAGTTTTTAGGATATTAATTTTATTCTAATTTTAAAGGCATTTCTATACGATGGCAACTAGATTACTCCTTTTTTGTGGAGAAAACGGAGAAAAGGGAAAAACATAGGGATTTTTAGAATTCGTTTTTTCGAATTTCGTAATTTTCGAATTAAAATTGAAATTATATTTTATTTCAATCAATAGTGAAGACAATATTCTGATAAAATTATCTTTTCCAGGAAGACGAACAAACATTTGTTCATATTTCGATCATTAGGAATTAGTTTATTTTAGAAATTAAAAATCGTCTACCACTTACAAATTCCATAGACTAAAAAAAAAGGTTTCTTTTCAATTTTAAGCAGAAAATGACATTAATAATCTTAAAATCAGAAAGAAAATTTCTAAATAAGAAATAAATGATCACGTGTTAAAAGCAAAAAATAAGGAAAATTGCATCAAAATCTTTACAAGTAAATATTACAAAAGTACGAAAACTTTAAAATAAAATTATCACACGCGGACGCATTTAAAGGTTTAAACATTAAATATCGTAATACATAGAGTAAGATGATGACCTCTAAATGCGACAATGTCCTTTAACTCAATATCTTAATGAAAGAATCGTAAATAAATGCTGTACAATGAGACATCCGAACTTCAGAAAAAAAAAAAAAAACGTGAAACATTTCTCTGCATTAAAAATGTTTTGACTAAGAGAAATTCTCAGAAAAATACATATTGTTCATTTTACAGCGTCCCGGTCTTTTAAAAATGTGGCGAAAATTCCCGAAAGTGACTCACGATTTTTCTTTGTTTTTTAATTTGAAGACGTCAAGAACGTCAAGAACTACGTTGTCTGCTTCATTTACCTGACCGGTCAACTTAAGAAAAGGCACCCAGTTTTCGGATTAAAATTTAAAATATTCTACGCATTTTGGAGACTGTATTCTGAAGATGCTTAAAAGCGACATACCGATTGCTGTAAATGCGGAGGGACATTTAGGAGATTAAAGAGGTAAGTTATATGTCATTCTTCATATATTGTATCAAAATTATGTTTAATATTCTGATATTGTGTTTAATTAAGCTGTGTTGTGGTAAGAAATTATGAATTTCAGCCTAATCATCCATTAAGGAATTTCTTAAACCGGATATTTATATATGTGTTTCAGATGATCAAAATAGGAAAAAATACGTCTTTAACAATTTTAATAAAAAAGGTGTAAGAAAAGCGGTGTATATTCCGAACAGATAGTGTAGACATATGATTGCGGAATTTAGAATTATTTTTTATGATGGAAGCTCTAGAAAATGTTGTGTAGATTAAAAATACTTAAATTAATGAACGGGTAAGGTAATTTTACCAACATTAAACCATTCGGTAGCCCAAATGTTCTCTCCGATTAAAATATGTTGCAGCTGAGTTATGTCCTGGTTTAGGGGTCCATAATTTTTGTTAGCACTTTTTAAAAATCTGATATTTTAATTCTCTTTTCACTTTTTACTCATTTTAATTACAATTTTTTACTTTTAAATTAGAAAAGAATGAATTTGCTTCCTTATATGTATTCTAAGATAGAGAAAATGTTCAATTTTGTGTGGAGTAAGAAAAAGAATGGGGGGTTGAGCAAAATATCAGATGAAAGGCTTTTCTTTGTTTTAATCAGACCTGCTTAAATAGAATTATTAGAAACATTGTGCGATTCTACATTTTATAAGGCTAATATTTTTATCATTTAATATTTTATAATAATTAAAGTTATATATAATAAATATTCTTGTTAACAATGTTATAAATATCTTGTAAGTACTCGTTTAGCCCGTGATCTCCACACGCATCAACGGAAATGTCGGCGTTATTTAAAACATGTTCATATTAATCCATATTTTTCATTAACAAAAGAATATTTTTGATAAAATCCAATATCCCATTTCGATTCCTTATTAAACTTCGTATAGGAATCATGCGGTTATATTTCATTATTGCTATATTGTAAGAAAAATTATGCGCAGTTCAAGTTACGGAAACCCAATTCGCACTAGTGTAGAGTTTATGGGTTAATATTCACGCGCGAATTCCGCGAATTATAAACGATGCTTTCCGCTACAAGCATTTAATTGTAGTCGTGGCCAGAGCCCTGTGGGAAAACGGGACGTGAGTTCTTTTTATTACGGACATAAAGATTATACGCAGCATTCAATTAACAACACGGAGCATTTGCATATTAGCAGTGTAAAATTGAGAATGAACAATGTGCTGCGCAGTGATTAATAATTCAAGTATAATATCAAATCGCCGCACTCCCCCTTTATTTCTATACCTATTTATTTAGAAAATCTTTTTTAATTAATGTGCCATTTAATGGAAAGGATTAAATGACCATATTCAAATGAATTGTCATGCATAAAATGGAATGTCACATTTAGGACTATGGACAAACTTAGGCTTTAATTCCATAAATGTGACAAAAATGACCTAAATGCAAAAATCGTATATAGTGGTCTTATACTACTGATAATTATTAAATTTCTACAAAACAAGTTAGTTTTGAAGTAAAGATACAGTATTCAGAAATTTGCTGCTTAACCTACGATTTAACCTACGGTTCGGCAAATCCATAGCTACCACTAAAATTTAATAGAAATTTTTGTCTTGTTTAATCATGGAATGTCGACAATTAAATTAAACTATATTTATTGTGAAATTTTAGTGGTAGGAATAATTTACATTTGGCTCGATCATCGTACGCGGGCCATGCCCGTTATTGTAGGTTAAGGGGTTAATAAAACATACGTTTATAAAATAAAATGCCAAATATAACCTATATGCGCCAAAACTATGGGGAATCGCATCTCATTTAGGCACAATGACCTTACCTAAAAAAATTAAATTATTACACTTTTATTGGCGAATATTAGGTCATATTTAAAAAGCTCAAATAATATTTGTAAAATACTTTTAAGTTAAATGATATATGCACCCGTGAATCTTAAAAGGAAAATAAATGAAATAAATAAATTATTACATGTGAGATGCATTTAATATGGAAAATTACATCATATATTAAAACGGTACATTTAAAATGATTTACATTCCAGAGATTTAATGTGACATCAAATTGTATAAAAGAAGTGCGGCAAGCAAATTTGTTTATATATTACACCACACGATGAACCATAAATACAGGTAAAAGTATGCCCAAAATACTTTCAATTTATTTTGTACTAATTATTATTCAATAAATACCTGTTAGAAAATCAATATATTCTTTTTAATTAATACAACAAATATGCATTGTAAAAATAACTTGAAAATATACATGATGGCGTGTTAAAATAGAAAAAATAATTCATGAATAAGCTATACCTGTTTTTAAAATAATTCATCCTCGTTGAAGACATAAAATATAAGCGTAAAAAAATTTCAAAACAAAATGCTTTTCAATACGTGGATCAGAAAACTATTCCCAAGCAGACGGAATTTGTTAATTTCAAACCTAACGGAAGAATATTCTCCATAGCGTCGTTCTAAAACTAAGGAATATAGCGTCATTTTTTAACACAACTATTTTATACAAGCATATTTTCAAATTTTTAACTATTTTACTTATCAAACCCGAAATCAGACGTAATTTATTTCGATGGTGATGGATGAGACCATGGTAACCGAAAAATGCCCATTCAAATTTAAAAGCATGACAACGCGAATACAGAAGATAGCCGTTGTTATGCTGATGATCATTTAATATTCCGTAACCGTGTAATATTTTTTATACAATGCACATTAGTATGATTTTAGAGGTTGCGAAGCTTGAAAGGTGCTTGGCGGGTGTAGCTCGCAGGGGGGATGGCAAGAAAGGTATACAATTCATAAAATTATGAAACTTTCAAATCTCAATAGTCGAAAGACTGCGTATTCAAGAAATATTAATCAATTTATCAATTTGGATGAGTGTATTATAACGAAAAGTTCTTGTAAAAATATGAATTGAAGATATTTGGCATATTTTCAAGATGAACGATGAATGATTACAAAATATTGCTTTGTTTTAACTAGTTCTACTTTTTTTGGCTCCTACATATGCTCTTATATATATATATATATATAATATCAATTATTATCCCAATATCGAATTGCATATGAACTTCATGTGCAGTTCGATAATACTTGTAAAATTTGAAAACAGATGACGCATCAACTTTCTGGGCCAAATTTCAACTGGAAAATCTGCATTTGAAAAAATTATTTCTACTCTGCATGAAAAAAAAATGTGTACTCAGAAGATAAAAATCGCTCTTTTATCTAAACAATCACATGAGAAAAGATACATTCATTTTTACACTTTTTACTTTTTTAAATTGAACTTAATCTAAAAAAAAATCATTTTTGTTTAATGATAATTGTTTTGGTGCTTGAAAAACGCATGTTAGTTTCATTATGTATTTTTGTAATAAATGCAAAATTTTTGAAAATTACGTCATTTAATTTCCATATCCCATTTTAAAACCATTTTACGTCCATAATATTTTTATACATTTGAAAATTTCCCTCGCTGAGGGGGGATAAATAATTGAAAGATGTCAATTTATGCCTATCAGAAGCGCATGTAATTATTTATTAAAACAAACTTATATTTCAAAAAGGAAATGTTAAAATGATTATACTTGTTCCTGCAGCTTTTAACAATGAAATATAATATATATTATTTATTCAATCTCATTGTAAATAGTGAATAGCTCCGCGGTCTTATTGAAAATACTTATTTGAGGAGTTTTATTGAATTTCCAGTATTGTACTTGTTTTATGAAATCACAAAAACTGCTGTAAATAAATACTTAAAATAGTATTTACATAATAGTGTAAGATTCTTTTGTGTTTTTAGGGGACAAATGTTCTTGTGCTATTCGAAAAAGGAACTGAAAATAAAAGAACTTTCAATAGAATAGAAAAATTCTTTTTTCTTTGCTACTTTTCATTGCTTTGTTTCATTTTATATAATTTCAGTACCTTTGTTATGAATACATATAAAAGGATATATTCCGATCTGTTAATAAAAGTAGGAAAAAAGAATAAACTGTAATTTATAAGTACATGGAAAAAAATAAACTGTATTATTTAAATTATCAATGGTATATGAATTTCGATAAAAAAGACTGATAAAAAGTAAATATGACCAGCCAATCAAAAATCAGCTCCAACCAACCAATCAAAATTTATGCTTGGGCACACATAGAAATTATATATATTGACAAACTGCATAATCGTTCTTTTTCGTAGGACATCGGCTAAAGAGAAAACTAGAAAACAGGAATTCTGTTTTTTCAGAATTTAGTGTTACCCCCGATGAAAAATATTCCTAAATATTTCGCATATATAAATAGTACAAAACATATTTCAATTTTAAGTCATAAAGCACACACTGTTATTTTATGTAAAATGACGTCATTTGCATCCGCTTAAGAATTCCACATTTACGATCCACCCTTAAAACATACAGTACATAGAAAAAAATAAAATGTATTATTTAAATTATCAATGCTATATGGATTTCGATAAAAAAGACGGATAAAAAGTAAATATGACCAGCCAATCAAAAATCAGCTCCAACCAACCAATCAAAATTTATGCTTGGTCACACATAGAAATTATATATATTGATAAACTGCATAATCATTCTTTTTCGTAGGACATCGGCTAAAGGGAAAACTAGAAAACAGGAATTCTGCTTTTTCAGAATTTAGTGTTGCCCCCGATGAAAAATATTCGTAAATATTTCGTATATATAAATAGTACAAAACATATTTCAGTTTTAAGTCATAAAGCACACACTTTTATTTTATGTAAAATGACGTCATTTGCATACGCTTAAGAATTCCACATTTACAAAAGATCCACCCTTAAACATCTACAGTAAAGCATGCATAGGATGTCACTATCGCTAAATAATATACAAATGCAGCAAAAAGATGCCATCATAAAAAAAACTGGACAAAAAAGGCTATGTAATGATTCATAGGCCTTCATTTGCTTGTAACATTAATATAGATAACTTAAAATTAAATATAGTTTATACTAGTTTGTTTTAAGAGAAATTATTCGTTTATATATTTTTTTCAAAATAGCACACATTTTAATTACACTTTCTTTCGGTTGTTATGAGAAAATGTCAACAAAAAGATATAATTGCTATTTTTCAACCCTTTTCCCTTTACTTTCTACATAAATGGACTTTCCAAAAAAAAAAAAAAAAAATGTATTAAAAACTAAAAAAAAATTAATATTTAAACATCAATGGAGATACAGTTTTCAAACAAATTGCATTTAAAAGTACTTTTTTTTCCAATACGACGGTATAAAAATTGAAAATGTGCGATGCATGGAAAAATTTAAAAAATGCTATAGGGTATTTAATTGATACACCTGCTTTGTTTATTGCTTCCTTCCGTAACCTAACGTTATTTTTTGGACACAAAATAAGCTGGGCAAAGAATAGCATACCGTAACGGGGGCTAATTAATAAACTGCATAGTTTACGTGTAACACACAATCAGAAAATTATGACATACTTCAAAACGATCATTAGTAAGAAAAGGTTGTCTTTACCGTTTTCGGAAATCCAACTTAACCGCAAAGGCGTAGTTGAGTATCTTGATTGTGAAAATACTTTATACCACTTGTTTAATATCAGACTTTTAATTTATATTTTTAAAAATGTTTTGTATTTTTTTCTGGTGTGTATTAATGAATAGTTTTTATATTATATTATTATTTATTATGAATTATTTTATATTAACTATTTGGTTGATTTCCAAACTATGGATCGCGGAAAGATTAATTAGTTATTCAAAATAGTATATAATTTTTATTTTATCAACCCCAAAACAAATCGATAACTATATCCTACACGACATAAAAAAAACACTAATTGGGTAGCTTGAAATTTTATCTTTTCTTGGGAATGAAAAAAACAAGATACGCAGTGTTTAAAAAAAATCATTTACCATAATTTATTATTTGCATAATAATAATAATAATAATAAAGATTTTTTGTTCACATATGGTCTTTCTGCCTAAATGTGATGACCTCTAAATGCGACAATTTTCTTGTACTTAGTATCTTAATTCAAAAATAGTAAATAAATGCTATATAATGAGACAGCCAAAACTCAGGAACAAAACCCAAAACATTTATCTGCATTCAAAACGTTTTCTTTAAAACAATTTCTCATAAAAATACACACAGTTCATTATAAAGCTCCCCATCTTCCTTAAATGAGGCAAAAATCCGGAAGGTGGTTCAGGGTTTTCTTTTTTAACATTGAAGGTCAAATAACTCAATGGACATGAAAAACTACGAATTATATTTCATTTCCTGAAGTATAATAGGAAAAGGCGACCAACTTTAAAATTAGAACTATGAAATACCCTACGGATTTTGATGAGTTTGCTTTAATCAGATACCTATTAGCGACCAACCGAAAGTCCCAAACGCAAAACGACTCTCAGCCAATTAAAGTGGTATGTTTATTGGTATTTTTCATATAGCGTATTAAAATAATGTTTAAAGCAGAAGTTATATTTAAATAATCTGTGTTGAGTTCGTAAATTAGGACATTTAGCATGATTTTGTAATAATGTTTTACTTTAACCGGGTAAATAAATATGTGTTTAAAATGATCAGTTTATACCACTTAATTTCAGTTAGCAAATGCCTCAATCGTTCGAGAACTTCGTAACAAAATTTTGCTTTTATAACGTATATGATTAAAAATTGCTAATCATTTTTAAATAAATTTGTAATTCTGTTTCATTCAGTCGTTTCAAAATTTTAGCAACAAAAGTATTTAGCATCTGATTTTTCTTTCTCTTTCTGAAATAACAATTATTGGAATGTTATCAATTTCCAAGTAGACTTTCGAAGCTTCGTATCAGAATTGATGCATGCAAAGTAACAAAATACTGTTAATGATAATTGTTAATTGTTAATTTTAAATTTTAATGCTGTATATTTAGAATGTTTGTCTTTTGAACATATCTGATGAAAATGAAAATGTTTACTTTGAGAGTTAATAGTATACGAGTAATAAATATACAGTGACGAGAAAACATATTAGCATAGTGTAAAACCTACTCGGACATATTTTCAAAGACTACAGGCAAATAAGGAAATATCTGTTCTAGCTATGCTTCTTTAAATCTCGTCAATCTAACGGTTTCTGAAATTTCGAGGATAATAATGAATACAGAGGATATTTTTTCAGATATTTGATAACTCGGAAGAGTTTTTAATATGTTTTCGTAAAACTTTCTGCTAGATTAAGAAACATTTCTCACCTTTTTTTACATCGAAGAAGAGATGTAAATAACAGGTTCATGGCAACAGTAAGCCGATAATTAAAAAGAAATAATAATTGATTTAATTGTATAAGTTGCACTTTATTATTATTTTAAAGTTATTTAAAACATTTGAAGCCAATAAACTGCTAAATTTATACAACGATTCTCTTATGAGTGTCTTACACAAATATTACATAATAGAATTGTTTGGTAGAGTAGTGTGACCACGTTTTTAAAGATAGTATCGTTTTCTCACGTAAATCACACACTATTCAGCCATGTGCACTCTGTAGAAGTGCTATACAAAACATCGATATTACAGTGATTGATACAGATAAGCAGAATAAGTGCAAAAGAATATTCATATCAATATGAACCTTTTTATGTCATAGGACTCTCTAATATAGGAACATTTCTATCATTCCAGATATTATGGCATACTTGAAGTTAAATTTAACAAATATCTAATTTTATTATAATTACCTCGTAAGATTGTTTATAAAAAATTGTAAAAACGACTAATAAAGCAACACACGCTTTCTGACAATCAAATCTCACAGTCTACTCTAAATTAAATCTATCATACTGCATTAGAATAAGTCAAGATCTACTGCTTAAACTCCCTTTTAATATGGCTGCTTAAAAAGATGAACTGTATGTATTCATGTCAACACTACAGTTAATATTTAATATTGTTTTATACAGCCACAGTCTCTAATATGGAAACATTATTAATATTGCAAGAGATTTAATATATTTCAAGTTCCAAATGTGTAAAATTTCAGGAATATTGCATTTATTATAATATATATTTATTGCAAAAATTCTGAGATATGTAAATATGTCCATTGTATGGGGCATTATTGTTATAATATTAACGGCAATAAAAAATGTCAAGTGCATTTCAAGCTAAGCCGAATATACATAAGATAATATTATAATTTCCCTTTTAAAAAGTGCTGATTAAAATGATTTTTTAAACAGTAGCAGAAGAAACATAAACCGAATTATTTATGTCTTCAATAATTTTAATATTAATTTAATACATAAGAACACGGTCTGTAACATACATATAATATCGCAAGAGGTAAAATGTACCTGAGTGGATTTCCTGAGAACTTATTTATACGTTTGCTTATTCCCATAATTTCCATTTTCGAAGCACTGTAACCTGTTTTAAAGAAGAAAGCGTTAAATAAAATTAGTTTATGTCAACTTTTGAGTCAGTTTTCAATATTAAAGTATTGCTATTCAAGCTAATTTCAGAATAACACTTAATACCAAGATTTGAGAGTTTGATTTAAAACTAATCACATATAAGTTCATTTTTCACTATTATTTCATTTCAAAATCTACTCCATCAAATAGAACGAATTACGTACTTTTAAATCAAGGTTCACTGGAAATTGCAGCTTAGTAAAAATATTTTAGGATTTTAAAAAATAATTTTCAAGCACGGAAAATTTTAATCTATCAACACGTGAAGTACTAAATTATAAATTTTCAGTGGGATCCAGGGAATTTATAAAAATACATATAAATATTAATTCCAAATCCTGTAATAGATAAATATTTATACTCACTACATATTATTCTAAAATAAGGTTGAATGAGAAAATGCCTGACACATCTGAAAACACGCTTCCAACAATAATTATTAAAATATGATAATATATCTGAATTCTTTCCAGAGGGCATGTAAATGTATATTATACACGTATCAGTTTCTGGAGTTAAGAATTAAACACTTAACAACGCTCACAATAAAACGATATTAATTTTATTATGTTATAAATAGAACAGCTTAATTAAGATGCACGTGAAACAGCCAATTGAATACAATTATAGTAATTAAATGAACAATCAATAGAATTTCAGAAAATTTCTTTTTATTCTTGGCTAAAGCCTCATTTTTGATCAACCACGTAATTTGTAATCTTAAAATTACGTTTAAATACAACGAGTTAAAAAAGTGAGATTTTAAAAATTCGAAGGTTCTTATACATTTATTGAAGTAATAGAGATAAACAAAAATTCAAAAATATCTTAAAACTGCTCACTTTATCCTACTGTATCATGTAATTGTAGTGGATATATCTGATTTTTTTTCACAGAGCATATAAACTAAAATTAAATGTTACTCACGTCTGTTTCTACAGTTAAGAAGTTATTTTTCGATATTGCGCTCCTAATTAAAAACTATATCAATTTTATTATGTTATAAATTCTACAACTAAGTTAAGAAGCATTTTAAACAATTACTGCAAAATCTCAGTAAGAAAAGTCTCAATCCGTACAACTGCAATAAATTCTGTTTTATGCTTCGTTACTGCAACATTTTTAATTTTCCACATAATTTGTAAGTAGAAACTTATATAGAATAACAATTGCAAAATTACGTTAAATGTTACACGCATCAGTTTCTTTATATGAAGCTATTGCACAGTACATCATCATTGAGATTCCGAGTTAAAAAAAAAAAAAAAATCATTTTAATTTTATAATCTTAAAAATAGTACAAATTATTTAACACGTACTTGAAACAAACACTGAATAATTATCGTAATGAAACAGATAATTAATAAAATTTCATAAAATTTTATTTTATGTTTTGTTACCGTTTTTCAGTTTCCGCTTAATTTCTAAGAAGAATAATTATGTAGAAAAGAAGTTGGAATCCATTTGAAAAACATTTCTATATTAAATCTTTTTTAATAAAACGTGTCAAAAATTGCGATTTTTTCAAATTAAATACTTTTGAAAATTTTACTTATTTATTGAAGTAATAGAGATAAACAAAAATACAAAAAGATCTGAAAAATGCATACTTTTCCCAATTAGATTATGGAATATATCTGTCTACTAAAATATTAATCAAAATGACACTTTAAAAGAAAATATATAACTCATGAAGCGAAAGAGATAATCATATATATATTTCTATAACATATATTTTTTTACCATGAAGTCCGTGAAGTTACATTTAAAAAAAAAATTCTTTTCTTCAACAAAAACTTACCGAGTTGTCATACTTTGAATTTTATAAACATTCAGGGTTTAAAGGCACTGGAAATGTGTTTTCTCTTTTTAATGGCGTAAAGTAATGCAAATATAGATTCAATGGATCTTTCTTTGCAAGCAAAGGCATTTTACTTTATTTCCTTTACACATTCCCACGTACAAAGTATGCCAAAAATAAAACAAATAGCGGAAAACTTGTTTGTTAAAGTTATTCGGATTGACCCTTAATTTTTCCGTGAGTCAAGTAAAGTTCGAAGGTTCTTATACATTTATTGAAGTAATAGAGATAAACAAAAATTCGAAAATATCTTAAAACTGCTCACTTTATCCTACTGCATCATTCTTTGCAAGCAAAGGCATTTTACTTTCTTTCCTTTACACATTCCCACGTACAAAGTATGCCAAAAATAAAACAAATAGCGGAAAACTTGTTTGTTAAAGTTATTCGGATCGACCCTTAATTTTTCCGTGAGTCAAGTAAAGGAAAGTTAAATGATACACTAGGGTGATCACAAGAAATCAACTTTCGAATTTTTTCGGGGGGACCCCCCCCCCCCCCAAAAAAAAAAAAAGTTACCAATTGACTAGAAAATGAGATTGGCTAAGTTTCAGCTCATTTGGATAATATTAACCCGTGCCTCATTGAGGTTTAATTTTGAAAAAAACGTGATTTTTCGCAAAAAATTGCTGTTTTTCCCTCATGAAATGAATACAATTGAACCTAGAAACGTAATGCAGGTCTCATTTTATAAAAAAAAAGTTTTGCTTTTAAGAACCACACACCATTTTTTTCTAAAAATGTATAGATTTAAAAATATGCGCATTTTTCAGGACCAGACATCACCTGAATCCTAAAAATTGACTTTTTATGAAAAAGCGAAAAAAAAAAATTGTAACATTCCATTTCATCTGCTTTCCACCTTTTGCTTTTCTTTTTTTCGTTATGTGAAGTCCAATAAAGTGTTTGATTAAAAAAAATTCCAAAGAAAAGGAAAAAAATCGAATTTTAAACTGAAAGAATTTTTAAAAAAGGGAGGGCGAATGAAGTATAGAAATGAGAGCAAATAATGCTCAATTGCATTTTATTATTAAAGTTGTGTTACAAGAAAGGAGGCATAATAAAGAAAATAAATTATTTTCCCTTACAACTGTCACGTTAACCCTTTCCGGCACAAAAAAATTCTGTTCGTAAAAGGATGAAATGATTGTCTACCCCGGAATTTACAAACGTCTTTTTTAGAAATTAAAAACACATTACTTTAACCTTTCATTGTAAAAGCAAAATTTTATTAAAATATTCTTCGTGCAGTTTGTAAGTTTGGAATTAAAATTAGGTGGTCCCGACGTGGGACGCTGCGCCGGAAAGGATCTAAGTGGTAATGGTTTAGATAGGGTGGCTTATGTTGACTTTTTTTACCAAAGTATTATCTAAAAATGAAAATGCAACTTGATCCGAGTTAAGATACCAAAGGCGGTTTGTCATTTTAGCAAGTGCTTTGTCTGTAACCTATTTATCAAATTTTCTGTAGTGAACAAGTGATTTTATTATTTGCAGGTCTTGAATTGGGGGCTAAAGGGGAAGTATTGAAGCACGCTTTTACATAAATATTGATTAAAAATAAGAAAAGATCTCCGATACCTTCTTTTTCTGAATTTGTTATTGAAAGATGATCCCTGAAACAATATATTTTGAGAGAATGAATGGCCTGTGTCGCCATCCATCTGACATGATTAAAAGCACCAGGTGCTCTGAAAAAATGTCTTTTGCAGGAAGGAGTTCTATAAAAATTAAACAAAGTTGGATAAACTCTTTATAATCATCCCTGAGCTGTTAATTTTTAAAAGTTCCTGTAAGAAAATTTGAAATTTCTTCTGAATTAACTATTTATACCTAGTATTTAATCTTCAATAGCATATTTTGTATACTTACTCTGGTTTAATTTAGACCACCCAATCAGAATTGTTTTTTTTTTTAATATCTGGCTGAGGGGCAGTGATTATGCCCATTTTACAATCAAGAACAGCTTTTAGGAAAATTTCTAAATTATGGTGGCGGCATGGTAAATACAGAAGACTCTTCCTTTAACAATTGCTATAGAAAAATGCAGGTTCCTCTGAGGCGACCCGTGTTTACTGCAGTTGTATCAAAAAATATTGCCTGGATTTTACCAACTTCCTCCCACTCTTCAACTGCTGAAAATACAGCTTTCGCCTGAATTATTCCGATACTATTTTCAAGTTGAGGAACTCGTAGTAACTCTTCTTTATCCCCACAACTAATTAAAACTTTTATCCACTCTACATTTTCTTTATTCAAAAAATGGTGAAGCAGTTTCCCACCCCAGTGAACAACAGTTCTCTCTAAACGGGAATTTTAAAATCTGTTTTTGATGAGCTCAGTTTTTTGTTTACAAAACAGTTATTTGCAGAGTCGATGTCTGTGTTTAGCTAGTGGATGTATTCTAAGTCTAGCAGCTTCTCTGGCGTTCAGTTCATTTTGCGAATATTATACAATAAAATACATGAAACTTGACAATTACTTAGCTGCTTACTGTCGATGATTTGATGAGACATGTGGCCAATTTAAAAAATCTTACATTTCTGCCATCATATCAAGAGGGGGAAGGGGTTTTACGGAATATATCGCCAGTTCTAAAAATAGATAACCATAACAGATAACAAAAACAGCCTTGTAATAAAAAGAGAAATTCAGAGGTTCAACTGCAATACAAATCGAGAAGCTCTTTCTTACTAGACACAGAACTAGATAACTAATAATCAATTATAATTCGTGAAATATTTTTAAAGTTACAAAAATCGTTCACTTATTTTTGCTTATTAATATAAATAATACAAAAAAATTATCAAAAGTAATAAAATCTTTAATTTGTCATTTTTTACCTATGTTTCAAAAATGCAGAGTTTGAGGGTATGGTTCACTAGCTGTCCTGAAAAATACTAAATGTTCATTAAATATAAGTTTTCATGAGAGTAAAAGTTCAAGGCCACAACAGTTTCTATGAAATAAAACAAGAATCAGGTTTCTAAGACAAATAGTTTTCACGTAAAGAACGAAAAACGACAATTTTTTGTCAAAAATTGCAAATTTTCAAGAATTCAACCTCGATGAGACACGGGTTAGTGTTATTTATTTGAGCTGAAACTTTGCCAATCCCATTTTCTAACTAATTGGCAACTTTTAGGAGGGTCCCCCCGAAGAAAACGTTAAAAAAATTTCCCCCCATGTTGCTTGTGACCACCCTAATGATACACACATCATTTTCTATAGAATGTACTACATGATGCATTGGAATTAGAGGTCTGCACGGGCCGGAATTTCCAGGCCCGGGCCCGGCCCGGCCCGAACGAAAGCTATCTTGGCCCGGCCCGGCCCGGTGTAAAAATTGGAAGTTCGGCCCGAGCCCGGACCGGCCCGTTTGCTTTTTTACAGTTCTCGGCCCGGCCCGTACAAAAATTACTAAAAGCAGGCCCGGCCCGGACCGACACAATTTCTACAAAAAAAAATTCGTTTTTTCTCAATATACAATTAAAATACTTTTAATGAATACTACATACATATTTATGGGAATATTTTACAGTATATTTTACATTGCTATGATGTTCTCAAAACAGAAAACACACAATAGTAAACATTAACGATTACTTACAGTGTTTTAGTCATCGTATCTACAGACATTTCATAATGGAAATAAGGATTCATTAAAAGATTAATGTAGTTCAGAATAAAGGATTAAAAACATGATAACTTTTGAAGCTGTATAATAAAAAGTAGATTTGTGAAAATATTTCTCTCATTTTTAAGGCTTTTCTCAAATCCAAAGAAGCTACATTTCGACATATTTATGAATTCTTTTCTTTTCGAAACGCGTAAGATTGGCAGGTATTCTTATTCAGAAACTATGTAAATGTCGTTTTTTTCATAGATAAAAGCAATATATCTTTGTAAAAATACTGTCAAAGTTAGCGTTTTGAATCGAATTTCCGGAAGCGATAGCACAGGAAAGGAGAAAAACGTACAGTCACGTGGCAGGAATCTCTGTTATCTCTAAGTAATTTATCAAATATGGAAAAAGCTATTCGTTTCCAAATGCCTTCAATAGGCAGGTCTGTCAATTTTATGCCTTTATAGTTAAAAATTTTGTCAGAAAATGTGGTTGAAAGCTTCGCATTGTTGAGCAGTGAATATGAGAACCACCTTAAGGTATATTTCCAAAGATACTGTTAAGAGAAGTTCATTATCACTATTAATACTGCAAAACAAAATGACTGTTCCACACATCCTGAGATCGATTAAGACCAGTTCCGTCCCGACACGAGTCTGATGAAAAAAAATTAAACTCGGAATCAGACATCTTGTAACTGTACGATGCCGATCTCTACGATGGACATGTTACATTTCTGTATTGATGTTGTTAAACTCGCATCGGCTCGTGACGCACATTTATACTTCTCGAGAAAATCATATTCATTGAAAATGGCTCGTATTTTATCTGCTTCGCTTAAATTCTTATATCGGGCCGACAGGCCCGATTAATTTTTTTGCCGGCCCGGCCCGGCCCGTTTATTTTGTCTGTCGGCCCGGCCCGCGGGCCGGGCCGGGTGCGGGCCTCGGGCAAGCCCGGGCCCGTGCAGACCTCTAATTGGAATAACACATACTAATTTCGAGATATTTTAAGTAGTGTGTATTATTAAATTTATACGTTCAGTGTATATAATTTCTCACCCATAGGGAACATGATATTCAAATAATTTATGTGTTCCTGTAAAAAACATGAAATGCAATACAATTTCGAATATGGAATATCCGATAGTTATCATCCATAGCATATATTATTTTCGTGGTAATCGAAGAATAATTATAAAATATTTTAGCGGGGAAAAACAAACACTTTCCAACGTTAACATATAAAATTACTATCTTTCTCTTAAAGTTTTCGTAAATATTTTACCTGTATTCCTTATCTGCGCGGTTCAAGGCCACTTGCGTAAAGATAAATCAGCACAGACTTATATTGGAAGCTTTTATCAGTAATGTCGAAAATAAAGTCAACACGACTAATTAACCCTGTGATTGGCAATGTCAGCAGAGAAAAGTTTTGTTGATCTTTTAAATTTCTATGATTTGCTAAATTTTGACTGTTCTTCTAAGTGAAAGAAACCAGATAACATGTGAAAATATTATTTTTTTTATATATATTATTTATTTTTTCTCCATATTGGTAAAAAATAATTTTTAAAATATAAAATTAAATATTTTGTATAACGTGATAATTTTCGTATAATTTTCGTTTTCATTAGTTTTCGTCATAGGATGTAATTTGTTATTTTTATTACTTTTTCTTAATTAGCAAGTGCAATTACTTCATATACAGGGTGCCTCAATAGTCATCGATACATTTTAAAATTTAATAAAAAATCAACTAATTAACCTACGGAATTTGGAATTAATGGCTGTTCGATTTTAAAACTACCCATAGCCTATCACTATGTCTTCATTACTGTAATGGATTATTAAAAGCAGAATATATACAGTTTAACTTAAATCTAATTAACATACTTCCGAAAGCGCATTTAAATAGTACTCAATTTCCCTTCACGCGTTAAAATACAATTTAGACAGTCAAAATAAATGGTATTTAGCTCCTTATCTGGAGAATTGGATGCTTTTTACTGCTGTAAATGTTTAGCGCTATCTATGTGAAATTTTGAGATCCGATTTTTACTTACTATAACAAAACTTTCCCTCGCGAAAATTATTTTTCTCCAAACCGAACTGTATTAAATCTGTTGTTTGAATTTTTATTGACTTTATGGATGGGTAAAAGCTTTTTAGCCAAAACTGCATTTTCAAACCTTCGTTTATATTGAAACCGCACCGAAAAACTGGCGATAAAACACAATAAAATAATAAAACTTTGGATGAATCACCATAAGACAAAATAACACACGGGACGCGTTTTGGGTTGGAAATTTGAACATCCCGTCATCAGACAAAGTAAACACGTGTTCGTAAGGAAAAAGGTCGCAAATGAACAGAAAGAGTAGCGAGGCGAGTTTACAAGGAATGCGACAGGTGGCGCTAGTTGAAAGGTAAACACCAATCACAGTGGGGTACATGCAGAAGAGGAAATTGTTGCCAAAAAGAAAAGTATACAAAAGATTGACAGTAGTAAAAGTAAATAAAATATAAACAAATAAACAAATTAAAATAAGAAATGAATAAATAAATAAAATAAAATAAGTAAATTAAAAAAGAAAACTAAAAAAGAAAACACAAGAGAACATAAGAAATACAAGATTTTTTTACCTCTATAATAAAATGGAAAGACACAATAAAAGAGGGGAAAGAATTACAAAAGTAATTGACAAGCTGAAGAGAGATAGTTGTTCTTTCTTCAGCTTGGAATTTACTTTTGCAATTCTTTTCCATCTTTTCTCGTCTCTTTCCTTTTTATTGTATAAAAAGTAAAACTTTCATTTATTATGTTTTTCTTGCGTTTTCTGTAAGCCATCATTTTCAAAAAATATTGGTAGCGTACTTTTTTCGGTACAAATGTTTTTGGCGTACTAATCTGAATTAACATAATCTTCTACATGTGATTTTGGAGGAAATAGGATTTTGTTATTACATTTTTTATATAAAAAGTAATAGAGTTAATGTAAAATAAAATATCAAAAAGATTCCATTTGATTCTTATGAGTTAGATTTTCATATAATGTATTATATCAGTTTTTTTTTTTTTTCAAATATCGATTTACATGTGCAAACGAACATCCAGAATTAATTGGAAAAAAGGACTACAAATTATTGTGATTAGCATTAAAGCAGACGTCACGAAATTATAAACTGAAATCTTGTTTGTAGCCAAAAATGTCATTGAAATGCGAACTTGCTTTGAAACTTTCTTTCCGGCCAGTAAATGACAAAAGGTAACTAACCAGCTAAGCTCTGGAATGACTAAATCTGGAAACATTTTGCCTGCCGTTTAACTGCAGGTAATAAAGCGTAAATTAATAAGGAAAACGTTAAAGATAATTATTTTTCTTCAGATTTTTTTTAGGTTTGATTCTATGTTTGAGGCGAAAATAATTGATTAAGGATCAAATTCATATTTTTGAAAAGCCATCATGCGGGAATTTTCCACCTTAATGTTTATTTTACACTATACAAAATAAGACGAATAAGATGCTAATTTTTTAAATTTTTACTACTTTACAAATGTTTACAAATAATATTTAAAATAATATAGACAGATAAAATGTTTACTATCAATTAAAACAAATTTTCAACAGAAAAGCTTGATTCATCACAATCTATAATTTAATCCAACATCAAAGTAAATTGTGCAAGCCTAAGTTACACAGGATTTTTCAAAGACTTCATATGGAAATAACAATTACTTTTTTCTGGTAAAAGAAGTTTTTCCGGTTTTAAAACTCCAGCCTGGCGATATCACGGGCCATAGACGATGACATAAATAACTTTAGACAATGACACTCCAGCCGGTAATATTTACAGGAGCTAGAATTAAGAGGTTAAAAATGAATTCCTAAACAGACTTTCAAGATTTACAAATGTTTATAAAGTTCTTGCGAGAATGGTCTATAACATATTCGCCAAATGGGAATTAATCCGGGATTATTGTTTAGAAGATATAGTGTTCAGTTTCACTCACTCACACACACAGAAATCATATTTACAATACTTGCTTTACACTCTGAGTGCAAAAAGTATAAACCGTTTTGGTTTTTAAGAAAGTTTAAAGAAAATTTTAAATTTGTAATCCTTAAGCAGTTAATAAACTATTATGTTTTTGTAACGTATGTGTTAAAATTTTAGTAATGTCCATGCAAATGAAAACAATTTTGTTGGTATTTGGATAATTTATCGAGTGCTTGTGAAGTAATTACTTAGGAGAAAATGACTTTGAACAAACACATTAAACTTTTGAAATGAATTTCCACTTTAAAAGAAATTTTAACATTCTTGATCCTAAATTATAGTATTCAATTTTATTACTGCCTGGATTAAAATATGCAAGATATAAGATTATTGTTATATATGCATAATGTACTCCACAAATCTCAGTAATATAATCAAAATTTCAAGCAAAAAAACGAATATTTGCGAAATTTGAAATAAATAATTTAAATATTGCGGATACATGGACCCGATTTCATTTATTTTTGTATATATTTAAATTAAACCACTGAAAAAACGAGAAATTCTCTCAGAAACGAAAGATCCATTTAAATATAACATGCTGAAAGTAGAATATATTTTTAGTAAATACACATAAAAATATCAAGTGATAAAATATTTAATAAATGAATACATGAAATTTAAACATAGAATATAATAAATGCGAGCTATAAAAAAGCCTTTGAGCATAAGAAAAGATGGCATAAGAAAAGAACTGCAGCCATTATCTATATTATCTCCCTAGTTAAATAAATCCAAACTTTGATTAAATAAAGAAATCACCTTCGGGTGATGAAACAAAATGAGTAAATATGCACTTCCACAGAATAAAACCTTTAAACAAGTGGGAAAGTGTGATCATAGATTGCACAAAGGGTTTCGTTTAATATTCCTTTCAAAACGTCCAGTACATTTATCGCCATGGAACATCTTCAAAATTTTGGCAAACCCTTCCTAAACTATCGTAAAGCTTCAAACAGATTCGCCTTGTTATATTTCCTAATTTTGTTCGTGCTACCCCCCCCCCCGAAATGCTAATATATATCACATGATGGGTATCTGCCAAATTTAGAAAAGTACCCCCTTTGGGGGGAGGGTGAAGCGGGGTAATGGTCACCATGTTTTTTGACGCGGCTTGATGTTTAAAATTTTTGTTATGCTTTATAAGCTATATTAAAGATTCAAACAGATCGTCCAGCTATATTTCGTAAATTTGTTCGCGCCCCTCCCTCAACCCCCCCCCCCCTCGAAATGCGACACCACGCCATTCTTCTTTATACTTCATTATCATTTGATATAAAGTATCTTAAAGTTTAATACAGACCGCATTGTTAGATTTTCAATTAATGAAATTAACGCCCCCCCCCCCCCCTGCCCGAAATTTCACACGCCATTTTAAAAACTTTTTCTTATGTGTTATAAACTATCTTAAAGTTTCAAACAGATCGCCTTGTTATATTTCCTAATTTTAACAAAATCGCGTTATGTTAGTTCCACATTCCACCTCCAGGGAGCGCACTCTATTCTTAACAAAACTGTAACGGAAGGAAACTCCGTTAAACAACCCATAGGTAGATATGTTTCTCGAGGTGGTGGCGGTCTTAATAAGAAATTAAGATATTTGCTGAAATTACTATTCGGAAATGGTGGTAACTAAACTTTAGACAATTTTATATTAAATAAGTGGCATATATATCAGGATTCCATTCAAAAAAGGCACCTAAATCGGTCAGAAACACTAATTTTTTAAATAGAAATCTAGTGCCCTTCTCCTTCCCGGAATTTCACGTGTCATTCTTTTTTACTCTTTATCTTATGTGTTATAAAATATCTTAAAGTTTCAAACAGATCGATTTGTTAGATTTCCTAGTTTTAACAAAATCGCGTTATGTTAGTTCTACATTCCACCACCAGGGAATGCACTCTATTCGGGATGGTGGCGTTCTTAAACAAGAATTTAAAACATTTGCTGCGGTAACAAACGCTAAGATTTTAAAAATAATTCTACCCCCCCCCCCTCTTCGAAATATCACACTCCATTTTTTTTTTTTACACTTTTTCTTATGTGTTATAAACTATCTGAAAGTTTCAAACAGATCGAGTGGTGGTCTTAACCAATAATTCAAGATATTTCCTGAAATTACTATTCGAAAATAGAGGTATGAATACTTGTAAACTTTCTGATGATGAATGAGTTATACATATCTCATAGCGCTGTTCAAAAACCCGACGCAAATTATTAGATTTTCTAATTTAAGTTATTCCGTGGTTAAAAATGCACGTGTCTCCATTTTAATCGACGCATTTGATAGCAATAAGCCTATTAATTAAATAATAATTAATATTTCACATTGTAATTAAGATAGGACTTATAAATGGGTATCAATAAAATCAGCGAGAAATTTCACTTCGGATTGCCAAAAAATTTAATCAAAAAATTTAATATTTAAAAAGTTAAAATTTCGTATTAAATATGCTACTATAGTAAACCGCAGCATCGTTATGTCTCCTTGTGAAATCTTGTTTCCTTGTCTCTCCAATTAAAGAAATTAATTTTTTATCGATCGATTTTTAGCTGATATTTTAACTTATACACAGCGCAGAAATGTGAACTTTATACCAAATGACAGTAGATTTTTTTCCTCGTCTATCTATACCATTTACAAATTTCTCCTACCAATATTTTGTGATATGCGATTTCGCTTTAAAATATCCACTTCATTTTTCGGCTTAATTTCCTACCTGGTGCATCTACAGATTTTATTGGCAACCCTTAGGAGAAACTTCGAAGATTTGGAGAATGTCCGTTTGAACCTGCGTTATAAAGGTGGATTGGTAAATTTAGAAGTTAATTAGCCAGTAATTCGGTTAATTACCGACTTTTTCATAATTTTATGATTTGTTGTTTGATGTGAGGTGTTCAGCTATAAGTACCCAAAATTTCAATTCTCTAACATGTATAGTTTCTGGGAACGGGATCTGTGACGGACAGACAGACAGACAAAGGAGTGAGACGAATAAAGTTTCGTCAGATGAACGAAACCCTAAAAATGCTTTACATTCGAACTTTTTTTCTGGATTCGTTTTAAAGGCATTAGTGAAATTATTTGGAAACTTTCTACGTTTTCTGGCATTATATTGAAACATTATTTGTTGATTGAGATTTTTATAGAATTCAAAAAAGGCAATAATGGTCCAAAATTGTGTGTTTATTATGCAAAAGAGGATATGTATATTGAACAAGTTTTGCGTACATATTTAATTAGGTTTTAAATAGCATTTTATATTGTAGCAAAGAAATAATTATTTTTACTGCATGTATTGAAAGCTTCTATAAACAAATCTTGACCTTTTAAAAATCATCAATAAAAGTCAAATTTATAGTAAAAAAGAAGCATCATGCCGATGTATTGGATAAAGTAATCATTGGATTGATATGTAATTTTTACATAGGAAAATATATATGATCAAAGCAAAAGCGACGGACGTCGTATTGTAATTTTATTTAGGAAAATGCACTTACGAAAGTACACAAAGTAACTATTTTCTATTTTAATTGAAACAAGCAAGTTAAAACTAAAAACATATATTTAGGGATTGTGTTTTAAAAGATCCTTTTCATATCGAAAAAAAAAAAAAAAAAAAAAAAAAAAAAAAACACTGGGCTATTGCATGGTGAAAACAATCTGCACGATGCTTGACAAAACAATACAATCTGAATTTCTTGCATATAAACAACATAACAGTGAAATGAAAAAGAAAATATTTCAATGTATATTTATTGTTCACTTTATCATTTAATGAGAAATTTAGACGAATTCCCCATGTGCATTTTATTTAACCTTTTATATCCCAAATTATGAATTCATGAAAATTTCATCTTCTAAAGCATTTTTCATGAATTGTCGAAACTACGTTAGAAGATTTACATAATAATTTAATAAATTTTAGAAGGATTTTGCCAATTAAAATTAATTAATTAAATCTTAATTTATAGCGATTTAGTACAATATTTATAATTCCAATCAAATATTTTATTTGCAATATTTTTTTGTCTTTTATAGAATTAAGAAATGTACAAATATAAAAGTCTACAATAGAAATACAAAAATATTTCCCAACTGAAACTTTTCTCCCACAATATTTCAACATCAAGACAGCTGAAAACTTACAAATGAAAAAGAGATCATCCTTTTAAAAATAATTTTGTTTTTTGTAACCAATAATGCTTTTGGTAGATGTTAAAGTAAGGTATCTATAACTCATTCTAAACTGTATTACTTCTAATCGATGTATTAAATTAATTTTATAACAAGTTATTTTAATGGCACGTTACAGTACCGTCAGGGTATAAATGGATAAGAACCAACGATTACAAAGACACTAGATTCCCGTGAATGTAAGAAATATTGATTTTCTACATTCACGGACGTAGTAAAATTACATCGTAATTATTTAGTGTTTTTATATATAAATATTGCCTCTTCTTCTCATAAAATGGCAAAATTTGTATGGTGAAAAAAATCAGGAGAATGTTTGCCTCAAAAGAATGCAGCGTTCCATTGTTAAAAAGACATCACTCCAAGCTGCAGCGTCATTTATGTGTAGAAACAAATTTTTGTGTCTGTAGTCTGGCAACATACCTAGAATAAACGTTTCTTTTCAAAATTTTTTAATTCAGATGTTCATCTCAGAGCAAAAAGTTACTGGGTAGTTTATGTTGTAAAAATAAACAACATGTTTTTGTTTTTTTTATGTTTGAGAAACATGTTGTAAATGACTATCAGGTATAAAAGTTCTTTACAAGGACATATTTAAAAGTAAAGATGCTGTTAAAATATAATTATAATATTAAAAGAGTGAACATGGAAATATAAAATCAATAATGAAGAAATATGCCATATTTGAAAGTAAACAAATATTACAAGGAAGTAAAAATTAAAAAAAAAAATATCAATATTGAGTTCATTA
The DNA here is from genome assembly GCA_963932465.1 of Maratus speciosus. Lineage (NCBI taxonomy): Eukaryota > Metazoa > Arthropoda > Arachnida > Araneae > Salticidae > Maratus > Maratus speciosus. The sequence goes on along the minus strand of OZ010793.1, from coordinate 190,781,259 downwards.
ACCAGTTGCAGCTGATTTTTAAAAGTTTTATGTTCTATTAACTGTAAAGTTATAGGTTACCTTTTTTATCACCGCGTAGCCAGTCTGTAACATACCCAAAAGTCAATGTTACTTATAAAGGTGACTTTGTAAGACAATTTTATTTATTACTGCTCTTTCCCATTCACGGCAATTAAAGTAAATTGTTCATAGAATTCTTAACAGACGGCTATATTAAGTTAATTTCTCATGACAAAGTTTTATGTACCATTTCAGCAGTTTCCGATCGTTATTGCTAAAATGAACGTTGTTATATTTAGAAAATTACAAAGGCTAGACACATCTAAAAAATAGGCTTTTTACAAAATTAAGCTAGTATATTTTACAATTTTGTACTAGAAAATTGACAAAATGTATGTAAAGTGTGGAATTTTCTGTATATTTCATTTGTAAAAAATATACCTTTATGTCAATATTGTTATTTTTTATGTTCCAAAGCTTTATTATTCTTTACGTGCTTAAAAGAATGTATTCTAACATCTGAGTAAATATTTTTCAAATCGGAGTTGTTGAATCACAATGAGATAAAAACTCCTCAGCAAAGCACTCTGTATTTAACTATAAAAACGGACAGATTATTTCTATACTTATATGATCAATAGTCATCTGGCAGCTTGAATTAATGTTCTATCAAATATCTAAAAAAAATTAATGAAACGTCCTCAAACTTCAAAGATGCTGTGAAATGGTTTGGTTTAACTTTTTATAAGAAGGTTTAGTCACAAAAGCAATTAGGACTAAACACTAAAACAAATATAGAAAACAAGTAAAATTTCGAACCACAGTAACTCTGTAACATAAAATAATAAAGTGATAGGTACCTGTAGCAAATGTCAATGCTTATCTTATAAAATATTTATATACAATTCGGTAAAAATGGCATATAAATTCAGGAAGATATAAATGTTTCTTTAAAAAATTTAAAAAAATATATTAGCACGTTTTTGTTCATAGCATTCAGAGTTTTTGTCACCATTTGTAGAAAGTTTGTCAATATGTAAATTTGTCAAGAATCGATCAAAGTGCAATATAACATATAACATTGCAACACTTTATAACATTACATTGCAATTAGAAAATAAATATACTAAATACTAATGAGCAGTATAAATTGCAATTACGCATAGCAAACGATACTATTACTATTTTCATAATATGGTAGTTACATACAGTGCGTGTAAAAAATTTAAGGACAGCAAAAAATATAAACTTTTTGATAAATTTCAAATCAGATGAAAAAAAGCTTTACTATAATGTGTATCATAAAGTTGAAAGCTAATAAAGATGTAAAAAAAAATTCATCATGAGTATTGTATTACGAAATTAAAGTAATTGCTTAAAAGACACTATTTCTGTTTGTGTAAAAAATTCACGACAGCAAAATAAAAATAATACAGTAACAAAGACAAAATGGCATATTATGCAACCACCATTAAGTTAAATAACTGCAACTATTCTATCATTCTTGTATATTATTGATTTTTGGCACAGTTCGAGACTGGTTTTGTACAATTCATCTTCATTGAGTTCTGAAGCTGAGGGAAAATGTCTTCCATTTTTATAATTTCCTCTTGCTAGATCTCACCATAAGTTCTCGATAGGGTTTACATCGGTGTCATCATTGTACATCATTTCATCGGTGTACTGGGACACTTTTAAATCTACTGGGTAAACATTCATCGTCGTGTGCACTGCTAATTGCCTAAATCGCATCGATTTCTCGCTATAAATTCTTTGTGAGAGCCTTTTAATGGTATCTATATTAAAAACAACAAGAATGAAAAATCATGCGTACAGCATAGACTATGTAACACTTTCAAACACATTCATAATACCGTAATAAAATTTTATAGATTCTTATGGTCAAAGATAGACATCTTTCTCCTTAAAAAAACAATTTGTAACAACATATCATGAAACAACACGAACAATTTGGAAAACACAATAATGCATTTGAAAGCACTAATTCTGCTATTACAATGAATAGTTAGAAAATTATACATTTTCTGTACAGCCCTGTATATGATTTATTGATATGTATGTGTATATACTATACAGTGTGCTAAAAAGTTAGTTCATTTAAACGCATAGCACAGTTCAAAATTTCCATTCAGCAATTTTCATCAATAAACGGATGTTGTTGAAAACTTTTGTACACGCCAGAATTGGATTTACAGAATTTATGCACATCAAGTAAAATTTAAATTATAATAAAATTTACAAATGCAGAGCACAACTGAAAACGCACTTCCAGCAATTCCTCTTCATAGGCTTCAATAGTTTTTTTTTTTTTTTTTTTTTTTTTTTTTTTTTTTTTTTTTACTGTTCATTATCTTCTGTAGCTATATCCTTTTGGGTGTTGCTGTAAATAAACAATCAATTCCATGCGCAGTATGCTCTACAATAAGAACGTTGTAGTACATTTTTGTGGTAAATATCAAGTTCAATTTGTTTAAAATAGTTTTATATGATTTTTGCACTTAGACCATAATTAAACGGAATTGTTTTGAGTTGCCCTGTCAATGAACCATAAATGGTACAAACTTCATTTTCAATACCGAACATGCTATAGTGATACCATCAACATATATCCATTTCATGGTAATCGAACTATATTTACGTAAGTTAGAGTACGGACAGAAAAACCGAATTCATAAACACTTTTCAACTGCGCTGGGAAGTGTTAAAAATGTAACGTTACTAAAATTGTTAATATTTGACGCACATCTACATTGCACAGAAAATTATTAAATATTAACTACCTTTTTATTTCCCTCAGCCAGACTTTCTGCATTTCGTAATAGGGATTATGTAAATGATTTTTTATAGACTATTAAATCCTGTTGCTAGGTAACAGACAAAAGAAAAATAATGAAATCTGTATCATCTGAAATAAGTAAAATGATAGAGCACAATGTTCTTTATTATTGTAAAACATGTATAAAGTTCTATCAAATCCTGTTGCTAGGTAACAGACAAAAGAAAAATAATGAAATCTGTATCATCTGAAATAAGTAAAATGATAGAGCAAAATGTTCTTTATTATTGTAAAACATGTATAAAGTTCTATCAAAACTCATACGCCTAATTTAAAAAATCTTCCAAATATGTTGACTAAATCCCAAAATAATAGTTAGTAATTTATAACCCTTAATTTGTAATTTCAGCATCATAAATACATTAATCAAATTCTGCCTTTTCTTTCATCAAATGGAAATTCGAAAATCGTCTCAACTGCCATAGAATAGCATTATTGTGCAAAATAAAATTATCTATATATTCTGAACGAATGAGCCAAAAACTATAAAGCTGAATCCGGTGACATCCCCAACATGCATCCTTAATTTAAGCTAATCGGATGCTTTTTACGGCAGTTATTGCGGAACAGACAAAATAACAAACTAATAGACGGAAAACAAAAACATTCCGTATCTCCACAGTAAGCCTTCACTGACGTTTCGGCAATAAGATTATCCGCTATTTATGATTAGCAGATTTTCTGGAACTTAAAAAAAGTAAGTAACCCTATTGTCGTTTTAATTATCGTCAAAAAAATATTACAATTTTCAATTATTTTTTTCCGGGTACTATATATATATATAAATTTATTTATTTATTCGATTTTGATATTTTCAAAAGTATGTTCATATAATATAAAAGTATTTAAATAAATTATAAAATATACTTTCGAAATACAATAGGATTTATTATCTTACCTTTCTCACGCGGATATATCGCCCTTTCTCTCCTGAATACCGAAAACTTTTTTAAACATATTTTTTAAGTAACCAAAATAAAATTATGGACATATATATGTAAATGTGCAAAGACAGGTAATTTAAACCCCAAATTACTATTTTTCTAACGAAAACGGAAATATGAGTATGTAATAAAATTTTGGAGACAAATAATAAACAGCTTCTTGTAGGTTATGAACATTACTAATTTTTAATACTATCGGTTATGTCATCCTTGAGCATGTATCGTTCTTATTTTTTGTCTTCCGTACCAGTGATCTAACGAGCAGTTACTGTAATATATTTGAAAAGCAAAATTAACTATGTTAGCAATGGTATACCGACCGATGTTTTTAGAGAAAGCGAAACTCGGAGAAAGATTTATTCAGAAAACCTTCACTTCTAAATTGAAATGCAATTGGCGTCCAAAAACAAACTCGCATTAATACATATTCGTGTTAAACGTATAAGGATGTTAGTTTAATAATAAAGGTGAATCCATCAAGCAATAAATTATTTAATTAAATATTAAAAAACTTAACATTCAAAAACAAAATAAAATAATCTGTGAATAAAATTAAAAGTATCTATTATTATGAAAACGCAATTGAGGATTTTTTTAATCAGTTAATTGAACTTCACCATCACATGAATAAATGCACGAGCATGATTTATAGTCCATCCAAATCATCAATTAAAGCATTAAAATTAATTTTCGTCCTTGCGGCGCCATGGAATAGAAAGTAATTTAAAAAGAATTTGTCGTGAATTCTAATTTTCTCTTTGAGTCGGTTAGCGATACCAAACAATAAATGACATTTCAGAGTATATTGTAATGCAGCGTATTTTCTCACCACTCTAATTTGACTTAATATTAATATTCTCTTTAACGCAAAAAATAAATTTATCTTCTTGTTGACATATTTTAGTTTAGAGTAAAAATAAGGCTATCTTGTGGTAATCTTATATCTTATCTTATGTTATTTTTTTTTTCGTTTTAATTTACTCTGTGAAATCAATTGTCCTACCAGTAGTTATGTTAAATTATTGTAGCAAATAAATGATATTTTTTAAGAAAAAAATAATGCATTCTTGAAAGTTATTTAAAAATATATTTTTCCTCTATTTTATGACGCAAAAATTTTAGTTATGCAATTTTTAGAAGCGATATGTGAGGCAAATGAAAACTATAATACAGATCGCGTACATAAAAAAAGAAAGAAGCAGCTTGTGTCTGGCACTCGCTGAGAAGTGTACCACCATTTTTGACGAAGACAGAACAGTCCGTAGTGAAGTAGGTGGGCTTTTTCCTAAAAACGCATAATCAGATGAAGCATGAGATATTTGTTAATTTTTTTTCAGGCACGTGGAGCTTTGGACATTCTCCACACTGGACATACACCCTTAGTGACAGACCTCAGATCCCCAATACTAAAACTAAAGATCCGATACAAGATAAAACAAGATAAATGAATCATAAAATATAAAGAATGTTTTAAATTTTTAAATGTTTGTTGCTCCTCCACACGTTAATGGAAGTTGCACAGATATAAACGTTGCTCAGTTTTAAGCATAGACTGCCACTAGTGGTATCAAAAAAGATTTTGATAAAATGATTCAGAGGTTCCAAAGTAACCGCTATTTTAGAACATTTTAGAATATCACATCTTTTTTAAATATAATTTTTTTAGAAACTGCTTTGTGTGAGAATTTTATTTCTTAAACTACAGTCTTGTCAAATTTGGTGTTCAGATTAACAATTACAAAAACATTTAAAACCCAAAAAACCTTAACATTAGTCTAGAAACGTAATTTAAAACACTTCCAGGACGTTTTCTGCACATTTATTTTGTAGTTGCTCTTTTGCTCTTCGTGAGAGTTTACATCTAAAAAGTAATTACCACGCCAAATGTCAAGTTTTTAAATCTAGGAGTATCATAAAAAACTAAATTTTATAAATTCTTCACTCCATTTTAGAGGTATGCGCATAAAATCTAGCATATATTTATGCAGAGTCTGTCACAAACATTTTGCCACCATTATATTTTATTGGTTCCCTAATAATTTTCGCTATAAATAAACAAAAAAAGTTTCTTCTTTTCATATTAGTATAGCTGTGGCTAAAATATGCTAAAATACTTTATTGACCTATCCCGAAAGGCATGGTGACGTCACGGCGACGTCGTTGTGAAGTCACACTGTGATTTTGTGACCGTCAATGTGACGTCACGTGACGTCGATGTGACGTCATAGTGACTAGAATGCGAGGTCGTTATGGCCGTTTTAGAGGTCGTTTGTGACGTCACATTGTGACCACTCTGGGAAGTCACGGTGTGACAAATTTGTGAAAAGTGTGTCATTTGTGACTATTTTGGCATTAACTTTGTGACGAACCTGGGACGACAGCGACAATGCTTTGACGTCACACTGTGACTAATTTGTGAAATATGTGTCATTTGTGACGAACTTGTCATAAACAATGTGATGATTTCAAATGAAAATCAAATTTCAAATTAATTGCTTAAAAGGGCAAAGGCCAACATAGAGAAAAAGATTCCAAGCCGGGACTCGAATCCGGGCCATCAGTGTAGCGCACTGACATTCTACCGACTAAACCACATGGAACGAGACCCAGCCTGGAAAATTTCTTATAGTATATGTTTGAAAGGCTACAAACGCAGCACAAGATGGAATATTTATCGTGAGGCGCCAACATCGGTTAAACACGAAACTTAATTAAATCCAGCATCGATTCAAACTATATGAATACTTGGAAATTTTTCCATAGAGAACCATTCGCCTTGCATACAATATTTCAAATGAAAATCAAATATGAAATTAATTGCTTAAAATGCAATTTTAATTTGAAATTTGATTTTCATTTGAAATATGCAAGGCGAATGTTTCTCTCTGGAAAAATTTCCAAGTATTTATATAGTTTGAATCGCTGCTGGATTTAATTAAGTTTCGTGTTTGCCCCATGTCGGTGGCTCATGATAAATATTCCATCTTGTGCTGAGTTTATAGCCTTGCCAACATGTAATAGTAAGACATTTTTCCAGGCTGGGTCTCGTTCCATGTGGTTTAGTCGGTAGAATGTCAGTGCGCTATACTGATGGCCCGGATTCAAGTACCGTTATGGATTTTTTTTTTTCTTTATGTTGGCTTTTTCGCCTTTTAAGCAATCAATTTGAAATTTGATTTCCATTTGAAATATTCTTTGCAAGGCGAATGTTTCTCTCTGGAAAAATTTCCAAGCATTAATACTGTGATGATTCTTGTTATAAACACTGTGATGAATTTTAAAATAAAGTTTTGTTTGAAATATACAATATTATCTTTTTACCGTACTTTTTTAGCAAAGTATCGCTATTTTGGAGTCCTATTCTTCTAAAATACTTTTAATTTTTACTCTGAAAAAAAAACAATGCTTATCAACTGGCATCCTTTTTTATTAAGTTCTAAGCTTGATCTTGAGTTCAAGCTTTATATTAAGAATGTGTAAGTTTTTATGTGTTGTGATTTGTTATTATTTTATTAAATACGAACATGGAGTCTAACGGATATTAATATATTTCCTATTTAAAGAAGAATAAGATAAACCACATTTATTTAATTTTTTTATTCCCGTGTATATTGTATTTTGTTAATATGAGCTAAATAGATTTGGTATGATGTATAGGAAATGACTGATCTGGGAAATAGAAAAAACAAGTAAGAAAAATCATGCGTTAAGCACAGATTATAAAGCACTTTCCAACGCTTCCTGAATGCTTTAACTAGACATCGTAATTTAAGGAAATTACGTAAATAAGATAACTAAGTAAATATTTTAGAAAACGCATAAAACATTTGAAAAACTGATTTCAGCAGTTACCGTCCATAGCCAAATATGTTTTCCAATTCTTTTGAATAGCCCTGTATTTAATCTGTAGGTTGATATATACTAGTATATAATGTGAAAATTTAGTTTAGCAAGAAAACGCATAACAGGTTGAAATTCTCATTCAGCAATTTATACTAATATATAAAAACATACTTGAATACTTTTGTACAACCCTGTAGTTTACTTAGAATCTTTATTACACGCCACTATTTAGTTAAAATTTAATTCAAATTAAAACACTCTTAAAACTGCTGAAATCACATTTCCAGAAATTATAATTTATAGACGGCCATATATCCATTTCCTTGCGTGACCCTGTGTATCATTTTATCCATATTCTACAAACATTTCTTAGTAAATTAAATGCAGTTCCACATAAAAATCCATAACTCATCTAAAAAACACCTTTAAGCAATTTGCGCCCATACCCCTTAACTCTTACGTATACTTTTGTGTAGCCCTGTATATGAATTATAGCTTTTATATACACCATATACTATACATAAATATAGAGAATCATAAAAGCGCATATTATAATTAAAAATGCATTTCCAGCAATTATCGCTAATGAACAGTACAATATCAACTTTTATAAATATCATAAATTATAAATATTTTTTTAATAAATATTATAAATATCAAATTAAAAAAGTATAGTAAAGCAGTTTAATCTATAAACTTGTTATCAGGCATAAAAAACACATAAAAAACACTTTATTTCAATGCTTAAATGTCATATTTTATTTTTTAATGCGAAGTATCGAACGTGTATCGAAAACGTAGAAAATGAGTTCACAATCGATGAAAATTTAATAACTGATTCTCAATGTCTACAATTAAATGTTTGATTAAAATCACGAACAGTAAAAACGAGTTTACATACAATTAAAAAAAATAAATATACCAATTTCAAAAACACTAAATAATTAGTATTTATAATTGTACTATTAAACAACAACAAAGTACAATAGATGAATTAAATGTATTATTAGATTTAACAATTTCTCAAAAATCTCTCCATATGTTACAAGGAATTCCTATTATTTTATAATTTTGGCAAATGTTAAATCTGAAAACATTGATATGAAGATTTAGGATCTTAAATAATAATTTAAAATATTATTAGCAATGAAAAAAAATCTTTCAAAAGTTTCAAAACTATAGTATGTAAAACGACATTTCCCATTCAGTATAATGTTAATTTCTAATCTGAAAAACAATACCAGATCAGTCTCTTTCTATAGGTATAATATAAAACTATTTAACTCATCTCACCAAATATACAAAACAAGAATAAACAATTTAAATTAAATAAGACCTACTTTTTAAGCTCCATAAATTAATTATTAATATCCGTGTGTATCCGAAAATGGTGACGTCTATTTCTTCCATTAAAAAAAGCACACGCAAAAGCTTACATTTTAGACTAGTAACTTACCGCATCTGTTAGAACAAAAAGTTCTCTGTTTACCCTACGGTATCGTGGCAGACGATTTTGGGCAGGTGGATTTGGAACTTACATGTGCAATCATTTTATGAGACTGTCTGTATTTAAATTTTTGTATTTGAAGAATTTTCCAATGTATTTTACCTTTTCTTTTTATAAGTTTTAACATCCCACCCTCCCTTTTTCTAAGTAAAGATTGTTTCACACATAATAAATACAAAATATCTTCTTAAAAAATAATCAGATATAAATAAATATCGAGGATAAAAAAATTTTCTTCGTCAACCGTCATTCTTTTTATGTTAATTTCCTGTAGAATAAAGCTTTTTTTTAGTGTCATATCTCTAAAACACAAATTTGAAATACGAATAATAAATTATATCATGGGTTTTGCATAAATTTTGTATTTTTTTTTTATTCGGAAAATGCTAATTTTATTTTAAAAGCCTGAAAGAAGTGGATTAAAAAAAAAAAAAAAAAAAAAGTTACTTAAAATAGGTACACTAACAGGAAAAAATATGACTTGAATGCAAATTATAAAGCAAGAAATGTATGTATGACTAAACTCTGAAGACTCTTTCTACGTGCTCATTAAAAGCTGCAGACTTAACTATAATAGAAAGTTTTTAGTTTGAAGCCACAAAAGTGTTCCGAATACCAGTGGTCGGTAAAAATAAATTAAAAATTTTCCTTCCTGCAAACTAAATATGTAAAGTGTATATATTTAATATTCCTAATTCTAAATATGTTATTCAAATTGCTGCAGCACGTACCATTTTTCTGAGAAACACTTTTATAATAATAAGAATAAGAGAAGGATTATTAAATTAAATTGCAATACTAGATAAAATTGAAATCAGGAAAAAAGTATACTTTCACTCTCTTAGATATCAAATTGATAAAATATAGCATGAAAATCTAGTTTGTTGATACTTGTACCGTGCATTTTCCTTTATATGCCCCCCCCCCCCCACCATCTTTTCGTGTCTGAATTTACTATTTGCTATCCACTAATATATTTTTATTCCTTATGCCGCTGTAACTCGGGTCTTTTTAAAACATTTCTCTTCATTTTCAAAGATTTTTGAAGTTCATATTTTTCTCACTCTGTGAACTACAATATGGGGGGATTTTTTTTGTGTGTGTGACGTGACCTACGTTACATGCAGTGACATAATAATTCTTTTTTATTGCCAGAAAAATAATTTTTGTAATTTTTTAAAGTTTTCTAAGAAGTTCACATCTCAGTCACAATGTGACATCGGTCACAGATGTGACGTGACCACTGTGACCATGCATGCTATGAGGGATATATGTGCTACCTTAAATTTATCGAATCTAACAAAAAAGATATATATGTGTAATAAATGTATATATTTATTATTCTATATATATTATAATACAGAATACTATATAATAACAAACATAATACAAAATACGTCATAATATAATACAAAATTGCGAAAATTGTAAAATTGTAAATTACCACGTTTTCAGCTGAAGTAAAATATCTGAATAAATAGATCGATTTAGTGAATAAAAGATTCCGTCTATAATCACTGTAATATTAGCTTTTTATATATTGTTAGAGGATATCCTTAACAAAAAATAAATGCGTTTTTCCCTTTAAAAAATGTTAACACACTTTGCTTAGCACAAAACCAAACGACATTGCCAAAGGCTATGTAGGCTAGCATTTGTTAAAAGTAAAGTTGTTCACTGCTGTTCTGTCATTTTTTATAGACGCAACATATTAGAGCTGCTGTCTTGTAACATACCTTGAGGATATGTCTTTTGTAACTCTTTCATTACCAAACGTATGCTTTGGGACAATTCCTATTTAGTGGCATTTGTAACTTTCAGGACCAAAATTTTAGATTTTAGTTTCGTAGAATATAGTTGAAAACATTGTAGTTAGACAAACGATATTTTTATCGATTACAACGATATTTTTATCTTTTTACTACTATGGCTGTTCTTAAGACGAAGAAAGTATGAGTATAAATAGCATGTAAATAAATTATTGCTTATCTCAATCACCCTAATTTAACATTTAAATAAATAAAATTTAATATAGTTTTGTATATTAAGACCATGGAAGCTTGAAACTTAATTGGGTTATATTTATTTAAATTATTATAACAAAATAAAATACACTTTAATAAATTTTTGCCCGATCCCATAATTTATTTGAACTATTTGAATTTTCCTGTACCCGTTTTACAACTGATGCATACTCTATTAAAGAAACATTATGTAGTACATAAGAGAAATTTGTGGCAGCCTAAGTTTTTTATGAATGTTAGAACGTAGATAGTCAAACAAGTAGAAAAACAAACCTATTTTTTTTTAATTGCGTTCTAATCTTGTTATAAATAGAGTTGTTTTAAATACTGAAACAAACATTGCTCTAAAATCAACTCTTGGTGTTTAATTTGTAATATTGATGCCGTATAGTTTGTAATTTGGACTTTAAAATTGAATTGTATAAATTGATGAATATAGATCATATATAAAGAAAGTAAAACATTTTTATTAAACAAAAATACTAAATATATAGTCCTAATAAATATATAAAAATTGATTTTATACTTATTAGAAGAGTGAAAATACACCAAAAATTATTTCCTGTATTAGTAGAAATACATCATTATAGAAACAAAATATATTTGAGGCATATTGGCTTTAAGAAAATTAAATTAAGAATTTTTCGCTCAACGGCCAGGTCTACAATTTCTTAAAATACCGAGTGCCATTCACAATTGAATTAAATTGCATAGATATGCACTCTTAGAGTTTAAAAACAGATTCAGGTTTTATGTAGGAGTTGCAAAAATATGTAATTCTCTTTTTTTTTCTTTTTGATTAATCAACAAGAACGAAAAATCAAGGATCCCGGCATAGATTATGAAACAATTTTGAAACTATAGGAATATTGTTATGAACTTTTTGTTCATAAAACAAAATACTAAGTATAAATAAACATTTAAAATAAACACAACGCAATAAAAATTAATTTTAGACAATTGTCTTCCACATCCGATAATGTGTGCAAATTATTGCGAGAAATCGTTTTTGTCATATTCACACCTCGTAATACATTAGAGTTGCATAAAAGTTATTTAAAAGTTAAGTTAGAGTTAAATACTCTGTAAAGTCTGAGGATTTAAAATTTAGATCCTCTCACTTTGGATGCATTACTTCCGTTGATTATCTCATTTTAAACAATGATACATTAATTTGAAACAATTTGTATTTCATCAACATAGCGTAGAGCAGATGTCGACAAGTAATGTTAAGTTGGGTTCGAATATTTTTGAAACTTTTTATCGAGTTAAAGAGTAAAAAAAACAAGTAAGTAATATAAGTACTTATTACTTTAATGCATATCATATAAAATAGAAAAGTCAGGTAATCGTTACGCAAAATTATTAATACACAGAATAAAAATTGAATTTATGCGATATTTGGAAGTGACATATAAACGATAAAAACACATTTCTGATAACAGCAAAATTGTAGTGAAAATAATAGGAACTATTGACGCAGAAAATCTGGTTTTTGAAGCGAATGTAGCGATCTCATCCTACTCTATAAGTGTAAAATACAGTGTACATAATATGCAACTTATATTTGCATATTCGTTTAAATATTAAAAAAAAATTAACTTTCAGAAGGGCATTCAGAAAATACTGAATTTCATGTACATCTATTTATTTTTTACTGGTAATAAACATTTTTAACTTTTATTATTATAGTGTTTAATTAAATTTTGTATTATTATTTTATGGTATCATGTAGGGGGGAGGGATGTGTGGCACTTGATATATCGCTATCATTTTTGATCAAACAAAAATTTACTTTTTCAGTAACTTTTTCTTTACATCTGTTACCTTATTTTTTTAGTCTGATTTCTTATGTATATGAAAATACAAAGTTATTATTAAAACAAATGAATGATTATAAAATCATTTCATTACATAACATGGAGCCTAACGTTCGCTATTAATAATCTCCTACCATATACGTATAAAATTCGTAGTTAGAGAAAGCAGATTCAAAATTGTGCTTGTTATTTTAATAGTAAAAAATGGGGAAGAAAGTTGTCCACATATTTTGTTGTTGAAGTGCAAGAAGGCAATATTACTGTCTAATGCATTGTGTAACAAACAGCTCTTATTAAATACTTTTAAGTAATAAGTATTTCTTTAAAATGTTATTTAATATAAAGTTTTTTCTTATATAGCAGCGATATTTTATGAATGTCTTCTCTTCATTTCATTTAGTAAAGTATGCGAATAAAAAATGTACAGTCGTGGAAAAAAAAGGGAACACCCCTTACAAACTCTGCAAAAATAATCGTAGAAGAAAGTTACTGGTACCAGACGATTGGTAATAAAGTATACTTTTAAATGATGTATATAAAATTTGTTTAGGGGGCCATCTACATATTAAAAAGAACCATAACTTTGTTTTTTTTTCAATAGTAGTACACAATTCTGACAGCATATATGAACTCTACACCATTCAATTAGACTAACAAAAATTTTTATGCAATTCGTACGATAAGTTTCCGAGAAATTAATTGTTTAAAAACGGACGTATTTTAGGGGCTGTATCCAAATTGAAGTTCAGTACTCGATTATTGACCGAGAGAGCTCCCTTCTTGATCAGATCATCTTAAGTGCCCCTCAAGAAGTCACTGAAGACTGCTATATTACAGGTTAGCATAAGAAATTTCAAAATATCTTGTCACTTCTATCATACACCATCTTAACCCATCTTAACCCATATCTTAACCCATCATTTTGCCGTTTTTTCAGCATAATTTGAAAACTAGTTAGAAGAAAAATGTCAAATTTTGAATTTCCATAAAGCAGGAGTTAATAAATCTAAATCCATCAAAAAAATTGTAGGTTTCAATTCATAATTTTTTCAAATATTAATTTCATAATTCTTAATTCACATCATAAAATTATAAAATTGCAAATTCAACGTATTTATGTTTGGTTATTTTAGTATTATTGCTAGACAAAAAATTAGCACATTAGGAGTATAATTTCTGGAGATATTAATGAAAATATGAAAATGTAATTTAACACTAAAAGCACTAAATTTTGATTGTTTATAATTCTAAAACTTATCATTTAAATGACCCGAAATTTGTTGTCTAGGAATACATTGAACCGAAGATCTGAAATAGCTCATAAAAGTGGGTATTGCCGTTAAAAAAAATGAAATTTAGGCTCGTTTTAATATGTAGATGGCACCCTAAGCAAATTTTATATAATTCATTTAAAAGTAGACTTTATTTCCAATCGTTTGTTATCAGTAACTTTCTTCAACGATAACTTGTTGAGTAGTTAGTAGGAGGTATTTACTTTTTTTTCCAGGACTGTACAACCATATTTGTATATCACTGCAAAAGTATAAAAAGAAAAACAAGTGGGTAAATGTGATCACAAATAGCACATAGGGTTTCGTTTAATATTCCTTTCAAAACACGTTAACCTTTTGCAAAATCTGCTAGTTCTACATTTCGCAACCAGGGACGCACTCTATTCTAAACAAATCTCTATCCGAACGAAAACGTTTTATAAACTATCCGTAGATATATTTATTAGTCGAAGGTATCGGGCCTATAGCACCCGAGATAGGTAGGCGCCCCTGGCGTTAAAAATTGGAACTAAAATATGTACGGCTATGGTGCATAATATGAAAGTGTGGTCAAAGGAGTATCGGCAAAAGTTAAAAAAGTGCTTAAAATACAGAAGTTAGTGCCCGGAAGCGTAAATATTATAACACTTTTTGAAAATAAAATTATCAGCTCAGTTAGAACAAGAAACTCAAAATACACAAGTTTGAGCCCAGGGGGTAAATATAAGACTTTTTCAAATTTTTAGGATTTGTCGTTTGATGGGAGGTGTTCAGCTATAAGAGTCGAAAATTTCAAGTCTCCAACATATATAGTTTCTGAGAAAGGGCTCTGTGATAGACAGACAACAGACAGACGGACAAGACAGATAGAGGAGCGAGACGAATAGGGTTTCGTCAGATGAATGAAACCCTAAATAAGAAAGGATTTGTAAAAATAAAAAGAGTTTACAGACACTGGTAATGATATCATTGGGGACAGGAGGGGAAGAGAAACTATAACGCATGATCGTATGTTTGGGAGGTTGGGGGGGGGGTGTCTGAAATTGCCAGAAAATTGATAACCTTATATAATTGCAGACACTATTCAGCTTCACCTGTACAATCTTCCAGACCACCAACTTCATATTATTACGCAAGAAGGATGCTCAGCACGCCAAAATAACAGAATGTTTACAAATACAAATCAAATCTATAGAAGAGTGGTATGTATGAAACATTCTCTTATTTTGGTGTACTGGGCATCGTGCCCGAGTGAAAATGTTATGAATTGACCAATCCATTGACAACAGCGTATTTCTGCAAATACAAACAAGAAAGACAGGAATATTTTAAGTAGTTGCTCTCAATACTTTTGTATTAATTCAAAATGCGCGTCTTCAATTTAAAGATTTTTTTTTTTTTTTTTTTTTTTTGTTAAATGTACAAATTTTGAGCATTTTTCTGTAAATTTGTGGTTGGAGTAAATACAAAATTACTACATATATATATATATATATATATATATATATATATATATTGTACGTTAAAATTTGTGTAAAAATGTGAAAAAAATATATCATGTGAACTATTATATTCTTAAATAATTGGCGTTGGTTTAATTTGAAACTAATGTACTTTTTGAGCAAAACGTATTTGAAAAATAGTAGCGCCGGCGCATACTTCCCCGATTTTCCCAAGGACATTTCAAGGCCAGAGAATAAAAATGCACTAGAGTGTATTCTTAAGGTGGGCCTAATTACCACACGTATAATTTCAAACATCGGCCGTGGGGACCAATTCTCCGTTCTTATCCGGCTCGACTCATTACTGATTTTTCAGTATTAAATACTGTGGCATGTTTTGTTATAAAGACAAAAAGAACAGACTTTTAAAATTATTTTACAATTTATCTATAGAAAAAATAAGAATATCTTTACTAAGATTTATGAATTTACAATAGAAAACGGGGTTTTCTTTTAGATTTTAATAAATGGTTAACTCAATATTTATAGACTGTTATTATATTTAAAAACATAAAAGAAGTAAAAATAAATATCTTTCTAAAATTTAATATATTAGAAGTGTGTTAGAAATCAAACATCTTTTGAAAAAGTATAGCTGTGATACACAAGAAATGTAAAAATTTAGAAACCTTCAATCCCAATAAATAAATAAATAAAAGTTTTGATTGAATACAGATGTTCTCCTCAGGCGATAAAGCAACATAAATAAAATTAAACGCTTCCTTGCTAGGATAAAATATATTTATACTCATTGATTCTTTTACACTACATTTAAAGCCATTACTGAAATTACTGCTTAGTCCTCGGGGTGTTTTGCGCCATTAGAAAATAGTATTTATTTGAAACGTTTTTTTAATTCCAAAAGGGAACATTTCATAAAATAAAATAAAATAAAATAAAACAATTCCAACAAATGGGAAATGCAAACAGTAATAAAAATACGAATTGAATATTTCCAACTGAGCGAAAAAATGCCCAGGCTGGGAATCGATATTAGTAATAAAAATGTTAGCAAAATATAGATTTAAAATTTTGCTAATATATGATATATATTTATCAACAAGTTACACGTTTTGTAGTTCCGATTTTATATTAGAAATATATTCATATTAAAATCATGTAAATTCCAAGAGTGTTTCACATTTTATCTCATCCTTTTTATTCTATTGTACAATGCAATAGTACATACTACATAATACTACATTATAACTACATATTTATATTATTTATAGCAAATAGTATGAAGACAATTTTAATAAAAGTGAAAACGAAAAATAAAAAAGTTAAAATATACAGAGTGAATTTTTAAGTCCGTTTTGATTTAAATTACTGATGAACCGAATTAGCTCAAGCAATGAATGAGATATCTAGTTACACTGAAATCGATTTGTGCCACAACAGAATGTATATCCCAGCGCCTAGTAGTTCTAAATTTTGGAATTAGTGATTGGATCTCTTGAAATTAGAAGATATACCAACAAACATTCAATGGAAAACCGCTTAATATATATATATATATATATGTTGAGAGAAAGAGAGAGAAAATGTCTGGCACAGATACAATATATTTTATTTTGTGGTATCAAGAATTTTGTCCTGAAGTGAAACGAGAATATTTTTAAACATAAACTCAAATTAACTAGATCGAAAGGGAATTTTTTTCGTGTTAAACAATCTTTGTTTCGTGTTAAAAGAAAAAAAAAAATGCATTAAATTGCTTAGCATACTGTCCGGACCGCTATTTCATTTCGAGCGTACCGATTTTTCGTGTTAAGCGTTTTCGTGTTAAACGTATTTCACCGTATATATATACAGTGGCGGTCAAAAGTTTCCGGCCAATTAGTTTCGTTGATTTGTTTGAACGTTTCAGCAAAGAAGAACAATTGCTCCAAAAGTTAGGAATAAGCAAATTACCTCTGACTACGTGATTATTTTGATTGGATACTGAAAATACTTTATGCAAAGGGGGGGGGGGGGATTCGAAATTCGCGTGGTCAAAAGTTTTCGGCCATTCGACATTCTTTAGTTTTTGTTATCGGTAAAGTGTTAAAAAAAAAAAAAAAAAAAAAAAAAAAAAACCGCTATTTACGGTGTTAAAATATTGCTAAAATAAGTCTGCTTACCGTATCAAGACTCTTACGTAACGTAGTACTTTATGGAAGAGTTGGTGTTAAAAAACCTTAACTGAGTAAAAAAATTCAGAGGACCCGACTGGCGTTTGCCAAGTAATACAAAGACTGGTCAAGTGAAAAATGGTAAAAAGTGGTATTTTCCTATGGATCGCCGTTCAATCTTTTTGGAAGTAATGGTAGGCACTACATTCGACGATCTAAAAACAAAAGATAAGATTCAAGATATGTTATTCTTACAATGAAGCATGGAGGAGTACACGTTATGCTGGAGCATCTTCTGGAAAATGTGTCGGTCCGTCAGTTAAAATCCGCTGCAAGATGAACAGTGTAATGCATAGGGATATCTTGCAAGATCATTTACTGCTTTATTGGAGGAAAAATTGTGGTGGCATCTATTTGTTTCAGCATGATAACGACCCAAAGCATACATTCAATATCGCAAGCAATGGCTTTCGCACAAAAAAAAAAAAAAAAAAAAAAAAAAAAAAAAAAAAATCCGTTTTTGAAATGGACAGCCCAATTACCCGATCTGAATCTAATAGAAAATCTTTAGAATGAACTTGAAAACGTGTGTGGAATTATAAATATTCCAATTTAGCAGCATTTCCCCCCAAATTGCAAGAACCGTGGAAAAAACTTACCATAGACGATCTTCAACTGTTCATTGAATCGATGCCACGCTGCTGCGCCGCAGTACTTATTGTCAAATGTATGAATACAAAATACTAATTGTAAATGTTGTTGATCACTGTTATTTTCTATTATAATACCATTTTTCTCCAAACTTGCCAAGGTGGCCGGAAAATTTTGAGAACATGCGTTTTCTTTTGCAATTAATTTTGTCAATTAAAATTATTGATGTTTATTTTTTATTCTATAAATAAGTTACCATCTCTTATGTCAATAAAGTGTATAAGTATCACTTTGAGATTCCTTTTCATACGGGTATACTTAGAAATTAACCAAAAATTTTATGCTGGCCGGACACTTTTGACCGCCACTGTATATAGGATGTACCGGAAATGATATTCGGGATAATACATGTCAAAACAACAAAATTTTGTACAAGAAACCGAGTCGCAACACTCTTATAAAGTAAAAAATACAGATTATCTCACATCCAGCCAAATCCAACTTTTCGTTCATAACTGTAGCAATAATAAATTATTTTAGCACCTGGAACACAAAAAAACTTTGTTTTCACTGAAATGTCGTGACATAAAGGTAATTGTTGGAATTCCAGTGTAAATCGATCAGTCACATCGTAAGTTACATTTTGAAGCATCTAGCTCTCTTCTTGTGCATGGGAGATGGTCATTGCAAACGATTTTGTGTTTTCATTACATTTCTTTAATCTTTAAAATCTTTCTCAGCTCTTCTCACTTTACGCTTATTGAATACCTTTGGAAATTTTCCCAAAATCTTACTTCTTATAAATATTATTGTTCCCAAATGTACAAACTATATTTTTAATACGCAATAATTTCAAAAATACAACTATTGAGAAAAAAGTGAATGAGTATTCAATATAAAGACAAATAAATTTAGATTTTGTAATTAGGAAAACAAATTCATTCAGAAAACGTTTGTTTTAAACAGATTTTTAAATTTCACTTCGTTTGCCATTATTTTTTATTGTTGGATGTAGAATCTTTATTCTATGCTTATTTTTTGCATACAGTATATGATGGTTCAACACACACAGGACAAACTGTATAAGAGTTTAATTAAGGTGTGTTAGATCACATTACAAATAGTTTTCGTTATACTACTAGAATTTATTTTTCGTTTAAAAAATCAAGTTTGCAATAACTCTTTCAGACAAAAATGATAGGATGTCTAACTTTAATAAGAACACGTATTGGTGGACACGTATAATTCGGACATAATAATTATCTCTATTCCTGCTTTAACTTTAAGTAAGACAAAACAAAATACACTTGAAGCATATAACTAAAGAGCTACCGGGTGTCCCAAAAAGGACTGACTGATTTTAAAATTCAATAACTTCCGAACGGTGACAGATATTAAAAAAATTCTTGCAGGAGGGTTATGCATAAAGTCAAAAGTTTTTTTACAGTGATTTTCGATTTTAGTTCGAATTACAAACAATAGATGGCGCTGCGATCAATAGAGGCTCAATTCAGGCTCGATTTTTGGTACTTCGTGGCCCGGATAATACATTTCCATCTCCTTTTTCTGCATGGAACAACAGAAAGGACCAAAAATCGAGCCTGTATTTAGCGACTATTGCTTACAGCGCCATCTATTGTTTGTAATTCGAACTAAAATAGAAAATCACTGTAATAAAACTTTTGACTTTATGCATAACCCTCCTGCAAGAATTTTTTTAATATATGTCACCGTTTGGAAGTTATTGAATTTTAAAATCAGTCAGTCCTTTTTGGGACACCCGGTATATCATTTGAAAACATGAATGTATTGTCAATATTTATATATATGAATTAAAAAAAAATATTTTTCTAATTCATCTGAATAATTTCGCCATTAAAAAAAAAAAAAAAAAAAAAAAAAAAAAAAAAAAAAAAAAAAAATGTAGGCATTGTAACAAGACTAAATACGGTATTGTTTGCGTGGATATGTGCACAAACGTCTCAGGACATGTTATTTAAAATATTGTTAAAATGTTTAAGAAATGCTAATTCTTTAAGCACAAGAAAAAACTTTTCATAAAATTAGGAGTTTATAGTTAAAAATTTACAGTTTAAGAAACTTTTACATAAAATAGCAAATATTATGATAAATACATTCCAATCAATAAAGTAGGGAAAATCTTCACTTATCGCTAAACAATGCTGTTTCTAAAAAGGTCATTGTGACTAAATGTGATGACCTCTAAATGCGGCAATGTTCTTCTACTAAATATCTTAATGCAAGATACGTTAATCAATGCTATATAATGAGACATCCGAACTGCAAGAACAAAACTTGCAACATGTCTCTACATTTAAAAGGTTTTCTTTTTAAAAAAATCCAATTAAAATAGACATCTTTCGTTATAAAGCGCCATCATCTTCCCTAAATCATGTAAAAAATCCCGAAATTGGTTTCCTTTTTTTTTTTTTTTTTTTTTTTTACTTTCAAGTTCAAATAACTCTATGGACCAAAAGGCCTACGATTTATTTTGATTTATCTGAAGTGTAAGCATAACAAAAGGCGACCAATTTTAAAGTTAAAGTTATAAAATGTTACACAATGTTATAAGAGTAAGAAAGATAGCGACATTTTTAATCTATAGATTATTAATCTAAACATTTTATAAAAGCTAATTTTTAAATGTGGAATTGATCTCACTTATCAATCCCGAAAACAGACGTCGTTTGTTACGACAGACATGAATGAGGCCATGGTAATCGTAAAATGCCCCTTTCCAACGGAAAGACATTGCAACCCGATTACAGAAGATTTATTCCGTTTATGGTGATAATATCATTTAATCTTTCTTAACCAGGTAATATGTTTTAAACAGGGCACATTACTATGTTTTTAGAGGTTGTGAAGACTGTACGGGGTTTGGTGGACGTAGCTAGAGGTAGCAGACCCTACTAATATATATATATATAAATACATCCATATCGAAATGCTCCTTATTTTCTAACATTTTAATTTTTGACAAAATTTAAAAACAAAACCAAATAAAATAATTGTTTTTTATAATGTATGATTTAAAGTATTGATGTATTTCAACGTATTCACATAAAGATTCTACTTCTAATCATTGCAAACATTTTCAAATAAGAAGCAAATAACGATTGTTTTTGCAACTCTTTGGCATCTAGCACCAAAAGCAGTTGAACATTTGTGTCAACCCAAAATTATTTATTTATTGCTGTAAAACAAGTAATAAAAAACCTGTAAGATAAATTAATTTATTTTATATTCTAATTGAAAGCATAGAATTTTTTAAAACATTTCACGGAGAACAAGTAAAACGTTTGTAAAATAATAAATATTTCACGTTCTTACATTTTTTAGTCGAAAATTAAACAAAAAATGAACGATAACTACAAAAGAATCCCCTGAAAAGACGCCTTCTAAAAATAATTGCTATAGTAATTTCTCTTTTTCTTTGTGTCAAAATTTTAGCCATAATTAGGAATTCTTTATGAAAGAATCCATTAGTATCGTAACTTTTTGGTGAAGGCACTTAAAAAAGAATCTCAAATCTATTGCTTTTCGATTTTTAAATCATTAATTTTCAAAAACATCTAAAATCACTTAAGTGTTTTTCTTAGAATCTAATAAATGAATGCTTCAATTTTGGAGGGAAAATTTAAAGAAATATGTTGTTAATTACATAATGTAAGTAAAAATATTTTTGAAAATGGAGTATCAATTTCAATTTTGTCTTTTTTTTACATTTTACTTGTATGGTTTAGTAATTCGCTCTCTTTCTGTTATTTTAATGCAACATTTTGTGCATAATTCAGAAATTTTCGTAAAAGAATCCATTAGCAACATGACTTTTTGGAGTGTTACTTAAGAATTAAAAAATAGTAATCATTAAACAAACCTTCTGATAAATATTCTACGAACATATTATTATTATATGCTTTCAAAGTTTTTTCGAATCATGGAAACCCTTTATAAAACAGAAATGTTTCATATTCATAAATCAAATTTAACAACCAAAAAGTTAGCGATGAATATACCACAATCCTTTTCAAAGGTGACCTCTTTAATAATTAATATTTTTGCTTGTGTGAATATTTTAGTGCGCTTTTGAAAATTCCTTCGATAATATATCATTAGCTTCCAAACATTTTGGTGACTTTGCTCAAAATTGAATCAGAAATCCCGTCCTCTTCGTAAATTAAAATATTTTTCTGAAAACTGTTAAAATATGAGTTAATTGTCTTTTGAACAATTCATTAAATTGAATTATGTTTAAAAAATCAATTAATTTCTTTTCCCCAATACCAGCTGTATTTTGAGCATTTCTGCAGAAAGGATAACCAACTAATGAAACTTCGTCATATTTACTATTTGGAAAATTAATATCAAACTGCGACCTCAGAGTTTTGAGATGTAAATTTATGTCATTTCAAAATCATTTTTAGAAAACGAGATAATTTTGTTCTAAAAAAGGCTTAAGGATTAAAAATGGTGAAACCTTTGCGTAGTCTATACAACAACAAGAGTTGTCCTTGAATTTCGGATCCCCTTGACAATCGTTCATTTCGAAACAAACTAATGTATTAATATTGCATTAAATACTTTTAAAAGGATGTATATAAATACGTTCTTCCAA
The DNA here is from genome assembly GCA_963932465.1 of Maratus speciosus. Taxonomy (NCBI): domain Eukaryota; kingdom Metazoa; phylum Arthropoda; class Arachnida; order Araneae; family Salticidae; genus Maratus; species Maratus speciosus. The sequence continues at coordinate 190,758,087 of OZ010793.1, read as the reverse complement.
GGAAGGTTATAGTAATTTTTCATTTTCCTTTTCGGAAATTTAAAACAGAACATGCATATAATTCATTTAGACATCCTGTTGTTCCACAGTAATTAGCAACTTTTTATGCAATCGATATAATTGTATAGCTATGGTAGTACGTGTAACATGACGCAAAGTACAAAAATATTTCTAGTGACGAGATTATTTAAAGAGGCACTTAGACACTGTAATGTGATGTTTTAGAATTTATACTCTATTATCTGTACAGGATTGTGTCGTCATATGATCCTCATATCTTCACGACATGCTTTGTTTAATTTTTGAAGTCACAGTGAGATCAATTCGTGATAACTTTTACTGACAATATATTTTCATAAAAAGGAAAAATAAATAAAAAAGTAAAAAAAATTGTAAAATAAAAATGCAAACGACCTCTTAAGTAAATAATTATTAAATTTAATTATAATTTAAAATAAAATCAAATGTTTCATCAGCGTCAAAACATTAGCACTTGTGGAAACATTAGCACTTGTGTGCGTTTATAAAACCATCTAACCTGTGATTTGCTTCTTTTCAGAGAGAAAAAAAAACGATTTTTTTTATGTTTTTCTATTCCCTATTGCAGATTATCCCTCTGAAACAATTTGGTCAAATTTGAAGTTCTTAAATTGCTATTTAGTGCTTTAGCGACACGTGTCCGTAGGCCTACACAGTTTTGTAGCACTGCAAGCGCACTTTACGCAAAGTGATGTTTTTAAACTGAGCGAGATCAAAGAGCAAAAACTATTAACCCTCTGGGTACTTATTTTTTTCATTAAAATAGCTTCAAAATTCGCGTTTTAACCCCTTCACGACGAGCGTCTTTTGAGCATGTTTATTCTTTTGTCACCGGTTTTTAAAAGAAAATATTTTGTCTAATTTAATACGGAAAATGTTTCGATTAAATAAGGCAAAATTTACAATAAAAAAATAACTGGTGGGAATAATCAAAGTGGGTTAATTAGACGGAAAAATGCATCCATGAGGAAATCTCGAGTTGCGCAAATTTTGCTACCTTTACATTGCCCTAGGATATCTCTGGTTGTGCAGCGAGAGGGTTAAACCGATCTTCCTAATTTATTTTTTTAATTAAATATAATATATTTTTTTGGAGATTCGACCACTTCAACCATTTTTATAAAACAATAAATATTTTTAGAAGCACGCAAATGTGCAAAAAAGGGTTTTAAAAATAGACCCCTTTTTTCAAATAGCTGCCACTTTGTAGATATTAAAACTTTTGACCTCAAAGTGATTGAAGATCCAGACAATAGATCCAGATAATATCGTCTATTTTCAAAACCCTTAACGAAAATTGATGACAAATGAATCTGCTAATCTATCGGCTAATCTATCCAAACCCGTCTGATTGTAAGAGCACGGCGCGCACACTAAGACATCCATCCTCCCACGCAACTTGAGCAACACTTGAGAATATATATATATATATTCTTAAAATGATAATAAATAACATGAAAAAAACCTGGAGCTAAAAAACTTTATTCCTTCAAAAATGGAAAGTAAAATGAAAAGTAGATGAAATATTTTTTCAGGTTCGGTTTACAATGAAAAGTTTTTATACGCCAAATAGTTTCTTTGGAAATTTTTTCATCATTTTGACAATTAAGAAGAACAAATAATATAGGTATAAAATTTCGTTTTTTTTTTTTTTTTTTTTTTTTTTTTTTTTTTTTTTTTTTTTTTTAGTTACAGTAAATTAAGAGCCAAATTATTTTATTCGAATTTCTTAATAAACATATTTCTTATTTTCAGTCCGTTCTTAAAATATGAATTTTTAGCATACTTTAAGTTTGTGCTCTTTCTTGTGAAATGAGTATAGAAAATATTATTTTCTTAATCTTTTCCTTAAAAGGAATTTTATATATTTCACAAATAATTATTTTTGAAATTCTAAAAATGTTTTAAAGGTAATTAAATAGATGTTTTTAGAAATTTTGTTATTTTATTCTCAAGTTTCTATGAAAATACAGGTAAATAGAATCATTGAAGAATTTGTATAAAAATTGTATGAACTTTTCTTTTTATTTATTAAAAACAAAAAAAAAAGATTTTTTCATAATTAAAAAAATGTTTTTATGCTATGATTTAGTAAAATATGTATTTAGTCCTTTGAATAGTTTATTAGAAATATTTTGCTATTTTTATCATTTTGCGTGGGTTGATTTATAAGAAAAAGTACCGTATAAGTATGAATTAAAATAATTTAAACTTCACTTGATAAATCTATTTTACATTGAGTTATTAAAAATTTAAACAGTGCTCGTAGCGTTTCCAAAATTTTATGCATTTTCTACCGCTATTGTGCAACAGAAGAACTTATTTTTTCTATTATAAGTACTTTTTCGTGTTCATTTTAATGTAAAGATTATTTTTGATAAATTTATACAAAGTAATACGGCAGTGTCAACTGCGTATAAATAGTTCAACGGAAAACAATTAACGAGTTTCATATTAAAATCTGTAAAATACAATTGAAGATAGTAAAACAGTCTTTCGCCTCATTGATTCATAATCTTGATTTTCGATTGGCTTTTAAACTCTGTTTTTTTTTTTAATTATTATTCCTGTTTCATATGACATTCCCCGTGACATCTATTAACATATTTAATTTTCTATTGTTTTATATAGAAACTTTTATTTTGTTAAATGTAACTTATAATTTCAGTATGTTTGATTATCTGTGTTTTTCTGTTTATCTCTTCGCATTTGAATACAGAAAGTATAAGAAATTTATAAGAATGTTAATAAGAATGAAGTATAAGAATGGTATAAGAATTATTTTCCCTGTTAATTTCTACGTTTGTTTTCGGATTCCATGAAACCTTTTTACTGCATTAAAAGGGCTTCACTCTTGGCATCAGGCATTAGCTCGAAATCCATAGCTTCACGAATTTCCTCTCAACACAGTCATATCAATTCTACCACACACCTGTCTCTAGCTGTGCGAAGTTTTCTCACACACTAATTTACCGTCAACATGAAATGACGTTAGGCTTAACGTTTTTAACTTTCTGTTGAACAAAAAATTCAATTCACCGTTAACTTAACCTGCCAAAATAGAAGGAAAAAGCGCAACTAAAGTAGCGTAATCCAACCTAGCTGCAAACGGTGGGTTAGTTAATTGCGCATGTTTAGTTGAAGAAAAGATAGTGGTTGTTTTAAAATGAACTTTAATTCTGCTTTTTTTAAACAAAGCTGTTTGTGATGCTTTATTTAAATGTTAATTGAATCAAAACTTTAATTTAATATAAACACCTTAATTTAATATTAATTATAAACAATTTTATCAGAATAGAATTATTAACTTTAAAATTGTTGGCTTTGTTTAGATATTTTAGCTGTATAGACTCAAAATTACAGTAATGTGTAACGTAGCTTTCAGTCTTCAACATGCTGATTTTTTTAGTATTTTTGGTAGCAGCATCTGCAGAATCCCGATAGAAAAAATCTTATTAAAATCAAAATTAAGGTCTTATTAAGGCCAAAAAGAACAAGCAAAATAATTAACATCCGTCATTTTATATGCTTTAACATTCTTACAAAAAATAATTTTTGTAGAACAGACACATTACAATTAAAAAAAAAATTAAATATCTTTAATATTTTAATAAGTAAGTAAGAAAGTTTTGATTTATGTATCTCTCTATTCTAAAAAAAAGTAACTACCGCTGTCACCGCCGCCGGTTTTGAATTTTTTGTGACCGGAGGTCTTTCTTCGTTAACATTAAGAAAAATATTGCATACAAAAATATGGAAATCGGTGGTATTATAGAAAAATATTTGATAAACACGCTGATGCGGACAGTTTTCAAATCGAAGATTTATTTTAAGAGATTTAATGCTAAAGTTGGACAAAATCATTCCATTAAAAAAGTTTTATAGGAGCAAAAACTGTACATAGGAATTTAATCATTTTTATATCATTTTATGCGTCAGAAATTTCAGGTGTGTAGACTGCATTTAGTATTTTAATTTTACTCATTTTTTGAGATTTTATTTCTATTTTAAATTCAAATTTTCAGCATTTCGAGAGATACTTTTTACACATTTTAGAAAATTGTATTAATTTAAACTATTGCCAACTGTATAAACAGCGCAAACAATAATGTTTGCTTCAAATTAAAAATTTATTTTACACGTGACTACTATAAACAGAAAATGTAAAAAGCAGGAACACATTGAAAATTACATCATAAAAACTATATTGACACGTGAATTTTAAAAGAGAAAGAATATTGTAAAATAATAAGTTCATTAACATGCGTTAGAAGTCTTAAATAGGAGAATTTACGTCACAGTACACTTATTACGTAAAATGAACAAAAAATAATAATGCAAAACAGTTTAAATTTTAAAATTGCGCGAGAGATTTATTTGATATTTTAAGATGATCATAATATTTCATTTCTAACAAAAGTATTTTTACGTGAATATTAAAAAGAGAAAGAAAAGTTTGGTGAAAATGACAGCAGATTATAATTGTCAGATTCAAATTATAATTCAATCTTCCGAAATCTTTTTAAAGCCGATCAAATTAGTGTGCTGTTAGAGTCTGCGGTGTCTGTACGGGAGTTGACGAGAGTAGATCTTAGGGGGCAGAGTCCCCTAGTACAATAAAAAAATTCAATCTTGAAAGTATTCTTCGTATAAAAGATTCGTAAATAAAGACATATTAAAGCATTTTCCTTAACAAGTTGACAACGGTGGAATATTATTAATAATACTTAATTTTATTCTCTAGATGCCATAGTCTCACTGGAACTATCTTTTTTCTTTTATAATATACATGAAAATAAGCTGTTATTGATGTTTTTAAATATATTTACTTGAAAATTCTGAAGTAAGGCAAAGAGTTCAACATTATTGCAGAGCATATCAACAAACACAGTTAACGTGTTAAAATATGTTTTATAAAAAGAAAATTCCAAGTATGTACTTTCAAATAAAAGACAGAACGAAAACATGTATTCTGATATATCCTCTTCATGCTTTCGGTAAAAGTTTATTTTGTTAAATTATTTCTACGAGATCCACATAATCTCGCGAATTCGTGCTGGAATTAGTTTAAAAATACTGAGGACATGTAATCAGAGAAAATAAAAAAATGAAACACCAGTTTTGAAATTTAAAGCTTATGTTATATTATGCAATCGCTGGAAGACGAAAAATCATTTAATAGTCTTTTAATAAATAATATCAGCGAAGAGTAAACTAATAATCAATGCAAGAGAACAATAAAAAATAATTATCTATTTTTTATAGAGAATTTCAAGTATAGATCAATTTAATAATCACAAGAAATCATGTGTACGCAAAATATAAGATCATTGCACGAAAAAGCTTTTAAAAGTATATATACGAATATATATCAACAGAAGTAATTGATGGAAAATAACAAAATTGTAAATTTAAATTATTGATTTTGGAAATAAATATTCTTGCGTCTCATGTGTAACCTGAAATATAACATCTAATTATTAAGTGTGTGAAAAAGTTCTATCACATTCTATTTTTCGGTTCATTCCATTCTGTGAAAGAAAATTACCCGTAGGTTTCTAATTTTCCTACAAATAAAAACAGCTGAGCGTACTTAAGATATTTAGATACTCGATATATTAAATATAAACATAATAATAGTAAAGAACTAATGCTCTGTATTTGGTTGGATGAATGGGACTTGCTGTACTACACACTTTTCAAGCAAAGAAAAACTATTTCTGGTGATCATTGTGCTCTTCCATCAAATCATTCGACAGAAAAATTTCAGAAAAGTTATATTAGATTGGACATACCGGTCGACCACTGACATTACAGCATGAGATCAACTGGGAACGTATAAAGACCACGGCTTATAAATCATAAATGATCTTAAATGAAATTTTTAGCAAATCAGACATACTCAAAATAACCAGATATTGAACTATGCGATTTTCATTTTCTCGCCCGTTACAAGATAGCTTTTTATAAGCTATCTTGTAGCTGTTCTTATAACAGCACTCTCAGATTGAAGATAGAGTACAATAAAAAAAAAAAAATCATACCGTTGGTCATACCACAATATCATGCCTTCTTTCGATGCAAAAGAAAGTTTTCTGAGTGTCTCACAATGCTGCGTGAAACTAATGTTGACTATATTCATTGAAGTTTGTTATTACAACTAACAAGTTAAAGTTTTTATACGCTTTATATAATAAATAATGAAAAGTGGAAAGAATGTCAATATGGTGCAGCAGGTATTAGACAACACACATTATAGGTAAAGTAACATCCGTAAATCGTACTTTCAAATACTGTTTTCATTTGCATATTTCTGTAATTTATGTATGTTTAGGTATACTTTACAAAATGGAAAATAAAATAAAGATAATTTGTATTTAAAAATATTAAAAACTAAAGCGCAACACAATGTAATATACATATATCAGGTGTCGTGCGTGCCCGGAAATTTCAAGATCACGAAAATTCTTTGGTTCAAGTATTTTCTTATAGAAATTCTCTTTTTAAATAAGGCGAAATTCCACGTGTTAAACCTAGATTTATTTTTCTTTAAAAAAAGAAATACTGATATTTGTCCTGAAAAATTTTTAGATCCTGATATTTCAGCCTATTGATATCCGAATTCACAGAAATATCAAAATATGATACCAAAATTAGATATTTGTATTGAAATTTCAATGTTTGGTACAGCTCCTATCTGTAGGCAACTATTTCAGCCAAGAGTTATATCCAACAATTAAGGCTAAACAGTAAAGTAAAATTTGTTTCTGGTAATCTGTAAATTATGTATAGAAATAAACTGTGACAATATTTTTCAGAAAGAGTATATGACTGTCTATAAAATTAAATATATTTTTTTATTTGGGTATATTTTAAATTATGTAAAGATAAATATTTAAACATGCAAACTGCACACAATTTAACGGCAAACATTTAAACATGCAAACCAATTCATTCATATAAATTCAAAGACACATGATTCCCAATTTTTTTTTCTCACCATTTCCAGAGAAACATCCAAAATTCGCCCATAAATATGAGGTATTACGATTCTTTTCGCCAGACTGCATTCTTTATTTCTTCAAGTAATCAAAAGTTTTCACCAACGTACACTTAAAATGTTTTTTCTTCACAAATACAATCCTTCCTTCTATGCAAAATCTTCGAAAAAATTGAACTCATGAAATTCAAATATGTAATTAAATATATAATTACAAAATGTGTAATTACAAACTATGACTAGAAGAAAATTAATTATCACTTTGTGAGAATCTCCCGGCCTCAGAATATTGCGATGCGGGTTTTCCTTTCCATGAACGATTACAGTTTTCTGAGTTGAATGGAAATAAGATAATTTTTTTGATGTAACTTAAAGAGTTGTTTTGTATTGTGCGTGATAATTATATCCTTCTGTTTTCTTTCTAAAATAAATGTGTTTTGTCAATTAATTTTAATTTAAGTTAATATATCTTTCCTTATTAATATGAATTATTATTTCGCAGTGAAAACTTTCTTGTAATTTTTTTCTTTGTACATACTTTAAAGAACATATTGCTGAACGAAAATGTTTCATATAAGATGCAAATGAAATCAAATTAAAAAAGACTTCGGATATAACAATTACATATTGCAAAAATATTGAAAGTATAAATTATAGCTATAAGGAAATATATTTAAAATCTCATAACGTTTCATTGTGTGTTAGTTTTGGCATTCAGACAAATAAACTGAATTTTAAAATCTTTCTTTTTTAAGAACAAAATGTTTAAAATTAAACTGACGGTACCCAGAGTCTCAAAGATCCGGTTCTACTGAACGGATCCAAATAAAACTTCAAATATATATTATGTATATCGTGCGGCCTCGGTTTTCGTAAACAAGTTTGAAATTTCGCCACCAGGTGGCGCTTTAACGAAGAACAATGAAAGATAACTGTTCAAAAGGAAATAAAGGAATATTTTACTTATTTACACAGCTGTGTGTTCTATGTGCATACCTCATTGGCAACAGTAAGCTGAAAGCGTAGCACCATGTTATCAACGGCCGCACGCAATATATCAGCAGGAATGAGGGATACATGGCGTATACTGCTAGCTTTCAAGTACACTTCATTAGTTACAGCTACTTGATAAAATACATCTTTGAGAAAACTACAGCGAGAAATCAAAAGGTGTCAGATCTGGTAACCTTGCTGGCCATGCAATCGGAAAGTACACGAGATGACACGTTCATGAGGGAAGTTAGCTTGAATCACGTTATTTACACGTTTAGCGGTATAAGCAGTTCCTCCATCTTGCATGAATATTCTGGTAGCCAAACAACTTCTTTGTCTTACAGCCGGGGAGGCATGATTTCTCCAAGAGTCCTGCTGTATAGCTTGCGACTGTACACCTACCAAACCCGTTCTTTGAAGAAATACGCGTACAAAATGAAATTGAATCCACACCATGCTGTGAAGTATGGGGAATGTACCGGCCGTTTTTGCACAACATGAGGATTGGTGGAACACCATATGCGGCAGTTCTGTGTGTTCACAGCATCATCTAATAAAAAATTAGCCTCGTCTGTCCATAAGATATGTGATGACCAGTACTCCTGAAATCCTTGTCCGAAAACGAAAGGCACGAGTAATCTTTCTGTTTCAACGGTTGCACAAATTGCTTCTTGTAAAGGTATAGCTTCAGAATTTTGCGTAAAATCACGCGGTGCCCCCAGAATGTTCAGTGACCGTGCTAATGAGCGGTCACTTACGATAGAAATTTAAGAACTAGAAGATGTGTCAGCTTTTGCAATTGCAACTTCATTCACAATCGTCTGCTCAGTTGTTCGTAGTCCTCTTCCCGGTGCAACATCTAGAGACCTATTTTTTAAACTTACGAATCATGCCTTTAACTGCATTTACTGACATGTTTACCGTCCTTAAGTCTTCTATCCAGTCTTTCCAGCACAGAGTGCTGCCAAAGCATTGCTCTCATTCTAATAAGAAAAGTTTTATGATAAATGAGCGTTCTTTCTTGTTCACCGGCCTGTTCACTCGAATGCTTTCTTTGAACCATACGAATCGCTTTTTTAGCAAAATTACATTAGCTACTCATTTGCATATGATTTTTGTAGTACAGCGCCATATGGCGACTAACCTTTAAACTTTTTTTACGAACAACTCGCCCACATGATCTACATAACGTATAATTTTAAGTTTCATTCATTCTGTTCAGAAGAACTGCAGCTGTGAGACTTTGAGTTGAGTACCGTCAGTTTAAATGTATCCATATGGAACTATAATTTAAAAATAAATAGCAATTTTTATTTCAGTCTCTCTTCTGATAATCATAAAGAAATATCATACAGGATTAACCCATTAACGACTAGCGTTACCATATGGTCACAGCATAGCTGTCAACCTATTTGCTGTTTGAATACCAGTAATTTAGAACAAAAATTTTCACTTCCTTTAATGACAGAAAGTCTGCTATAAAATAGGATAAATATTGCTTTTCTGAAAAAGTGGTGCGAAAGGCAATTTTTGTGTTTTAAAAAGAAATAATAATTCCGTCTTTAATGGGTTAAAAGAGATAGATTTTTTTTGAGCAACAGATATTTTGTATATTGTTATACGAATGATGCGTTTAGAGAGGAGTTCCATAGTTACCCGAATTTTCAGGAGATCACTGAAGATCTTACACCGTCAGCCTGTGAAGGTTGGGCAGGTTTCGAAAAAGCTAACATTAATCCGAACTTCCAATTTTCGCCCAATATGCTAATCACTTGGCTTATTGGACACTCAAAGTAAATGAGCTAATTCTATTCGATGTCACGGAAGACATTGCCACAGGAAAAAATACCTTCAAATTAAATTCAAATAATTTTGCTTCACATATTCGAACAAAATAAAATCGAAATACTATCCTTCAAGGTAAACAAAAACCTTCGAAAAAAAAAACTCCGGATATTTAAATATACAAATAAATGTATTAGAATACAATAATTACAAAGTATTATTTAAAGGAAATTAACTACCTGTCTCTATCGGTGTTGCTCGGACAAAGAATGTTTTGCATGCATAATTAAGATGCGGGATTTCTTCTCCATGAAACGGCTACTGTTTTAGAATTGAAAGAAGGGAAAAATCATTGTAAATTAAGGAGTCTCTTTGTACTGTGTTTAATAATACCGTACCTTTGTTTTTGGTTTAAAAACCCCAATGTTGTTTGTTGTATACTTGTATATCAAAGTAAAATTTCCTTTCGTCTTTGAAGGATATTTTTTCCTGGGAGGAAATTTACTTCAAAAGACTTTCTTTTTACACATTTTGAATCACGTACTGATGAATAAATATACTTTATATAAGATATGAACAACATTAATTTCGTTTTGTTTGTTTAAATTATATTTCATGAAAAAACTTTGAATGTATTAAATATTTATAACAGAAATGTTGCAAATGTAAAGCATCATTATAGTATAAATAATATAGTATTTCACAGCATGCAATCATGAAAACGGCATCTTAAAATTACATTTATACAAACCTGATTCTAAAAGATAGTCAATATATACTTTTCTTCTCATTACAGAATCATCGAAAATTGTCATCCAAAAACATTATGTATTCCTATTCTTGTTAATTAACTCCTGCTTCCACAAAAATTCAAAGTTCTCTTCAAAATAAATGCATATTACATTTCTTTAGATATTCGACGAAATTATAACCAAAATAATGTACTTCACGTCATGCAAAAACTTCGAAAAAATGAACCCATGATATTCAAACATGTAGTTAAATGTGTGGGAATGCAAGAATTGCAAATTACGAGCAGAAATAAATTAATTACATCTCTCTCTCGGTATTTCTCGGTCATAGGATATTACATTGTTAATGAAAATGTGGTTTGTTTTGAAATCAAGCCGTTACAGTTTTCAGAGATGTAAATTAAGGAGTCTCTATGGACCCTGTCTATAAAATACCTGTATATAAACCTGTATAAATACCTGTACCCTGAATATAAAATATGTAAACATATTTTAGACAGTGTGCTAATAGATGTTAACTGATGTTTGTATTTACCCATTTTTTTCAATTTTGTATGTTTTTAAGGGAGAAAGAAATAAAAATAAATACAATTCTTTTGTCCCCAAAAAAATGAGGATATGTGACATTATTAACTTTGTCTTTCTACATTCTATTGTGAGGTCACACAATTTTTAAGTAAAAGTTTACAATTAAATTTAAGTAAGTTGTCTTTTTGTTTATGTCAAAATTTTTAATGATAATTAAGAATATTTTATTGAAGAATAAAAATTCAAAAGCATCAAAATTCTTTAGTGATACTGCTTAAAAATTTTTTGAAGAGCTTTCGAGTAAAATATAAATAAATGAAAGTAAGAGTACAAATTATTATAAGCTTTAAAACATATTCCCAGCTCACAGCTAAGTTTTAAAATATGCACTTTACAACACTTTTAATATCCTGTTGTGCGGACATAAAAAATATATATAACGAAGGAAACCTTAAAAAATGTCTTTAGTTATTTCTGAAAAGTTTACTTATAATTAGCAATATTTCTTGAAGGAAGCCATACGCGTCAAGATCTTTTATTGACGCGAATTATAATTAAATGTCGAAAACTCCTCCTATATAAAATATTAATTAATGTAGGAATTTAAAATTGCTTAATAGTATTTTTTTACAGTACTAGTTGGTAAAATTAAAAATAAATAAACAACTAAATATATTTTACAAGACTTTTTTTTTATACAAGAATTTTACAAGACTTTAAATGAAGGCTATGAGCATTCATATAGGTTTATTTATATGTAAAAATAATTATATATTTTTTTGTCTTCAATATAAACCATAATTCGGAACATTTATTTCAAGAAGTCATCGTATTTTTTTTAAACTATTAAATCTAAAATATTAAAATGAACTGAAATTTTGAATCTCAAATAACAGTTATTAATTCCCATATTCAAAGTAACAGTTCTGATAATTTCAAATAGTTTTGATGAATAAAAAAGATATTTTCGCAAAATACTAATAGATGCTAATATGTATACGCATTATATTATACACTTTTTTTTTTTTTTTTACTTTTAACTCAATATTTAAAAATGTAAACTAAAATGAGGACAAATGCTTTATTAACAAGCACCGTGGTTCAGATAATAAGTTGTCATATTTGGCGATAAATATTCCTTTAATGGCAAACCAGCTTCATGTATAAATAATCAAAGAAATAATTTTAATACTAATATTCTGTAAATACTAGAAATTAATTAATTAGATGTCTAAATGGGTGGTTGAAGAATTAACTTGTATGTGGAACAAAATTTAGAAACATGATATGTAGTTTATTTTGTGTTCGTGAATCTAAATTATACACCGAAGAGCCATTACATTATGGCCACCTGTTTAATACGACGTACGGCCACTTTTCGCCTTCAAAACCGCCAACATCCGAACTGGTATCCACACTACAAAGTTCTTATAAGTAGTCTGAGGAATCTGGTACCAAGCGCTCTCCAACTGGTCCTGAAATTATTGCATATTGCAAGGTGGTAGAGTGGCAGCACGAATTGAGCTTTACAGGTGGAACCGCAAATCTTCTTTTGGATACATGTCAGGGGAATTTGGAGTCCAGGACATAACTTCAAACTCACTGGAATACTCCTCGAACCAACCCCTGATGATTCGACCCGTATGACATGGTCCGTTATCCAGTTAGTAAATACAATAACCCGTCGCGCCGGAAACATTGTTGGCATTAATGGGTGCACCTGGTCTACAACGAAGTTTAGATAGCGCACAGAAATCAGGGGTTGTTCTATGGGCATTATTTGTCCTAATGTACTCATTACAAATATCGCCCACAACACAATGTAGCCGCCACAGGTTTTCTCCGACCAACTGTGCTTTCGGGAGCCAGAGTTACCGTTGGAAATCGGCGTATTCGCTCGCGCCCGTCGCTGTGATTGACCAGAAAACGTGATTTATCGGACCATGTAACTTTCTTCCATTATTCTATGTTCCGATTCCGATGTTCATGGGTTCGTTGCAGGCGTTGCTGACGATGACGTGCTGTCAGAGCAGGAACGTGCTTAGTCCGCCGGCTGCGTAGACCCAGATACGCGACAGTGCATGCGGCACTGTGTGTTATGAAACACTGTCTGGGTCGCCACTGATGTAGCTGTTGGTGATTTCGGCTGTTCCAACTCTTCGATCACGACAAATAATGCGTACCAATCACCGCTCTCCTCCGGAATCAATGCGCCGCGGGCGACACACCGCTTGCCGGAGACTTGTCGTTTCATCATCCGTAAACCACTTTCGGTGCATGCTCACAATGACTGCACGTGTTCAGCCCATCCAACGTGCCGTTTCCGACAATGACGTGTCCAGTTGCCGAGCCATAACGATTTCACTTTTATCAAAGTCTGATAAATCTGCTGCTTTTCCTATTAAGTCGCTAATCACCCTATGTTTTAAATACAATGCATGGGCGCCTTATATACTCCAATATCAGCCGCACACGTGTCGTGGTTTTATTTCAGGGCGAGCTCATTGTGATTGATGGAGGGTGGTCATAATGTAATGGCTCTTAGGTGTATAAACATAAATGAGAATTCAGAAATGCATGCAAAATTTAAACTTAAAAAAATAGAATGCGTCTAAAAATTTATTTATCTTTTCTTACAAATATTAGTTATAGAAATCTGTATAAGATATATTTTTATTTATTTATTTATTCGTAACGTCAGTTTTTTAACGCACATCATTCTAAGACTGGTATAGGTTTTAAATATGTTATTATTTTTAAAAGATAAATAATTACATAAGTTTCGAATGATTTAATTTTCGATTGATAAGTTTCGAATATTAAATTCGAATTCGTGGTAAAAAGTTTCCGGCCAGTTAGTTTCGTTGATTTGCTTGCCAGAACATTTATGCGAAGAACAAGCGGAATTACTCCAAAAATTTTGAATACGCTAATGACCTCTGACCACGTGATCAGTTTGGTTGGATACTTAAGACTCTTGATGCAAAAGAGGGAATTCCAAATTCACGTGTACAAATGTTTTTGTCCATTCGTCATTCGTTAGTTTTTACTATCGGTAATGTGTTTCTTAGCCATGTTTGCTAATTAATCAACGTGAATAACGTAATTGAATTTCAAAAATGGAAAGTTCAACAAATATTCTTCGTAAACGAGTGCTTTCTTTGTCGCTCGAAGACCAATCTTCTCATGAGATTGCGTCAAAATTATTGATCGGAAATAAACTGGGAACGATATTTTAAAAATATATAAGGTCAGTTGGGGCATGATTTTACAATGTGACTCTGGAGCTACTGACAATTTAGCTTCAAAAAGCTAATGTGCATTTGAATTAAAGTCGGAACTTCTGTAAATGTGTTCAGTTAGGTTCCTTCAATCAGACAGAAATGCTCAAAATTACATTTTAATATTTAAAAATATAAAAATATGCATATTTCATCTTTCTTTCCTCATGGGTCCAGATACCCCATAAAAATGGGGTAAGTGGACCAGGAGGGTCTATGTTCCACACGCGTTTATTTTTTTCATATGGGATATCAAGTCCTGTTTGAAAAAGTGTAAACAACTTAAAAAAATTTAAACCAGGCAGATCATGTAAATTATAATATCAACTAAAGAGCGTTGTAAGGGAAACCTTTGCTGTCAATGTGTCAAAAAAAACACTAAAAGAGAAAATATTAGATTTATTTATACCAAAAACATAAAAATTACGTAAGTACTTATGTACTGTAGTATAGGTAATTAAGTATAAAAGTCACATGGGTATTTTAATGGAAAAAATAGTAAGGTAAATCTCTGAACAAACGGCTACGTAAGTACTTAATTACTTTATCCGTATCCAGGGGTCGCATTATATAGAGGAAATTTTATTGTTCCTACCAGAACCCTTAAGGAGTTACCTTCATCATCATTTTATTTAATATTTTCTAAAGAAAGGTGCGATGAAGATATTATTTTCGAAATAGAGGTAATTGTACGATGCAGTAACCAGTGATAGAAAAGTGTAGCAGCAGAGAAACAGCTGACACCGCAAAATATTATTGGTATTCTTCATCTAACTTCAGGACAGAATTTCTCAGATTTTTAAAGTCTAAGAATATTATAAAAATTTAGCGGTGAGAATCGCTCAACAGATGCGCCACTGTTTCATCACTGCAGTATCGTACAATTTCAAAGTTTGGTTATCTCGCTTTCAGTGGCAAGGTACTAGCATTCGTAAAATGTTGAAACAATTTAATGACACCAGTATTTACAAGAGAATCTATCTGTAAACAAGTAAAAGAATATTTTCGCGTACTTAATAAAAGTGAAATTTCCATTATAAAATTCCGATGCCAATGCGGTAATTAGGGATTACAATTATGTGATACCATAACGGCATCACCGACTCTCAAGGGATCAAGAAATTTTGTTTGATACCAGACAATATGTTTTTTTAAATTTTATTACGTAATTTAAATAAGGTATTCTACAATTCTCTTTATTGTGAGCAAAAAACAATGGAGAAATTTATTTCCCGTAGTAAGAGAAAATCTAAAAAATTATTTATAACTATTGGGGTAACTGGATCCAGCATGGTCCAGTTACCCCGGATACATGTCCCAGTTACCCCGTTGCTGAAACATTTATGGAGTAACTGGGACACCGGGCTTACATTTGAAACATGAAGTAAATATGTATAGGTTCCCAGTAATATTAATGTAGTTATATACCTAATCTTAAAAAAAAAGATTGTTTAATAAAAGTACTTACAGTATATTAATAAAAAGCCTAGGAAGTTCAACCATATTGAAGTTGTTTTTAAAAAAAGAAACGTAAATTTTTGACAACATATCACAGCTAAGTGAGAGTAATGATTGAGTTGACACACGTTGTTTTAGGAAGTAGAAATTAAGGTGCATTGTTCACAAAAGCTGAAACTTTAAAAACATCAACAGTTTTTTATAAAATATCCTATGGTGCAGTTACCTCGTGGGTCCAGTTACCCTAACTAACCTTAAATATGCCCATGGTCTTCAGGATTGGCCATGATCCGGGAGAAGCCGGAAAACGACTATTTGTGTGGACAAAATTAACGGACAGGAGAAAAGCAGTTGATGACCCGCATAAATAAGCAGTTGCAATCTCCTGCGATTTACGGAGTGAGAATATTGCTGAAAGAAATCGGTCTTTAGTGTCAAGACGCTTACGTGAAGTATGACTTTATAGAAGGGTCGTTAAAAAGAGAGGTGTTAAAAAAACTTTCATAAGTTATAAAATCATCCGTCCGACAAGCGTTTGCCAAGGAACACAAATACTGGTCGAGTGAAATTTTAAAACGCACTATTTTCCGATAAATCGAAGTTCAACTTTTTTGGGAGTGATGACAAACACTACGTCCGACAACTTAAAAACAAAATATTTGGTTTCAGATATGGTATTTCTACAATGAAGCATGGCGAAGAACACGTTATACTGTGGGGAACATCATCTGTAAAGGGTGTGGGTCCGTTAGTTGAAAAGATCATTTGCTGCCTTATGAAGGAATAATTGTGGTCGCAACCATTTGTTTGAGCATGATAACAAACCAAAGCATACATGCAAACTCGTCAAGCAGCGGCTTTCGCAAAAAAAATTCCGCATTTGAAATGGTGAGCCCAATCACCCGAAGTGAATCCAATAGAAAATCTTGACAAACCTGTGCGGAATCACAAATATTTCAATTTAGCAGAATTTATTAGATGTATTAATCTCTTCAGAGAAAAGAAATCATAAATATCCTCAAGTAATTACTATTACATCCTTCGTTTAGAAATATCGATAACCGTCAACATCTCACAATTCCCAAATAATTTTAAAGAGATATTACTTCCTGATTACCTCCAACAAATCATCTAAATAAACCTTTATATTTCAACGCAGAAAAACTTTACAAGGACATTTCAATTAAAGTGTACATTAACTAATGTTTAAGTGAAGTATTTTTTTCCAGATATAAATAAACTTTATTATGGCCTAAAAAACATTAAACAAAATAACAATTTATGTCTCTAAAAATCCATTATTTACACAGACATTTTACATGTATTAATTTTTCTTATGTAGTTGAATAAGGTAATTTAGGGTGATAGAAGCTGTGTTGTTGCACTCCAAAATGTGAATATTACTTATTAAAAATTTTCTATATATTTTAACTTAGAGCAGTCAGAAAATACGCAACATAACTTAGATCTTTAAGCAATGACATGCTGTGTCACTCTAACCACAGGATTAATAAATAAAATTATAATGAAGTTTTGAACAACAGAGGATACACAAAATAAGTTTGACATAAGAATTGAGCAGCAGAATAAAAGGTAAGCAATTACTTTCTTACCTAATTTATTAGTGTGAAAATAAAGTTACAAATATTATTTCATAAAATATTCATCATTATTAGATGCAAAAGCGCTTAGTCGCTACTGAATAAATATCTTACGATTTTTTATTTCAATGATTACGAGATGAAGTGGTGTCTAATCTGATGGATAAAATAAAGCACTTAGTCTCATGCTCTAAAACAAATAATTAAATGTCATAAACAAAAGTTACTAAGTCTTTAAAAGTAAAAACTAAAGACAAATTATTAAAATGGCCAGTATAAAAGATATACAAGTTGTAAAAAAGTTAAATTCAAAACATTACACAACGTGGAAATGTTATTAATAAGGGAGGATTTATTCGAATATGTAACAGATGAACCTCCAAATTCTATGACAACTGGATGTCAGAAAAAAGACAGAAAAGCACTTGCACTAATTAATTTAAGTATCGAAGATTCGCAAATCGTTCATATAAAAAGCATAAACACTGCAGAGAGAACATGGAATACACTAAAAAGTATTCATGAACGATCAGATTTATCGAGTAAATTATATTTACTCCGAAAATTATACGGAGCAAAACTTCCGGAAAATGAAAACATATCATATCACAAATAGTAGATAAACTCTCCGCAATTGGAGAAAACACGAATAACTCGCCTATTTCTGCTTATATTTTCTGTTCGCTTCCCGTGAGCTATAATACACTCATAACAGCACTTGAAGCAAGTAAGGAACATGAATTAAGGTTTGAATTTAAAAAAAAGTAAATTG
Organism: Maratus speciosus; assembly: GCA_963932465.1. NCBI lineage: Eukaryota > Metazoa > Arthropoda > Arachnida > Araneae > Salticidae > Maratus > Maratus speciosus. The sequence goes on along the minus strand of OZ010793.1, from coordinate 190,739,878 downwards.
ACAGATGAATACAATAAAAGAATTGAAAATTCACAACAAACTGAAAATTCAGCAAAGGCGTTTAAAACACAGATAAAATTCCTAATAATTATAGAAAGGAAAACAAACAATCTACCTATTGTAAATTAAAAAATCATATATACAAAGAGTGCTGGAACCTTAAGAACAGGAACACAAATACAGCCACGCACAAACAACCAGGGTTCAAACCAAAATATTAAACATCGTCACTTTGCTAAGAAAAATCAAGTAATCACAAAGAAAATAAGGAACACGAAATTGAAGGGAAAACAAATGATAATGTTCAAACAAATATAGATCAAATTAAAGGTACAGCTTTTTTAATTGAAAAGCCAGAAAAGCAAGCATGGATTGTAGATTCTGGAAGCTATAGCCACACTGCGAGTAATAAAGACTTTTGACTTTTTAACACTGAGAAAACAACAGTAGTTATAGCAAATAAAAACACACTAAGCCCATACGGTTCTGGTGAAGTAGTTATTAAAAAACAGCGGACGACAATATAAATAGAATAGTTTTAATTAATGTTCTATATGTTCCGGAATTGGAATCTAATCTAATATCAGTAAACAAAGCAACACAGAATGGTTATAAGTTAAATTTTGAAAAGGAAATATGCACTATGCACACTGTTTCGTAACGGGAAAATTTATCTAGAAGCAAAAAAAAAAAAAAAAAGAAAATTAATCTATATAAAGTAGAACTGATAGAAAACGCAACAATAAATAATGTAAACCTCACATACGATTGTAAAAACAAAGAATGTCCAGAACTTTGGCACCGAAGGCTTGGTCATCGTAACTATGAATCAATCAAAGAGATGGTAAAACAGAACTTAGCCGATGGCATAAAAATAAACAATTGTAATCACGCATAACTTTGTGAAACACTTATATGAGCCAAAACAACCGATAAACCATACCCGCAGTCATCTGACAATAAAACTAGTAAGGTACAAGATCTGGTATATACAGATGTCTGTGGATCGATAAGTATATCTACTATGGATGGGAAAACTTATTTTTTAACATTCAATGATACTTTTTCAAGATTTACTATAATATGTTTGTTGTCACATAAGTACTAAGTAGCTACAAAAATTGATTATGCTATTATGGTCAACAATCAGTTTGGTAGATATCCAAAGTAAATTAGATGATATAACTGGGGTAAGTACTGAAATAAGGAAACGTAATTTTTTTTTTTTTTTTTGTCAGGGAAAGGAATTTTACTTAAGCTCACTGTGCCATATTGCCCGAGCCAATATGGTGTTTCTGAACAAAAAACATATCTTTGTTGGCTCGAAGTATGTTTTTTGAAGCTGGTTTATCACATAGGTTCTGGGGAGAGGCAATAAACACCGCTGACTACCTTCAAAATCGATTAAAAACCAAAGCAACCACCACGACCCCATACGAACTGCGGTTGAAACGTAAACCAAATTTGCATTATTTACGAGTCTTTGACTGTAAAACCTACGTATATATAAACAAACATCAGGGAGGAATATAAGATGATAGAGACTAGCAAGGGATTTTCGACGGATATGACAATCGGTCAAAAGGTTATCGTATCTACACTAAAGATAAAGAAATTATAGTTGCAAGGACAATAAAATTTATAGAAAACAGCCCAAATAACTTAAAAGTAAAACCCGAAAAATCATATCCTTTGCATAATAGCCGTAATTACTTGGAAATAGAATATAGCTATTCAGGAAATACACTAAATGAGTCCAAACAAACAACTCCTGAACTCAGGAGTTCGGAAATATCAAACAAGGGGTCCCACTTGACACATACATCAGCTTCGTGAAAAATAGTGGCACAATAGAGCCAAAAATCTAAAGATATAATTGCAATGTATAATTTATTAGAAAAGGAAATTAACTCAAAGTTGCACGAGCTGAGATAAACGCACTGAAGAAAAATAAAACGTTGGAATTAGTAGATCCTCCATTTAATAAAAGAGTTATTGGATCAAAATGGTTATTTAAGAAAAAAATAGACAACTCAGGAAACATGCAAAACTATAAAGCGTGATTTGTTGCTAAAGGTTTTAGCCAAAAATTTGAAGAAGATTAAGACGAAAATTTTGCACCTGTTGTTTCGCAAACCACCATCCGTGTTTTCCTAGCAGCAGCCGCACATCATAAATTGAACGTACAGCATATATATGTATGCATAAACATAGCATTTCTTCCCTGTGAATTCGAGAATGGGTGGAGCTAGTTGAGCGCAAACCAGTCGGTAGGCTTCCCCACCCTGCTGAATCTGTGAATTGGAGGAAGAAGTATACATGAAACAACCTGAACGATATCTAGAACAAAATTTAGTAAACAAAGTTTTCAAACTAAACAAAGCTATATGTGGGCTTAAGCAGGCAGTCAGAGCTTGGCACATAAAAATACCCGAATCGTTAAAGAAAATGAATTTTGGACAAAGTAACTCATGTTTATTCACTCGTAAAGAAAAAGAAAATTCTACGTACATCATTGTTTTTGTTGATGATATTGTGATAGTATGTAAAAACGAGATAATTGAAGAAATTATAAAATGTTTAAATAATGAATATGATTTGAAAAATCTGGCTGAAGTAAGCCAATATTGGGGAACCCAAATCAACAAAACAAAAGAAGGTTATACAAATCAAAAATCAATAATTAAAGAATTCGTAAAAAATTCAATTTAGAAAATGCAAAGCCAGCGAATACACCAGTGGAACCAGGTTTTAAGAGATTGGAAGATGATGAAAACTTACTCCCCAACAACAATAATTACAGACAAGCGATAGGGTCTTTGTTGTACATTGCCACTGTCACGATAACCGACATTTCTGTTGCGGTAATATTTTAAGCAGGGTGGATGAAACACCGCGAGGAAAAGACTGGAATGCAACCGCTATTTAAATTGCACAAAAGAATTAAATTTAAGTTTACGCAGATGCTGATAGGGCAGGCGATACTAAAACAAGATAGTCAACAAGCGGAAATCTTTTCATGTTTGAAATTTTTCTATATAATTTAATTTACTGCAGTGCAGAAAATACGCAACATAACTTAGATCTTTGAGCAATAATATGTGGTATCTCCCTGGCCACAGGATTAATAAATAAAATTATAATGAAGTTCTGAACAGCAGAGTATACATAAAATAAGTGTGGCATAGGAATTGAGCAGAAGAATGAATGGTAAGCGATACATTCTTACCTAATTTATTAGTGTGAAAATAAAGTTACAAATATTTTTCAATAAAATATTCATCCTGATTAGATGCAAAAGCGCTTAGTCGCTACTGAGTAAATATTAAACGATTTTTTATCTCAAAATTTTACCAAAAATTGCAAGCAGAATGGAAAAAAACTTACCATATACGATCTGCAACCGTTCATTGAATGGATGCCACTTCGCTGCGCCGCAATACTTATTGCTAAAGGTATGACTGCAAAATACTAATTGTAAATGTGTTTGATCAATGTTATTTTCTATTATGACACCATTTTTTTTCCAAACTTGTCAAGATAGCTGGAAACTTTAGAGAACATGCGTTTTCTTTTGCAATTAATTTTGTCAAATAAACTTATTGATATTTATTTGTTACTCCATAAATAAGTTCCTAATTATTATGTGAATAAAATGTATAAGTGTCACTTTGAGATTCCTCTTCATATGAATATTCTTACAAATTAACCAAAAATTTTATGCTGGCCGGAAACTTTTGGCAACCACTGTAAATTTGAGCTCCAAATTACGAACTGATCCATTCAAAAATATACTTAAGGAAACATATGATCTGTCAGAATTTTATTACATATTTCGGATTTTTTTTTCAAAAGAAATTAATATTTATCGTTCTTTTTTTAGATATTTATTTTATTACATCAGCACAATTTCTATCTTTTATTCTATTTTTTAACGTCTTTCCTATTTACACTAACTCAATTTGTTTTACGTGGACTAGGATATAATTTTGTAATCTGTGTTTTAGACACATCCTGATATGTTAGAAAGACAAAAAATACGTGCATAGGTATTGAAACAAAGTTTAAATCACTACCTTAATTTGGTGTGGGGTGCCATAAATACACTATTGTAATATTTTTAGTACTTATTTATAAATTAATACATTAATTTTAAGGCATTTTTCAGTTAACCAGCAGCGGGTGATAAATTGTAAAATATTCTTCACCGTTACAATTTTATAAGCGTTGAAAAACAATGACGTTCATCAGGCGTCACTAAAATATACAAACTGGCTGTTAAAAGCAGCAATGGAATATTTTAAACAATAAAAAGTCGAAAATATTAAAAAAAAAAAAGTTTTTTTTTCTAAAATGCGTAACTTTTTATGAAATAATAGTAAATAAAATTTTGATTATACGTTTTGAAATTTATTTCAAATTCCTGAATAGGTAATTTAAATAACGGTGTTGTTCGGTTTACATATGTTAAAAAACAATCAAAACAGAAAATACTTAAAAGAAATAAATTTTATTAAATAAAAGTAAGAACGGCTAATCAGTGCATACAATATATTAAAAAATCTTCAATTAAAATAACCTACTACTCACAGTATTAAATAGAAATATATTCCAAAAGTTTCGAACAATAAAGAACATGCTCATCATCGGAGAAATATCCAGCAGAACCAACACGTTATAATATCTACATTACACAATTTTGGTTCGTTTTTGCTACAAAGCTTAAATCAGAGAGATGAATGTTTCATTATCGGCACCCACACCAAATTAATGTACTAATGTGTATACTTTTAACTAGATAAAATGTAATCCTTTTTTAAAATAGGGATTGAATACTTATCAAAAGATAATTTTTTAAACTATTTCTATTTTTATAATTGTTACTTTTTTAAATTTGCTCTGATTTTTAAATTTCGATATACTACATTCTTAATTGATTCTTGAATTTAACTTCAATTTTCTTATTTTTCACTTTTATTTATATTTCTTACGTTAAATATGTATTTTCCTTATTTTTCTAAACATCCATCACTGTGTTTCCTGATGTATTATTTGGCTTTCTATAGCTACAAGATATCAGCAAATCAATAAAAAATAATCTGGCGCGATAAAAACATACGCGCCAAAAAAATAGCTAATAATCGGTGACCGGTGATACTGGTTACAGAAACTCATAGAAAAAAATACCTTCATTTTACATTTTAAAGTCTACTGTGCAGATTCACAAAAAGGAATAAAAATTGAACCTATGAACCGCTGTTAAAATAGTGATTTCTTTTTTTTATATGTTAAACATTTGTTATTATATATCAATATTTCTTGTAGGAAGCCGATGCTAGGATTTGTAAATTTTAAACTAAATTTTGAAATTTCCTTTTTATTAAACGCAAAATAACTTCACAATAAAACAATACAAAATGCGTGTTATTAAGATGTTATACTTCGCTCTTATTAGTTCACACTAGATTTTCAATATTGTAATCAACTTTGTAATCTTCTTAAACATTAATGAAAAAAAAAAAATCTTAAATATATGTTTAAAAATTCCAAACGACGAATACGTCTGTTAGCTTTTGAAAATTAAAAAAAAAAAATAAACAAATATATAAGGCACAAGATGTCGTTGAATTGTATCGAGAAAAGAACTTACACGTGAAAAAAAATCCCTCTCGGTTCGGGCTACAGGCGCATGTAGATTTCGAAGTTAAGTACTAATTTCACCAACAAAAACTAAATCAAATTAGTGATAAACCCAGTTTAACAACTGTATATGTCCGCTTTTGACGAGTTTTTTTATTTCATTTTGCAGTCGGATCTGTTTTGATCTGAATCATGTTAAGGCGGCATTCAAAAATATACTTTTTCACTCTCAGAAACTCGAAATTTTCTGACACGTTTTCAGACTCATTTTTAAAAGTAAAAACATGAAACTTTCTGACGTGATTTTTAAAGCGACATGTATAAGCGACTTGTGTAATTTATTTTTCATTCAATTAATTAGAACTTAATTTATAAACAATATTTTTTTTTCTCTCGGAACGACCATTTTTATTATATACAGCGCTATCGCTTCTGGAAATTTCGTTCAAAACGACCACTTTGACAGCATTTTTTGAACTATATTTTGCTTTTATCAAAAATTTGACCAATATGACACCATATATAGTTTCTGAATAAGAGAACCTGTTAGCTGGATGTGTTTGACGGCAAAAATGAATTTAAAATGAGTCAAAAAATAAGCAGTTTGGATTTGAGTACACCCTTAATACCGTAGTATTTTCTTCAGCCGCTATGTATTTTTTTATTATTTTTCCGTAAGAATTGATTATATCAAACACTTGTCAATATAAAAGTTGTAGATAATATTAAGAAGAATTATAAAAAATTTAACTGGATTTTATATCTTGTGAATTGAAGAAGTTATGATTTTTTTCTTCTTCAAACCCTACTTTTTCTTTTCGGTTTTTCTCTTCTTTGCAATAAGAGTTGGTCTTATCAAAAACTTGACAATATAAAAGTTGTAGATAATAATAAAGAGATTTATAATAAAGTTAATTGAATCTGATATCTTAAGAACTGACGAAGTTATGAATTTGTTCCTCCCTAAAACCCTATTTTCTTTCGCCCCTTGAGCCCATTTATAATTTTATCAAAAATCTGTCATACACAAATTCTTGGCTCTTTTTCTAAAAGTAATAATATTTAAACTGATTTCATATGTATTATAAATAAGAAGTTTGGAGTTTTTTACTGTTTTCCCTAAACCCCTCGCTATTTCCACCCCCTTGGTCTAATTTTGCCCATTAACGAACTTAACCGGAATTTTCTGCCCCTTGATTTTAAGTATCAGTTTAGAACAGATCTGTGCAGAATTATGAAAATTATTGCGTCCATAAAAATGTTATATATATATATATATATATATATATATATATATAGTATATGTATATATATAGAGAGAGAGAGATAGACAGGTAGATAGATAGGTAGTTAGATATATAGATAAAGTTTTTAACTGGGGATGGTTTTGGGTTCTAGGGATCATTATCGGTGTAGATATGCAAAATGTTTTCAGAAACTCAAACATAGGGGAGAATGCAACAGGTAGTATTTCTTACGAAATCTACCTAAAAAGGCTATATTTATACTAAAGCCTAAATACACTAATCCATTCAAAAATGTACGGCGTTCCACATCAAGCCGAAAATTACTTTTCGTTCATAACATTACCGATAAAGCACGATATAGCAAAAATTACGAAATCGCATTCTTTGTACACTGTAAAAAAAAGTAAAGTTACTAAAGTTTTTCTATGAAACTGGGATTCCTAGAGCTTTTTATGTAACGACAACAACAAAAATACAAAAATTTATGTAACAGATTCATTTTTGCGCCGAATATCAAAAAATCTGTAAGGTTACCTTTTAGGAAACTGGTATGCCTAGAACGTTTCATGTAAGTGCAACCAGGATTACAGGTAAAATTTTAGTAAGACTACTGTAATTTTAGCAGATTCATTTGTAAAGTTACAGATTGCTGTAGCTTTACAAAAACTAGTTTTGTGGACTTGCAGCTTGTTTGCACAGTTACAGATAAATGTTTAGTAAGCATGTAACTTTACATCTGTAGAACTACAGATTTGTTTACAGTGTATGACATTATTAAATGGTTTTATGAAAGGTGTGGACTATGGCAACCCTGCATGATCCAACTGAGTTATACGATGTGTTTAGTAATATGTTGAACAATACATTAAGTACAGTGTAATTTAATCATTACAATAAATTATCAACAATCCCATGTAATTAGCATATTTTCCAGGAAACAAAATATGTTGCTCAAAAATTCCATTTGAATATCTTTATTCTATTTAAAAACATTTTAAAAAATCTTCATATTATTTGGCGTTTATTGTTGGAGTTATCTCTATTATATCTCAGATCTATTATCTAATTTAATTAATTTGCAAATTTATTATATTAGTCCATCTTACGTTGGTTTTCAAATCGCAATGTATCACCCAGTATTTCTAAATGAAAAAGTAAATTTCGATTCTGTTTTCCTGTCCAATACATGTTTGTCTTGAGGGCTGTCATTAATCCCCTTTCTTTTCCCTTTGAACAGTTGAGGGATTACACATGAAAATAAGACTATTTTAATAATAATAATTATAATAAAAGAAAGAATAATATGCATCAAAACATTTTATTCCATTTTCTAGCTATATTTTCTAAACACATGCATCGGTGAAAAAATAGCGCTGAAAGTTTATTCTGAATATTTATTAAAGAACATAAACTTTTTTTAAAATTAAATTTCGTTACCATATTTATCGACAGGGAAAGCGATATATCAAAATAAATTTATTGCGTGAGTTTAGTCTTTCAAAACGATTTTCCAATTGAATAACAGTACATATTGTAAAGATAAAAAATTATAAAAAATAATTATCATCCAAGACTATGGGATTGGAAACGAGGTACAATCTAAAGACTTCAAAATTATTTATGTTGTCCTGTAATAGAACTATAAATATTGCATCGTGCATGAGACCCTAAATACAACAATAAATACAATGTACAACCTTTTCAAGAACAATCCTGATGTAGGTGTCTATAATTACGTTACCGTCTGCTTTCTATAAAAGCCGCATTTAAGCGTTTTATAAAACGTTTTATAACTCTGTAGAATTAGATATTTATACATATATAGGAAATCTGCGAAAGTTTGAATATACTGAATCATACTAAATGACGTCTCTGATATTCCTCCGCGTGTTTATCTACCAACACTGAGTTCGAAATCAATGCGAAAAAAAAATCATTGCTAATAAAAATAACGCACTGATACAAAAACTGATGTCAATAAAATAAAATAGGGTTTTATACATTTTTTGTAATATAAAATATATTTTAAACGAGTGACCGGAAAAATAATGAAGAAAACTTTTAATTTAAATTAAAAAAATTAAATTGCCATCCTCCTGTCATGACGTTCATGTCCAATCTAGACACATAAATGCTTATGTTAGAGCTATTAGGGTCAATGTACTAATACTGAAAATAGGTATACCTTGTTCCCCATCTGAGAAGATCGTATTCTTATTTCCCACATTCTAAATTATCTTCGAGATTTCTTGTTATTAATGATTCCATAAACGAATACCTTTATTGGGATCTAATTTTCTTTATTAAACAAATTTCATCAACTGCAATAATACTACAACTAATTCCTTTTTCCGAGTATCAGTTTAACTGTCTTTTACACATAATCTAACATCGTTTAAGTACATTTTTAATACTTTAGAATTAGGTTTCAAATAAGTAATGAGGTTTTTTTCAAAAGCATTTATTATTTAGGTTTCAAATAGCAAGTTCATATAAAAATATAAGTTGTTCTTAATTAACGTAATTTCTCATCTTTTATTTCCTAGTATATGTCTGGGGAAATAAGAGCATAATATAGAGAAGTTTTGTTTTAGTTTTTCCAATTAATTTCTAATAAATATATCAAAAACAGAAAACTTGTCTTACAACATTTAAAAATAAAACTCAAATTTTGCGCAAAATCTATAATAGAAGAATTTCAAAATAAACACATCTATAATTTTTTTAATGTAGAAACAGATTTAAATGCATAAAAAGGAACAATCTGTTTACTTTATACCGTCTACGTTACACGGGATGCAATTTTTTAATTTTTTTAAAAAAATAAGTTATTTGCAATACTTTTATAGCGCCATTTTTCATTTCAAAGTAAGTGCATAAAATTAGTGTTCTAATTCCCCTAACTGTCAAAATAAAAAATAATCGAGAAAGCAATAGTAATATATGTCCATCTGTTATGTTTAAAAAAAAAAAAAAAAAAAAAAAAAAAAAACATTTTCAGATAAATAACAAACATTTCGAAAAACTTTATAATTTAAGTTAGAAAAACAGTTAAAAATTGGGATTTATTTTAGTTAGTACCGCTTACTTCCATGCAAAGTAACTAGAAATAAAAAAACAGTATAATAAATTCATGAGGATTTTATATCTTGTGAATTGACGAAGTTATGGATTTTTTTCTTCTTCAATCCCCCCCCCCCCACACACACACACACCGCTTTTTTTGTTTTCGTTTTTATTTTACTTTTTGCGGTACGAACTGGTCCTATCAAAAACTTGTAAGTATAAAAGTTGTTGATAATATTAAAAACATTTAAAATAAATTTAATTGGATTTGTTATCTTGAGGATTGACGAAGTTATGATTTTTTTCCCCCTAAAACCCTGTTTTGTGCACCCCTTGTGCCCATTTTCAATTGTATTATAAATCTGTGATACATAAATTTTGGCCCTATTTTTAGAAGTAAAAAAAAAAATTAACTGATTTGATATGTACAAAAATTAAGAAGTTATGGGATTTATTCGGTTTTCACAAAACCCCTCCCTATTTCCATTCTCTTGGTCCGATTTTGCCCATTAACGAATTTAACCGAGATTTAACGACCCTTGATTTTATGTATCAGTTGCGGAAGTTATCGTGACTATAAAAAATTGATATATATAGATAGATAGACAAATAGATAGATAGATAGATGTATAAAGTATTTTACGGATGGTGGTTTTGGGTTTTAGGGTCATAATCGGTGCAGATTTCCAAAATTGTTTCAGAAATTCCAACATAGGAGCGATTGCAATAGGTAGTTTTTCATACGAAATCAACCTAAAATGATGAATGTTGTTTGTTATTTATGACATTTTTGACAGACGGAGTGTTCTTTTGAATTTTTAGTTAAACATTAATAAAAATTTTTAATATTTCAATATTGATATTTTTTATATGAAAAAGTGATAGATAAAATTATTCTTCGCTTTTTCTTAACTATCTCCAAACACGATTATGGAAAATCTTAACAAAATCTTCAATTTCAATATGATAGAAAAATATTTTTATAGGTAATCGGATTTCCAAGAAATCCTTATAATTCAAAATTCAAAGGATAAATACACATAAAAATTACATTTGTTTTATAAATCCAGTGACGCATCTTTTGTTTCAAAGTAGGGATTTCAAGAAAAAAACATATTATAGAGTTGTATATATTATTTTTTGTTAAACTTTGTCTAATTTATTTCTCGTCAATTTTTCAAAATATATAAATGAATATAATTTTATAATCTTTTCAGTCACATTTCACATTGATTTTAAAATAAAAGAATCTCTAGTGAAAGAAATAATTTTACAAATTTAGAAACAAAACACAAATGCATAAACTGGACAATTTATTTGTCCTATTTCTTTCACAAGAAACGAAATAAACTTTTTAATTTTTAATAAAGATGTTGCTTTTTTGAACATTTTCATTGCGGCATTTTTTTTATTTGAAGAAAATGATTAACCTGGTTTTCTAATTTCCTTAACATCTGAATCGTTAAATTTGAAAATCAAAGAGAAAAGTAGAAAGTGTTTATCTGCAGTAACAAGAATAAATTTTTCAACAAAGTAACAGTGCACTAAAAATAGCTATCTGTGATGCTTTTGTTTCAAGTTAAAAATAACCACAAATAAAAATTGGAATTTATTGTAGTTACTGGAACGATTCATCTGCTGTTAAAAAGTATAGTAACGGGAAACAAAAATATACAGAGAAGTAGCCTGTAAAATAATTCTAAATCTGCAGACTTCGAGAAAATATATCGTATACTTAAAAAGATCACAAACAATGAAAAACTTATTGCAAATGCATCGGGAACGAAAAATTATACGTCAAGCATAGATTATGAAACATTTTCCTTCGCTGCAGAATACTTTATCAAAACATCACCTTTTTATAAGGTGAAAGAGGGTCTCTAAATAATCAACTTCGGACACGCATAACACTTTTGAAAACTCAATTTCAGAATTATCATCAATAATCGGAAAAATATCCGAATTATTTTGCGCAACTCTGTATATGATCTGTAGATTCGTATGTCTAGTATACTACACAGTATACTAGAATTTATTTCAGTTTGGAAGCGCATTTCACAGTTCTAAATTCGCCTTCAGCCATTTCAGTCAATAAACAGAAATGTACTCGAGATCTTTACTTGCGGCCATGTATATGATCCATAGAATTTATACTTACGATGTAATAATAATAAAAAAATATTTAAGTTAAAATCTGTTCCACATTTTAAAACGCGTTTCAAGCAATTATTGTTCAAGTACAGTGCTGTAATAAGGGTTCTTATTTTTTTTTTTCACATTTTTTGTAAAAGTAAGGGACGCCGAAATGAATTAGACAAAATGAAGAAAAAAAAATGGGAAAAATGAAAATACGCTGATTTTTCCATATGTATGACATATAAAATTATTGCTATGATATAATAGAATTATATTCCTACATTATCTATACTATACTATTAATTTTAATCTATACTAATATTATAAAGAGGTAAAAATTGTTTATTTGTAGGAAGTAAGCTCTGGAACTACTGAACCGATTTCAAAAGTAATGGTATCAAAATGATGGTGTTAGTCCAACTTAGAACATAGGCTATATCTTATGTCCGTGCCACTGGACAAAAGGGGGTGTAGGAGCAAAAAACGTTCTAAAAATGCGATTTTTGAGTTACTGAATTGCCTAGAAAAATGAAATTTGGAATGGTAGTTACTTATAAGATACTAGTCTATATCTATACTGCTATTATAAAGAGGAAAAAATTGTTTATTTGTCGGAGATAAGCTCTGGAACTACCGAACCGATTCCAAAAGTAATGGTATCAAAATGATGGTGTTAGTCCAATTTAGAACATAGGCTATATCTTATGTCGGTGCCACTACCCCAAAGGGGATGTAGGAGCAAAAAACGTTATAAAAATGCGATTTTAGCGTTACTGAACGGCTTAGAAATAGGAAATTTTGAATATTAGTTACTTATAAGATATAAATGATGTCTAAGAACAGTTCTTAAACAATTCGAAATTTAAAAGAGGTGAAAATGCAGAAAAAGCGTTCTAAAAAACGTTCTAAATGGTAGTTTCTACACAATTTCAGGAAATACCAAACCGATTTAAAAAGTATTGGTGTCAAAATGACGGTGACAACGCTTGCTCCAAGATAGGCTATGTTTTATGTCGGTGTCACTACCCCAAAGGGGGTGCAGGAGCAAAAAACTTTCTAAAAATGCGATTTTAGCGTTACTGAAGGGCCTAGAAATATGAAATTTTGAATATTAGTTACTTATAAGATATAAATGATATCTAAGAACAGTTCTTAAACAATTCGAAATTTAAAAGAGGTGAAAATGCAGAAAAAGCGTTCTAAAAAACGTTCTAAATGGTAGTTTCTACACAATCTCAGGAAATATAAACCGATTTAAAAAATATTGATGTCAAAATGATGGTGACAACGCTTGCTCCAAGATAGGCTATGTTTTATATCGGTGCCACTACCCCAAAGGGGGTGCAGGAGCAAAAAACATTCTAAAAATCCAATTTTTGCGTTACCGAAGGGCCTAGAAATACGAAATTTGAGATATTAGCTACTTATTAGATATAAAGGATTTCTAAGAACAGTTCTTAAACAATTCGAAATTTAAAAGGAGTGAAAATGCGCGAAAAGCGTTCTAAAAAAACGTTCTAATGGTGGTTTCAACACAATCTCAGGAAATATTAAACCGATCTAAAAAATAATGGGGTCAAAATGATGTTCAAAACCCTTGCTCCAACATAGGCGATGTTTTATGTCGGTGCCACTACCCCAAAGGGGGTGCAGGAGCAAAAAACGTTCTAAATTGCGGCTTTTGCGCTACGAAAGGGCCTAGAATAGTGAAATTTGGAATGGTAGTTAGTTATAAGATATCAATGATCTCTAAGGACATTTCCTAAAAAAATCGAAATTTAAAAGGGGGTCAAAATGCGCAAAAAGCGCTATAAAAAACTTTCTAAATTGCGATTTCTATGCAATCTCAGAAAGTACTGAACCGATTTCAAATATAATGATGTAAAAATGATGGTGACAGATCTTGCTCCAAGATAGGCTATATTTTATATCTGTTTCCACTACTCCAGAGGAGATGCAGGAGCAAAATGCGCGAAAAGCGTTCTAAAAACGTTCTAGATGCCGATTTGTCGGCAATATCTCAGGAAGAATGAATCTGATTTCAAACGTAATGGTAGGAAATTGATGCTGACAGCCTCTGCTCTAACATAGATGCTATTTTATGTCGGTATCACTATCACCAAGACGTTGCAGGAGCAAAAAAGCGTACTAAATTTCGATTTTTGTGATCGGTAGGGGCTAGCAACTTAAAATTAGGCAAGGTACATATTTATTAGCTATAAATGATCTTTAAGAACAGTTTCGAAAAAAAATGGAAATTTAAAAAGCGGTGAAAATGCGCGAAAAGCGTCCTAAAAACGTTCTAAATTGCGATTTCTACTCAATCTAAGGAAATACCAAAGCTATTTCAAAAGTAATGGTTGCAAATCAATGGTGACAGTCCCTGCTATAACATAGGTTATATTTTATGTTGCTGTCACTACCATCTGAGGGTTGCAAAAGCAAAACATGTTCTAATTTGCATTTTTTGCACAACTGAGGGGTCTAACACTTTGAAGTATGGCATGGTATTTACTTACAGGATGCAACTGCTTTCTAAGAACAGTCGAAAGAAAATTCCAAATTTTAAAAAAATGAAGTGAGTGAACAGCGTTATAAATTACAATTTTTAAGCAAACTTATAAATTACCAAACCGATTAAAAAAATAATGATGACAAATTTTGGTGATAGAACCTGCTCAAACATAAGCTATATTTTATGTCCACTACCACCAGAGGGTTGCAGGAGCTAAAAACTTTCTAAATTGCGATTTCTGTGATACTGAAAAGGCTAGAAACTTTATATATGACATGTTAGTTACTTATAAAATATAAATGCCCTCGAAGGAACGTCGAAAATAAATTCGAATTAAAAAGGGGTGAAGTGAAGGGGAGGTGCGAAAAGCATTCTAAAAAAGTTCTAAATTACGATTCTATGCAATTTCAGGGAATATAAACCGATTATAAAAGTAATATTTGCGAATCAGTGGTAACAGTCTCTGATCCTACACAGGCTATATTTCATGCCGGTGATTCTACCACCTGGGGTTCACAGGAACAACAAACGTTCTAAAAGGGGGTTTTAAAAGCTTTTTAAATTACGTTTCTGTGGAATATTAGGAAATAACAAACCGATTTCAAAATTAATGTTGGCAAATTAAGGGTGACAGTTCCTGTTTCAACATAGACCTTTATGTTGAGAGAGGTTGTAGGACTTGGAATTCGACATGATGGTTAATTTTAAGATGTAAGAAGATGGTTTCTAAAAAATTCAAAACTTCAAATGAATACTGAAATGAGCGTATTAATTGAGCATAAAAGTTTCAAAATATTTTCTAAATTATCATTTATTTAGTTTTATTTTTATTTTATTAATTTAAGTCTCATTTCTGCCTAATACAGTGTAATAATGATGTTTAGTCAAACTGTGTTTTAAATAGTAATTTTTGAATTATTCCTAAAAGTAAAAAGTACCTTTTAATAAAATAAAATATTGCCGTTTAATAAAATAAAATATTACCTTTTAATAAAATAAAATATTACCTTTTAATAAAATAAAAATTTAGTTAGTATCTTTTGATAAAAATTAGACATATAAATATCACTTGGCATATTTCAAATATTACGCGAGCAAAGCCGCGGGTTTGCTAGTTATTATTATTAATATTATAAAGAGGCAAAAATTGTTTATTTGTAGAAGGTAAGCTCTGGAATTACCGAACCGATTCCAAAAGTAATGGTATCAAAATGATGGTGTTAGTCCAACTTAGAACATAGGCTATATCTTATGTCGGTGCCACTACCCCCAAAGGATTGCAGGAGCAAAAAGCGTTATAAAAGTGCGATTTTTGTGTTACTGAAGGGCCTAGAAATATGAAATTTGAAATATTAGATACTTATAAGATATAAATGATGTCTAAGAACAGTTCTTAAACAATTCGAAATTTAAAAGGGGTGAAAATGCACAAAAAGCGCTCTAAAAAACGTTCCAAATGGTAATTTCTACCTAATCTCATGAAATACCAAACCGATATAAAAAATATTGGTGTCAAAATGATGGTGATAACGCTTGCTCCAAGATAGGCTATATTTTATGTCGGTGCCCTACCCCAAAGGGGGTGCAGGAGCAAAAAACGCTCTAAAAATGCGATTTATGTGTTACTGAAGAGCCTAGAAATATGAAATGTGCAATATTAGATACTTATTAGATAAAAAGGATTTCTAAGAAAAGTTCTTAAACAGTTCGAAATTTAAAAGGGGTGGAAATGCGCGAAAAGCGTTCTGAAAAACGTTCTAAATGGTGATTTCTACATATTCTCAGGAAATACCAAACCGATTTAAAAAATAATGGTGTCAAAATGACGGTGACAACCCTTGCTCCAAAATAGGCTATGTTTCATTTCGGTGCGACTACCGAAAGGGGGTGCAGGAGCAAAACACGTTCTAAACATGCGATTTATGTGTTACTGAAGGGCCATGATTTATGAAATTGTAAATATTAGATGTAGAGGATTTCTAAGAACAGTTCTTAAACAATTTGAAATTTAAAAGGGATGGAAATGCGCGAAAAGTGTTCTAAAAAACATTCTACATAGTGGTTTCCACACAATCGCAGGAAATACCAAAACGATTTAAAAAATAATGGCGTCAAAATTATGGTGACAACACTTGTTCCAACATAGGCTATGTTTTATGTCGGTGCCACTACCCCAAATATGGTGCAGGAGAAAAATGTTCTAAATTGCGGTTTTTGCGTTACGGAAAGGCCTAGAATCGTGTAATTCGGAATGGTAGTTAGATATAAGATATCAATTAACTCTAAGGACATTTTCTAAAAAAATCGAAATTTAAAAGGGGGGGTCAAAATGCGCAAAAAGCATTTTAAAAAACGTTCTAAATTACTTTTTCTATGCAATCTCAGAAAGTACTGAACCGATTTCAAATATAATGTTGTAAAAATGATGTTGTCATATCTTGCTCCAAGACAGGCTATATTTTATATCTGTTTCCATTAACCCAGAGGAGATGCAGGAGCAAAATGCACGAAAAGCGTTTTGAAAACGTTCTAAATGCCAATTTGTCAGCAATACCTCAGGAAGAATCAAACTGATTTCAAAAGTAATGGTAGTAAATTGATCTTGACAGCCTCTGCTCTAACATAGACGTTATTTTATGTCAGTATCACTATCACATAGACGTTGCAGGAGCAAAAAAGCGTTCTAAATTTCGATTTTTGTGATCGGTAGGGGCTAGCAACTTAAAATTAGGCAAGGTACATTTTTATTAGATATAAATGATTTTTAAGAACAGTTTCAAAGAAATTGGAAATTTAAAGAAAAGGATGAAAATGCGCGAAAAGCGTTCTAAAAACGTTCTAAATTGCGATTTCTACACAATCTTAGGAAATACCAAAGCTATTTCAAAAGTAATGGTTGCAAATCAATGGTCACAGTCCCTGCTATAACATAGGTTATATTTTATGTTGCTGTCACTACCATCTGAGGGTTGCAAAGGAAAACATGTTCTAATTTGCGTTTTTTGCACAACCGAGGGGTCTAAAACTTTGAAGTATGGCATGGTATTTACTTACAAGATACAACTGTTTTGTAAGAACAGTCGAAAGAAAATTCTAATTTTAAACAGATGAAGTGAGCGAAAAGCGTTATAAATTACTGTTTTTATGCAATCTTATCAAATACCAAACCCATTAAAAAAATAGTGATGACAAATTGTTGGTGATAGAACCTGCTCAAACATAAGCTACATTTTATGTTTGTGCTACTACCACCAGACGGTTGCAGGAGCTAAAAACTTTCTAAATTGCGATTGCTGTGATACTGAAAAGGCTAGAAACTTTAAATATGGCATGGTAGTTACTTATAAAATATAAATGGCCTCGAAGGATTGTCGAAAATAAATTCGAATTAAAAGGGGTGAAGCGAAGGAAAGGTGTGAAAAGCATTTTAAAAAAGTACTAAATTACGATTTCTATGTAATTTCAGGGAATATAAACCGATTGTAAAAGTAATAGTGTTGAATCAATGGTAACAGTCTCTGATCCTTACACAGGCTATATTTTATGCCGATGATTCTACCACCTGGGGTTCACAGGAACAACAAACGTTCTAAAAAAGGCCTTTAAAAGCTTTCTAAATTACGTTTCTGTGGAATGTTATGAAATAATAAACCGATTTCAAAATTAATGTTGGCAAATTAATTGTGATAGTTCCTATTTCGACATAGCCCTTTATGTTGAGAGAGGCTGTAGAACTTGGAATTTGACATGATAGTTAATTTTAAGATGTAAGAAGATGTTTTCTAAAAAACTCAAAACTTCAAATGAATACTGAAATGAGTGTATTAATTGAACATAAAAGTTTCAAAATATTTTCTAAATTATCATTTATTTAGTTTTATTTCGTTTTATTAATTTAAGTCTCATTTCTGCCTAATGCAGTGTAATAATGATGTTTAATCAAACTGTGTTTTAAATTGTAATTTTTGAATTAGTCCTAAAAATAGTAAGTACCTTTTAATAAAATAAAATATTACCTTTTAATAAAATAAAAATTTAGTTAGTACCTTTTAATTAAAATTAGACATATAAATATCACTTGGTATATTTCAAATATTACGCGAGCAAAGCCGGTTTGCTAGTTTATTTATAATAAAATTATATTTTTGAATTACTCATTTAATTAAAATAGAATGACTGCATATTAATCATAATCTAATAAATCCACAAAGAAAATGTTCATTACATGTTAGTACACGCCAGCTTGCATTTTGTCATACATGCTGCATCTAAAATACATTGCTGAAGGACTTACTAATGACCAAGAAGAAATAGCAAGGAAACGAGTGAATGACATTAATAAAAAAAATTTCGCCATAGATTGTTAAATTATCCATTAAGTCATCTCGATTTCCTGATACATATTTTTCTGGTGTAATCATAAATAATCTATCACCAGCAGAATGGTGTGAATCACTGAAAAGGTACTGTGACGTACAAAATATTTCAAATTTTGCATGTCACATTTTTCATAGCGTAGCCTCATCCGCAACCATTGAATGTATTTTTTCCAATTTCAGCATGATTCAAAACAAACTTAGAAATAGATTTGGATCACAAACTTCTACAAAATTGGCAATACCTTATAAAATGGTAATTTCTAAAGGCAAACAATTTGCGCCTGATCATGAAAATTTCTTTATTATTTCCTGGTTATTTTGCATTTAACACAGTAATCCCTTAACATTCGCGAGTTTTGATTATTCTAGAAATAGGAAATGCAGAACATTTCAACATTCGCGAATAGTTAACTTGATTATTCGCGAATTTTTTTATAAAGAATATTTTTTTAGTAAGCTTTGTTTTACCAATTCTGAGAACTATTTGACATCGGACACTTATCTACTGTATAACATACTGTATTTCTGTATGGCCTATGTTGTGAGAACTTCGGCCCTAGTGTTGAGGGAAATATAGATCAGTATTTTTCTTTATTTTTTATGCAGATTTTTTTTTTTTTTCAATTTTCTAAAATTCCTAATTTTTATTGCAGGTGAAATATTTTCCGCAAAAATTGTTGGGGAAATTTTAAAATAACAACAACAACTTGTTGAAAAAAAACAGAATGCGATGTTTCACTGCGGAAGAGTCTGAAATAATAACTGAAATAGAGGCCGTGACTTTTCCATACATGTAAATTCATACAGAAAAGATCTGTTAAACAATCACACATCACTAATTTTTTTCGAATCAAATAAATTTCGTACAAGATGTTTATAATTATTGAAATTTATTTAAAGCATGCACTTTTAATGCATAATGCTTAATAAATACACCTTTTGAATCTAAATTGCTCTTCTACACTAAAAAAAATGTATAAAACCTAACACACTATTATTCACGGAAAGATAGTCGCAACATTAGCATTCGTAACATTCACGGAGATTTCTGGGAACCTAACCCTCGCGAATGTTAAGGTTTTACTGTACTTTAACTAACATGAAAATTTTTATCATTATAATTTTCTACTTCTTATTGATCCCCCCCCCCCCCAATTGTAAAATATGTATATACTGAATGTTCTTATGAATATGTTACATTATTATTATGATTAGAAGCAGCTTTCATTCCAATGCAACACTTTCTTAATTAACATCAACTTGTATTTCATCATATAACTTCTTTTATATAAGATTTGAGACTGTGAACATTCCATTTTTTTATTTATATTTTTAATTTTGTAAACTGATTATTTAGTGCAATATTTTTATTAAGTGATTATTAATTGCACAAAATATTTTACATACTGTTGCGTATATAAATATGTAAATGTGATATTTTCATATAAAAGTTAGTCCTTGAATGGAAAGAATCAATATATTTATTTATTTTTATTAAATTCTGCATTTTTAATTAGAATTTTCAATTTATGAAAAGTGGATGAAATGGACAAAATGATATTTTTTCCGGTGCGGTTTTTCCGCCGGTTTTTTCAGGAGAGGAACTCGGACAACCTTATCTGTAACCGAATTTTGTTGTGTATTCCTGTAAATGAACAGTGAATGCTATGCACACCATGCTTTAGTAAGCCTTTTGTAGTGCGTCACAATGATATATATCAATTTGAATATGTTTGAAGTAGTGTAACTTTATTAAAATTCATTGCAAATGCCTTTTCATAGACCCTAATGTAACGAAATTCTTTCAGTCCCCCAGTAAATAAACTATAAATTCTACACATTTCATTTTCAATAACGAATATGATATAGTAATCCTTATTAATATACATCAATTGCATGGAAATCTGAATATAATTATCGGAGCACGAGCACACAGAAGGCAGACAAACATGTAAACCAGTTTCATGAACACTTTTCAACTCTGTAGGAATGTGCAAAAAAATCCGGGTATTTACTTCCTTTCTATCTTTTATTACAGATGGAAATCTCATTTTTAACACTTTCCAAATAGTTAAAATACGTTCACGAATTGCATTTGTCTGTCTGACTGTGCGCGCTCTAACGCACAAAAATATACTCTGATTTCCATGTAATTGATATATGTAGTTTATGATTAGCATGACGGTTTTGACATTGAAAATAATGAAGTGTGTAGTCTATTATTTCATTGACAGAGTGACTAAAAAGTATTCCGTTAATTTGTGTTCTATGGGGGAATAATCACTTGGTGTTTATTTTAAATGTCTTACACTATTTCAAACATAATGGAATTGATATACCACATTGAGTTGCACTATAAGATGGATATATTTGAATATGAATTGAAAATGTTATGCGGTCTTAAAATTTGTTTACAATTACATTTAAAATAATTCCGTATTATTAAAGTCTAGGGAGCTAAATCCGCGTTAGATGTCCTATCGGTTTAGTTGCCCCAGTCGCATTTTTCAGATATTTTACATGTGAAGGGGCTAGTCACTTTCTTCTGCTGTCAGTTGTTACAAAAAAGCAAAGTATACGAAGATACAGATATTTATTTTTTCAAATAAATGTTATATTCATCAAAAAGTGTAAGTTTGGCTTTTGTTCTCATGTAAGTTTGGCTGTATGTTCTCATAAGGTAGAGATGGATGCAGATGAAATACATTGCATTTATTAGAGATTTTGTTATGAAATGATTAGTGAATATTGTTGAAAAAAGTATCCAGTTATGTGTTGGTTATAGGTGTCAATCATAATTCTTCCTACTTCCAGAGCTACAGGCTAGATCACCAATTCCGATCAAGTGCGGCATCTAACCCTGAGATCTGTTTTGATGGCCAAAATCACTGATTAATTTTTTTGATAAAAATTCCATTTAAATCTGATATTTATATTATAGTAATATTTTTTATGAAGTTGAACAAATTTGGAGTACATAGGTTAGATGAGCACTACAAAAATAATTTCTTTAAAAAAGAAAAGTAGTTATTTCTTAAGCATTGCAACTATCCAAGATATACCCTATGGGAAAAAATTCCTTGCAATATATTTTAATGATGCTGCCCTGTTACAAACATAATGAAATTGATATGATTTTCTTAGGCACACTAATACATGCTTTCTGTAGAATGCAGGAAATACAGAAATTGTCATATATAGTTGTATTCAATTATATAATGGTCTACGATGAAATTAAATTATGATATTATGTATTTGAATTATGTTGAGCTTTTTCGAACATGAAGAAATTGATATACAATACCGAGGTTTACTACAAGATACTTATTGTAGAATATGATGTGCAAAGCGTTTATCGTTCATTTACAGGGACGCACAAAATATTTTTTATATAGTACTGTATCCGAAGTTTTGTTTATAAGAGATAATTGCTAAAAGTACGTTTTCACATATGTTATCCGTTTTTAAATATAACCAAAATTTTCGTGTGCAATGTGGTGTGTATAAATTCTAAAGATCACATACAGGACTACACAAATGTAGTTTTAACCATAACTGAACAGGAATGTGAATTGATTAAAGGTTTTTTTTTTTAATTGAATTATGCATTTTCAGACTCAACTATAGTTTGTATACTACAATGTTTGTAGAATAAAGATAAAATGATATACAAGGATATATACTGGATACATGACAACCTTTGAATAATAATTCCTCGAAGTGTGATTTCAGTTTTGTTAAAGCATTCTGGGAGTGTTAAAAAGAGATTTATAATGCATGCGTGACCAATAATTTTCTTTACTTGTTAATTTTTAGTTGAGAAATAAAAATGAAAAATATTTTTATCGCTATAATTTAATTTGAAAAGATAATGGATAAATTTAATTTTCCATTTCCATATACTGTCAGCACACAAAGCATGTGAGAAATGTAAACATAAAAATGTTCATGTTATTTTAATATGTTATTTTATTTTATATGTTATTTTAATAAAAAATAATAAAGCATCCCAAATAAATTTGAAATTCCAACAACTAGTGAAAAATGAAATTTATATTAGCTAAAGGAATGTCTAATATATTATTTGTGGGTATAAATAACTGGAAATAAAAACTAAAAGACCGAAGTAGTATGTAAAATCTACATATATTTTTAGTCTAACAGCTATTTTTAGATAAGTAATATTTATCGTCTTCCTAAAGTGTCAAGTGATAAGAGACTTATTTATATCCATTTCCTAAAGGGAATAATACATTTGTTTTTAAATACCCGTCTGTTTTAATTTTTAGTATAAATACAAAATTACCGATAATTTTTCGTTTTAAATCGATATAATTAGTTTTCTTTAATTGTTAACAATCACAGCATAAAATTTATAAAAGAAACATCTGACAAAAGTAAATAACAAAATTTTCGTCTGTAATGAGTTAGAAAAATAATTTTCGAATAAGAAATGAAGTTTCTTAAAAAAGCTTTATATTTCAAGTTTTACATTACAAGCGTAAGTAAAAATATGAGTTACTGTTATTTAATGTGGTGAATTTCTTAAAATGTTATATAATATTTATCTTCAAATATCTGTTGATTTGCTAGTTTGGCAACCATTCTTCCTGTTTTTAAAACAGAGCAAATAAGTGGATTTCTTTAAAAAAGGGTTTAAACAGATGGGATTTGAATGACGTGGTATCTCATAGTATGAAGAATTCCCTAGAGTAATTAAATAAACTATTAATATGACGAAATAAAATTTTTAATTTTCAATATAGAGTAAGCTTTCCGGAATACTTTCATTCATACATTATTTAATTTAAAAAAAAGGCGTGTAAAAAAAGTTTCCATTTCCCTTATTTGTCACCAAATGAAATTTAAAAATTCATGAAAGTGGTAAAAAATAAACTCTTCATCTGCAGTTCTAAGGAAACATTTTTGTAAAAGTAATGCGGCATACGAAAAAGGTTATAATTTAAGTTTCAAATTATACGAATACAAGTGAAAGATTGTATATTTTAATTAATGAAACAATTCATCATTTAGTTTTTATTATAATAATTGGAAACGAAATAATATTACAGAGTATAATAATATAATATTACATAATAATATTATAGTCTTTGAAATAAAATATTTTTTAGACTCAATATAAATTTATTGTATTAGATTTCACCGTTTGCTCAAAATGTAATAGAATATGCAACATTTTCTTTCTCTATATCTTTTCACGGCAAGAGAAATAAACTTTTAAAATTTTCGTTAAGAAATAATTTTTTACCCGACTGAAAAGAAGGGTTATGTGATTCATGCATTCTGTGTATGTGGATTTCTTTATATCCTCGAAACATAACATCCCAGCGGCTGGGTGGATTTTAATGAATGAAGTCTCTATCAATTCGTCTTAACGGCCCGATGGTTATAGGCTAGGTTTTGTTTTTATAAATTCAAAATGGCGCCTGTAAAAGGAAAAATGGCGGTAGAGACGAAAGAGAAAAATTACGCACCGTATTGAGTGGCATATCATTGGATTGTCTTTTAAAATGAAGACGATGTTTCATTGACTATTGTACAGTCAGAAGCTCCGTTAAAATATTATACAACATGGAAGTTGCGTATGTATTGTGGATCTCTAACTTTACTGCAACTCTAACCATCATGGACATCTATAGACCTCGTCAAAACTGTGTTTATAGATAGGAACTAACAGTTAAACACAACTTAAATGTCATCAATATAAGTAAATAAAAAAAATAGGTAAGTAATATAAACAAGTAATGAAAAAAAATAAATTAAGTCAATTACTACTTAGTTCAATAAGAGAATTTTTCTTTTCTCCCAATTTTTCTCCATTTGAGTGGTGCTTAAAATGCCTTGATGAAGAAGAAGGCTCTCTCGGTCTTAAAATACCTTGATCAAGAAGGGGGTACTCTCTCAATTATTGAAAATTAATTAATTAAATTTAATTAATGAATTAATATTTGAAAAAAAACTGGATTAACATGAAGTGTCGTCCACTACAAGTTTGAAAAAATTTATTTGAGCTTCATTGGATGAATAATAAGTATTTTATTAACGATTGAAAATTTGAACAAGATGTATATAGCGAGAGTGTGAGCTAATAGTAAGAATTGAAAAAAAAATTGTTTCTCATTGATGAGAAATAATTACCGTATTTACTCGTGTATAACGCGCACTTTTTTCAAAAATTTAGGGCAAAAAACCTAGTTGCGCGTTATACACGGAATAATTTTTTACTGCTGGATGTAATCACGCGATTTACATATGAATTCAAAGATGAAATCAAAACTGAAAAATCTTTCTTAATAGATGTATTGCTGCATATTTATTTCACTCCTTCCACTTTTTTATACAACAGTGCTAATAACATACAACTATTAGAGCTTTTCTGACCTGGGCAGCTTATCATAAAGCCAGAGTATTTCAAGTAGATGTTAAAACAGCCTTTCTACATGGTAAACTAGATAATGAAGAATTATACATGCATCAACCAGAAGGCTTTCATGATGAAGAAAATAAAGACAAAGTCTATAAATTAAAAAAGGCTATATATGATCTTAAACAAGCCGCCAAGTGCTGGAATGAAGAAATAGAGAATACTTTAAAGGCATATGTATTTAAACAAAGTGAAGCTGATCCATGTTTGTTCATAAAAGAAAAATCAAAGAAGACAATTTATCTCATACTATATGTAGATGATATGCTGATGAGCTCAGAAGATGAAAATGAAGTTAATGAAGTAATAAATTACTTAAAGAAATCTTATCCCATAACATCACTAGGAGAAGCAAAATACTTCTTAGGTATAGAAATTTGTAGAAAAGAAGATGGAAGTTATTTACTTTCACAAAGAAGTAAAATAAATCAATTAGTTAAGGATTTTCAGCTTGAAGAAGCCAAACCAACTTATACCCCAATGGAAACTAACTATTATAGTTTAGATAAAGAAGAAAATCTTTTATCATCTAATGATAATTATAGACAAGCTATAGGAAGTCTTTTATACATTTCCTCATGCACAAGACCTGATATTACCGCTCCTACACACATACTAAGTCGAAGATGCAATAATCCAAGACAAAAGGACTGGAATGCTGTTAAGAGGGTAATAAGATACTTAAAAACAGCGAAAGACCTTGATCGCCACATTTCTTCATAAGAATATCCTAATATAGTTGCATACTCGGATGCAGACTGGGGACAAGATGCTACAGACAGAAAATCCACCTCTGGAAATGTAATCTTCTTAGGCAATAGCTGCACTTCTTGGTTCTCGCGAAAACAAACATGTGTGACGTTATCGTCAGCAGAAGCTGAATATGTGGCACTGTCACAAGGAACTCAAGAGGTGCTATGGATCTTGAAATTGTGTAACGACCCCAACTTACAACAACATTTTCCTATTAGAATTTTTGAGGATAACCAATCTACAATTAAATTGGTTGAAAGTGAAAAATTTAAATCTCGCACTAAGCACATTGATACAAAGCATCATTACATACGAAATTTAAAACTAAAAATGTTATAGATGTCAAATATCTATCAACAAATGAAATGATAGCAGATATAATGACGAAGCCACTGCCAAAGGCCAAATTTGAACTTTGTAGAAACCTTATCCACCTGGTGTCAGATTCTATCACAAAACGGGAGAGATGTTAGAAAATGATCTTTTGTTTTCAAGAACATCCACCAGATGGCAGCATCAGACATTTTTTTTATTTGATCTACTGTGACAGACACTCAGTTCAGTGAGTGTTGCTCCTTCCCTTAAAGCAGTTGGCAGCAAAATGCTGCTTGATTAAAAAAAATCCAATAATATTCCAAAGGAATATAATATGATAAAAAAACTGCAACAAGCCATAGTTCAAAGTATTTCTTTGTGTTTGTAAATAGTCTTGTACATCTGCTTTGTTTTATTGTGAAATGTGATCCGTATTTTGACCAGCATATATATTATTCTAGTGTATTCAATCTTCTAATAAATGTTCTTTGTTCATCCAAAGAAGAGTATATTTCCATTGAAACACATCAAAACATAAAGGTAAAACTTTTAACTTTTTTTTATTGTTTACCTATTGAGGAATTTCGTATTCATGCCTTCCATATGGAATAACATTCTAACAGGTTTATATAACAAAAAAGTCCGTGTATAATCACTGTAACATTAGTATATTATATTTTTACTCAGTGCATTCTTTACAAAAAAAAAAAAAAAATGCGTTTTCCCCTTTAAAAATGTGAATGCAATTTGTTTAGCAGAAAATCAAAACGATATTGCCAAAGGCTATGTGAAAGTATTTTGTTAAAAGTACGTTACTTCATGCTGTTCTGTCATTTTTTGTAGAAGCAATATGTTATAGCTGCTATTTTGTGACATACCTTGGGGATATGTGCCTGTAACTCGCTTAGTACTTAACGTATGCCTTTCAGCAATTCGTATTTAGTGGAATTTGTATCTTTGTGTGTAAAAATATTAGGTTTATTATCGTAGAATATAGTTGGAAAAATTGTAGTTAGATAAACACGTTTGATATATATTTTTTTTTTCACTAGCATGACTGTTTTTTAACAAAAAGATAGTATAAATACGTAGCATGTAAGTACATACAGTGCTCATTATTTCAAATAACCAAATTTAACATTTAAACCAATAAAGTTTAGCACAGTTTTGTATATAAAAATCATGAAAGCTTGATGCTTAATTAAGTTATATCTATTTAAAATCGTGTAAAGTATACTTTAAACAATTTTTCACCACACACCATATTTTATTTGAACTATTTGTGTTTTCCTGTACACGTAATGCAATTGATGTGTACTGTATTTAAAAAATATCCCGTAGCGCATATAGAAATTTATGTAAAAATAAGGTCTTTCGTGAATTTAAGAACGCAGCTAATCAAACAGGTACACTGTTAAAAATACTGCCAATTTTCCGGTAAGAATCGGAAAAATAGTTGCCCTTATCGTGCCGGATTACTTTCCGACCCAGCTCGGAATAAAATCCGTAAAAATAAGGAAATAGCCCGTAAAACGGTGTTTTACGATTTTACGGATTTCATTTCTATCTGAGTTGGAAATTATAGTTATTGCATTTTTAGTCATTTTACGTATCCTTTAATTTTGCTCTTCTACTGATTGAACAACTCCCACTTTTGTAGAATCAAAGAGATGATAGCCCCAAACAATGAACTGTTAGTTGAGCTGTATGTCTCATGTACTCACGAAGAAATTTACAATCATTTTTACTGTTTTAATAAAGTAACTTCAATAGCAATATAATTTAAAACGCAGATTCTCTAAATACGGAGATATTACATCCGTTGATTGTCTCATTTCAGACAAGGATACTTTAATCTGACTTAACCTTTATTTCACCAATACAAGCGTAGAGACAAGCATTAAGGATTCGAACATGAAACAAATTTTTAAATAAATTTTGGGAAAAAATCAGTGAATGAGATTAATTGTGTTTTTTATTAAAATCAAATATAGACGCTAACATTCTTTAGTAATTTAGTAATTTGTTAGGATATTAAATTAAAAATATACATTTTGCTATCGAAAGGTATTTCGAAAATGGAAAATTTAATGCTTAATATTTATGTTACGTTTTAATAGAACATTTTTAGTATGATTAGAATTCCATTATTTATAAAAATTGCAAAGTACTTTCTTATAAAACCTCTAATCGTACAATTAACCATTTAAGTTTTCACTGCATATCAAAATTTATAATGTTAAACATATTAAAATTAAAGAAAAACATATTAAAATTATCTACCTCTTGCACGATGTATGTTTTTGCGCAACCTCATTTTCTTGTCACCAAAATTTTTCAATTTCAGATTTGGTGTCCAAATATTTTGACAAGATAGCATGAAAAGAAATATTCAAGGAGTAAAACATAAAAAACATGAAAAAATATTTAAATAAGAAGTCAGAGAATGCAATAACGTTTAGCATTTCTTTGGATACGAATACTTCCCTTAGAGATTTTTATATATATATTTTTAGCATCACATAAAGATACGTATACTAAGAAATAAATGTATACGTTTATATTTATAAAACTACATGTATTTTATTCATTTTATAAAAAACGCTTGCATTAACCTAATATAATATAATATCAGGAAAACGTAACTAACTTATTATAATTTTAATTAATTTTTCAACTACTTTTCAGCAGTGAAATTACGCTTGAAATTATTGAATATTAAAGACGTGAATTATCACATGAATTAGACGTGGTAATTCTTTGATCAGCCGCAGGGAAAATCTGTGAAATTCATTCAGTTACCATACGAAAAAAAAAATCCTATTAGTTTTGCAAATTGGTCGCAAGGAAACATCTGCAAATTTTGCCATAGAAATAAATCACAATCGGTTTTTCTCCTCTCATCCAGAAATTCGGTTCAAAACACCCACTTTGTAGAAGTTTTCTGAAAGATCTTTTACATTCACCAAAATACGGAAAACGTCTTTCAAGGACATAGTTTCTGAATAACATCTGTTGATTTCATGCGTTTCTGAACAAAAATGAATTAAAACATGTGTCCTACACTTACTCCCTTCAGATTTGAGAAAAGCCTTAAAATATTGTAAAATTTGTCAATCTGTTGGGAAAAATCATGAAATTGAACAGTCAATCGTGAGGGGAAAAAAATGAGATTCTTTAGTTGGTTTCAGAAAGATAATGTGATTCGTTGTTGATCGATTTCTTACAAAAAATCTTAAAATTAGCCGCATTAACTGACAACTGAATATTACCTTTGAATAATAATTAATGGGGAAAAAAGCAAAAACAATGCATAACATTAAATTAGGGGAAATCACGACGTTCAGTCTGTTACAGGAAAACACTGCAAAATTGTATTGTTATAAAAATATATCCTACATAAAGAACACATTTGCACCTTGTAAAGAAAAGAAGGAAAAAATAACAATATTTGGAACTAGCTTGTTTAATGTCCCCATTTCTCAACAGAATTTTCTTATATTTTCCCACGACTGATTGAAATTTGTCAATTGGCCTCCCAAGCAACAGACAAATGTCACGGTTTCTTTCTCCTGTAATCAAATGAAGATTTTTGCTATTTTTTAAACATGTAAATTTCATTATTAGATCGTGTGGAAGATCATAAACTTGTCAATCAGTCTTGTGAAAAAGAAAAGAAACCCAAGAAATACATCAGTTGGTAACGGTTAATAAGAAAAAAAAATCACACAGTTGTTTGGTCGTCACGCGGAGAAAAAATTATTTAATTCATTGATTTATCGCATGAAACAAAAACGAAATGTTTTGCTAGTAAGTTGTGGGCGGGGGGGGGGGGGGGGGGGACATGAAAATTCATATACTATTTATATAAAAAAAATGATATTCGTTGATCAGCTTAGGTGGGAGGGGGGGGGAAGGTAATCGGCAAAATTCATAAAACGATTGCATGAAAAAAAAATCTTGAGTTCCGCTAATCATTCGCAAGAAGAAATGCAATATTTGCCAGCGATCACCAGAAAAAATACAATATTTGCCAATCAGTATAAGTAAAAATATATCAGTAATACAGTAATATCAGTACATTTGCCACAGGGTGGTAATTTTTTTAAAAAGGGCACACTTGTACTTTGTAAAAGAAAAAAAAAACAATATTTTGAACTGGCTTGTTCAGCGTCCCTTTTTCTCAACAGACTTTTGCAATATTTTCTTGCAACTTTTCTCCCGTGATCAAATGAAGAATTTCGTTATTTTTTAAAAACGTAATTTCATCATTAGGTCATGGGCAGGCATAGTAAA
Source organism: Maratus speciosus (assembly GCA_963932465.1). Lineage (NCBI taxonomy): Eukaryota > Metazoa > Arthropoda > Arachnida > Araneae > Salticidae > Maratus > Maratus speciosus. The sequence continues at coordinate 190,709,086 of OZ010793.1, read as the reverse complement.
TTTGTCAATCGGTCATGTGAAAAAAAAAAAAATAAAAATAAATAAAACGAGAAATCCACCAGTCAGTTACAATAAAAAAAATAACATTGTTATTCAGTTGTAACCGAGAAAAAATTCCTTAATTCACTCACCGATCAGACGAAAAAAAAAGTAAGAAAACGAAAAACCTCGCATGTTTTGCTAGTAAGTCGTGGGAGAAAATATAGAAATTCAACAACTGTTTATGGAAAAAATGAAGTTTGTTGATCACCTTGGAAAAATATCGGCAAAATTCATAAACCGGCCATATAAAAAAAATCCCACGAGTTTTGCCAATCGGCCGCAAGAAAAAATGCAATATACGCCAATCAATTCACTCCAAGAAAAAAATACAAGATGGCGGATGTGGGATACATCTGTTCTGAAATAATATATCATAGAATTTATCAATTGGTTGTTGGAAAAAATTACAAAAATTCTCATTCAGTCATCTGAAAAAAAAATTGAGAAATTCAACAGTGGATTAATGGAAGGAAAAAAATAATCTAGAAACCCTTCACTCGATTGCTTTAAAATATTGTGAAATTCGTCAATTGGTCACAGGAAAACAACATGAAATTCAGCAGGCAATCATGTGAAACAATCGTGAAATTTTACAGTTGATTGCAGAAAAAATGTGAAATTCGTCGATCAGTCACAGGAGAAAAAAAAAAAAAAAACATAATTCGTCAGTCAATAGGGAGGAAAATCAAGAAAGTTCATCAGTTGCTGGAAAATATCACAAAATTTTACTTATAAAAAAGGACTAAATGCAAAATATTTTCAGTGAACAAGGTACATGATTGCTTTTTTTTTAAGTGTCCAGCTAGCAGTAATTTTTTTTCTAGAGTCCACACTGTTGAAGGCATTTTTAATATAATTACAGAATAAAATGAAATAAGTGATTCCTACTCCATTGTTATTCATACTGCTTAATATGTTTCTGAATAATTAATTTGTTAAGACAATGTTATCGATTGTGAATTTGTACTTTTTTTATTTACATTTGCTTGTGGATATTTCTTTTAAACGTGATTTCAATATAAAAAAGAATGCAGGCGTGCATTTTTATTATCTGCCTCCTAAATAAGAAAAAAAAAAAGAAAAAAAAGAAATCTTGTTTTTCACCCTTTTATGATATGAAGCCATGTATATTCGTGTTGACTCTAAGCCGCTTTAGCAAGGCGCAGCACACAGCAGCCCTTTTTATTTCTTTTTTGTGCCTGGCAGCTCTTTTTAAGACTTCCTATGCTCCCCGTGGCAATTCAATTGATCGCGGGAAAATATCGTAAATTCTAGGGACTGTAAACAAACCAACTCAAAATATTTTTTGTAAATAATGTACATGTGTGCCCCTTTTTTTTAAAAAATGCCCCTTTTTTAGAATAGTGTTCCCTTTTTGAAAAATTCCCGCCCGGCAGCTCATTTTTCTAGAATCGACACTATATATGTAATGTAATATTAACGTTAAAAAAAGGAAGGAGGCACATAATAAAAATGTACACCTGCATACTTTTTACACGATTAAACCAAGTTGACAAAAAGATCTAAAAACAAATATAAAAAACACCGACTGACCAGCAGTAGAATTGACATAAAAGAACCACTGCTCCCAAGGACCAGTAAGCATAAGAATTTACTGGTCCGCAGTCATCATCACTGGTCTGCTACATAAAATTCTATTTCATCCCTTTAACCCTTTGAGTGACCCTCCCCTTTCAGATTAATTACTTCATCTGACTAAGATTTAATGGAATTTTCTTTGTTTTTTTTAATAAAATAAAGTTATGCGATTTGTGTTTGGTTGCAGTTTTTGCAGGGACAGGAAAGTTTACGTTTACCTGTCAGAGAGGGGGGGTGGGGGAGGGAAGTTAATGGTTCTGCAGATTATAATTTTTTTCAAATTAGTGGTCCAATTGAATTTCTTGTGGTACAGAACAGTCCCAGCAGACCACCAAGGAAATCGAACGCTAAACTGACAATGAATAACATAACTTTTTAAATATTTACTACTCAAAAACATATTAAGCAATATAAACTGAACAAGAACAGAATGAAATCAGTTATTTCTTTTAACCCTGTAAATGATAAAAGTAACAATGCAAACAAGAGAAAATTGCACAAAAATAAAATTTACATACACAATAAAACATGTGAATCTGCTCAAAACATGGAAGATTCTCATCCATTACAGAACAGTCTTTTTACCCGACTGAAAAGAAGGGTTATGTGTTTCACGCGTATGTGGATTTCTTTATACACTCGAAACATCCCAACGGCTGGATGGATTTTTATGAAGGAGATCTCTATCGATTCCTCTTAATCTTCCGATGGTTATAGGATAGGTTTTGTTTTTATAAATTCAAAATGGCGGCCGTAAAATTAAAAAATGGCGGTAGAGACAAAAAAAAATTACGCACCATATTGAGTGGCATTTCATTCGATAGGTCTTTCAAAATGAAGACGATGTTTCATTGACCATTTTGTAGCCAGAAGCTCCGTTTAAATACTACGCAACCTGGATGTTGTATACTTTGGATCGCTACCTTTACTGTAACTCTAACCTTCATAATAGACATCTACAGGCCTCATCAAAAGAGTGTTTGTAGATAGGAACTAATAATTAAACACAACTTAAAAGTAATCAATACAAGTAAATAAAAAAAGGTAAGTAATATAAAAAATAGTTTCCCATTGATGAGAAATAATTAATTAGTTCGCTTTTTACGCAGTCGGGTTTTTTGATTTTTTAAATTTAATATATTATTACAAGAAATTAGAATTAAACATTTTAAAAAATAACTCATTTATTTACTTATACAATTATATGGCGTATTTGTATTTTTATAAGTAATTTTTGTCGAAGAGCTGCAACTCGGGACCTGTTCAGCCCGTGATTATGCTAATGCATGTACAATTTGAGAACACGTGATATTGTTTACCTTAAAAATGTCCATTTGAATGTTCTGCTATTGTAACATGGGTTTAAAAATAACTTATTATTCTGAATATTTTAATAAATAATAATTTAAAAATTAATTTTCCTCATTCAGCCACTTTGAAGGCGGAATAAAATTATTCTTCTGAAATGAATTTTAATTATCGCCAAAATATTTTGCATAACTCGAAAAGAAATCATTAAATGGAAACTGCTTAATTTATTGGCTTTTACGGGAACAAAAAGAACATTATTAGCAAAATCTTCAATTTTGCAGCGGTGGGATTCGAATCCACGCCTCATGGTGACTGTTGCCTAAAATCAGCGCCTTAGACCGCTCGGCCAGGATACCTTAATTGAAGTGAATGTAATATTTGAAGATAGATTTGATATCTAGCGAATAAAACAATCTATAAAACGATTAGATTTTATTACTATTACCCGACTGAAAAGAAGGGTTATGTGTTTCACGCGTATCTGTGTAAGTGGATTTCTTTATACCCTCGAAAAATTCCAACGGCTGGATGGATTTTTATGAATGAGGTCTCTATCGATTAGTCTTAATCTTCCGATGGCTATAGGATATATTTTTTTTTTATAAATTCAAAATGGCAGCCGTAAAAAAATGGCGGTAGAGACGAAAAAACATTATGCACCATATTGAGTGGCATATCATTGGATAGGTCTTTCAAAATGAAGACGATGTTCCATTGACCATTTTGTAGTCAGAAGCTCCGTTTAAATATTACGCAACCTGGATGTTGTGTACTTTGGATCGCTATCTTTACTGTAACCTTCATAACAGACATCTATAGGCCTCATTAAAAGAGTGTATATAGATAGGAACTAATAATTAAACTCATCTTAAAAGTCATCAATACAATTAAATAAAAAAAAGGTAAGCAATATAAAAAATAGTTTCATATTGATGAGAAATAATTAATTAGTTCGCTTTTTACGCAGTCGGGTTTTTGGATTTTTTAAATTTAATATATTATTAATAATTGTTTTGTATACACAGGAGGTAAACGTTGTGGCTGCACAGCTATATCGCACCTGTTGGAGTATTGTTAGGGGCCCCAAGAATCTATATATAATTTAAAATTATGTTATGCACTCTAGAATAATATTACTGTTCTAAATTTGTCTTTAACTGTTTTTTCGTGAAAAAATTACTTTATTTAAAATAATTATACACATGTAAAATAATTTTAAAATAATTTTTCCTATATTTCATATTCTATATTGTAAATTATTCTACAATATATAATTTTTTTTAATTAATTTTATGAGTCGAATATTGCAGCCAGAGACATTAAGCACCACTAAATGATTTGCCAGACATTAGACCTCCACTGTGTATTAATCAAGCAGCTATGTTCCTAAAAAGATTATAGCTGCTCGATTTATAAAAGAAACTAAATTACTTACCAATAAAATCATATTCCAGTACAGTGATTTACTTAGAGCTTAGGTCCTTTAAAGGACCCTTCACAAATTTTTTATGCATATATCTCCTTAAAAGTATAAACAAGAAACTGAACATAACGATTATTTCAAATTCAGAAAATGATGACTAGATTTTTCACAAATATAAAAAGATGTATTAATGAAAATATCAAAAAATAAAATATAATTTATTATTTAGTGATATCTTTCGATATGTGTTTTAAGAGTGAAGTGTCACGCCGTTTTAAAAATTGGGAAAGATTTATTTCGCTATTATTTTAAAAAATAGTTAGTATCGCATAAATGGCTGAATACAAAGTGCCAAATATCAAGCTATAATATTAAAAATAAGTATAATACAAGCTACACTTATAGCCCTCTTACGTCTATATATATATACATTTAAAAATGAATTAGAATGTGAATATTATACAGATAAAAAAAAAAAGCCCTGCAAAAAGAAAAAAAACAGAATAACAAATACGACAGCGCAACGATTACTCACGCTAAATTTCCGAGTGGCGGTAAAGCAAACACGCTCACGAAATCTGAGAGTTGAGCTTCCTTCTCATTTTCCCGTGACATGGAGTCAGAAATGTAGTTAAATGATTAAAAATCAATTGTTGCAACGAAAACTTTGTTTTTGAAGAATTTTTATAAAAACTGGAATTCACGCCTGATAGAGGATAAGGACAAATTATGCATGTAATAACACCACCTATATTTTTCAGCTTTAATCGTGGACGCTACCAAAATGAGGAGGGTGGGAGGGACCCTGCCCCTCCCTAGATTTTGAAATTTAAGTAACTAGATTTATTTATTTTTTTTTTTTTTGTTATGTTTTCAAAAAATATATAAAATGTATTATTTTCGAGTAACTAAATTAAAAGAGCCTCTTTTCTTTAATGTTAATATGTGCAAAATTCTTAGTTCCTCTTTTTTAAAGAGGTGCTGTTGATGTTGTTTTATGATGGCCAATTGTCTACACTTGGGATATTGCGCCGAAGAGGGGGGTGCCCTGGGGACTTTCAAAGGGAACCTATTCCGTATTTACGCAGAGAAATCCAAGGTTCGAAGAAAACCACGAAAAAAAAACTCCGAACGACTAGGCCGACGGGTGCGATTGGGTTCGAACCCAGCATCTCCCATCTACCAGCTTTGAGAGCAGAACCTCTCGGCCGCTGGTGGGGTGGTTTTAAAGAGGAACTAAGAATTTTGCGCTAGGACGACAGGAGCGGCATGGTGGAAAGGGGGAGGGGGCATTGTCCCTTCCTGCATTTTGAAATTTAATTAACTAAAATTTCTTTTCTTTTCTTTTCTTTTTTTTTTTTTTTTGTCAGATTTACAAAAGCACAATAAAATATTTCTTTTCGAAAAACTTAAAATGAAAAACTAAATAAGTCATTTTTAGAAAGGGAGAAGGGAAATTGAGGGCTCTCGTTAGATTTTGAAATTTAACTAAAAAATATTTTTGAGCGTGTTTGAATACGATTTTAAATATTAATGAAAGGGACTTTGAAATAATTTGGAATTTTTTTTTTAGGGTGCAATTTTTCTACGTGTTAGATTTCGAGGGGTTATTTTTACTAGTGGCAATTTAAGATAAATTTATGACAAATTTTAGGATAAAAGGGGGACTTTGAAGTAATTTCGTGATTAGTTTTTTATTTTTTCGTTTTAGGGGGAATAATATTCTGAGATTGAAATTTTTGAGCTTGTTAGAGTTAAAAGGGGAAATTGTTACTGGTTATAATATTAGAAAAAAATTGTGACAAATTTAAGGTAAAAAAGGGCTTCGAAATAATTTCGTGATTTGTTTTTATTTTTAGAGGAAATTTTCGGAGATTGAAATTTTTGAGCGTGTTAGAGGTGAAATTGTTGCTTGTAATAACTTCATAAATGGGGTAATTAAAAATTTTAACTAGCAGAGTACTTCAAAATAATTTCGAGATTTTTCTTTCTTTAAGGGGATTTGTAGATGGGAATTAAAAAATAGTATTTTAAATGGTAATTAAAAATGTCAACGAGGGGACTTTAAGATAATTTTGAGATTTTTATTTCTAGAATGGGATTTTTCTATCGCTATTTAAAATAGTAATTTTAAATTTTAATTTAAAATTTTAACGAGGGGGTGTTAAGAATTTTTGACTGAACCTGTGGAAGCCGTTAGATTTCCGGGAATTATCTAAAATATTAATTTCGAAATAAATTTAAAATATTAATGAGGAAATGCGGGCATATCAAAATCTTAGATACCATAATGTGCAATAATAAAACCTTTAAGTAATACCTTCATGTTACCTGCGTAAGAAACAATTTTCATTTTCCATCAAAATACCTCATGTGATTTCACGAAAATCTTCTAAGTCATTGATGGTAATTTGGAGGTGATAACTTACAGAAATAAACCCATATGAAATCTTTTAAAAAGCGGTATATTTCTCTTAAGAAAACCTTTAGTTTCATTTGTCTTAAAGATACCCGTTAAAAATTTCAAAATGGCTGCAAAATCTCAAATTTTTTAAAGGTTTTTCTCTGATTTTTTTTGCCTGGGTTTTATAAATGAAAACAATCTTAACGTAAAGATTTTTTTTTTTTGTTTAGCCAGCCAAATTCTATATTTTAGCAAGTCCTATGTCGTAAACCGCATGCCAAATTTACAATTTGTAAAGAGTATAAGATTTTTGTGAATCCGATAATACTTTTGTATCTTTCTGAAAATATTTTTGAAAGAATCATTGCAATCCAAACAAATTTAGTTTGAAATAATTTCTTTTATTTAAATATACAGTAGCGCTCAAAAGTATTTTGACAAAGATAATAATTCACTTAATTGAAAAGAATAATAAAATACAAAAATCAGTCATTTATTTTATTTAACCAAATTCCATGTTTTAATTTTAATAAATTAACAACAAATATTAATAATATTAATAAAATTATATATATATACTATATAGATATAGATATAGATATCCATATATATATATTTATATCTGAAATTTTTCATGCCATAACTCTCGAATTTTTTAACCGATTTGGATGAAATTTTTCATATGCATAGTACACACTAATCCCTCGACCGAGATCGTTGGTCAGCTTCATCTGCCATCTTGTTTCAAAATGGCGGCCACTTGAATTTTGTGAACTTGTTCGGAAATTTTTAGATATCGTAATTTTCTCTTTAAAATGACCTATGTTGTTAACTTTCACTGTGTGACTTTTTAAAATATCTTTTAATGTTTCTAACACTCTGTTTAAACTGATATATAAGAGTTTGCATTTTGTGAAACGTAACATTTTCTATAAGTATACAGTGTTAGAAAACATAAAAAAAAATTCAAAAATTCCAATGGCCGCCATTTTGAAGTAAGATGGCGGATGAAGCTGGCCAACGAACTTGGTCGAGACATTAGTATGTACTATGCATAAGAAAAATTTCATACAAATCGGTTCAAAAATTCGAGAGTTACAGCATGACAAAATTCAGATATAAATATATACATATATATGGATATATCTATATAAATATTTATATATATATAGTATATATATAATTTTATTAATATTATTAATATATATTGTTAATTTATTAAAATTAAAACATTGAATATGGTTAAATAAAATAAATGATTGATTTTTGTATTTTATTATTCTTTTCAATTAAGTGAAATATTAGCTTTGTCAAAATACTTTTGAGCGCTACTGTATTAAAAGCTGCTCATTTCAATGTATTGTAAAATCATTTATTATCTTAATTCTTTACGCAATATAACAAGATGAAGTTAAAATGTAATATTAAATGTTTAGAAAGATTAAAGAAAAAAATTTAACAGCACATTTTCTCGGTAAAATATATGAAATAATATAATAAACTTTTCTGGGAAATGAAAATTAATTAAACAACACGGAAGACTTTAAATTAGCGTTGCATTTTCAGTTCTCTAAGCTTTATTTCCTTACTACTAAAATTTTGCTTTTAACTGAAAATGTCTACCTTAAAAAAAATATGCTCGGTTTTGTCAAATGCACTTTATCCAAATTGCTTATAGCATTTAACCCTTAAATGCCTGGTGTTGCTTTTCGGCAACATACCCAATTTAGGCACTAAAATACTATTAGAATAATATTGAAGCTATAATGCCTAACGTTGCCAATAAAATACATTCTGAAAATATTATTAAATCGATTTTCAAAATGTAGATGGCAACATTTGTGCTGTTTAAGAATAAAGATAGATTTATTTTTTCAATTGTTGCTACTTGTTCTTTTTGTTTTGTTTGGAAGCTTGCGAAATACCCTATTTTGACTTGCAGTGAGGAAGTGAAATTTATTTCTTATTATAGTTCCTAAAATTCTTGTGTGTTTAATATTATAGAATTTTATCAAGGCAAATTATTTTTTCAATTAAACACCAGTATTGCCGATTGGTAACAAACTGTTTTTAGCCGTGAACTATACTTAAAACAAAATATGATTTTTTTAAGTATTTTTCCCATGATTTATTTAAAAAATGAAAGCCGAAAAACATTATTACAATGATTTTTTAAAAATCAGGCATTTAAGGGTTAACGCATAAATGTATGCAAAATCCATAAATGGAAAACTTGTTGTAAATTGTGACTAATTTATAATTTTTGGTTTAACTACAATAAATGTTTAATGAAAAATGTAGTTTTAATACTTAGCGGAATAAATATTATTTAGCAATTTCCATTCGTAGAAAGTGATAAAAATAACTATATAAATTTTTGCCAATTAATATGTAAACAATTACTTTTAACGAATTATACAGTGTGTGCCAAAATTTTTTTACAACTTTTTAAAAGTTGGTAGAAGACAAAAATAAATAAATAAATAAATAAATAAAAGAACTACATATACGTTACGTGATGTAACTCAAAGCGTGAGCTCCTGATGAATCCTGTTTATATACTTGTTTCAATTAAACTTTTTCTAAAATTATATATAAAATAAATCTAAGTTAGTATTTGGCTCCTCTGTTTCACATAAACATTTAATTTGTAACACTCAGAAAGCGCCCCACTCGTTCAGTTTGGTTTACGGTGATTTGCATTTCATTTTAGTGTGTATTGTGAACCCTTAAAACGTTTATTACAGACGTTTCAAACGTACGACTGTATACTTTGAAAAAAAAAATCAACTGTCAACATTTTTTGCCAAGAAAAAAAAAAATACAGGTACAATAAAAATAGTTTATTAACAAAGCTCAAGGGAATAAAAATTATTCGTTATACGAAGCTTTATTAAAAACATGTTGCAATCAGCAAGACATTATAAAAGTTCTATTAATATGTTGTTTTAATTAATTCGGTTTTATAATATGTGAATTCTAATACTTCTGTCGGTAATATGTATTTGTTTTACGAATATTTTCCTTGATATAGTTTAGTGCAACATAGCATTTTGTAAAGTATAAGTTTTAAATTTATGAGCATAGTTGTATAATTTAGTAGATTAATGTGAGCCATTAAATATGTCGAACTGAAAAAAGAAGAAGGATCACATTCTATACATTCACTGCAACTCTTGAAGTGGGTATCACTTATAAATAGCTACCATGTACTATACATGTTATATAACGGGTATCACAAAAATGTGATATATCTGGTATCGTGTCTTCATAGAAAATGATTTTTTGTAATGTGATAGAAATGCATCATTTGCTACAATACGCTTTAGTAGATTTGAGACAAACCACAAATTTTTCAAAAATTTTGAAACAAACACATTTTTTAAGAAGTATAAATTCAATATAGTAATAACAGAATAAAGGAATATAAATTTTAAAACATACCCGTAATATCTGAGTCACTTGGTATCTTATATCAGCTATTAAAACATTTAAATGTAATGATGTAGTATATAAGAATAACAAAATTAATTTATGTGCCTGTCTGTGTATGCATCTGCTTGTTTCTAAAGTTAAAGCTGCACACAGAGCTACAAGTTTTGCATGAAGATATATATATCTGAAATAATGCATCTCAAAGCCAAATTCTGAAATTTGTGATAAAAAAAAAATTAAGTTAATTTTTTTATGCGAGTTTTATTGTTTTTTCACGGTTCGAGGAGATTTTTCCACATTAGTAAAAATAATCCTCTTTCACTTTTTTCCCCAGTATTGTTAACATCATCCTCTTTTATATAAACTTTATTCGGAATTAATACATAGATATTTTTAATTTTTGGCGAATTTTTTATGCGAATTTTAGAGGTTTCTTTAAGCATATTGTGGCGATTTTTTGACATCGCTAAAAGTAATTCGGTTTCATAATTTTAGCCTAACGTTTTAAATAATGTCCTAAATCAAGAATCTACGTATGTAACTATTTTAACTTTATAAGCTATATAGCTTTATAGGCTGTACATAGGGATAGAATTTATCGGTAATACACTATTAGATTTTATATTATGAAACATATTTTCTTTACAAAACAATGTAAGGCATAAATTTATATTGTACGTTAGACAAACATTAGCATTTTATTAACGGAGTGTTACATTTGCATTGTATGTGATCTTTTGCTTCTCTAAGAAAAACAAAATAACGCAACTTTTGACGTAATAATCAGTATGTGGATTCAGTTAAATTTATGAAAATTACGCAATTTTAAATCAAGTTTATCGAAAACTCGCAACTACATAAATAAAAATGTTATTTTTTACTCATTTTAAAATGTTAAAGTATTTCTTCGTTTACAGATCGGATTTCAGAGCCATAAGAAGAAGACATAGCAAAAGAGAGTAAAGGTTGTAATTATCGCATAATTTTTCCCCATTTCCATAAAAACGAAAAATATGTTTAATACCATGTGACTTCATTACAGATAGCTCATTTAAAACTAAATAAATGGCTATTTCAAAAATTATTATTATTTACGCAACTTGAGTTACAATTATAAGACACTGCAACGAATAATTTCAGACGAGTAAATGTTTAGGTTATGTTTACTCTATATTATACATACTCCATGTACTTTAAAATTTAGATGCTTTAAACACGCAGATATACATACAGTCAGATATCTATAAGCGATATTTAGTTTTGAGAAAAAATGATTTGTACGATAATGATATTAAAACAGCGTGAAAAAAATATGAAAAGCTAAACTTATATTGAATAAAATAAGTAAAATTTAAGAGTGGAAAGCATTAATTTTTAACCACATAAATTTGCACGATTCGATTTGTCAAGACAAGAATCAGAAATTCAATTTTCGTTCATCGAATGACGAGATAAAATTTTGAAATTTATTTTCATCGAATAAATTCTCAACCCGAATTCAAGGCGTTTCAACTCAAAATTAATTCGAAACCCGAAGTGAAAAATATTACTTTACTGCAAGTATGTAAATTATTATAAAGTTGCATCTCTAATGTCGGTTTTTACCTTTGATGTGAAACAAAAATCATGTTTAGTCATTTATATATTTTAATAAAGTTTTCATTTGATAAAATTCTTTTCAGAAACTGATTACTAAATCCGATGAATAAGAGTCAAAACTCGACTTGAATTCCACTTCCAATGAAAATATTAGCGCCAGTTCACCGTTAACCTAATGGATCGACTCCGAGTAAATTGAGGTTACACGGCCACATTGAAGACTCTTAATAATGCATATTCATTTTAATTCCAAGCATTACCAATAACGCTCATGTCGACTCGCAGTAAACAACGAAACATTTAAATTTACGATAAAACTCGTTAAACAATCTATACATCATTTTCATGACATTATAATTTATATCATAAATTAGCATATCTTATTTTCCTCAGAACATTAGAATCTAAAAATAAAATTTCGAAAGTTTTCTCTTACATTATAAAATGTATTAATAGATTTAAAAACCGACACCACGAAACTTTGCCTTTCTAACTCATGCAGTAAAGTCTTCATCTAAGGAGGCTTTTAAAATATTAGAATATGCTTAGATGTCGGTCGTAACAGCAATCCCTGTCTCGACGTCCATCAGTTACAAATCTATTATATACGAATCGACTATATAGTACAGTGCTGGAAAAAATTATAAAGCCGATAGAAAAATTTACATAAGCCAAAACGTAATGGCATTATTGATATCACAAATTCTATTTACATTTGCATGATCAACATCGCAATAATACGCATAAACTTTGTTTAGAAAAACGGAAGGGGGAACATGAATTATGCTGATTTCTTATAACCAATGAAAAACAACTTGGAAAAAATTATAAACCCTGATGGTTCTAGCCTCATTTGGCATAATGCGGAACTTGAGAAAGCAGGTCGCCAGGAAAGTTTAGATAAATGTAAACGTGTTACGTGCATTCATTTTGTATTTGGTGTGTTTAATACAATGCCAAGAGGGAAAAAGTTATCCAATGGTGAACAAATTAAAATATTAACTTTAAATAAAGCTGGAATGTCTGGTTCTAATATTGCAAGAAGAATAGGAAGGTCCAAGGTTGCAGTAAACAGTTTTCTCAGAAATCACGAAGATTGCGTCAGTAAGAAGCGTACAGGAAGACCGAAATCCTTAACTGTAAGGCAATCAAGACAAATCCGGTAGCTAGCTTGCGCAGAAAAAATGTCGTCAGCCCAAATTCAAGAACAGTTACAATTATCATGTACGAGCCGAACAGTAAGAAATGTTTTAAGTAACAATCCCATTGTTCAATTAAAAAAATTTAAAGGAAAATCTCCTCTTTCTAAGCACCACAAAAATGCTCGCTTAGACTTTGCACGAAAACAACAGTTACTGCTATCGAACGATTGGAAATACAGTCTACTTTTAAATGATGTATATAAAATTTGCTTAGGGGGCCATCTGCATATTAAAACGAATCCAAACTTCATTTTTTTTTTCTACGGCAATACCCAATTTTAACGAGATATATAAAACTTCGGTTCACACTATGCCTAGACACCAAAAATCAAGTCATTTGAATGATAAGTTTTTGAATTACAAACATTCAAAATTTAGTGCTTCTAATGTTAAATTACATTTTCATATTTTTATTTATATCTCCTGAAATTATGCTCCTAATGTGCTATTTTTTTCTGTAGTAATAATTCTAATATACCCAAACATAAATACGCTGAATTTGCAATTTTCATAATTTTATGATTTGAATTATGAAATTAATATTCCACAAAATTATGAATTGCAACCTACAATTTTTTTGATGGATTTAGATTTATTAAGTCATGTTTTATGGAAATCCAAAATTTCACATTTTTCTTCCAAGTAGTTTTCAAATTAGGCTTAAAAAACGGCAAAATGATGGTTTAAGGGGCCGTCTATGATAGAAGTCAGTAGATAGTTTGAAATTTCTTCTGCTGTCCTGTAATCTAATCGGCTTCATTGACTGCTTGAGTGGTGCTTAAGGTGCCTTGAAAGTTAATTTAGTAACTGTAACATAGAAAATTTCTATAACAAAGTTAATTTTTTTATTATTATTTTTTATCATTAAAAATAATAAACTTCGTTATACAAAGAGTTTATAATGGTTACTTTGTTACAGATAAAGTTTTTTTAATTATTTGAAAATTATTGTCGTAGTATGTATACTTCCTTTCTCTGAAGTTATACCTGATATATGATAAACCTTGCATTTCTACAAGCTCAGCATTAATGAAATATTCTTTAATTGAAAGAGCAATAAACACTTTTAAGCCAGTTTCAAATAAATATCATTTTGTTGATAGTTATTTACTTATATTATCTAAAATAAATTGTCTTACATCATCATTAGGCTGTGGTAAATCTTCACTATGATGCCCTTTTCTAAATGGTTTCTGCTCACGTGAGTACGGCAAATGCAGCCGAGTTCAAAGTTCCAACGAAATGTCAAAGATAAAGGCCCTGTTCTGCATCAAGTATTTACGCCGGAGTAAACGTTTATTGATTTTGTAGTTTTCCACAGGTTGTTAAATTTTGGAGGATTTTTTTTTCTTTTCTTTTAATCACTCAAAGAGTACTTGAAAGATGGTTAATAATGAATACAGAATATTTTGTTTCTATTGGACAGAATGTTTGTAAAGGAAGTTACTTCACCATTTCAATTTTAGAAGGCTAAATTATGATTTACAAGTTAACTATTATTTCGAAAAATTCTTTCCTTTATCATTTACTATTAAGAAGTTGACGAATATGAACAATATGTTTCTTTTCTATATAGATGTATATTTGTACCGGGAGTAATGTTTTCGGCATTTTATCTTAAAATGTTAAATTGTGATTTTCATAAGCATAATTTTTCAAAAAACTATTCTTTACTGTATTAATTAAATAAAATTTATAAAAAATATACTTAAAAACAATAAAAAATACAATTATTAAATGTTTCGCTAAGCTACACGCAAGGTATCATCAGTACAAAATATCCATTGTATAGCAAACGACGGAACACATTATGAGCAGTTAAAGTTAGTTATTTTAAAAACAGACTGTATTCACTAGGGACAGAACGGGTGAAACTTTTATAAAATGTGAATGTGAAACGTTTATAAAATTTATTTTATTTAACTGTGCTCAAATCTGTCTTAAATTATTTTACTTGGTGTTTTAATGATTTTTAATTCAGACGTTACATATATATACACTGCATATCACTAAACCGCTAATAAGATTATACGCTGTTTAAGTTAGAGAATCTCAAATCGCACAATCGCACTACTGTGGAGTGCGATAGCGCCAAACCATTTACATAGTATTCTGTTATACAATTCCATTTTTTCTAACTACCGAAAGGCAAAGTTAGATTACCTGATGCAACAAAAGGCGTAAGTTGATTGACTACTAAACTTTTATTTAACATTAATTACTGTTTCCTAGAATATTTTTCTGGTGTTAATTTTAGATATATTTTATAATAAAAATATGTTTGCATTTGTTTTAATGCCTCTATTATTCAATTTCCCGGGTTAGTATGTTATTCTGTGTTTAGATAGAACATGAAAGATTTTCGTTCACATATTCTCCCTTACTCAGTAACTAAAGACTGCTGGGAACAGGCTTCACAGTTTGGACTTTTTTTTTTTTTTTTGAAATTTCGCAATCGTACTAGAAATTTCCTATAATATTATTTTCATTATTTTATGTCAGATTATATTATTAATTATATAATCTAAGAGCTTTCTTTTCAGAATTTTCGGTATGAATTGGAAATTTTTGAATAATGAAAGAAAGGCCAATTTGGCAACCTTGATTGGGATGGGAGGTATCACGCTGGCAGACCACAAAGGCTTAATATATGCGGAAAAAAGCTTTTGAAATAACAGAAAAAGTATCATGTTACTCATTTTTTTATTGAAAATATAACCCAAATACGTAATTGCATGTGCATCGATGCTACTACGAACAAACATTAATGACTTACGAAACTTTTACATGATAAATACTTAAGCATTTTTATCTGTTGAACAACATTATTTCAGCCAATTTACTTGATTTGTACTGTGAAACTTATATGAACTACGTCTAATTTTCTGGCATCAAATAAAGATATTTCATTCAAACTTATTGTTTTATTTAAAAAAAAATATTCAATTAAAATAAACAACAAAGTATATATTTAATATTATTATGTAGCGACATTTCTGCTAATCATCTTGCTCATTGATCTTGAACCAGGGTTCGTATGAGTCCCGTTATTTTCCAGGTAAAATATTAATATATATATATATATATATATATATATATATATATATATATATATATATATATTTATAAAAAAAATAATTCCAGTTCAAACAGGCAAAGTTTCACTTTATTTAAGAAGAGGTTTTCCTTAAGAAAATACTTGTATAGAAGAATTTTCTTGTATGGAAATTCCAGACCGCGTACGTACCCTCCCTTGAACCCACAATTTCAGCAATATATCATCATTTAATATTAAATGTGAAACATTCACATATTTCTTTCAGTTTACTCGGCAAGAATAAATTTAAAATAACGGATTTAGAAACTTTAAAGAAGGTATTTATATGAAAATATTAAACATGCTAATCATTCAACCTGCCCAGTTAGAAAAAGCCTTAAAATAGTGTACAAAATGAAGTACAAAAAACCTGAACGTATTTGGCACCTTTGATTATGCATAAAAAGTGCAAACTGAACTGTGCATAGAAAATGCAAACCGAAGTGAGCATGGAAAGTTCAAAATGAATTGTGAATTGAAAGATTAAAATGAATTGTGTATAAAAAGTGTAAAAAAAGGCGCTGGTGGCGCAATCTTTGGAATAATTCGGAAACACCTCTATTTATTAGTTGGGGAGAATTATGTCGGGTGTTTTTCCTCCAAGGGGGACACTAGTAGGTGTTTAGGAATCGAGCGTTCTTCTGTCTTGCCAATGGGGCATTGCTTGGAAATGATATTAAGCAATTGAAGTGGTTAAATGCGGGTAAAGGGTGAAGGAGTGTTGATTCCGCTGTGTGTTCATATTTTTATAATACAGATGGTAAATTTATCGATGATGTTATATGTAAAACTTAGAGGTATCTCTAAGTTTTAATTAATAATGTTAATTTATTAATAGGGTTTTCTATAGTTAATGAATAATTAGAAAATGGCTTGATTAATATAACTAGCAGGAATGACCGAGCTAAGCTCAGTCAAAATTAGCTTTGTGTTTACATCGATATATTATTCCCACTGAATCATGCTTGCTGTTTTAGATGCAATTAGCTTGACCCTGAGATAGTGACACAAAATGACCCACTAATCGAATTTTTTCGAACATGCGACCTAACACAATCCTATTCTCGAGCCTGAAAGCGGTGGAATACAAAATTTAGAGAAAATCGTTAGTCGTTTCTAGATAAAATAAGCTTGACCCACGTTGATTCAAAAACCCACTAACTGAAATTTATCGAACATGTGAGCTATTTCAATGGTCTTTTTGTACTGTGAAACGGTATAACAAAAAAATTGTCAAAATTGTTTGAACCTTTTTGAAATGCTGTTAGCTTGACCCCGACACATTATCACCAAAATGACCCACCAATAGAATTTTCTTGAGCATGCGACCCAGCCCAATGGTTTTACATTGTCCAGAAACGGTGTAGCACAAAGTATTGTCGAAATATTTTGAGCCGTTTTGCAAATACAGTTAGCTTGATCCTGATCCATTTGGAATCAAAATGACCCATTGATTGAACATTCTTGAGCATGCGACCCAGCCCAATGGTATTATCATGCCCGGAAACGGAGTTATACAAAATTTTGTCAAAATGTTTTCAAGCGCTTTTTAAATACAATTAGACGTTACCTTGACCCATTGTGACCCAAAACGACCCACTAATCGAATTTTCTTGAACATGCGACCTATCCCAATGGTCTTCTCGAGCCCGAAAACGACAGAATACAAAATTCAGTCAAAATCGTTTAAGCCGTTTTTGAGATACAATTAGCTGGATCCTGACCCATTATGACCCAAAATGACCACTAATGGAATTTTCTCGAAAATGTGACTTAAAACAATTTTCTTCTCATGCACAGAAACGGTATAATATAAAATTTGGTCAAAATGTTTTGAGCATGTTTTTAGATTTAATTGGCTTGACCCTGGCCCATTGTGACCCAAAATGACCCACTAATAGAATTTTCTCGAACATGTGAGTTATCGCAATTGTCATCTCATGACAGGAAACGGCCGTATATTAAAAAAAAATTCTAAAATGTCGTGAGCCATTTTTAGATATAATTAGATTGACCCTGACCCATAATGACCCACTAGACGAATTTGCTCGAACACGTGACCATCCAAATGTTCTTTTCGTGTCCGAAAACGATAGGTTACAAAATTTCGCCAAAATCGTAGAGCCGTTATCTTGATAAACTTAGCTGGACCCACTGTGACTCAAAAATGACCCACTAATCGAATTTTCTTGAACACGTTACCCATCCCAATGGTCTTTTCGCGCCCGAAAATGGTTAGATACAAAATTTAGTCAAAATCGATTGAGCCGTTCTCTAGATATAATTAGCATGACCCTGACCCATTATGATCCAAAATGACCCACTTATCCAATTTTCTCGAACTCGAGACCCGTCCGAATGGTCTTTTCGTGCCCGAAAACAGTAGGGTGCAAAACTTCGTCAAAATCGTGAGAGCCGTTATATAGATAAACTTAGCTTGACCCACGGTGACGCAAAAATGACCCACTAATCGAATTTTCTCGAACATGTGACTTAGCCCAATGGTCTTCTCGTGTTACAAAACTGTAGAATATACAGTTTAGTGAAAATTGTTAGAGCCGTTTTTTAGATAAAAATAGCTTGACCCACAATGACCCAAAAATGACCCACTAATCGAATTATCTAGAACACGTGGCCCATCCCAATAATTTTTTCGTACCCGAAAATGGTTAGATACAAAATTTAGTCAAAATCGATTGAACCGTTCTTTAGATATAATCAGCTTGACCCTGACTCATTATGACCCAAAATGACCCACTAATCGAATTTTCTTGAACACGAGACCCATCCCAATGGTCTTTCGTGCCCGAAAACAGTAGGGGCAAAATTACGTCAAAAACTATAGAGCCGTTATCTAGATAAACTTAGCTTGGCCCACGGTGACCCAAAAATGACCCACTAGTCGAATTTTCTCGAACATGTGGCTTAGACCAATGGTCTTTTCGTGCCCGAAAATGGTTAGATACAAAATTTAGTCAAAATCGATTGAGTCGTTCTTTAGATATAATTAGCTTGTCACTCACCCATTATGACCCAAAATGACCCACTAATCGAATTTTCTCGAACATGTGACTTAGCCCAATGGTCCTCTCGTAATACAAAATTGTAGAATATACAGTTTAATGAAAATCGTTAGAGCCTTTTTTTAGATAAAAATAGCTTGACCCACAGTGACCCAAAAATGACCCACTAATCGAATTTTCTCGAACACGTGACCCATCCCTATGGTCTTTTTGTGCCCGAAAATTGTTAAATACAAAATTTAGTCAAAATCGATAGCCGTTCTTTAGATATTATTAGCTTGACCCTAACCAATTATGACCCAAAATGACCCACTAATCGAATTTTCTCGAAGAGACCCATTCCAATGGTCTTTTCGTGCCCGAAAATGGTAATAACGGTAGGGTGCAAAATTTAATGAAAATCATTTGAGCCGTTTTTAAGATAAATTTTTCATACACACACACACACACACACACAAACACACAATTTTCCCTCGCATTATAGTATAAGATTCATTACAGAACTGTTCTTTGCTTAATAAATGATTTTAATAAATAAACAATTTTGAATTGCAATTTGAATAGAATTTATAAATTTCTTGTCAGATTTAGGATTTTAAAACTTTGCTGTTTATAGAAAGGGGAATCAATTATACAAATTTTCAATTCGTTTGATATGAATATATTTCATAAATGAAAAAGCGCTCCTTGAATTTTGAAATTTAACTGACTAAATTTTCTTTTTGACCGATTTTGAAAAACACACTATTTCTTTTAATAATTTAAAATAATTAAGCACTAAGAGAAAGTAAAGCAAAGAATTTTATGCTGGGTGGGGGATGGGGGATCTTTCGCAAAAATCAATCATGGAAATATAATTTCAGTTTTTTTATATATATATATTTATGTATTAAAATTTATCTAAAACGGTTGGAAGAAAGTGTTAAATACACCATGGAAATTAATGATTAGATTCTATTTTTAATCTTGATTTTATTCACAACGTGTTTTATTGTGTTTAGCCGAATGAATGTCTTACAAATCTAATCACCTGTATTTTAATTATGGACACAGTAAAGCGTGTTTTAACGATAAATTTTTTAAACGTCATTTTCTATTACCCACCAGCCACCTGAAATACTGCATATATATATATAAGGATCACACAAATCGCCCTGTGTATATTTACACGTTTTTATCGGATAATTATAGACTGGTAAAAATGCTCTCTAGCCATAAAAAAAACCGGTTTATTGAATGCAAACAATAGGGCGAGTTCTATACTAGCAGTACAAGACATAATAGGGAAAATTTTCTTAACATTGACGTGGTAACTTCGGTTTCTAAGCGCCTTCAATGGTTAGAGCAGTGGTTCCCAAAGTGGGGTGTACGCTCCACCGGGGGGACATTTGACCTTCTAGGGGGGACAATTCCAAATTTATTACTTACTCATTCACAATAAGTTTCTTTTGTTTTTTTGGGATAAGTTGTGTTGTAGGCTAAAAATAAATGGAATACAAGCAAAATTTAATAAATCAGTTTTTTATTGAATTTTTAAAATGTTCTGTATCGAAATTTAAAAATAGATTTAACACCAGAATAATTATGTGAATAATTTTTGAAAAATATTTTGATATCATTTAAAGTACTAAAACTCACTAATTTTTCTGGTGGGAATTTTAAAAGTTTTCGTAACGTTTTTCATTATTTATTAAATGAGTTTTCTACTTCTATTCGCTAATACAATTATCGATATTGGGAAAGGGAAAACAGAGAGAATGGGGTATGCGAAATAACGGCTACTTAATTTGATAAAGATGCGAACATTAAAATACTTCTTGTGTATTGTGTTATTCATATAAAATAAAGCCAGTGTCCAAAGCTTTTCTGCCAACTGTTAATAAGTTACATGAATGCACATTATAAAATGTATGAATTTATCAGTTTTAACGTTAAATGTAAGTGTTTATTTAAGTTACTTGGGAAGATAAAAATGCAGACTTTATAACACTTTTCTTTAACATTGAGTTAAATTGGAAAAGTACAACATAACTCGTTTTGGCATGTAGGCAAAGATGTATAATCTCATTGCATTTATAAAATTATGTTAAAAACGCATTTGTGGTAGAAGATTCACCTCTTTGATAAGTTAAAAAAAAAAAAAGAAATGAATAGATTTTATTAAGACTCTATTAAACTTCCACTGTGTGAATAGAATTCATTTTTAAAAAAATGAGAGGCATAATTTACAGATTATAGGGGGGGGGGGGGATAGTGAATTTACGGATGGTTTAGTGGGGCGTGGCCAGTAGAAGGTTGGGAACCACTGGGTTAGAGCATCTAGAAGAGATAGAGACAACGCAGATGTTTCTGTTAAATAGCATGTCTCACATCGAAACACAAACAAGCCTATAGAGAAATAAAACACAGAAAACTGACACATAACTATGAATTGTAATGATATTGTACGATTACTTAAATTTATTTTTTTATAGCTATTAACAATTAAAGACTTGTTTAAACAAATGCATGTTTCGTTTATTTGGTACATTTATATTGTTTTGATCAATTGTTTGTTACATTTACTATTTTTTTTTAACTTTTCATTAGCTCCTTGTCAGATTATTTACACTTTAAATAATTTTTCCAGTGTACGAAAGCCATTATTTAGATATAAGAAGATATAACAGGAAAATAAAATTCAACGCATCTCTGGATTTATAATTATAAAATACGAAGTCTTATACTAAAATTAATTCTTTGCCATAGCTAAGTTTAGATAACTAAGTTTGTATCATTCTATTATTATCTTAATCTGTAACAACGACGATCTCATAACTATCGGGTATTCGAGGTTTCATTGTACGTATTTCCTCATAAATATAAATAAATTCTCTACTACGCAACATAGAACTTTAATTTTGTATTGCTTGTATATTCTTAACGTCAATGAATGTTTGGAAAGCGATTCATCATTTTTTATTTTCATTCAGCATGCTTAATCCTATGTAATTAAAATACGTGAGGCAGATACTCTAAAACGGACATCTTTTTCATTTACATATTTTTTATGAGAATTTTAATTACATGTTACGTGACTAATTTAACACTTTTTTAACGGAGGAAGGCGATAAACTTTTCTTCCTTTTTCATGTATGTCACTGTAAATAGTGTAAGATTAGTTTATTATTCTTTCTGAAAACTGTTTAAATTAGAGATACGATTTTTTTTTTCAATTTTTAAAATCTTCTTGAATAAGTAATTAAAGATTTTGAGTTTTATAATCTTTGTAGTCTGAAAGAGCAGGAAATGAAAAAGACTGTTTCATAGTAATACTTGAAAGTAATAATAATAGTAATAATAGTAAAAAAAGGCCTTAATAAAAGCTCAATAAAAGCAATTTTTTTAATGTTTCACTCTTTATTTTAATTTATATATATTTTTTTGCACTTTTTAGTATTTAAAATATTTTATTGTTCTATATTACAATCATTTGGCATAATTTAGCTAGTAAAATTAAATCCATCGTTTTTGTAACTTGTTGTTGTATATGTCGTAAGATGATTGAGACATCAGGCTCTTTGTAATGAGCCAGGGCTAATTCGAGAATCATCTCTCTTTTTCCAACTAGCCTGATATTTTTTAGGCTTATTGCAAAGAACCTGGACAGCGTTAGGCTAATTGAAAAACGAGTACTTATTTTTCAATCAGGGTGATTTTTTAGGCTTATTAACCCATAACCCGACACAAACCCGAAAAATAAATTACAACAGATCGTACCCTGATCCGAGCAAGACAAAATAATTTCTGTTGACACGGAACCCGACCAGAACCCAAAAATTCTATTAGAAAAAACCCGAAATTTGACATGAACCAAATCTGAACCCGACAAAAATATTCCAAACCAACCATAACCCGATCCGAGCAAAACAATATATTTTCCGTGGACACTTAACCCGACACGAGTCTAAAAATTGTGTTTGAAAAAAAGCCCCGAAATTTGACCTGAACTAAATATGATAACCAACAAAAATATTCTAAAGAAAGATAACTCGATCCGAACAAGACAAAAGAATTTTCGTTGACACGCAACACGAACCAACATTCCATTTGATAAAAAACCTGGAATCTCACCCTAACTAAATCTGAATACGACAAAAATATCCCCAAATATCATAAAACGGCATGAACAAGACAAAATAATTTTCGTGGACACAGAAAATGACCCATATCCTAAAAATTCCATTAGAAAACCCCCGAAATCTGACCCTAACCTAATCCGAATCCAACGAAAATATCCCCAAAAAACAATACCCTATCCGAGCAAGACAAAATAATTTCCGTAGACACGCAATGCGACCCGAACCTAAAAATTCCGTTCGAAAAAAACCCCGAATATGAATCCGACAAAAATATATCAAAGAACCATACCCGGATCCGAGCAAAACAAAATAATCTCCGTCGTCATGCAATCTGAAAATTCCATTTGAAGTCAACCTGAAAGCCGACCAGAATCCGATCTGAAAACGACAAAAAAAAATACCGTAAAATAAGAACCGAAAACCGATACGAGCAAGACAAAGTAATTTCCGTCGACACGCAACCGAATCCAAACTTAAATGTTCCACTTTAAGTCAACCCGAAAACGGACCATAACGCGGTTTCGGATTGAGTTAAATTAGAACTTCCAGGTTCGGATCTGGTTACCTGTCGTCAGAAATTATATTGTATTGCTCACATCGGGCTATAGATCTTTTGAATATTTTTGTCAAGTTATGATTTGGTTCGTGTCGGGTTTCAGGCTGACTTCTTATGGAATTTTTAGGTTATGGTTGTATTGCGTGTCCACGTAAACTAATTTGTCTTGTTCGGATCCGGTTATGGATCTTTGGAATATTTTTGTCGGGTTCAAATTTCATTTTTTTTTCAAAGGAAATTTTTAGGTTCGGGTTGGGTTGCGTGTCCACGAAAATTATTTTGTATTGTTTGGATCGGGTTATGGCTCAATAAAATATTTGTGTAGTGTTAGATTTGGATCGGGTCAGATTTCGGGTTTTTTTCAAATGGAATTTTTCGGTTCGGATCAGGTAACATGTCCACTGCAATTATTTTGCTTTATTTGGATTCGGTTATGGTTCTTTGGAGTATTTTGTCGGATTCAGATTAGGTTCGGCTCAGATATCTGGGTTTCTTTTAAAATGGAATTTATAGGTTCGGGTTGGGTAACATGACCACGGAAATTATTTTGTGTTGCTCGGATCCGGTTATACGTCTTTGGAATATTCTTGTCGCGTTCAGATTTGTTTCGGGTCAGATTTCTGATTTTCTTCAAATGGAATTTTTAGGTTCGTCTCGGGCTGCGTGTCCGCGAAAATGATTTTGTCTGGATCGCATCGGGTTATGGTTCTTTGGAATATTTTTGTCGAGTTAAAATTTCATTTTTTTTCAAATAAAATTTTTAGGTTCGGGTTGCGTGTCCGCGGAAATTATTTTGTCTTGCTCGGAGCGGGTTATGGCTCAACAAAATATTTTTGTAGTGTTTAGATTTGTTTCGGGTCAGATTTCGTTTTTTTTTTCAAATGGAATTTTCCGGTTCTGATTGGTAACATGTCCATGGAAATTATTTTGCCTTGTTTGGATTCGGTTATGGTTCTTTGGAGTACTTTGTCGGATTCAGATTTGGTTCGGCCCAGATATCTTGGATTTTTTTTTAAAGGAATTTATAGGTTCGGGTCGGGTAACATGTCCACGGAAATTATTTTGCGTTTCTCGGATTCAGTTACAGTTCTTTGGAATATTTTTGTCGCGTTCAGATTTGTTTCGGGTCAGATTTCTAGTTTTCTTCAAATGGAATTTTTAGGTTCGTCTCGGGTTGGGTGTGCGCGAAAATGATTTTGTCTGGATCGCATCGGGTTATGGTTCTTTGGAATATTTTTGTCGAGTTAAAATTTCTTTTTTTTTTTCAAGTAAAATTTTTAAGTTCGGGTCGGGTTGCGTGTCCACGGAAATTATTTTCTCTTGCTCCGATCGGTTTATGATGCAATGAAATATTTTTGTAGTGTTTAGATTTGTTTCGGGTGAGATTTCGTGGTTTTTCCAAATGAAAGTTTTCGGTTCGGTTCGGGTAACATGTCCACGGAAAATATTTTGCCTTGTTTTGATTCGGTTATGGCTCTTTGGAGTATTTTGTCGGATTCAGATTTGGTTCGGCTCAGATTTCTCGTTTTTTTTTTTCCAAATGGAATTTATAGGTTCGGGTCGGGTAACATGTCCACGGAAATTGTTTTGTGTTGCTCGGATCCGGTTATAGTTCCTTGGAATATTTTTTTCGGGTTAATATTTGTTTTGAGTCAGATTTATGGTTTTCTTAAAATAGAATTTTTAGGTTCGTCTCTGGTTGCGTGTGCACGAAAATGATTTTGTCTTGATCGCATCGATTTGTAGTTATTTGCAATATTTTTGTCAGTTATCAGATTTGGTTCTGTTCGGATTTCGAGTTTTTTTCAAATGGAACTTTCAGATTCGGGTCGGGTTGCGTGTAGACTGAAATTATTTTGTCTTGCTTGAATCGGGGACGGTCTGTTGTAATTTATTTTTCGGGTTTGGGTCGGGTTATGAGTTAATAAGCATAAAAAAGTCACCCAGATTGGGAAATAAGTGGTTATTTTTCAATTAGCCTAACGCTGTCTAGGCTCTTTGCAATAAGCCTGAAAAACATCACGCTAATTAGGGAAAAAGAGATGATTCTCCAATTAGCCCGGCTTTTTTGCAAACAGCCTAGGCTATTTGGAAAGAACCTGATTTTTCAATTAGCCTACGACATATGGAGCATTCTCACAATCTTCAGACTTTTGGCGGGAAAATCTGACAAAATTAAACTCGCTAAAATAACATTTTAATCTGATAGACGAATTCCTTAATGATTCAAAATAAAGAAAAAATAGTTAGCAGCGAAATGTTTTTTCTTTAACTGAGGTTTAAGTTAAACTTGCGAGTTCAATTTTCCTTATTATTTTACCCCTATAACTTTTTATTTTCTTCTAAATTGTTACTTATAATGAATTTGCATAGTACCCGCAGGACATTCAAATAAGAAATAATAACAATGTAGTACTTTTAATCCAGAATTTTTGTATAACATTGTCTTAAACGGGTGTTAAAGAAGGGACCGTAAGGTAAAAAAAGGGGATGCTATTGAAAAAAGGGACGAAATCGTAAAAAAAAGGGACGGTAAGGACGGAATGATAAGGAAAATTACCACGTATTTTTAGGAAAATCATGTTAAGGCTAAGTGATAACCACAATGTTCATTGATTTTTAGAAACAGTTGTTGAAATTGGATTATTTTTTTTTTTTTTTTTAATTTACCTCGAAAAATGCAGGAATAAACCTTGTGGACTGTGAGACTACCAATAAAGCCACGATGCTTGAAATTGATATTTAAATGCTGATTTAAATTCTACGCTAAATTTCCTGCCAAAGAATTTTAGACATTCTTTCTCTAGCATACTTCTGCATGAGAAAAAACTTGAAAAAAAAAATTATGTGGCTGCATCTGAATGAGGGATGGTAAGGAATCTAAAACACAGGGACAGAGTTTAAAAAATAATAACAACCCTAAAAAGGTGTGCAGGTTAATTTTAAGCTACATATTTCTATAAAAAGGTAGTTCCAGTTTCAGAAAAAAATTACATCGAATTATTTTTATTGAAACAATTTTATCCAGACAGCTCCAAACTTAAAAATCAGCATCATGGACACTGGGCGGTATAGGAGTTTACCAGGTGTTTGGACCCCCCCCCCCCCAAACATCGTCCAAAACTTATTTATCTCGTTAATATTGTTGTACAATCATGCAATGGGAAGTTCCCCAGTATATGAAATAAAAAAAAACACACACACACACACAAAAAAGTGTATGAAAATAAAAATTATTATTCAGGGACATGAAAGTTAAAAGATTGTGTGTATGCCCCGTATACATTTATAACCATAAAAATTATATACAGCTATATTACTTGCACACTTTTAAGGATTCATAGAAATTATTTTATTAAAAGTATATTCAATATATGAAACATTAATATACTGTGCTCTCGTCGGAAACGCATCTTTGTATAACATTTTCATAATTTTAGGGTATGAGAAAAAAAGAAAATATTAAATTACAAAATTCTATTCTTATACATACATGAAGGGAGTTGAATTAAATAGAAAAGTATATCTTTCTAAATATAACAAAATTAGGTAGATTTACATAAAATGACATTTTTAGGTGCGTTCGTAATTATATTCAGTTTGTCTGTCTGTCCGTCTGTACGCATACAACAGCGCAAAAACTACTCAACCGAATAGTTTGAAATTTAAAATATATATTTGATGTAAAATTTTGTCGAGTCATTTCAAATTTGATGAAAATCGGATGAATAGTTTAATTACAGGGAAAGTCAAAGTTTTCCGTTACATTACGGTCAGAGGGAAAAGACAATTTTAATGATGTTACAACCTTTCGAACAGAATGAAATTGATATGCACTTATGAAGTGCACTAAAATATACATTCATTACAATATGCACTGCAAAAAATATTTCTAAAACTAGTTATAGTACGAACGCACCTCATTTGCCACGTTTGACGAGCAATTTCCAACTTGTTTCTACTTGTATCCATGTCATGTGTGTCCAGGAAAAACCATAAATTTGTTGTAAATGAATTCAATTTTGATCATTAGAATGACTTTTACCTACGCAGAAATCCATATAAAATTGTTTCAACACTTTTTGTTATGTGGTTTATTTTACTTTTTTTTTTTTGCAATGCAGACTAATTTTAATTTTTATACTCTTTTCTTTTACTCAAACCGCTTTTGTATGTAAAGATAAAACAGTGTAATTGTGTTTTAACTCATTTTGTGATAAGCTAGAATTAAACAAATTACTAAAACAGAGGTGTGTTTCCGATGACAATGCAATATTTTAATATATTTAGAAGTAAATTATCAATAAATACATTGATTTTAACGCATGTTTTTGTCAGCCCACAAATGCTGATAAATCGAGAAATATTATTCGTTAATTATAAAGAAGGAGCTTGGTGCAATATAATAGAAGCGTAAAAAATACTATGTTAAAAGCACCAAAAATTTTAAATTTTAAGCATACCGGTTTTGGTATATGGCATACCTTCCTCAGCCTGCGGAAGTTATGCTATATGCTACAGAAACCGGTATGCTTAAAATTTAAAATTTTGGTGCATTTAACGTTGTATTTTATAGGCTTCTAAAATATTATTCGTACCTCCTACAATAGTATATGTATTGAAATAACTGTGGTTTATGTGTTTATAAAAGCACATCAAAATCTTTGAAATATACGAGGGCATTTCAAAAAGTAAAGATACACCGTACGCCGGAGGAAAAGAAAAGTTTTTGCAAGCAAGTTGGCAACACAGGTGTTAACCTTGAACCGTTAGCTTTCTCCTCGCGGTCGTTCGGCATTTCAACGTTGATTCTGGTTGGAGTAGGTCGTATTTAAAATGGTTCCACCGATTCAGAATCCCGCCAAATGCGAAATGCGCTCCGTCATACGTTTTCTTCATGTAAGAGGTCAGCGACCAGCGGATATTCACAAAGAAATTGTTTCTGTTTATGAGAACATTATGAATCGACAAAATGTAACGAAATGGTGTCGTTATTCCTCTGAAGGTAGGACCGATGTTCATGACGAACAAAGAACAGGTTGGCCATCTGTGATCTCTGATGCCCTTCTTCAAAGAACACAGGAAGCAGTTCGTATGAATAGACGTCTCCTGTTACCTGAAGTCACATCATGGAGGAAAATCATTCCACGACGATGATGAGATCAAAGATGAAGTTGAAATGTGGTTCCGACAGCAGGCCTTCTATGACTTTGGAAACCTTCTATGACTTTGGGATACAAAAGCTTGTGCCCCGACTTAACAAATGTTTGGATAACGGGGATGATTATGTCGAAAAATAATAAATAATCCAGTTAATAAGGATGTAACTTACGTTTTCTAAATAAATGTTTTTTTTTTTTTTTTAAGGAATGCGAGTTATTGTATCTTTACTTTTCGAAATGCCCTCGTATATGCCAATAATTTAGAGAGTAATTTCACTGCTGAAAATTAAAATTGAAAAAATAATTAAAATTATACGTACATGTTTTTTTTATCAATTAAGAGTTTAACTATAATTAATTAAAAATTTTGCATTGAGAAAACCCCATTAAATATTTCAAATAATGATGCAATTTTATTTCCTGCTTCCTACGTTAAAAAAAAGAAAGAAGGTAAAAGTTATATACTTTTAAATAAATTCACTTGCTTGCGCTTTCTATCAAGCGTTAAAAAATAATAATAATAATAATAATAATAATTCTACATAATCGAATTTGGCGCTCACACGAAATAAAAATAGAAACATTTAGGGAAAGAAATTGAATTGAAAAAAAAAAAAAAAAAAAAAAAAAAAAAAAAACCCTAGGTTTGATTTTCAAAATTTGAATTCTTATAAAAGAGAGATTTTTTTAAGAACTATTCTTACATTATTACTTATACTTTCTGCATATTTTTTTTAATCCGATGCATGTAAAGTTATTGAAAGCTTTTGGTGTTTATTTTTATTAGTAGTATTTTTATTTTTATTTTATTATTTTATTATTTTTTTATTATGATATTATTTTTGGATTTTCAGATACTTAAAAGAAACTTTCAAATTAATGTATTATCCTTTAATTTTAGTTCATAAACTGTCAAATGTATGCAATGATTCTCTAATGCGTGAATCACACAAATATTAGAGATTAGAATTGTTTGTTACAGTAATTTAATCATATTTTCTCACGTAAATCGTACACTATTCCATCATTCGCACTCTCTAGGAGTGCTATATAAAACATCTCTATCACAATGATTTATAAACATTTTAAATACAAAAAAAAATTAAAATCAATATTGATTTATTATGTAGTAGTACTCTCTAATATAAAAACATTTATGTCATTGCAGAGGCTATAACATAGTTGGAGTTTAGAAAATGTCAAATTTAAGCCATATTTAATATTATTATGCGTACCTCTTAAGATTATATGGAAAAAATGCAAAAACTATATATAAAACAACAGATATTTTCTTACTGCGTACCCTAAGTTAAATCTATCATACTGTATTACAATAAGTCAAGGTCGACTGTTTAAACTCCCTTTTAATGTGGCGACAGAAAAAGTTATACAATACGTATTCATTTCAACACTTCAGGGGCATTCCACGTCAAATCAGGCAGTAAAATATCAATATGTAACCCACCATCACAGATTTTAATGAAACTGCGTGTGTTTGTTCTTACTATTAAGATATGATCACCAGTAATTTTTTTTACTCCTTGGTGAAATAGTTTCTGAGAAAAAAATTGTCAAAATTTTGAAAAACTGCCGTCAGTTGGCATTCTTGATAGCTCCGTTTTCAAATGTAGCATGTCATATATATAATCATATTTCAATATCTACTCTACAAATCATCTTCAAATAATTTATGCACAATATTTAGGGTACGTAGCTTGTGAAAAAAATATATTGTTACGCTTATAAAATTTTAAGTGTGTCTAAAAAAATATTTAAACTTTGAAGTCGTGAATTTTTTATGAAAAATAATGCATTAACAAAAAAAGCATTATCAACAAAAGGCGGTATTTTTATTAAATTTATTTTTTATGGGAGATACACTTAAAGGTGTCCTTTACCTTATTCTGAAATAAAAATAGTGGGATTTTGGGTGTTTTTGGTAGTATATCCTATTTAAAAATATTTTGAGGTGCATTTCATATCAAATCAAGCAGAGTCATTCCATGTCAGTTCCCCTAAGCCATTTAATCACTGTCACAAATTTCAATGAAATTCGGTTTGTTTATAGCTTATTTTAAGACGTAATCACCTTTAATTTTCTTCATCCTAAGTAAAATATTTTTTAAGATAAAAAATATGAAAATTTTGAAAAATTGTTTTAATGACAGTTCGATATTCAAAGACTGCATTAAAAAAAAAAGTCATTTCAATATAAAATCACTAAATAGGTTTCAAATAATGTATATGTGACAAATAATGTAGGCTGATTATTATTTCTTGTTTTTTATCATGTTTAAACACTAAGAGTGTCTTTTATCTTATGAATTTCTAAAATCAAGAATTTTTTCAAAAATAATGTGTTAATCAAAAAATTATTATTAACCGAAGGCAGGGTGTTATTGCTTTTTTTTAATTGTACGTAAAAATATCTTTCAAATGGTTATAAAATAAAAATAGTGAACATATGAGAAAAAATTATCAAAATTTTGGAAAAATGCCACGAGTTGCCATTAATGATTGTTCAATTTTCAAAGGCCTCATTTTATATATAAAATCATATTTCAATAACTAATAAAGAAATCTTCTTCGAATAATTTAAGCAAGGTAAATAAAGTATGTAGATTATGAAAAAAATATTGCTGTAATGTTAAAAAATATTTAAATGTGTCTAAAAAATTGTATAATCTTTGAAATCAAAAATGTTTTACAAAAAGTAATGAAATTATTAAAAAATCTTTATCAATCAGAGGCGGAGTTTCTATGACTAATTTTTTAATTTTAAATTGTACATAATACTACATTATAACTGAATCTGAAATAAAAATAGTGGGATTTTGGTTGGTTTTAGTAGTATTTAAATCATATTTAAAATTATCAATATTTTCAAATGTAAAACCTATCCAATGTATCATCCCTGGAAATATTTTTATTTTACATTTATTTTATTTTTCAAATTATCTTTTATGTTCGTTTCTTAAGGAAAAAAATAAACAATATTGTTTTTTAGTAAATCTTATAGGGCGAAGAGCAATTATCCCTTTCCAAAAACGAGAAAAATCACTAGCTCCTCACCGCCCAATAGAAATTTTCAAAATGACAGTCCTAATCTTTAAACTCATATTTGGCTGTTAATATTGAAAATTTAGCATTGAGCTGCTAATATTGAAAAAATATACCAAATTTCACTCTTTTGACGAAAATTTTGACGTATTGTGCTTTAAATATATGCAAAATATGCATAATCCATTATATTTATATCTTTCAAATAACTACATCTAAAAAAATATTTAAAACTTAATGAGTTGCACTTTTGTAACTTTATTCAGTTTCTAATGATATGTACCATAATTTCGGGTGTATAACCCGCAGATAAAACAATTCAGTTTGGACCTAGAAATTTTATTCAGTATTTGAAGACCAATATTTACTGTGATCTAAAAAGTTACATTTTATTTTTAAAAATTTCTGGGTCGAAACACGATTGTTTGATCCGCGGGCTATACACCGGAAATTACGGTAATTTGATTTATTTCATCACAATATTGCTGAAAGATGGATTTTCAACATATATATGTGTGTATATATATCCCTGTTCTCAAACAAATTATTTAAAAATTATTCATTTATGTTTAATAAAGCATATATATATTGTTTATACACTTATAGAAAATACATATAGTAAATTTTATGATATTATGTCAATAATGTCTAAAAGTAAAGAACTTATCTAATAGTATGTAACGAAAAATTTAACATCTGGTGTAATGACAACAAAATTTTATAATTGTTTTACTTAATTTGGATGAATGAAAGAAGCTTACATGTTTATATTTTATTGAAGTACAGGTGAAAATGTCACAAAGACATTCCTACCTCGACAACCACTGAGTGTGTCACATTCACACTACAGATGATTTTTTTTTCTTTTTGATCTTTCGGGTTGGATTTCAGATGGTAATGAATTAATTAGTTTTGTTAGAAGTGTCTTTGCAGTCAGCATATTAGGCTCACTATTTTTTTTATATAATTTGTTTTGATTGACTCGATGAACAACAATATTTAAAGGGACCATTTCATGACTTTTCAATTAAAAGCTGATTTATAAATTCATCATGTTGTTTAGTTATTATTATCGTCTTAAGATAATAAGTTGATATTAAAATTTTTAAATGCAGTTTATTTATTATTTGAACAGTTGAAAGTATTTTTCAATAAGAGTGGGCTGTTGATTTTAAGTCGGCTGTTGAGCAATGTAGTGTTGGTAAAGGAACTGGTACTATTTAATTTAATTTTTATTGCTGTAAATAATATTTGTTATTTTATTATTGTATGTATTATATTTAAGCAAGAGAAGAAATACACGATATCGTAGTCATTTTAGTACATCTTAGCATGAAAAGCTTCAATATTTATCATTAAACATTCACAATTTATGAAAATTTTGTTAAAATTGCTCATATTTTCACTATTTTTATTTTATAACTATTGAAAAGATATTTTTACGTGCAATTAAAAAAAGGAATAACAGCCTGCCTTCGGTTAATAATAAATTTTTGATTAACACATTATTTTTCACAAAATTCTTGATTTTAAGAATTCACAAGATTAAACACACTCTTAGCATTTAAACATGACAAACAACAATAAATAATAATCTGCCTACACTATTTGTCACATATACATTATTTGAAACTTATTTAGTGATTTTATATTGAAATGACTTTTTTTTATGCAGTCTTTGAATATAGATCTGTCATTAAAAACATTTTTAAAAAATTTCAAAATTTAGATATTTTTTTTATCTTAAAAAATATTTTACTTGTAATCACCTTTAATTTCCTTGATCCTGTCTTAAAATGAGCTATAAATATACCCAGTTTCATTGAAATTTGTGACAGTGAATTAAATGTCTTAGGCGAACTGACATGGAATGACTCTGCTTGATTTGATTTGAAATACGCCTCAAAATATTTTTAAATATGAAATAATACTAAAAACACCCAAAATCCCACTACTTTTATTTCAGAATCAGGTAAAGGACACCTTTAAGTATATCCCCCACAAAAAATTAATTTAATAAAAATACCGCCTTTTGTTAATAATGCTATTTTAGTTAATGCATTATTTTTCATAAAAAAATCACGACTTCAAAGATTAAACATTTTTTTAGACACACTTAAAATGTTATATAAGCATAACAGTATTTTTTTTCATAAAATACGTACTCTATATATTATGCATAAATTATTTGAAGATGATTTGTGGAATAGATATTGAAATATGATCATATTTATGTCATGCTACATTTGAAAATCGAGCAGTCAAGAATGCCAACTGATGGCAATTTTTCAAAATTTTGACAATTTTTTTCTCAGAAACTATTTGACCAAGGAGTAAAAAAAAAATACTGGGAATCATATCTTAATAAAAGGAACAAACACACGCAGTTTCATCAAAATCTATGATGGTGGGTTACATGCCTGCCTGAACTGACATGGAATGACCCTTCAGTTAATATTTAATATTGTCCCATGCAACCTCATCCTCTAATATGTAAACATTATTGTCATCGCAAAGGAATTGATATATTTCAAGTTTAGAATGTGTCAAAGTTAAGCAATATTTTCTTTTATTATAATTTATTTCTTTTATTATTTCTTTATTATATATTTTCTTTTATTATCATGCAATCATTGCGAAAAAAGTCAAGATGTCTACATGTGTTCGTTGTTCGGGACATTATTTTAACTATAGAAACTGGGATATAATTTTTTTCAAGTGTATTTCTAGCTAAATCGCATCTAAATAAAATATTTTAATTTCGCCTTTTAACCCTTCATCTACTGCATTATGATCTACAGCAATTTTATTCACGTAAATTTTTCTTTTAGTTAATGCAATAAAAATTAAAGGATAAACATAAAAAAAGTACTTACCCGTGAGAATTTTTAAAGTACCGTCAGTACACTATGACAAATATTTTCGTAACAGGAAACCCCCAAGGTATTTCAAATGGCACCAGAATTGTGGTAAAATATTTTCTATTTAATAAGTAAGTAAAATATAGCCTTTTCTATATAAATAAAAGTTTTGGCGAATTCCGGTGCCAATCATTTATTTCAATACTCTAACACTGAAAACCCTTTGCCCCTGAAAAAAGTTAAAAAGAACTATTTTTTTTAGGTTTCGATCTTGTTAGCAGTCCTTTAGTTATGAGGCGTCTATATCCCAGGGACAACATGTTCTCTCGCATATGCAATATATAAGTTTACATATTCCATTTATAGCATAACAAAAAAGAGCCAGTGCCACAACTTTTTCTATTTCCTATAAAAAATAATCATGAAACAGAAAGGAAATACTAGGGAAATTTTTACTACACTACATTATACTAATTGCATTTTAAAGCAGATGAAAACGATGGATAACAACACCGACGAAAAGTAAACAAGAAGTTTTTCTCCAACACCCAGTGTAATGGCGGTACTTATAAGTACCACCGAGTAATTCAACTGTTAAATCAAATACATACACCGTTCACCTAAAATAGCTAGTCAAATTGTATTCTAAGATCATAATGAACACATAAAAAAGTCCAACATTTATCTTATATCCTTTACTGTGTTAAGTTGTATTTACTGCAATAAAAAGACGAACGTGCCAATTTGTACAACATATTGGCACAAAACACATCCACTGTTTCAAAGATAGCCTCCTTCCTCGCTAAAATAACAAATCTAGAACTACTGCTGTCATATATTCGGATAAAGTGGTGTTAAGAGATTGTTTTTTCAAAGTACCATTAGAATATTAGTAATATTCACTATGGGATGAAAGTTTAAATTGAGTGGTACTTATATGTACTGTCAGTAGATAAAGGATTAAGAGTGCTGTTTAAAATAATTTCTAAAACTAAGATTATCTGAAGAAAAATATACATAATTATGTCAGAACTCGCGCCAATATTCAATATGATCTCAGTCTCACTACAATTGATATTAATAAGACAAGAGTTATAATGTACTTGAATCTTAAAACAAGAGCAAAACCTCACTCGTCCAGCATAGATTAGGAAACACTTTACAACACATTCAGAATATTGCAACATAATTTTACAATTTACTTAACTGAAAGATGTCCAAATAAACAATTAAAAAAATGCATATCACATATGAAATTTCTCCAATTACAATGAATAGGCGCAAAAATTGTGCAGCCCTATATATGAGTAAGATTTTTATATTACATAGTATACTAAAAGTTAGTTCAATTGAAGTTTCCCGTTCAGCAATAAAAGTAAATGTGAATTCACACTTGAAACCTTTTGTATAGCTCTGACATGATCTATAAAACTTATACACTCCAAGTAATAAGTAAAAAATTGTTGTAAGTAAAAAGAGTAAGACAACTGAAAACGAATTTCTACCAAAAATTGTTCACATGAAGTACTGTAGCACAGGGCTGTACACCTTAGCGCCCTTTGAGGATATTCTTGGCACCCTTTTAAACGTTTCCTGTTATTAGACATTTTAGAAGTAAAATTCCATTATAAAGAACCATTATATCCATTATTTTCATCAGAGATATTTTCAAAATCTGTGAAAAAAGGCATTAAAAAACAGAAACAGACTTTGAAAATTTAATCATGCATATTTTCACGTTTTGTTGTTATTGTTTATAAAGTATAATTATGATGGTTAAATTTGATAATAATTGGAAAAAGCTCTTTGTAATATTTAAGAACAACAAAAAATACATATATAAACATTTCTAGGGTTTTTTTTTTTCAATTTGCTAAGAAAAATTAATAGTTCAGTGCATAGTGATTTCCATCTATGAAAGCACTCCCACATTATCTCTCTGAAACCACCCATATGGATTTGTCAATATCATGTCTTTGATTATATGCTTTTTATAAAATTAACAATTTTCACCTTCAAAATAATTCAAAGAATATTTTCACAACCTAAATGAGACCTAGCAACATCTCTAATTTCCCAGTATTTTTGTTTGTTTTTTGTTATTATAGTCACGATTAAACTTTATGGCACCTTACCCTACAATCATTTTTGAGATAAACAACACATAGAAAAAAGTATAATTGGAAATTTAATACAAGTAACTCCAGAACCGTAGGGTCCTTTTGTCTACCGGTGTAAGATTCATTTGCATTACATTAAGACGTGCGTGTATACTAATACTGTGCGATAATATTGCCGAATGTTTTCAGTCATATGAATAATGGCTCCCGTCACTGATTACCAAGAGCTGGGGTGCGCCCTTACTTTTTGAAAGGTTGGACAGGTCTGCTGTAGCCAAATACTTTGTGTCCTTAATAGATAATAATAATAGATAAATTAGATGCACACCTGATACTACAGTAAAAGTTTTGTAGTGAACCTCTATGATATATAAAATTTCAAAGTTTTAAAAATATAGTAATGTCATTAAAATACACTGCAAACGATTATTTCCCTTAGTTCGTAATAAGGGAATGTTTGAGTGCCCCTGTAAATGAGCGGTGTTAACTTCATTTTCAATATCAAACATACCATAATACAGTCCATTCACTTATATCAATTGCATGTCAATCTGAATATACTTACGCGAGTTAAAGTACGGACAAACAGACGGAGTACGGAGACACAGAGAAATCAAATTCATAAACACTTTTTAACTATTTTGTAAAGTTTCTTTTAGTGTGGTTCAAAATTATGTTAATGAAAAAAATCCTGCCATAATTTTTCAAAAAGTTACATTCCATAAATTTTTATAAGGTCCCCGAGTCCGGGAAGTTAAACTTAGAAAATTTCTCTTCATGTGACACAGTGTAAAATTTATTCTTCTGCACCGAAAACACACTGAGTTATAGTTTGAATTTTAAGCGGAATCTGGGAATTGAAAATGTGTTTTCTCTTTTTAATGCCGTAAAGGAATGCTGATAAACGCAATGCATCTTTCTTTGCAAGCAAACGCATTTTACTTTCTTTCCTATACGCATTTCTACGTACAAACCATGCCAAAAATCTAAAATTGGCGGCAAACCTTGTTTGTGGAAATTCTTTGGATCGACCCTTAATCGAATTCTTTTGTGAGTCCTATTAAATGACATATAAATGATACGCACATCTTTTTCTATAGAAAATACTATCTGGTGCATTGGGATAACAAATATAAAATTCGGGATATTTCAAATAGTGCGTATTATTAAATTTACGTCAATAATTTCTCACCCATAGGGAACATGATGTTCAGATAATTTAAGTGTCCTTTTAAACAAACATAAAATGCAATACAAACAATTTTGAATGTGGAAAATGTCATACTTAGCCTCCATAGCATATATGTATTTCGTGGAAATCGAAGAATAGCTACAAAAGTTTTAGCAAACAAAAACAAACAGACAAGTGGAGATACAAACGCTTTTCAACTATATTGGAAATTATTAACATATAAAATTACGCTAGATTACTGAATAATAATTTTCTAAATCCGAAACTCTCACTATTTTAACAAAATTCTCTGAGTTTGCCGTAAATTTTCACAATTATTTATCTTTCTCTTAAAAATTTCATAAATATTTCCCCTGCATTCCTTATCTATACGTTTCACGGTCACTTGCGTAAGGATAAATCAGCACAGATTTGGATGGGAAGCTTTCGTCAGTAATGGGGAAAATAAAGTCAACACGAAGAATTAACCCAGTGGTTTGCAATGTCAGCAGAGAAAAGTTTTGTTGATCGTTTAGTTTTCTACGATTTGCTAAATTTTGACAAATGTTCTAAATTTAAGAATTAAACAGAGTGAAAGAAAAATGATAATATGTAAAAATATTGTTTATTTTATTTTATTTGACATTTTTTTTCTCCATATTTGGGAAAAAGAACTATTATAATAAAAACCAAATGATTTTGTATAACTAGACTTCCAACTTTCATTTTTATTAGTTTTCTTCATCGGATAAAATGTGTCATACGTATCACATTTTCTTAATTAGCAAGTGCAATTAATTGATATATAGGGTGCCCAACAGTCCTTGATACATGTTAAAATTTATTACAAAAATCAAGTAATTAACGTATTAGAGTTTGGATGTAATAGATATTCAATTTTAAAATTACCCATAGTTGGTACTATTCCTTCATTACTGAAATATATAAGTAAAAAGCGAAGATAAGCAATTTATTTTGAATCTAACTAAAATATTTGCCATAATTCATTTAAATAGTACTCAATTTCCTTTCATACGTTAAAATAAAATTGTAGACATTAAAAAAAATTGGTACTTAGCTGCTTCTCTGGAAAACTGGATTTTTTTAGCTTTAAAGAATCAGTGCAATCCATGCGAATTTTGAAATCCGATTTTATACTTGATAAATCAAAACTTTCACTCTCAAAAAGCATTTTTCGCCAAACCGCATTGTGATAATCGGTTGTTGGTTTCTTACTATATTTATACCTGTGTAAAAACCTTTTAATCCAAAAAGCCTTTTTAACCCTCATCTTTATAATGAAACCGCACCAAAAAAAAAAACAAAAAAAAAACGTACAATAAAACACAATAAAAAAATGAAAAAATAATAAACCTTGCATGAAACAAGAGAGCACACAGGACGCATTTCAGGGTGTGAATTTTAACATACCGTCATCAGCCAAAGTAAACATGCGTCCGTAGGGGGTCAAAGAACAGAAAGGGTAGAGGGTGAGCTTACAAAGAAAGTGACAGATGGCGCTAATTGAAATGTAAACACCAATCACAGAGGAGCATATGCAGATAAGGAAAGTGTTACCAAAATGGGTAAAGAGTAAAGAAAATAAAAAGAAATAAGCAAATTAAAATAAAAAAATGAATAAAAGAAGTAAATTAAAAATAAAATGAAAATAGAAAACGCAAGAAAAAACATAAGAAATAAAAGATTTTTTTTTCCCTCTAAAATAAAATGAAAAGAGAAAAAAAAGAGAAGAAAGAATTACTAAAGTAATTTACAAGCTGAATACAGAATGTGTTTTTCTCATTCAGCTTAGAAATTATTTTTGTAATTATTTCCCCTGTTTTCATATCTCTTTTCATTTTATTATTATATTAAAAAATCTTTTATTCATTATTACTTTTTTTTTGCGTTTTCTCTTATCCAATATTTTCAAAAAATCGTGACAGTTCCATTTTTAAAGTTATTAAAAACAAATAAAACTTTGCATGAAACAAAAGAGCACACAGGACGCATTTCAGGGTGTGAAGTTTAACATACCGTCATCAGCCAAAGTAAATAGGCGTTCGTAGAGGGTCAAAGAACAGAAAGAGTAGGGGGTGTGCTTACAAAGAAAGTGACAGATGGCGCTAATTGAAATGTAAACACCAATCACAGAGGAGCATATGCAGATAAGGAAAGTGTTACCAAAATAGGCGAAGAGTAAAGAAAATAAAAAGAAATAAGCAAATTAAAATAAAAAATGAATAAAAGAAGTAAATTAAAAATAAAATGAAAATAGAAAACGCAAGAAAAACATAAGAAATAAAAGATTTTTTTTCCCTGTATAATAAGATGAAAAGAGAAAAAAAAAAGAGGGGACAGAATTACTAAAGTAATTTACAAGCTGAAGAGAGAATGTGTTTTTCTCACTCAGCTTGGAAATTACTTTTTGTAATTCTTTCCCCTCTTTTCTTATCTCTTTTCATTTTATTATTATATTAAAAAATCTTTTATCCATTATAACTTTTTTTAGCGTTTTCTCTTAGCCAACATTTTCAAAAAATCGTGGCAATTTCATTTTTAAAGTTATTAAAAAAAAAAAAAATCTACTGCAATATTTCATGACTGGATTCTGACAGTGTAGTTAACTAAAGTGTGCTACATCATTATCTTACTTACATACACTATGTATGTACTTATTCGGTACAAATGTTATTGGCGTAATAACCTGAATCAACATAATTTTCTACATGTGATTTTGGAGAAAAACGATTTTGTAATTACTTTTTTTAACATAAAAATTAAGAAAATTAATATGATAATAAAATAGCTAAAATATTCATGCTGATTCTTATGAGTTACGCTTTTATGTAATGTATTATATTAGTTTATTCATATATCAACCAACGTGTACTAAAGGTCATTCAGAAACAATTTGAGAAAAGTCCACAAATTACTATTATTAGCATTAATAGCGAGCATCACGAAATCATAAACTGAAATCTAGCTTGTGGCCAAAAATGTCATCAAATGCGAACTTGCTTTCAAACTTTCCTTTCTGCTAGTGAATGATAAAATGATCACTAAACTCATGGATGACTAAATCTGGAAACATTTTACCTATGATTAAACTGAAGGTGATAAAGAGCATAAAAGAAGGAAAACATTAAACATAATTTGTTTTCTTCAGATTTTTCGAGTATTTATTTTTAACATTTGTTCAAGGAGATTATTTTAATTTTAAGCAATGCCGTTATTTACTCAAAATAAATAAAAACTTTTGAGTTTTAACTTAAATTCTACTTATTTATTCGAAGAAACTTCAAGTGGTACAGTTTGTATATTGCTTTTTAAGTATTTTGAAGCCTATAATTATGTTTAAATATTTCATTACTATTATGCATTCCGAGGAAATTATATATGTATATATATATGTGCGCTTGTGCGTGATATTACAAAATATGCTTGATGATACATATATATAATGGGTCAATCCATTTCAAGTGGTCCAGAAAATCATCAATTCGTTGCTTGACCATTTTTAAAAAATCTGAAATTTTTTGTACAACAACCCTAACATGATGGAAGTTCAAAATGACTATTATTTTAATTTTATTAATTTTTGTTTGTGCATGGCGGCCATCTTTATTTCATCGTCTGCAGCAATTTTCTCACAAGAAGGGTTTACGGAATTGTAAATAATTCATCGTTTATTTATCCAATTCAACTGCGAATTAAAGCAATTTGTACAGAATACATTGGGCTAAAAATTTGGTAATAGAGTAGTTTGGTAAATAATTCATCGTTTATTTATCCAATTCAACTGTGAATTAAAGCAATTTGTACAGAATACATTGGGCTAAAAATTTGGTAATAGAGTAGTTTCCGAAACTAACTGCTTATTGGTAAAATTTAAGCATAAAGTTTCA
This sequence comes from Maratus speciosus, assembly GCA_963932465.1. Taxonomy (NCBI): domain Eukaryota; kingdom Metazoa; phylum Arthropoda; class Arachnida; order Araneae; family Salticidae; genus Maratus; species Maratus speciosus. Next base: position 190,666,992 of record OZ010793.1, on the reverse strand, counting down.
GTTTTTTGCCAAAATTTGTCCGTTTACAAGAGGAAATTTTTCTAGCAAGGAATACTGTCAACATGACATAATTTTTTTTACAAATAGGCCGAAAGTACTTGTACTCAAACGCCGAGTTTCAGATCTGGGACTTGCTTTCTCTTCGCTAAAAAAAATCCCAAATTTTTCAAAAATGTGAAAAATCGCACTTTTCAGGCTTTGATATCTCTGGTGGGGCACGAGATAAAAATCTGATTTTTTTTTTATAAGAGTATTGTATGGTAGTGTTATGCACAAGAAATTTCAGGATGTAGATTTGACTACAAGCTGAGATATGGCAAGGGCAACATGTCAAAACAATACTGCCAATTTATTGTTTTGTTGTAGTCACAGCTAAGTATTTATCTCAGAGTGTCATTTAAATTTATGTTTTTGATTATCTTTAAATAATAGTAACAGAAAATAAAGCCCTTTGCAAAGCTTAGGAATTAATTACAAAAATAATTATGCTGAGGCCATACATTTTGTATAGTTTCAGTAATTTTTGTTGTAAGTAATATTGATAACTAAAAGAAACCTCAGCACTTTTACATAAAGAAAAAAAATATTTTTATACAAGACCCGAGACAAAAACAACATATGGTAAAAGAAAAGCTGTTAATGTTGTCATACTTGTTGAGACATGATCAAACGTGTCAAATCACATTCTTGCTTGTTGGTTCAAAAAACACAATTTTGATCTTTCTCAAAATTTTATTTGTAGGAACAAAGTCTTGTCATCTCTTGATAACTCATTGAAGATTTTGGCCCTGCTGACTCATTGAAATATACTTTGAAATCACTATGTGGAAGTCTGAATTCATTAATAATTCCTAGCTTACTTCTTATGCAAAAATGTGATTTTTCTGCAGTATAAATTTTGAAAAGGCTTTGGGTATCTTTACTCTCTGAAAATTACTTGAGGCTGATGCATGGTAACATCGCATAATGTTTTATTTACATGAACATGCTTATGGTAGGAACAAGTTACAGGGACTGGCAAGCAGCATTAAAATTGTGGTTTTTCAACCAACAAGCAGGAATGTGTTTTGACACGTTTGATCATGTCTCAACAAGTATGCCAACATTAACAGCTTTTCTCTTTCCATATTTTGTTTTTGTCTCAGGTATATATATATATATGTGTGTGTGTGTGTGTGTGTGTGTGTGTAAAAGTGCTGAGGTTTATTTTACTTACTAAAATTACAACAAAAATTACTGAAACCATACAAAATGTAGGCCTTAGGCATAAATATTTTTTAAATTAGTTGCAAAATGCTTTATTTTCTGTTACATTTATTAAAAGATATTCTAAAAAATAAATTTAAATGACACTCTGAGATAAATACTTAGCTGTGACTACAACAAAACAATAGTTTGGCAGTATTGTTTTGACATGTTGCCCTTGCCATATCTCAGCTTGTAGTCAAATCTCCATCCTGAAAATTCTTGTGCATAACACTACCATACAATACTCTTATAAAAAAAAATTCAGATTTTTATCTCGTGCCCCACCAGAGATATCAAAGCCTAAAAAGTTCGATTTTTGACATTTTTGAAAAATTTGGGATTTTTTTTAGCGAAGAGAAAGCAAGTCCCAGATCTGGAACTCGGCGTGTGAGTACAGGTACTTTCGGCCTATTTGTAAAAAAAAAATATGTCATCTTCACAGTATTCCTTATTAGAAAAATTTCCTCTTGTAAACGGACAAATTTTGGAAAAAAACTGAAACTTTATGCTTAAATTTTACCAATAAGCAGTTAGTTTCGGAAACTACACTATTACCAAATTTTTAGCCCAATGTATTTTGTACAAATTGCTTTAATCCGCAGTTGAATTGGATAAATAAACGATGAATTATTTACAATTCTGTAAATCCTTCTTGTGAGAAAATTGCTGCAGACGATGAAATAAAGATGGCCGCCATGCACAAACAAAAATTAATAAAATTAAAATAATAGTCATTTTGAACTTGCATCATGTTAGGGTTGTTATACAAGAAATTTCAGATTTTTTAAAAATGGTCGAGCAACGAGTGCTGGACCACTTGAAATGGATTGACCCTAATACATTTTATGCGACAGTATTCATATTCGAAGAAGCGGAATAGTACCGAACCTAGGCAAAGAACCAGATTGAGGCCAGCATTAATTAAAAACTAAATTAAAAATACATTCATTTCAGAAAATAGCCGGTCTACTATGTAATTTGGAATACGAAAAGAAATTAATTAGTAAACGTTGCCAAATGCGATAAAACATAATTCAACCCGCTGAATATCCAGAAAAAGGGTAAAATTCTAATGTTGTTATTACTAGATATTTTTTTAAATGCTAAAACAAGAAAATATTTCATTCTGATATTTAAAATGTGTTTGAGTACTTGATGATAACGCTTTTGAAATTATAATCATAATTCAACAAATGAGACACAGCAAAATTTATAAAATCATATTAATTTAAGTTATCCATGCATTGCACTTAAAACTAAACGTGTTAATACAGGCTTGTCAGTCAGATTGTTGAACAAAAATTATCCAACTTATTCAAAGATTATTAGTGTTTTCTGAGGCAAGAATTCCTTGTTACGAGTGAAGTTATCCCCTTTTATTTACATTTAAAAGAATGTTTTCCTAAATACAAATTTCTGTTACAACCATTTTCGAACATTAACAGCGCATTCTTTCTAGGGTTCAATGTGTCCGAATTGATACGTAATTGATTCATTCAACATAACTTTAGACTGCAGTTACAACTATTTTTGAACATTAACGGTGCATTGCTTTCTCAGATTCTATAGATCCGATTTTAGCGGGAATTTATTTATTCAACTTAGCTTACGATTCTCTTACATTTTTAGTTACATCTTCCAACACCAGAGGGCTCTATCTTATCTATAGTAATAAGTGTCCCATTACAACAGAGTTTTGCTCATTTAACTTGGTTTTCGATTGTATTACAATTTTGACCTCCACCTTCAACAGCCAAAAGGGGGTGTATTATCTCCTGTTTTATGAGCGCAATTTCAGCAGAATTTGTTTCTTTCAACTTAGTGTACGATTGTCTTCAGATTGTCTGGCACAGACTCAACACAACTGCTATAAGGTGCTGACGGCAGCGGGGAACCGCTATTAGTATTATTTTTTATAGGAAATCGGAAAAGTTGTGATACATACTCATTTCCGCTGTGCTAATAATGGCATATGTAAATTGATATATTGCATATGTGGAGATGCGAGATAACATGTTGTTCTTGGAATATAGGTGTCGCATAACTAATGCTAAGACTAAACTAAGAACGTAGGGAAAAAACTAAACTAGATTCAGTAGGCATAACTAATGCTAGAGGACTGCTAACAAAAACGAAACCTAAAAAACATTTTTTAATACCATCAAATTTGAATTTTTACTCATTTTCCATATGTAAAATTAAATTATGGCAATTCAATTTTTATTTTTGTTAACTTGCAAATGCCTTCTTGTTATTTCGCATTTTTAAGAGTTTAAATTTTATTTGAAATATCATATGGATTTTCTGTTACGAGAATATTTTATCCATAGTGTACTGACGGTATTCTTAAAGTACCAATTGAATTAATTACTTCTAAAGAATTAAATTTCTCACGGGTGAGATTTTTTAATGTATAAACTTTAATTCTCCTTATAGTAACTTAAAAAAAATTCATGAAAAAATTGCAATAGATCATAATGCAGTCGCTAAAGGTTTAAGCACTGTCTGAGCACCGTATATCGCCATTGTCAAATAGTCTGACGTTAGATCTCAGTCGCCGGAACAAACAATTCAGGAGCAGGAAAACAATGTCGTTGGCGCATGCATTTAAAAAATCTATTTGAACATTAAAATATAAGTATCCCTGTAAATGTTTCAGCGTTTGGACATCAGAGACATCAAAACAGTAATGCAGTTTGCAACTAGTTCATTAAATGTTTCCGTCGAAAAGATGACAATTTATGTGAAAAAAATATTAATAAACTTAGGAGGTTGTTTCCATATTAAAATAGAAAAAGAGATATAATTCTTTATACTAACGTGCGAGTGCACTTTATACTTGGACTGTGCAGTAAATTTGAATTTTGTCTATCATGCTGAAAAACATTCTATCAAGAAATTTTAGGAAATAATATGAGATAAAATTTTAACCTTCATAACACCCGCAATAAGTACTTTTTCATAAAGATTTTTTTTTTCAGTTCAAACAGTATTAACCATCCCAAACATAATTACATTGTTTTATTATTTAATATATAAATATGTATGCGCAATATGACATTAATATTCGAAAATACTGCGATTTTTTAACAGAAATTATATGCAGGAAAAAATCACAACCTAGTCAAATAAGTTCTTTCTGAGCTGTGCTTATACAAATCAGCAAAATAATTTGGTGGACCACCCTGTTGCTATTTAAAAAGAAACAATTTCATAAAATATTTTAATAAATGTAACAGAGCTCTTAATTATTTGTTTTCATATTTAATTGATTATTTTAACGTTTTCTAACACAACACAAATAATACTTCCAATTTCTCATTCGACCAACAAAAGCACTCCAGATTTTAATATTAGATATTCTTGGGACGAATCAAACAACTTTTACTCAAGAGGCTAACTTCAGTATCAAGATTTATATTAGAATTTATCTCAAAATCAAGCGTTCCCACACTCCAATGACTATTTACGCATTTAATTGCAAGAATTTTCTGATTTTATTTTAGTTATTTAGTAATTTTATTTTTATTTATTTTATTTTTTTGTTACAATATTGAAAATATCTGCGATTAACTGTTTCACGGGTTTAAAATTTAAAAAAAAGGTTTGTGATAATTTTAGCCGTTCTTACTATACGTTTTGATGCGGAATTTGAAAATCACAATAAAAAATGTGTATTATGTATCACGAGTGCAGACACTTGATTTTTTATGTTATGTAAGTGACAATAAAAATATAAGGGGATAACTTATCTCAAACAGAAGAACAATTTTCAAACAAAAAAATTTGTTACTCCGAAAACTTAAATGTGTGTAATGTTACATGTTCTGTTACAAAAATTAATTTCGCCTATTTTGAGTAAAACTTGGGTATTAGAAGAGATCGTTAGTTATGTTCGTGGATAAAATTTAATAATCTTTCAATAGATTATCAAGAAAAAAAGCAAAGATTTTTATATTTTTGAGTTGTAACTTTGTATAAGCGAATAAGTTAAATTAATAATTAATTACTTCAGTTATAAAAATTTTGGCATAGCTTAAATAAATAAAATATTGATGTGTATACCAAGAAAGAAAAATCATGCGTCGAACATATACAGTCGAACCTCGTTATCCCGACACCGTAATGACAAAAAAAAAATGTCGTCATAAGCGGAGTGTCGCGATAACCGGAGTTGGAGAAAAATATGTTTATAAAAAGCTGTATTTTTAATTATTTTAAGACAATTTTAAATTTATAACTGTTCTTGCAGTTTTAAGCGATAAAACTTTGTTATGAAACAAAATAAACACAAAAACAAAATTGAAAAGAATAAAAATCAGATTTATGATGACTTGTTTTTTTTTTTTTATTGTTTAATGAAATATTGATGAATTAAGGTTTGCTTATCCCTAGGTGTGCTTCCTATAATTCTTTTTCAATATTATCCAATGAATTGTAATCAATGTTATATAATGAATTGTAATCAATGTTATATAATGAATTGTAATCAATGTTCGTTGTTTCAGAAATGGATGTTAGATAATTTCTGATCATTTCAATGCAATGCAATGCTTCGTTTTTAGTTGGATAAAAAACGCCGTGAAAACAAAAGAAAGCGTCGCCTGACCAGAACAAAAAGACCGCGAGAAGACTGATACGTCTATCTTGAGCTTAAGTGGGTTATTAATAGTGTGTGGGTTCATTTATTCAGATAAAGGACTGAAGTAAAATTTCTCTATTATCTCAATGGGTATTTTAGACAGTTTTGTGAAAAGTTTGGCTAAGACATTTCTTACTGCTTAATTTCCGTTCTTGTAAGATGGATAGTGAAAAATGGACAATTTTGCTAAACCGCCGGGATATCCGGAGTTGAAAATTAATCAACGACGTAAAATCCGTAGTTTATTTACATTAAAATCATATACAGAAAATCGGGACTCTGAAAAACTGACATGATAAGCGGAGTGACATGAAAACCGGTTGTCGAGATAACGAGGTCCGACTGTACTATGAAATACTTTCCTGTACTTTCAGAATACTGTAACGAAACTTCATATTTCAATTTTATCAAAGAAGATAAAACGCATTACACATTAGAAAACAGAATTTCAGCAGTTATCCTCATTAGTCGGAAAGTAGTCTCCGCAGTCAAATAGTTATGTGTATCCCTGCGTATAATCAATAGATTTATACATATATTACGTAATTAAGTTCCCTTAAAAAACGCATAACACTGTTGAAAAGTCACCTTTCAGAAATTACCACAATTAGGTGGAATTATAAAAAACAAAACAAAATATGTTCAAAACCACATGTTATCTGCAGATTTTCATATGCACCACTTATTAAAATAAAATATAATTCAGATAGTAAATTTTTAACGTAACCGAGATGTGCAATTGCAGCAATGTCCATGAGAGATAGGAATTTATCTAGATATCTGAGTAGCACTGTATAAAAATTTATTTCTAACATTCAAACATTTTTTAGTGTACAAAATACACTGAAAAAAAAACGACATTTTTACAGTACAAAGTACTGTTCATCTCGCGCTCAAACTCGATCATAGTCGAATGTGCTGCAGCTTTCTTTGGTTTCTTGACTATATAAACATGCAAAATGCAGCAGTTGCATAAAATTAGTACCACAATATGCTGGCAATTCGGACGCCAGCAGTTTGTGCTAGAAAATCTACAATTCTTTTTTTTCCTTACAGTGTATAAATAGGTTGACTACAGATTTAAAAAACAAATTTAAGCAATTCCAGTTTACGCACATATGCAATAATGATTTCAAAATTTCTTTGCATCCATGTACAAAAAGTATATAATTTATACACATCATAAAATATGCAAAAATTTATTGAAATTAAAAAACACAAATCAAAGTTTAAAACAAACTTCCAGCAATTTTCGATCATAGATAGATCTGTAACCGATTATCTATGCTGTACCATAAAAAATGACAGAACTACGCACTCTACTGGGTGTTCCAAAATTTGACCGACAAATTAAGAGGAATGATAGTAGGCATGAAGAGGACGACGCAAAATTACCATAGGAACAGGGTGTCGCAAACCGCGTATTTAATCAAAAATACACGGGGACTAACCTGACCTAACTCAATTTGGGTTGATGATAAAAAGTTTCAGAAAACTGAAGGATGTTATAATGAAACTTTTAAAAGACATGCTCACTTTGGCTGTAAATAAGACAGCACCAAACAAAAAGTGATGTAAGTTTCCATTATTCGCGTCAGCAGGATACACTTGTCGTTCCACATTTTTACTCTGATTATCAGTTCTTACCGTATGATCGATTGAGGGAGCACCCTGTTTTACCAGAATTTTTCGTAATGTTATAGCATTTCTCACAAAACAAGGTGCATACCGTTGCATTTTCATTCCATTTTCATTGCAATGTTTTTATTTTGCACAAGATATTTTCTTCAACCAAGTTCAGTAAGGATTAAACACCTGTATTTGTGACTAAATAAGTGGTTCGCGATTCCATTTTCTATGGGAATTACTCATGCTCCGGGTTACCTTGTATCTCCTCTTTTAATTTGTCGGTCGAATTTAGAATACCCTGTATGTTATACAGAATCTTGTAATGACCTGATTATCTTTGTACTCCTGTAAAAGAAAGATAAAATTTCATAACAAATTTTATTACATAATAATTTTATTGCTTAACAAATGTGGGCATGTTGCATTATGTTTGGCTCAATTTGAAGCGAAATTTATGGCACCGTATTTGAAAAAAAATAAAATCCCTGCCGGCCTGAAAAAAAATAAAATCCCTGCCCCAATCCCGGCCCGGCCTACAGGCCGAGGTAGATTTCGAAGTTAAGTATACTAATTTCACAAACAAAAACCAAATCATGATTAGAGATAAAACCACTTTAACAATTTTATCTGGCCGCTTTTGACGAGTTTTTATTTCATTTTTATATAATAAGTGGTTTTATCAGAATCATGTTAGGCCGTTATTAAAAAAAAAATACTTTTCCATGCTCAACAACTCGAAATTTTCTGGCATAACTCCATATTCATTTTCAAAAGGAAAAATATGAAACTTGTTGACGTGATTTTTGAAGAGATTTATAATCGACCTGTATTTTTAATTTTCGTTCAATTAATTAAAACTTAATATATAAACAATTATTTTTTCAGTAAGACAGTATTTTTCGTTTCTAACACAATCGCTTCGGGAAATTCCGTTCAAAATGCCCACTTTGACATCATTTTTTGAAATATATTCTACTTCTGTCAAAAAATCGATCATTACGGTACATTATATAGTTTCTGAATAAGCTAATCTACCAATTGGATGCGTTTGAGAGCAAAAATGAATTTAAAAATGAGTCAGAAAATAAGCAGTTGGGATTTCAATACTCCCTTAATACGATGATTTTTCCAACACAATCCGCTTCGGGAATTTCGGTTCAAAAGGCCCACTTTGACAGCATGTTTTAAAATATATTCTGCCTCTATCAAAAAATTGTCCATTACGGTATATTATATAGTTTCTGAGTAAAAAAAAAGGTACCAATTGGAAGCCTTTGAGAGTAAAAATGAATTGTAAAATGAGTCAGAAAATAAGCAGTTTGGATTTGAATACACCTTTACTAAGATGATTTTTTGTTTCAACCGCTATGTCTTTTTAATTTGTTTTTGCTGTAAGAATTGGTCCTATCCAAAACTTGTCTATATAGATGTTGTAGACAATATTAAGAAGATATATGATAAATTCATGGGGATTTTATATCTTTTGAATTGACGGTGTTATGGATTTTTTTTCTTCTTCAACGCCCTTTTTGTTTTAGTTTTTAATTCTTTTTTGCGGTACGAATTGGCCCTTTCAAAAATTTGTGAATATAAAAGTTGTAGATAATGTTAAGTAGATTCATGATAAAATTAATTGGATTTGATATCTTGAGAATTGACGAAGTTAAGAATTTTTTTCTCCCAAAAAACCTATTTTTTGCCCCCCTTGAGCCTATTTATAACTTTATCAAAAATCTGTGATACATAAATATTTGGCCCTATTTTTAGAAGTAATAAAAACTTTAAACTGATTAGATATGTACAAAAATTAAGAAGTTATGGGGGGGATTTTGGTTTTCACAAAACCCCTCTCTATTTCCATCCCCTCGGTCCGATTTTGCCCCATTAACGAACTTAACCGAGATTTTATGCCCCTTGATTTTATGTAACAGTTTGGAAGAGATTAGCGCAGAATTGTGGAAGTTATCGTGTCCAGAAGAAAGTGATATATATATACATATATATATATATATATATATATATATATATATACACACACATATATATATATATATATATATATATATATACATATAAAGTTTTTACTGAAGGTGGTTTTGGGCTCTAGGGGTCATGATCGGTATAGATCTGCATAAATGTTTCAGTAATTCCAACATAGGAAAGACGCCAATAGGTAGTATTTCATACGGAATCTACCTAAAAGCAGAAAACAGATTCCGGACAAGAAGATTTTGTTTCTTCTTCAATCGTAATATGCCTTAAAACTTCATCAACGCTTGTTAAAATTCTCAGCTTGTCCCAATAGAAGGGAAATCTGAATCACTGCTTGACCATTTTTTTTAACACTTGTCGTATTTTTTGATAAACATAAAAATCTTTTTGAAGTTCTGATGTTAAAATTTGATGTTTCTTTTCCCTTAACAAAAGAACTTGCTGCGTAGAAATTTTATAGGACATACTTAATTGTCTTGGTAAGAATTAAATATTTTTATATGATACCTCTCAATGAACCAGAATCAAACATTAATAAGAAATAAATTTAAAAAAGAATGTATTCCAAATATAAAGACTAGAACTTTATATTTTAGCTTACCAAAAAAGGGTGTTTTTAAACAGTCAGCTAGAATAATTTCTATTAAACATTAAACGACTATAGGTTATATGTCATAAATTATCAATTTTGTATTGAATAAATCTCGTTCCTTCAAAATCAATATAAAGTTATCACTGTAACAGTGAAAATGAAAAAGAAATATTGAAATTATTTTTCTGTTTATAAATTACTTCTTTTATCACACTATTTTGTTACAGACATTATATAACTTATCAGTCTAAAAGCGTAAAAGTAATTAAAGTTCATGTAAATTGCAATCATATGCTTTTCGCGTGAACCAATGAATGTTCTTTTTTTTTTTTTTTTTTTTTTTTAATGAAATCGGAATTCAATTTTTCTGCAATACTACTTATGCAGTTTTCAAAGTAAATTCGTTCACTCTTATTATATGAAAAAAAAACAGCCTGAATTTATTATAAAAAAAAACCCAACTGGACACATTTTAAAACTGATTTAATTTAAACCGGAAAAAAATATTTAAATACTTTTTTAAAATATGCAATTGAGAGGTCTAACATTCTGAATTTCTGGCCATTCTGGAATAGACATTTCGTGTAATATAATTTTCTCCAAAGAGACAATTTGAAAATTGCGTACAAGAAATTGCAAATTAATAATTAAAGGTACTATAGTAACTAATTTCTGCTAAGGAAATATCCAAGGGTCTAAATAGTGATAAACGAAAGATAGGTCGCACCGCTTTAAAATCATTTTTTAATAATTAAAAATGTTTTGTTAAACTCCGAATGTCTACACTGTAGCTAGAAAAAAGCAGTGTGTAGTGTTTTGAAGTTTTTTTAATGCACAATTGATATACAAAGTTAAATGTCCGTGGTACACTTGAAACATACAGTTAAACTTCTGTGGCACAATTACCTTATAAATAAAAAATACATTTATGATTTATAATTTTTTTTACAAAATAAACAACTTTATTTATAAAAAAATGTAACCAGCCAAACAAAAACATGCCTATTGTACACGATCGGAATTAGCATGGAAATTTCGGATATCTGGTACAAAATGCACGATAGCACCAGTCAAGTGCCAGTAACATTCAGGCAGCTGATACTAAATAACTGTGCTTTTTTGAATGACTATAAGTTCTTTCAGCTTATAATCAGTATGCCTTTAATGACGCAAAAGACGCTGTACTGATATTTATTGTATAATATTGCTTCGATTAGATTTATTTCTGTCCGAATTTGGCATATTTAATATTAGAAGTCAAATTTGTCGCAGAATAAAAGTGATCGAGTATTAAAGATGATATAGATAGTGTTGCAGAAACTTAGCTCATTTACACATGTAAGCGTCTAAATGAACTTAAGAGCTTTCATTCATATGTTTATTGCCGACAATCGTGTATTTTACTCATTTAGATTAAAATTTATCTGTTCCTTTTACTGTTTGTTTTTATAGGTCAAACTGAATAATAACAGGAAATAAATATAGATTCAAATTTGCTTTGTTGTCAATTTGCACGTTGCAACAGAAAATACAACAACGTAAGAGAAATCCGGTTAAGCTAATGTTTTATAACATAACCGGAAGATATAAAATATGTTCAACATAGTTTAGCTATTAAAGCCCTATTTAGAACTTGTGTTAACGACGATAATACTATAATCAGTCCTAAAAACATTCTTATTCATCTTTCTATAAAAAGGTAGTCTTTGAATGACGAAAGTAAACAAAACTTATAAAACATAAAGCAAATATGCAACTGCAATCTGAATTCTGTATTCTTGACGAGTGTCAATATTTTTCTTATAACATGCTTCATAAAACAGTAGTGATATAACATGCATTAAATAAACTCACTAATAGAAAATATGACCGTTTCATACAATAATAATTTTCATGAAGTATCTCAGAAAGAGTTTGAAAACATTTGCAATAATAGATAATGTCAGGATAATTAGGAGTTGTCGTTGTTGTCTTTACCTTTTCTTTTCTCGGAGTCATGAACACAAAGAAATTTCCCCTTTTGCGTCAAAGCTGCTTGTACAGATACTTTCGTCGATGTCTCTTCAAGGAAAATTTGATTTTTTCCAATGCGTTTTCACAAAGCAATTCAGTATTGAGACAGAAGATTTTTATCCAATTCTTCGTATTAAGCATCCCTTTTGTCTGTATCGAACATATTAAAAGTGTATTTAAAAGTGTAAAAGTCTTTATTTTTTAAGGGGACGAGGGACCTTAAAAAACCTTAAAAATCAATTCTTTATTTTTTGAAATTTTTACTTTAAATATTATTCAGGGATACATTATATGCATTATGACAAGCATTTATCAAAAAAAAATTTTTTTTTAATTATTTTTGAGAAAAAAATGGAGTTTTACGCGTCGTCTTAGAAATCTTCGAAATGTCCCATGCGCATTCCAAATCAATGAAAATCCCCAATATTTTTTATAAAAGTTTGGTTTATATATATAAATAAAACTGTGCATCGAATTTTATATATTTGAATATAAAGGTAAAAAAAAAAATTAAAAATTTCAAAATTTTTTCGAAAAAATTTCAATTTTTTTATACCTTCATATTCAAATATATAAAATTCGATGCACAGAATTATTTATATATATAATCCAAACTTTTATAAAAAATATTGGGGATTTTCATTGATATGGAATGCGCAGGGTGCATTTCGAAGATTTCTACGACGACGCGTAAAATGCCATTTTTTTCTCAAAAATAAATTTTTTTTTAATTTTTCTTGTGATAAATGCATGCCACAATGCATATAATGTACCCTTGAGTAATATTTAAATTAAAATTTACAAAAAAAAGAAAAAAATTAAAAAATTTTGAAATTTTGAAATTTTTTCGAAATTTTTCATTTTTTTTTTACCTTTATATTCAAATATATAAAATTCGATGCACAGTTTTAATTATATATATAAACCAAACGTTTATAAAAAATATTGGTGATTTTTATTAATATAGAATGCGCAGGGGGCATTTCGAAGATTTCTACGACGACACGTAAAATGCCATTTTTTTCTCAAAAATAAATTTTTTTTTAATTTTTTTTGCGATAAATGCATGCCGTAATGCATATAATGTACCCTTTAGTAATATTTAAAGTTAAATTTGCAAAATAATGAAAAAAAATGAAAAATTCTGAAATTTTGAAATTTTTCCGAAAAATTTCAAAATTTTCCAAAAAAAAATTTTTTTTAACCTTTATATTCAAATATATAAAATTCGATGCACATATTTTTTTATATATATAAACCAAACTTTTATAAAAAATATTGGTGATTTTCATTGATATGGAACGCGCATGGGGCATTTCGAAAATTTCTAAAACAACGCATAAAATTCCACTTTTTTCTCAAAAATGACTTAATTTTTTTTTTTTGTAATAAATGCATGCCATAATGCATATAATGTATCTTTGAGTAATATTTAAGGTGAAATTTACAAAAAATAAAAAAAAAAATTATTTTTAAGGTCCCTCGTCCCCTTAAGCACGGAGATTTGATATTGTCCAATTTATAAGAAGCTTTATTTGTACGTGTTGTCGGTATTTCTTCCGGAAAGTACTCAATCTTCACTGAATCTCGCTGTAGTATATTTCTCTATTTTTATAGCGAATGTTTGACCAGGTATTAATTTGTTAGTTAACAAACTACATATACTTTGGCAATTTTCGGAAATTTACAGGCTCTAAAACACTTTATAGCTTCGGTGTTCACTGCTGCCACTTCCCCACAAGCATGCTCCTACATTCCACAGCAGTTTTCTTCATCGGTTCAACTATCCATTTAACTTCCTATATTATCTGTCGATAGTCTTTTCTAATTCTGAAGCCTTCTGTTTCCCTACCATCCATTAACAGACATGTTTAATGCTCGAGCTCGTGTAGACCAGTTAAACAATATTCTTTAATGTAAATCGTATTTCTTGGTTTTAAATTTCATCATCGTGGTTAAGGTGAATTTTTCCCGATTGTGTTTTTAAGCAGGATGCATACCATTCATTCGGAAATATTTATTCTCCGGATACTATTTTATTAACTATAGCCATCGGAGTTATATTTTTTGTGTAATTGTACTGATATTTTTGACGCAGATAAACAGAAGCACAGAGTAATAAAAGATTTTATTTGTTTATACAATTGGGAACAAAAGTAACATCTTCGGGCGAAGAAAGAAGAATAAGTAACAAAAATCTTCACAAAATCGATAATCTGATGTATATAGAGTTGAAATTTTGAATAATTTTGAAAAACTGAAATAGAAAATTCTTCTTCTTATACTCCTGCCAGTTGTAACAGAAACTATTTTAAACAAAATTTAGCAAGATAATTTAACACTAGAACCGCGGGACTTTCGGTATACCTAGAACCGCGGATCGGGTCAATTTGACCCTAGATAGAAAAGGTTATATAAATATGCACTCATTTTTAATTTGGTTAATTAAAACATTATATTTTCTTATAATTATTAATACTTCTTACCATTTAGATTAAATTTCATGTATAAAGTCAGCAGAAATTACATGCATTTGAGAAATTAATATTCAAAATTGTGTTTCCTTAAGTATAATAACATATTTTAAACAAAAATAAGGTTAGGTTTCGTAAACTTTAATAGAAAATAGATTATCCCATTCAAATAAGTTTAGACATAAAATCCAAGAATAATTTAAAGATGTATAAAAAATACCAGTTACTTACTAGTTTTACCGATTTATTTATTTCAATTTAATGTATGCATTGTTTGCAAAACTTGCTTATAGGTTTTATACATTTACCAGAAACTTGTGGGTACATTACATTTTGAACAAATATCTTTAGTTTTGTTTTCACTTTTTGAAGACTGGGAAAGGACCCGTTTACGCTTAGTTTGCGGTTTTCTATCGTTTTCAGTGATCGCTTCGCATCCAAATTACAGTGTTTTTGCAAAGAGAGAACAAACTATTCTTTAACTTAGTCTTGAATAAATTAACGTCTACTATTAGATTTTCCAGTTACGGCTTTGTATAAAACCCAAGCACTGATCGCAGAAAGATGCAAAATGATATACATTAGATGCACTGGCCTCCTACATAAAGCAGACTTGACCGTATACATCCTTGTCACCTGTAAAACAATCACATCTACACTGAATTTAGTTGCGTAAGCAGCTGTATTAAGGGGATTTTACAATTATCTAAAATTCCAACATTTGAATGTAGACTGCTGAGCAACAAAACATTTTTATCTTTTTTTCCCCTCGTAAAATGTTAGCCTGATGTCTTTATGCGTTTGTACAATAGCCGCATGGAAATTCGATTTTGACATTTTTACAGAGACTGGTATTTCTCTTCTTGATCGTTTTGCAGTTTCTATAAGGCTGATTTTTTATCATCATCTGCAAGCAATCAGAATTTAATATTGAATTTATCTGGTTTGTTAGACATATACTGAGTAAACCTACTCAAAGATTTTGAAAGAAATAACTGCTCATCTACTTTTATTTTAGGCCTTGGTATATAGTTAATCTTGCAATTTTCAATGAAACGATTACAGATATCAGAAATCTGAACAAATGTGTTTGTCTCAAGACGACTTTATAGGTTTGATTTTATATCGAAATGTAAGAATCTATTTCACGAAATGTTTTCTTGGCATGTATCACAGGCTATCCAGTTCGATTGTTTTTACACTATATTTACTCCGTTACTCCTTTTACAAATGTTTTATAAAAGCAACAATTTCTCCAATGTAATAACCCATTAATCCTCATGAATTTGTCGATTAGCTTTACTTTTCGTGCATTTCCTTATATATTTTAATATCCATTAATCTATAAGAAGTCTCCAAGCATTTGACGAGCTGATATCCATAATATTGCGTTTAGTTTGTGGCGTTGGGTCACAAACTTCATTCAAAACGCTATGCACTGTTTTTTTTCTCTTTTTGTTGCCTGTTACTATTTGCACAAAGATTCAAATTGCCCCATCATTGTCGACGTCTTTATTTCCAAGTGTTAATTCGCAAGTTATTGCAAATTTATTTTTCAGATTTCCATGACTGTAAAGTACATTTTGTTCAAATTGTTGATTCTTCTTTTGTTTCTGATAAATATGACAAACTTTCGTTTAATACTGATAAATTATCGTCTACATTGCGATGAAAAGATCCAGCAGGAGTAAAAGCAGTGGCAGAACCGTCTTCACTTTCATTTTCTTCATCGGAATTAATTTTTTTTTTTGTTTGCAGACAGATATTCATCCTCGCTGCTCAAAACTAACAGACTGTCATCATTATTATCACGACCTGAATCATTTTCCGATAATAGTTACCGATATTCCAAAGCTTCTTTGACGGTAATATTACGACATCGTAAAATCGTATCTATACTTGCAATGAATACAGAATAAAAGCAATTTCAATGCATCCTCTAAATATCTGTTGTTATTTTACACTGCATCCGACCCCCCTTTACACCAATCATATATGATTTTAATTGAAAACCTTCATTATTCCACATTTCGATTCTGCCCATTAGAGAAATTCTGGGTGAGGTAAATGTACTTTCTCATTACTTTCGAGAAAATGCATCTCTTTTTCGTCATTTATAAGTAAAAAATTATTGCGGGTCAAACTGACCCGCTTCGCGGTTCTAGGTATAAATGAAAATAACTGGAAATGTATTTATGTTATTCGCTTTTAAATTCGATATGTTGTTCTTTACCTTAAAATATTAAAAGTCAGAAAAGGAAACATTTTTTGAATTAATATTTTTATTGCGGCGACTAATTAAACGTCGATTTGGGTCAAATTGACCCGCTCCGCGGTTCTAGTGTTAAATCTGCTGTACAAATATCTGCCCACTTGTTTGTAGCTAATAGCAATAATAACGAGAATAACTCCTCTTTAGTTTCATTTTCAAGATAATATCATACAAAGGCATTTAAACAGCACATTTAGTAACATCTTCAATCAAGAATGTAGTGAAAGGTATACGTTGGTATACACTGTATATCCTGTTTATGTTTTAAAATCCGTCGTCTACACTCTGTTCCTCAAGTAAGGATATAATTTGTACGCCCTAGCGCATACCCCTTTCTATAGAATATGACTTAAGAGTTTTTTCTTACGAGCACAAAACTATCTGTATTTTCGTCAAGACATAATAATATGTAATGAAAAGACATGATATCAAACATTTGTTGATGTCATACACTCTTTATACCAATTTTAGGATTCTTCTGGTTGAATGCCTTGATAAAGGGATACCTTTAATTCGGTGATTTATTTTTGTTTATTTTTTTAAATCGTCAAAAGGTTATCTAGCACACGTTCACCAGGCCTTGTTTAAAATTCTCTATCGCATAAAATTGTACTATTCCTATGCAATGACAGTCTCATCTAGTAAACTTGCTACACTAGTTTGAAAATGCCTGCTGATATACACTCTTTTGCGAAAGATATATATGCACGCAGAAAAAAATGAGCCAGAACTACGAAATTTGACGTGCTAATATGATTCGACGAGTTATATAAGCGATTAGCATTTCAGCACCAATGCCCAATGGGATCTTGTGCAACGTGTATTTAAATTGCACAGCGAGAAGCATTAAAAAGATACGGTTCTCGCACTCGAAGTAATTAGAGCTGGAATACAATTGTTGGTACACGGGATTCGTAATAAAGATGCCTTTAAAAAAGTACTCAATTGTGCTACGAACTGTTGTCTGAATTCGAAAGCGGCAATAAGTTGCTCTAACTAATAAGTTTCGGGATTGACATGCGGCCAATACTAAAGTACCGAAAATGTACAATATACCGCTCATCATTAAATTAGAATGCCAGGTCAGTTTAATGTATAGGAGTGCAGATACGGAAGATTTAAGCGAAGGAAAATAATCTCATAATTCGTTTTTATTTAATAAATGCTGTTTTTAAAATTATTCTTTTCTATTAATTTCAATATCGATGGAGAAAAACATATTAAAATGCCAATAATATATTCATTTTTGTTTCATAAGTCGAAACAGTGAGCTTTTGAATAATAAAAGAAATGATGACATATGTTTATTCAAAAACCATATTTTTTCTAGTAAACGAATGAAAAGAACGAAAAAATTTGGAATGGTGAAAATTGTATAAAGTTTGATCTAGATTTATGCGCCTGTAACTAATTAAGATCATTGAATTATTTTGTATTTATTAATCTCCTATATGCTATTTCTTTTTTGCAACAATTAAAGTGGCGTCCATACAATAGAACATTACGTTTCATAATCCAGCCGTAAAATGCCATAATATTTTCATAAGCCAGCCGTTTTTTTTTTACTTAAAAACAAAATATACTTTAACTGCAATTTATTTGAAAACTCCATCTCAATTTATTTTTGAGATATTAGTTGTTGGGTTTTTTTTTTTTTTTAGTTTCTAACGCCATCTCTTTAGTGGTGGCAACTGAAGTGCTCCATTTTCTAGAAAGCAAATGCAAAATTGTTTGAAAATAGTTTATTACTATATTTTGTTATTGCGATTTTCTCATAATAACTAAAAAAATTGTAATTCAAATACGTCCTATTTAAAAATATATATATAAATGAATGATTTCTGATAAAACATGGAGCTGTTGGCTGATTTGTTTATTATTCCGCGATAGTAACGTCATATGCATACTTTTCTATAGAGTTGTTTAAGGATGGATCGTAAATGTGAAAATTTTCAGTGAATAGAAATAACGTTTTTTTTATATAAAATAAAAGCGTGTAAAAGTTTTAAAAATGTAATATGTTTTGTAGAAATGTATCACTTTCGCTCCAGTAGCTTTGAAATTCTTCTCAAGTGAAAATGCTTCACTTTCGAAAGTAATGCAATTGAAATCACATACTGATGAAACGCAAAGTTTTACAAAAATTTAGAGTGTCTTTAGAAAAGAGCAGTGACTTTTAAGTTAAAATAATATCTGTTTGAGAGTTGGATTAACCAATATAAGAAGAACTTTTTATTGTAACTAATTTTGTAGGTTTGTTATAAATTTGTGAAACAGTTTCTTCTTAAACATGTTCTTTCTTCGAAATTGGACGAGTTCCACACCGTAATAATGTTTTTTTTTTCTGATAGGGAGCGATACTAAATTCTGTAAAAGCAGAATTCCTACTTGTGTCTTTATTTATTTATTTATTTATGTTTTATAAAAAAACATATTTGTCAAATTCTAAAAAAAAAAAAACACAAGTTCTAATATTAAGCGAAAAAATAACATTTGCTATGTACGTTCGTCGACAGTTTTGAAGTCCGTGTTCAATATTTTTGAGCCGTTATTTCTTCTATATACTGTTTATTATAATTTTCTTTATTAGGCTAAAATAAAAACAAAATTGTAAAAAAACGTAAATATATATATCAAAAATTTAAAAACTGTAAAAAATTGCATTTTTTTTTTGTAAGTTGAACAAGTGTTTGTTTTAATAGTAGAAGTTGTTGATAATTCACTCGCCTATATTTAAATAAAAAATATAAATACACTGACTTGTTCATTCTTTATCGTAGTAAAATTGCTAAAACAGTTTTTCGAGAATACAGAGTGAAATTATTTGTCTTCGTACGTGTCACTGCTCTGAGCGGCTACACGTTTACTCTGTCGTATGATCGAAATTTAGAGCTTTTTTAATGAGAACAATGATACAACATACTTAAAGGTTCAAACAGTATGAAAATAATATTAATTAAAAAATGAATTTTTTGTTGTTACTAAAATTTCGGTTCTTCTTAAATGATCTGTTTTTTAAATTATCATTTAAACCAAAATTTTAAATGAATTTCATATTTTTTTTTTTTTTTTTTTTTTTTTTTTATATTATGAAAAAAAATACTTCATTTCCATGAATGTAGAAAATATAAACTTCTATGTACACGGAGACGGACTATAAAATATAAAATGAAAATAATTTTGCTGTTATATTATAAGAGAATTTTTTTGAGTTCGTAACTAAAACAAAAAATAAAGAAATTGAGATTTATCTGACAAAAATGCCAATACTACGTTTGGCCCAAACGATGTGGCGTTCTGTTGTTACAGAGACAATACTCAATGTTTGAGTGTCTTTATATGTAGAAACAATTTTTGCGTCTGCAATATGGCAACGTTTCATGAAGATTTTTAACTGATTTTGGTGTTGGTGCTTAGTTGCGCATGATACGTTTGTGCGTTGTTTATGTTGTCTGAGTGCAATAAATATATTTATGTGTATAAAATGACACAATAAACGACTATAAGGCATAAATATCGGCCTCGAAAAACTTTTAGTTTCTAATATCAAGGTAAACATTCTTTATATGGACAGCAATAGAAACCTTTTAGAACGTGAAGATGGAGTTTAAAAATTACAGTTGTAAATCTTAGAACGAAAATACAGGAAACAAAACCAGTCAATGAAACATATTCACTTATGAAAATATCATTTTAAATAACAATATATGTATGCTGATAAAGTGTTGCACACATACAGGGTGTCCAGCGAATAAGACCCTGATTTCAAAAATAAATATCTCAAAAACAAAGATCAATAGAATTATGCGGTAAACGGTTTGTATATGAGCTAAGCTGTAAAAATGTTATACAGAAATTTCAAAATTCATTTGCAAAACCCGTTAACAAATGGCACTGTAACCGCATTGCCTATAAATTATGCTTCGAAGTCCAGAGCCCTGGCGTCCCATTTCTAGATGGTTCCCTATGGAAGTGGGAAAGTCTAATTTTTCGTTGGGGTCATGTGCAGAAATGGAGACATCTGGTCACAGAATTAATACACTAGCTTTAATTTTAGAGAATTTCAATTAATAGAATTTTCAATAAAAAGTACAGAAATCATTATATAAGAACTTTTTAAATTTTTTTATTAAATCCAATTTTTAATGCCATATAATTATTTAAATCAAGATGCATATATTTAGAAAAATAAATTTGTACTTTTTATTATATTTTTAAATCACGGCATAATATTCTGCTATTATTGTTTATATCTGAATTATTATAAATAAAAAAGTAATTTTGCACTTTTCATTTATATTTTTAAATTCACGGCATAATATTTTTTTTAGCACATATTATATACATGCGTATTTTTCTTTTCTTTGTAAACAAAGTTTTAGGGGCAGAAATTATGCATTAAATTATTTCATTTTTAAAGGGAATTGATGATAAGTCATATCATCGACGTCGAAGCAAAAGTATTTTGGAGGCTGCACTCCTTTCCAAAATTTCGGATCATATCGCTAGACGCTAAACCCTTCTTCTGTGTTCAATGATAAAAAAATGAAAATGAGTTTTTAAAATTTAAATGAGTTTTTAACTTAATTAAGTTTTTAAAAATGGGCGATTCTCAAAAGGTGGTCACTGGACACAAGTCATAACTTTAAGCCTTTCAAACATAACTTTAATTATCATTGACTTTATTTTATTTATTTTTTTTTTTTACTCTGAGTTTTTAATTCTATTCAGAGATAGAAAATGACATAATTTATTGTAAAAGCTTTGTATAAATATCTTAAAATTTTATTATTTTATGCTAAAGAGGCCAATTTCGGACATTCATAACGTTAACTGCTCCAATGCACCACCAAGAAAAAGAATTTTAACTTTTTTCCAGGTGGTTCTAATGGTAAACAACGAATGCATAAAGGAAATGATTTTTTGATAATTTCGTTAAGAGATAACAGGCTGATTTATTGCTTTTTTGAAGATAGAAGGACTTTTCTATAAAGCATTTTTCTGTATTTTGTTATGTCCGAAAGTAACGTACGTAACAAAGTATTTGATTTTATTATTATTATTACTGGATAACAAAAAATTAATTATACATATATATACGTATACAGATACATTTACTGCATTCTTAGTCTTAAGAATTTTTTAAATACTAGGAGCAACGTCCAAAAACTTTAAGTCCAAAATCTGCAAATGTCCAAAATTTGTAACGTACACAACTGCTAATTAAATGCTTTAATCATTAATTTTCCAGAATAGTTGCTGTCTTTTAATGTTTGTGTATAATTTTGTAGACATACTATTAATATATTTATATATTATATTTATAGACAAAATACTATACTATTAAAAAAATTTGGCCTTAAATTTGAAAAATTTAAAAATTACATATAGTTAACGTTTAATGATCCCACCTTTTGAGAATCTCCCAAATAGAAACTTCGTAGTTTTTCATTCGAACTATTTTATACAATTAAAAAAACATGATTTGTGAATCATTATTATAAATGCTCAAGGATTTAAAAAAAGGGGTTTCTTTTAGCTTTATTAAATTTTTAAACTAGAAACTTTGAATTTTTTTTATTCAAACTTTTTTTCACAATTTAAATAAATATTGTAAAGATTTCCAATTTAAATAAATAAAGTAAAGATTTCCAATTTTTTGAAATCCTCCTCTGCTCCGATTTGGATATGCTTTCGATTCCACTGTCTACCAATTAGGAGAGAAAATACATACACAAGAGATAATGGTATCCAAACCGAAATAGCTTATAACGAAATTTGAAACAAATCTAATTTCTGTCAACACATGGCTCCGCTTCTGCACATCACCCCAACTAAGAAGCGGACTTCCCAATTTTCTTCCTTCCGTAGGGAACCAAATAGGAATGAGACGCTATAGCTCTGGATCTCGGAACACAATTTGTAGGCATTGCGATTACAGCGCCATCTGTTTTTGTAACTAAATTTTGAAACTTCTGTATAACATATTTACAGCGTAACTAATGAACAAACCGTTTACCGCATAATATTATTGATCTTTGTTTTTGAGATAGTTAATTTTAGGGTCTTATTCGCTGGGCACCGTACCCTATATTTAATCTTATTTTAAATGGTAATTTATCCCCTTAAGAGGCAAGCAAAAATGTCTATAAATATTGAATTCTCACCGGAATAATCAAAAAGTTTTATTTTTAAATAAGGGAAAGCAATTTTTTAACGTATTTCCTCCAAAGCTAAAAATATAAAATTTAGTTAACATTTTCTGGTGAGAATATTGTTTAAATTAGGTGGGATATATTTTATCCCACCGCCCCTCAAGGGGTTAAATCGTATCAAACAAAAAATAATTTTTACGCCACGTATTGAGAGCCTTTAATCAAATGCTTGACGTTTAAAAAACAATCAACAAAAGTTAAATTTATAGTAAAGAAAGAAACATCCTGCCTTGTTATATTAAGAACGTAATGATTGAAAGGATATACAACTTTTATAAGCGAAAACATGTGCGATCAAAGCAAAATCGATGGATTTCACACTGTCATTTTATTTAGAAATGTGCGTAACTATTTGCTACGGGCGTAACTAAGCAATGTAACTATTTTCTCTTTTTATTGATACAAACAAATTAAAAAGAAGATTATATATTTCGGGATTTTGTTTTAGAAGATACTTTTCATATCATAAAAAATGATTTTACGATGTGTAACAAAACTCCGACACGATGTTTAACAAAACAGTACAAACATAATTTCTAGCATATAGCAATATAACAGTAAAATGAAGGAGAAAATATTGAAATGAATCTTTTGTTTCCCAATTTATCATTTAATAAAAAAACAAGTTGGAAATTGCTCGTCAAACGTGGCAAATGAGGTGCGTTCGTACTATAACTAGTTTTATAATTATGTTTTGCACCCCATATTGTACTGAATGTATATTTTTTTGCGCTTCATAAGTGCATAGTCTGTAACATCATTAAAATGCACTTACAATAATTTTTCCCCATTCCCCGTAATGTAACGGAAAACTTTTGACTCTTCCTGTAATTAAACTATATATTCAATTTTCATAAAATTTGAAATGGCTCGAGAAAATTTTGCAGCAATTATATATTTAAAATTTCAGACCATTCGGAAGGCTGTAAAATCATTAAAATGCATTTGCAATAATTTTTTCCCATTGGCCGTAATGTAACGGAAAACTTTTGGGTGTCCCTGTAATTAAACTATACATCCGATTTTCATAAAATTGGAAATGGCTCGACAAAATTTTGCAGCAATTATATATTAAAAATTTCAGACCATTCGGAAGGCTGTAAAATCATTAAAATGCATTTGCTATAATTTTTTCCCATTGGCCGTAATGTAACGGAAAAATTTGGGGTGTCCCTGTAATTAAACTATACATCCGATTTTCATAAAATTGGAAATGGCTCGACAAAATTTTGCAGCAATTATATATTAAAAATTTCAGACCATTCGGAAGTCTGTAACATCATTAAAATTCACTTGCAATAATTTTCCCCATTGGCCGTAATGTAAAGAAAAACTTTTGACTGTCCCTGTAATTAAACTATACATCCGATTTTCATAAAATTGGAAATGGCTCGACAAAATTTTGCAGCAATTATATATTAAAAATTTCAGATCATTCGGTCGGGTAGTTTTTGCTCTGTTATATGCGGACGGACAGACAGACGGACGGACAGACGGACGGACAGACAGACGGACTGAACGACGACTATAGGTGCTACGTATTTATATAATTACGAACGCACCTAAAAAAATTAAAGAAATTTCCCATTTCGATTTTATTAAAGAATCAACGATTACAAATTACTCGAAGTCCATGAATATAGGAAAGGATTATTTTCCACATTCATGGACGCAAAAAAATTACGTTATAACTATTTAGGTTGTTTATTCTTAAATATTGCTTCTTTTTCTTCTTCTCATAAAAAGCAAAATTTGTATGGAGAAAAAAAAATCATGACAACGCTTGCCTCAAAGCAATGTAGCATTCCATTGTTAAAAGGACATTACTCCAAGCTGAACGTCATTTATGTGTAGAAACAATTTTTTGTGTCTATAATCTGACAACATACCTAAAAGATACTTTTGTTTGGAATTTTTTTTAGTGCTGATGTTTACCTTAGAGCAAAAAGCCATTGGGTAGTTTACATTGTGAGAGCAAACTGCATGTTTTTTATGGTTTAGAAACATGTAGTAAAGATCCGTAATGCAGAAACTTTGACTTCCTAGTTTCTATTATCAAAATAAGCTTTCTTTTCAACGAGATATTTTCAAGTAAAGATGATGTTAAAATAAAATTGCAATATTAAAAGTTCACGTGAAAATGTAAGCTCAATAATGAAGAAATAAAACAAATTTGATAGATAAAAATTATTACAAGAAAGTAAAAGTTCCAAAAATCATTGAGTTCATTAACCAATTGAAACTGATTTTTAAAAGTTTTATGTTCTATTAATTGTAAAGCTACAGGTTAACCCTTTGTATCACTGAGTTGCATATCTGTAACATACACAAAAATCAATGTTACTTAGACTGTCAGCTTTAAAAGAGGATTTTATTTATTGCTGCTATCTCCCAACAGAGCAAGTAATATAAATTGTTCATAATATTCACAACAATGGCGATATTAAGGAAATTTATCATGCAAATGTTGTGTTTATCATTTCAGGAATTTTGTATCGTTATTTGTAAAATAAAATACGTAAATTTTAGTAAATTAAAAATGTTAGACTTGTCTAAAAATATTTTTTTTTTTACAAAGATAAGTTCGCATACTTTACAATTTTCCATAAAAGAATGACAATATTTATAAAAAAGTGTGTATTTTTGTATTTATTTCAGATGCATAAAATTTATCTTTTTGTCAATTTTTTTATGATTTTTATGTTCTAGATTTTTGCTATTTTTGCGTGCTTAAAATGATGTATCCTAATATCTGGTAAATATTTTTCAAATCGAAATTGTTTAGTCAAAAACAAGAAAACATTCATCAGCAACGCACTTTGTTTTTAACTGCAATCGCTGACAAATTATAGCTATATGACCAATAGTCACCGGGAATTTTAGACGTTTTGTCAAATATCTAGAAAAAACAAAACAAAGAATCGTTCTTAAACTACACAGTTGTAGCGAGCATGTTTTATTTTTTATATGAAGGTTTGGTCACGAGTGTAATTAGTCGTCCAGAGGATTAGCCGACCCACTGTAGTCTACCACATTAATCGACCCACTGTGACCCTGTAGTTTGGGTGATAATAATAATAACAATAATAAAATTTTGGTGATACGTTTAAGTAACAAATCTCAGTGTTGGCCTTATATAATATTTGTGTGCAATTCTATACAAATTTGCATATAAATTGATGAAGATGTAAACTTTTCATTAAAAATATATAAAACAACAAATTCGCAAGTTTATTTTTCATAGCATTTGGAGTTTCCAACCTAATTTACCACCACTTTTAAAATTTGTCAAGTTGTCAATCTGTCACTAAAATTCACTAAAATGCAATATACGCTTTATAACATTATTCTGTAAAAGGAAAATAAATGTTCTAAATACTTATGAACATATATAAATTGTAACTGCGCATATCAAACGATATTATTATTATTTTGATATGGGTTGTGTTGATTTTTGACGTCCGATAGTATACGTCAGGGATATAGGCCCTAGGGAGATTGCTCTCCGTGGGGGACTTTCTAATAAAATCAAACCCGCATGTATGCAACGCTCGAAGAAAACCGCGAAAACTCCGAACGGTTAGGCCATCGGGTCCGATTGGATTCGAACCCAGCACCTCCCGCCTACCAGCTACGAGATCAGAACCTCTCAGCCACTGTTGATAATACGATAGTTACCTTTATAGGATATTTTATAGAATAGTCTGATATCGTGAAATTTCAGAAAGATAAAAACTACCTAGGGACCTGAATTAAGGTTGTTTGTTAAAGGTAGCTGTATCATAAAGAATTTTCCACAAATTGTCATTTTTTTTAAAACTTATTTCCAACAGAGAATTATGTATTTAATGTATGTCTAAGCGTAAATTGTGATCTTGAATTCCATTTATTTTCTCATAAACTTGTGCATCCAACATGAGCTTCCAGAGTTCCAGAAGATAAATGAAAACCATATTTCTTCTAACGCTAATAGATTTCTGATATTTAATATATATATATATATATATATATATATATATATTAATTGCCCATTAACAAAACGAAGCATTTTTGTAAAAAAGATAGCAATAATGTATTCAAATACTTTTGAAGTATATTAAAACAATGATTCCGTATAACCAGCATGCCAGGAGTTAAACGCCAAATAAATCGCCAAACATTTTGCTACTTACTGCAGACTTTAGGCTTCTAGAAATTTCGGAGGTTTAAGCGTGAAGATCTATTACATGTCTGTTAATTTTTTAATGATATTACTTTACTCTATTTATTTATCGATTCAGTTTTATTCCATTATGGTATTTTAGCCGGAAACAAATATTCAGCTATTTATATTGTTTAAGCGGAATTTTTTAAATAATTCGCACGTAAAAGAGGTAGATTTAAAAATAATTCATGCTTGAAAATTATTTTAAGGAGATTAAACAATCAATAAACTGAGATTCATTTCTCAAACAAATTGTATACCAAGGTACTTTGTTTTCCTATTCGGTAGCGTGAAAAGTGAAATTGCTCTATTACATGTATATAAACATATTTAGTTGCACAGTTGAGCGGTTCGCAACCGTAGTAGTCCAAGTCCAAAAAATGAAAAAAAAAATATGAGATAGTCCATTTAGAAGGTGCATAAAATATGTTTTATCCACTCCCACAATGAAGCAAGTCTGTTTCCACATACATTTTCATATATGACATCTGCTTACAGACTTGGTTTACTTTGGGAGTGGATAGAATAGATTTTATGCCCCTGCTAAATAGACTATCTTTTTTTTTTTTTTTTTTTTTTTTTTTTTTTTTTTTTAATGGATTTTGTGTACTATGGTTGTGAGTCCTTTATTTATTATTTTGTGTTTTATTTTATTTTATATTTTTATTGATGATGTTTCAATTTTTTTATGTAAAATTAGCACTCAAGGAATTTTGAACTTTTTATATCATTTTAAGCGCAAATTGGTTATTATTATTTTTTAATTGCAACACAATAATTTTTAATTCGTAAATAAATCACACGAAATGAAATTTTACAACTGAGTGAATATGTGTGCAGGCCAGGATTCGAAACAAGGACTGTCTAGCCTTAAACTACAAATGCTTTGTCAACTTAGCAATCATGGAGAAGTCACCCATTACAAGATTCAAATAGAGAGCTTTTGTGGTAATGACTTCTGATCTCATATCTGAATCGGCTCAACAGAATAAATCACAGTTAATGAAACTTCAAGGAACGTTTTATACGTAATTACACTTTATTTCT
The DNA here is from genome assembly GCA_963932465.1 of Maratus speciosus. Lineage (NCBI taxonomy): Eukaryota > Metazoa > Arthropoda > Arachnida > Araneae > Salticidae > Maratus > Maratus speciosus. The sequence continues at coordinate 190,638,664 of OZ010793.1, read as the reverse complement.
TTTAATACAATTATTTTGTATAAATTGTGTTAAATTATTATTCTGTTAAAAAAATTAATAATTTAACATAATTTCTTTAATCCGTGTTACTTAATGGTTGTGTCGGCACACATCCGGATGAACTAATTTTACCACATTATCTATAATTTTGTGATTCACTCGAAAATTTGGTCAGTTATATCACTGTTTGATTGGTGCTGCGAACGAACAGCAATTTTAACACTTTTATGTTTTTGGTTGTGTAACGTTTTCCTTCTTCACATCACTGTCATTTACGATTTATTCATCTCCTAAGAGTAATATTTAACCGAAGTTGCTGTGGAAAACAAGTTCAGGTTTTGCACGGACAATTTTAAGAAATATTGTCCACATTTTCAGATGAGCAACGCTATAAGCGATGTCCTTAACATAAAATATAAATAGAAACTGATAGGGAAAACGGAATTGTTCCCATTAAGTGGAGACAAGTCTTAAGTGGCAACACATTAATGAGGTCCACTGTATCTTTATGAATAGGGATTAAAATTCCGTTTCATTTTATTTAAATAATTTCCGCGTTGTACTATAATAATGCTCTATTTAACTGATAATTTCCTTTAATATTGAGCGAAAATGGAATTGTAAATTACTTAAATTACTTTGATTCTTAAAACGGTAACGGCAGCGTCAGTAGATGTACAAAAATATATATATCCTTACGGTAATTTGTAAACACTTTTCACCCGAATATGACGATGTGTATGGGTGTTACTAAAACAACATTAAAAAAAAACAATACCCTACTTAAGTACGCTTTTGTAATAGTTCAGAATTATAAAATCAATGGTATTTTTTATGAAAACTTATTAGTAAATTAAAAAGAGTTGTCGTAAAATTAAAGTTCCATCAAACCTTTTAGAAAATTTAAAGTATCTTTTTGGAATTAAAGGGATTATTAAATATAAGATTTTTAAATGTAGACTCAGTTAAAATTTTTATGCTAGTAAGAGGATTTATTTTAGATATTAATAACTAGTTTGCATGTTTAACTCCTATTTTTTATTGACGGTTAACTATGTTTACAAACGTAAAGGAAGTAAGAATATATATATTTTCTAAAATTTAATATATTATAAGTATGTAAGAAATCAAAGATATTCAAAATGTATAGTCATAGTTCACAGAAAATGAGAAAATTTAAAAATATTCATTCACAATCAATAAATAAAAAGTTTGATTGAATAAAGATCTTCTCCTCGAGCGATGAAACGACATTAATAAAAATAAGCGTTTCCTTGCTAAAATAAAAAAATAAAAAATATATATACCATTGATTATTTACAGTGCTTTTAAAGCCATTACTGAAATTACTGCTAAGTCCTTCTGGGTGTTTTGAGCCATGAGAAAGGAGTATTTATTTATTTGCTTTTTTACATTACAAAAGGGAATATTTCATAAAATTTACGTTTTCCTTTCAGAAAATCGCAATAAACGCCAACTACAAAGTATAATAAAAATGTTAGCTTAATATAGATTAAAAAAATATCATAAATATTTATGAACAAGTCATAAGTTTTGTAATTCAAATTTTGAATTAGAAAAATGTTTTTAATAAAAAAATATAACTTCCAAGAGTGTTTCATCTCTCATTCTATTGTTAATTAAAATAGTACTTAATTGACGCTATTGTTAGTTATGGGTAGTAATTAATGATTATTATTGACAAGTAGTAAATAATTGACTTATTGACTGCGGTTAGTTAATGATTGATTAATACGATTTAATTAATGTCGTCTTTAAAAAGAAAATGGACTCCTTTTTTTTAATAAATTTTGTCAACAAATATTAAATTTTGTTTAAAATATTAAAATATATGTCATTGGCTGCAACAAATTCTTTAGGTAAGTCTTTTGAACACGGTTGTTTGTTTAATTCGGTACAATAACTGTAGAATGGTGTCTTTTTTTTATGCGACATGAAAGGATGTTTCATACGGAGGGGGGGGGGGGGCTTTGCTGGTTGATGAAAATATATCGAAAATATAATATTTGCAATGGAGACGAAAGTGTTATGATATAAAGATATTCATGCTTAATAATTTACTTACATTTGATTAAAATGGTACTTAATTGAGGCTATTGGTACGTAGATAAATGTAAGTAATTAGTGAATATTTTTAATTGACAAATAGTAAATAATTGACAAATGTTAATCTGTAGTAGTTAACCACTGATTAATATTATTTAAATTATGTTACCTATAAATTAAAAAAAATAAAATAACTTATGTAAAAAATATTCTTTCGTTTTTAAATTAGTAAAATATATGTCATTAACTCGAACAGAATTTTAGCCAGATCTTTTGTTTACAGATGCTTGCTTAATTTCATCATGCAAGGATTTTTCGGAAATCATAAATTTCAAGGCGAAAAATCTGATACTATAAAATAGATGTAAGACTTTTTTATTGCGTTTAATTTTATTTAATTCAATAATTTATTCAATTTTTTGGCTTATACTGTGTTTTTTACAGATAAACAGCTCAGGGATCCGATGAGGTGGGGAGGGGAGGGGGGACCAATTTTAACTTTGAGCTTTTTAACTTTGAAATTTGCAATTTGAGAAAAATCCTGACGTGATGGTTTAAAATGAAGGTTATTTTCGGATTCAGCGCTCAAAATTCAAAAAATTCAAAATACGATGGAGCTATCAAAAATAGAATAGCGCAGTCGGAAAAGAGAACGTGCAAACGAAAAATAATACTGTGTGCTCGAAAGATGGCATGACACTGCATGGCGCTAAATATACCTAAAACAATTCATAATTCCAATAATAAAATCACTTTGTCTATTTTTTAGTATATTAAATTAAAAATTTCTCCTTCAAAATTCCGACTTTATTGCAATGCAATTCTTTTTGATATTTTTGTAAAAAGAAGAAATAAAAATAAACGGAAACACAATAAACATTCTTAATATTTTTTAAATTATTAAATTTCTTAAGTTTGTTGAATTATGATTTTTTTTAAAGTATGTTTTAAGCTTGACTGTAGGCAGCATTTTAGCAAAATTTGTTAATCCATTTATAGATTTTATACACGTCGAAACCTTTTTTTTCATTCTTTGAAATTGTTCAAACTGATTTTTTAAATAAAATATAACCAAGGGAAACGCATACATAGCTGCCAACTTGTACGGATTTTTGTTACCCCTAAAATTTAATAGAGATTATTACCTCATTAAATTGTAAGAAACCGTTAAACTTCATAGATTGTATTAGGCAAAATTTACTATTGAATTTTAGTGGTAACAAAAATCCGTACGTGTTGACAGCTATGCGTGTATATAGTATAGTGTAATATTAATAAAAACATTACACAAAAGAATTGCACTATTCTTTCCGATTACGAAATATTGACCCATTTACACACGAAACAATATAAATAGTCTAGCATTTATTTTCGAATAGTATTCCATAACGAAATTGAAACTTTATGAATAACTAAAAAATATTATGAATAATATAAATATAACACAAATTTAATAGACAAGTAATCTAATTACTCTCTAAAACCGCTGAAATAATCAGAAAAAAAAATACTTCTGTAATTAACGAAATCCTTATCGATTGTTTCGGATATTAATATTTGATTTGGTACTAATACAAAAGTATTGCTTTTAATAAATTTCAAAACTTTATTTGAATACATTTTTATATTTTAAAATTAAAATGATTTTTGGAGTTGCTAGTGTGCAATCTAAAAACATATTAATTATAAGAAATCTATTACAGTTAAAAAGTAAGATTCTGCCAACGTTCTGTAACCGCATTGTCCAGTTAAATCCCCTAATAAAAATTTTTAAAAATGTTGGATTTTCTTTTAAGTTGTTTTTTTAATGTAATGAAATAGTAGGTTAGATATATATACATGCAAATTATTCTACAAAACGGGATTTACCTTCAAATCCTGACAATATTGGTCGTAGCTGTGAGGCATTTTTCTAGATTGTGTGTGTGTGTGTGTGTGGGGGGGGGGGGGTTCTTGATTTTTTATGCGATTCTTAAATATTCGAAAATCAGTAGTAAATGTACGGTATTCATAGAAGAACCATAATTTTTTGTCTGAGATGCATGGCGGCTATCCAACAAGTGTACAAGAATTAGAAAAGGATCTTTCATTTAAGTCGCTTGTTCATTCCACATAAAATCCATTTCCTCTTACCCCTATACCTAGATTCATGGAATTTGGATTAGAGCAAGAATTGATCTTTCGTAAAAGTTTATTATCAATAAGAATCAAAATATTTTTTCTAATAACTCTTTTTTTTCCCATGAGTCTATAATTAAAAAAAAACTGTATATTAGAGTAAGACTTTAAATAGTTACCTTGTTTTGACAATTGAAGAAATCAGATGGTAAAGGTGGTAAGTTACACAATCATCATTTTTTCAAAATGTTAGGAAATGTTAGCAATTTTGAAAAAAATAGGAATCATATTCTTTTATTTATTTTTCAAAATTCATGTAAATATTACTAAAATTACTCAGATAAATAATAATAATAATAATAAATAATACCTTATATCGTTTTCTGTTTAATCGCTAATAACAACAACATTGCATATGTATGCATTAATTATTTATAAATAACTCTTAAATTTTCAGTCACAATAACAAAATTTTCAAACACCGTTATAAAAATTTCAGATATTTAATTCAGATTCTTTGAGAACTGAGGCATTTTTTTTTATTATTATTTATATATACAATAATTATCTGTTTTATAAAATTCACTATATATCACTTAAATCAGTCATCAAACGAGCCATAAAAAAGAATATGCTAACCATCAGTTAGCTGTATAATCAAAGATATATCTAATTTATAAACAGGAAAAAAAACCTGAATAAAAATACATGTATTAAAATACTGCAGTTTTCAAAAGTGTCGACAAATACGTTTTTTTAATATAATACAAAATGAATAATTTAAAAAAAATCCAGAACTATATAGTATTTTTAACAATTGATAAAAATCTTTTAAAATCATATTCTTAAAACTCTCATGGTGTGGAATATTTAGTTCAGCAAAATCTTTTTTACAGGTACAAAGTAAAGTTTGCAAAAATATTACATTTGTTATAGAAATTCAGAGTCCACTGGTAATCGAAATTTAAATATCTAATGACATTTTCAAAAACATATGATGTAAAAACAGAAAAGTATTAATTTGTTGCGTCGCACTTTTAAGGGACTACACTGTAAAAGAAAAAAAAAATGCGACCAGTTTTTCTGTAGAAATCGGAAAAATAGTTGCCCTTATCGTACCAGAAAAATTTCCGAGCTGGGTCGGAAAATTTTTCGGTACGATAAGGACAACTATTTTTCCGATTCCTACAGGTAAACTAGTCTGATTTTTTTTTTTTACAGTGTACTTCACTCACGCGGAACCACACGCTCGCTAATGTTGTTCCTATAAGAGAATTTTTTTTAAATATCTCGCTTGCATTTCAGTATTTGTACATTATTATTGTTATTATTATTATTATTATTTTGCATTGGATAGCTGCATAACTTTGTACAGCACTGGAGAAGTTATTTAGAATACATTTACTTTTCAAACTAGTTCCGAAAGTGAAAGTATCCTATTAAAAAATAACTGCAAACAAAATCGAAAAAGTAAAAAACGGGCTTTCTACAGATTGGCTTAAGTTATTCAATGTAAAATAAGAAATCTTTTTAAAATATTGAAATGTAAACGAGATATTAAAAAAAAATTCTCTCATAAGAATAACGTTAGCAAGCTTGTGTTTTCGCTTGAGTGAATAGCCTCTTAATGCTATCAATATAGTTTAGGAAAATTAAACTGATTATAAGTATTCACCGGGAGGGCTAGATTGAGACCTGGGTAATCGGGGCCCTGGTCAAAGTATTCATAAACTTGAGGTCGCTCAAATCTATACACTGTAGAAAAAAAAATGCTACCAGTTTTCCAGTAGGAATCGGAAAAATAGTTGTCCTTATCGTACCGGAAAAATTTCCGACAAAGCTCGGAATAAAATCCGTAAAATACCGTTTTATTGACTATTTCCTTTTTTTACGGATTTTATTCCGAGTTAGGTCGGAAAAGTTTCCGGAACGATAAGGGCAGCTATTTTTCCGATTCCTACAGGAAAACTGGTCGGATTTTTTTTTTTTTTTTTTTTTTTTACAGTGTATGCTTTAACACTATCAAAATAGGCTTTTGAACTGGATCTGAATTATCAGGGGTAGAGATTAAGGCATGTTCTATAATCCAATAAGTTAGAAGGAGAGGAATCAATAGACAAATATTTTTAAAAAATTGTTGGTTAGTTTCATTATTTACATAGTTTTATTACATCGTACAATACAAAGACAATTAATCAGTAATTAGCGTTGTTAGGTCTCAAGGACACATATGCCTATATGTATTTCATAAAAAGACAGCTCGACTTACGGTTTAATGCTGGATCATGAAAATTATATCTAAAAGAATACCCTATCATATGTGCATTAAAAGTTATATAAAGGTGTTATCCTGATTTTTCTTCTTTTTTTTCTGCAATTGGCAACTCTCATCTTTCTAACAGATAAGACATTTGTACAATGTTTTAGGTATCAAACAGTGTTTCCCCCATAATTTGTAATCCTGAGTTAATGCCTAACCAAAAACAACATTTTTGCCACTACGCTGTCTCAAAAATTTTGCCAACTATGAGAACATATTTTTTCGCACATCATTTTACACGCATCATATTCTACTGAAAAACATTTTGTAGTAAACCTCAGTAATGCATAACAAATTCATCCCGTTTGTAATAGTGCAAGATAATTTACATACGCTGCGAACAGTATTTCCCCGGAGACCATTATATAATCGGACCCTGTAGATGAATGATAAATGCGTGACCCTGTAAATGAATGATAAATGCCTTGCACTCCATATTTTACAGAAAGCATGCATTTGTGCATTTCATAAATTTATATCAATAAAATGCGTCGCAAACGATTTTTCTTCATAGATCGTAATATAACGATATACTTTACAGCTCTCAGTACACGTACTGTAATTATATAGTAACCATCTTCAAGTGCACGTTAATAATGTATATAAATTTCATTATGTTTAGCACACTGTAGCACTATTAAAATACACCGCAAATGATTTTTCTCCATAGACCTTAATGTAGCGGAATATTTTTGAGTGCCCCTGTAAATGAACTATGAATGGTACACACTTCATTTTCAATAACGAACATGCCATAATGAGCATCAATAAAGTATATCAATTACATGGCAATCCGAGTATATTTACACGCGTTACAGCAGGGACAGAGAGACAAACCCAATTCATAAACACTTTTCAACCATGTGGAAAGTGGTGGAAAGCGTTAAAAAGTAAATATTTTACAAAAATTAATGTTAAAAGACGTTAATTAGAAAAGTTTAAGACTAATTTATTCATCTGTTTAAATTTTAATGCAGAATGTTATTAAATCAACATTTAAAACTGTTATTGATTCATATTTAAAATAATAAAGAAAACATATTCTGAAATCAATTATGCGTACTGCAATGGAACATGTGTATTTGTTATTAAAGGGGAAAAAAAAGTTTATGCCTAACAGAAATTTTAATGCTTTTAACTCATAAGAAAATACATTAATGTTATTAATTTTTTTTTTTATTTAATCTGTTTAAAAAACTGCATTTTAAACTCAGAGTAAGGATACTACTACAGTGCAGTCATTATAGCTAGTTATCATTTCCACGAAATTTCAAGTCACACCTTTTACCACATAACTGCTGACCAGATGTACATGTACAAAGGAGGGGGAAATTCGCTAAGAGCGATTAGGGACAGGCACAGATGCTTGTTAAAAAAGTTTCTGGAATGAAGAAAATGATATTGTGCCCTTTTTCGTCTGTGTTTTACCTTTAGAGAAGATATTCTTTTAAAGAAAGAAAAATAAAATAGAATTCATACTCTTGTATATTTTTTTTATAAAATGCATATAATTTTTTCTATAATTATTCAAATTTTAAAATAATACCGATAAACCCACGTAACGTTTCTTTATTTAATAGTCAACATCAACAATATTGCATGCATATGCATTGAAAATTTAAATTTTAACTTAAAATCACGAAATAATTTATTATAATTATTTATCTGTATCATTAATTATCTATCATAAAAATGCACTAAATATTTCTTAAATAAGTTGTCACTATACATAATCAGAAATTCATCTAATACATAAACAAGAGGAAAAATCGATATGAATAAGAATACATTAATATACACTTACGAATACACATAATGAATATATATTATGTAATCGAAAATTTTTCGACCGATTTATACATTTAAGGGGTCAGAGATCCCAAAAACATGTTTATAGAAAACGTCTGTCTGTCCGTGTGCCTGTATGTTCGTGTGTCTGTTGTCATTTTACCATCAAATAGTGTATGAAGTTATGCATAGAATTGAACCCAAAAAAATTTTTAAGTTTTTGGTTATGAAAAGTACGTCCACCCTTAATTTGAAAAAAACCCTCTGTTTCTGAAATTCAAATTTTTTTAATGAACAGTAACTGGAGGAAATAACGACACTTTCAGTTTCGGAACCCGTTCCGAAAATAAAGGTAACTTTATAAAAAAAAAAAAAATGCACCCAAAATAAAATAAAACGGGCGAATGTAAATGCCTAAGCTATTCAATTAAAAAAAAAATAATAATAATGTCGAAATACACACGATATACTTGAAAAGACCCCCTCCCCCCCAGACCTTTAGCAATAGCTAGTGAGTGTCTTCGTCTGAAGATACGGAAAACTGAATAATAAATAGAACTTTTTTCTCATTTATATTTTTCATGTGAAATGTATTGGCGGTGCAAAAAGTTCTGGAAGCGAGCGGTAATTCAGCCAGTGACACCGTATGCAATGCAAACTATATTTCCAATTACGGAGCATCTAGTTCAATGCTGTTTAAGGGTAGATAAGGGCAACTTCCACAAATTCGCATTTTACATTTACATTTCACCCAATGCAAGTCAAATCTGGTGAAAATTGACTGTAATATGGCTCTTTCAATGTTAAACGTTTTGGAAAACCTATGTTCTGTCTGGAATGAGACACCCTGTATTTTCTCAGAAGAATGTGTTTTTCGACCCTTATTTCATATTAAAAAAATTGTTTGTTATAGTATGCTATATAATTTCTTAAAGCTCTCAATTTTTTTTTAATTTATATATATTTTTTCAATCTCACTCTGTATTGTTTGAATTTATAAAGGCCTTTATGCCGTTATTCTATGAGAAAATTGTGTATCAAAACTTTCTGTCCTAAAATAAAATTTGAAGTTATATGAATTTCAGAATTTCATTTTTTTAACCACTCATTCATGTATTATTAGAACAAAAATTTTATTATACAATTAATTATTGGTTTTATTTTTTTTGTGTACTAGTAAACATCGATTTAATGCTGTGATGCTTTTAAAAATTTATCGTTGGACTTTTTATCGTTTCAGTATATTTAAGAAAGTCTATCTCAGGTATAAATAATTAATTTTAAAATGCTCAATATATCAATATATTGAAAAATCAAAAGTTTAAAATTATTATAAATTAGATGAGAGTTTTTGAACATTTATTTTTAACAAACTACAGTTTTTTAAATACAAAAGGCGGCCTTTTTCCCAGAGAATGAAACATTCTTCGCCCCAATACAAAGAGATTAGATGCGAGCAGTTGTGTGTCTCAGAATTTTTACAATGACAGTAAGTTGATTTAGCCTTTGCCTGAATCAAAAATTCAATTCTTTTTCGTATTAATTTTCATTATTAGGGAACTTAATTTTATTGGTTATTTTTGAAGGTATGTTGGCAAAATCGTATATTATGGTACAATACAAGCTCGTATGAAAATTTTCGATCAAATAAATAATCACATTATGTTCTTTTTTTTTTTTTTTTTTTTTTTTTAATGGGAGGGGAGGGGTAATTAAACACGTATTTATATGTTTTCATATTGGTATTATTTTCATCAAGAGAAATCATATTTTTCTCTGTGTATTCTAAAATATGTAATTTTATTGCAATTAAAATATTACTGTTTTTTAACTGCAATAAATTTTATTATAATTAAAAATTAAATGATTTTCAAAAATGGATGTTCTAAGACGTTTGTTAAAAAACTTAACTATATTTTTGTATGGTTTCATAAAAATACATTTATATCTTCGTAAAGTTATTATGTACTATATTAACTTTATAAAATCAAGTTTTCTTCTTGATATTACCAAAAGACATTAAAGAAATTCACTTAGAAGTGTATAACACAGGAAACGAAATATTATTACGATATATAATAAGGAACTTTTTTTTAAAACAAAAACTCCTATCAATTTATCAAAATCTGATTTACTAAAATTGTTTTTCATAGTATGAAAAAAAAAATTCTTCGTCAATAAGTCTGATCTCAATGGAATCTTATTGAAATTACGGATTTGTTCTCGAGATTGGCATACCAGACACTACTTGTAATACCTAACTGATCCAAGAACGGAAAAAAGAAAGAATGTATATAGTATTTTGGCAATTGGAAACCTGCTTTCGCGTGCCCTTTTATCTAATATAAGCAGACATAGGGAGAATGTCCCACTGCAAGCCATTAATTAAGCCTCTGACAGGAACAAACATGTACAACGCGGAATGCAAGTGAGTAAAAAGTGCTACAGTATAAACTTTTGAATCGTTTTGCGTTCAAGAAGCTGAAATGATCATAAATGGATTTTCGAATCCAACTAGAATAGAACAGCAAATCAAAATAAGAATTCATATTTTAAAGAAACATTTTCAAAATAATACACGATTTTAGTGTATATTCAGATAAATTTCAACTTAATAAAATGTATATATACTATACTGTATTAGAAAATCGACAGTTTTTTCTTGCTTCTTTTTTTCTGTATCTTAAAATTTGTGAAAAAAGATGCATCAGTTATCAAATGAATGTTTAAATATGTGTTACAGGTAAAGCGAAAGATTATGACAAAGGAACAAAACTCTTTTAAAAGACTATTATTGATAACAAAATTAATGAGTTCTTGTTATTTTCTTTGAAAAAAAATATTTTCTAATATTTCTAGCTTTATTGTACTCTCAGTAAAAATTTTAGAAAGTAAAAGATTATCAGAATAAAACATACGAATTAATGCCACTCTACTTGTTTATAAGAGTATCAACCAGATCCGTTACATTAAGAATTAATTATCAAAGTTTATTTAAACAGTTCATTTAGTTTTCTATACAGAATATTACCTAAGATTTTTTAAATGCTTAATCTAATATCGGCGGTGTATAGTTAACTTTGATCCGCATTTTCTCTATTTTCATATACCACACTCTTATTTGAAGAATATTGTCGCAACTAGGAGCATAAAAGAGAAGAAATGATCCTAAATTATTGTTTGACTATCAAAAATTAAGGAATAATAAGGATAACAGCAATGAAAACTGGATTTTTAGCCTTTTCGAATCCAACTAGAATAGAACAGCAAATCAAAATAAGAATTCATATTTTAAAGAAACATTTTCAAAATAATACACGATTTTAGTGTATATTCAGATAAATTTCAACTTAATAAAATGTATATATACTATACTGTATTAGAAAATCGACAGTTTTTTCTTGCTTCTTTTTTTCTGTATCTTAAAATTTGTGAAAAAAAGATGCATCAGTTATCAAATGAATGTTTAAATATGTGTTACAGGTAAAGCGAAACATTATGACAAAGGAACAAAACTCATTTAAAAAACTATTATTGATAACAAAATTAATGAGTTCTTGTTATTTTCTTTGAAAAAAAAAATATTTTCTAATATTTCTAGCTTTATTGTACTCCCAGTAAAAATTTTAGAAAGTAAAAGATTATCAGAATAAAACATACGAATTAATGCCACTCTACTTGTTTATGTGAGTATCAACCAGATCCGTTACATTAAGAATTAATTATCAAACTTTATTTAAACAGTTCATTTAGTTTTCTATACAGAATATTACCTAAGATTTTTTAAATGCTTAATCTAATATCGGCGGTGTATAGTTAACTTTGATCCGCATTTTCTCTATTTTCATATACCACACTCTTATTTGAAGAATATTGTCGGGACTAGGAGCATAAAAGAGAAGAAATGATACTAAATTATTGTTTGACTATCAAAAATTAAGGAATAATAAGGATAACAGCAATGAAAAATGGATTTTTAGCCTGGTTCAAAGTTACTCAGCCATTTAGGGTAACTTTGCACCATATGATAAATTTTTATATAAAATAATTCATTATAAAAAAAGTATTGTAGTCAGGACAACTTTAAACCCCAAAAAATGTTTTCAGATATGTAAAGACTCCGAATTTACATTTCCCAACATCACAAGATTTGTATAATTTATTATATTACAACAAATATCAGGCATAAGGAAAGTGGAAGAAGAGAACCATGAATATTTAGAAAAAAAAACCTGTTTATTGTTCACATAAAACACAAAAATGCAGTGAAAAACAATTTTCAATGTTTTAACTCAGTAATATATCCATAGTTACAGTAATGCATATAAGTACTAGTATTATTCAAACAAGAATAAAAAACGTCGAACGTATGAAATGTCAAATTTGAGTAGCTCCGCCCCTAATCACGCCTCTAAATGAATTTTATGTATTTTACACATATTTGTGAAAATATTTACATGTTATATCTAATACACACTTTCGGCATTTATATGAAATATACGTGCAAATATGGGAAATTTTCGACAGTAGCACCTATAATCAGTAAATTATAAGCATCAGTGTAACTTTGAGCCGGCTCAAAGTAACCCTGAAAATGCGATAAAATGCTAGTGCCTTCTTATTTTACATTTTATTAACTATTAATAAATAAATAATCTCAAAATATTAACACATTTACAACATTTAGATAATAATATGTCTGAGAAGTGAGTATATTGTTACTTACTATGAAAATTTAATTGGATTACAACTTCAAAACAGCATTCAAAATTACCTTGAAAACAGTACTTCACCAAAATAGTTAAATGATGCATTTAATTGTGTATAATGTTGCTAATTTATTTTCTAAAATAAAGAGTAGAATTCCCAGTTTAGAACCTTGCCAACAGAGCACAGTTCTGGAGTTTATTTAGTCTTTTAGAGTCAAAAATATTGAAAAATAGGAGGTGGTGCAAAGTTATACCCCGTGGTTCAAAGTTACCCTGATTGACTGTACTTACTGTACTTCTGAGAAAACAGGTTTTAACCCCTTAACCTACAATGACGGGCATAGCCCGTGTACGATGATCGAGCCAAATGTATATTCTTCGTACCACTAAAATTTCACAGTAAATATTGATTTATTTAATCGTCGAAATTCCATGATTAAACAAGTCGAAAATTTCTATTAAATGTTAGTGGTATCGATGGATTTGCCAAACCGTGGCTGTTGGGACGTAAATCGTAGGTTAAGGGGTTAATAACATATGTACTGAAAAATTTAACAACACAAAAATACATAAAAATACAAAATAATATTATATGACCATCTAACATTTTCAGAGGTTTATTTATTTACTAGAATTCGAAAATTTTCATGAATCCAATACGTTCTTCTTGTAAAGATAGAAGAAAGTAATAATGATAACATTTAAATTACCACTGATGACGGCCGTGTAATGGCTGAAAAGGTTTTGGGCTTTTTTTAATGTTTTTTAATGTATTTTAAGATATTGTTTAAGTTTTAAAATAATTATATATTATATGTATGCACCGGAAACTAACTTTAGTACGTGTATTTGTGCTGTTTAGATGAATTTTAATTATTTAAGTGAAGCTGAATTTAGCACTAGAATTTTAACTTGCATTTGTATGTTTTTCTTTTCTGGAGAAGGGGGGCGGGGTAAAATTTTGTCTGTTAGAAAATGCATTTATTCGTCTTTCGATCTTACATGAAGGTGCTCACGGGAAATATTAGGTTGTAACGAAAGTTTTCCGCCAAATCACCATTACGTAATACTTATTATAATATATATAATTAACTGTAATATTATATACTAGCAAACCCCGCGGCTTTGCTCGCGTAATATTTGAAATATGCCAAGTGATATTTATATGTCTAATTTTTATTAAAAGGTACTAACTAAATTTTTATTTTATTAAAAGGCAATATTTTATTTTATTAAAAGGTTTTTTTTTTTATTAAAAGGTACTTATTACTTTTAGGAATAATTAAAAAATTACTATTTAAAACACAGTTTGATTAAACATCATTATTACACTGCATTAGGCAGAAATGAGACTTAAATTAATAAAATGAAATAAAACTAAATAAATGATAATTCAGAAAATATTTTGAAACTTTTATGCTCAATTAATACGCTCATTTCAGTATTCATTTGAAGTTTTGAATTTTTTAGAAACCATCTTCTTACATCTTAAAATTAACCATCGTGTCAAATTCCAAGTCCTACCACCTCTCTTAAAGGACTATGTTGAAACAGGAACTGTCACCATTAATTTGCCAACATTAATTTTGAAATCTGTTCGTTAGTTCCTAATATTCCACAGAAACGTAATTTAAAAAGCTTTTAAAGCCCTTTTTTAGAACGTTTGTTGTTCCTGTGAACCGCAGGTGGTAGAATCACCGGCATAAAATAAAGCCTGTGTAGGATCAGAGACTGTTACCATTGATTCGCAACTATTACTTTTATAATCGGTTTATATTCCCTGAAATTGCATAGAATCGTAATTTAGAACTTTTTTAGAATGCTTTTCGCACCTCCCCCCCCTTCGCTTCACCCCTTTTTAATTAGAATTTATTTTCGACGTTCCCTCGAGGGCATTTATACTTTATAAGTAACTACCATGTCATATTTAAAGTATCTATCCTTTTCAGTATCACAGAAATCGCAATTTAGAAAGTTTTTAGCTCCTGCAACCCTCTGGTGGTAGTGGAACAGACATAAAATATAGCTTATGTTTGAGCAGGTTCTATCATCAAATTTTTGTCATCATTATTTTTTTAATCGGTTTGGTAATTTATAAGTTTGCTTAAAAATTGTAATTTATAACGCTTTTCACTCACTTCATTTTTTTAAATTAGGAATTTTCTTTCGACTGTTCTTAGAAAGCAGTTGCATCTTGTAAGTAAATACACATGCAATACTTCAAAGTGTTAGACCCCTCAGTTGTGCAAAAAACGCAAATTAGAACATGTTTTGCTTTTGCAACCCTCAGATGGTAGTGACAGCAACATAAAATATAACCTATGTTATAGCAGGGACTGTCACCATTGATTTTCAACGATTACTTTTGAAATAGCTTTGGTATTTCCTTAGATTGAGTAGAAATCGCAATTTAGAACGTTTTTAGGATGCTTTTCGCGCATTTTCACCCCTTTTTAAATTTCCAATTTTTTCGAAACTGTTCTTAAAGATCATTTATATCTAATAAAAATGTACCTTGCCTAATTTTAAGTTGCTAGCCCCTACCGATCACAAAAATCGAAATTTAGAACGCTTTTTTGCTCCTGCAACGTCTTGGTGATAGTGATACCGACATAAAATAGCGTCTATGTTAGAGCAGGGGCAGTCAGCATCAATTTACCATTACGTTTGAAATCAGATTCATTCTTCCTGAGATATTGCCGACAAATCGGCATTTAGAACGTTTTTAGAACGCTTTCCGCGCATTTTGCTCCTGCATCTCCTCTGGGGTAGTGGAAACAAATAATAAATATAGCCTATCTTGGAGCAAGATCTGTCACCATCATTTTTACACCATTATATTTGAAATCGGTTCAGTACTTCCTGAGATTGCATAGAAATCGCAATTTAGAAAGTTTTTTACAACGCTTTTTGTGCATTTTGACCCACTTTTAAATCTCGATTTTTTTTAGGAAATGTCCTTAGAGATCATTGATATCTTATAACTAACTATCATTCCAAATTTCACGTTTCTAGGCCCTTCCGTAACGCAAAAGCCGCAATTTAGAACGTTTTTCTTCTGCACCCTTTTTGGGGTAGTAGTACCGACATAAAACATCGCCTATGTTGGAGCAAGGGTTGTCACCATCATTTTGACGCCATTATTTTTTAGATCGGTTTGGCATTTCCTGAGATTATGTAGAAACCACCATTAGAACGTTTCTTAGAACGCTTTTCGCGCATTTTCACCCCTTTTAAATTTCGAATTGTTTAAGAACTGTTCTTAGAAATCCTTTATATCTAATAAGTAGCTAATATTTCAAATTTCATATTTCTAGGCCCTTCAGTAACGCAAAAATCGCATTTTTAGAACGTTTTTTGCTCCTGCACCCCCTTTCGGGTAGTGGCACCGATATAAAACATAGCCTATGTTGGAGCAAGGTTTCTCACCGTCATTTTGATACCCTTATTTTGACACCGTTATTTTTTAAATCGGTTTGGTATTTCCTGAGATTGTGTAGAAACTATCATTTAGAACGTTTTTTCGAACGCTTTTTGTGCATTTTCACCCCTTTTAAATTTCGAATTGTTTAAGAACTGTTCTTAGACATCATTTATATCTTATAAGTAACTAATATTCAAAATTTCATATTTCTAGGCCCTTCAGTAACGCTAAAATCGCATTTTTAGAACGTTTTTTGCTCCTACACCCCTTTTGGGGTAGTGGCACCGATATAAGATATAGCCTATGTTCTAAGTTGGACTAACACCATCATTTTGATACCATTACTTTTGGAATCGGTTCGGTAGTTCCAGAGCTTACCTCCGACAAATAAACAATTTTTTCCTCTTTATAATAGGAAAAAGTATAGATTTATTTTTTTTTAAATAAACAAATTTCAAAACAAAATTGAAAATTAAATGTTATTACTTGTACACATTTACGTTTTTTTATTACATATGAAGAATTCCAGATTATTATAAATATGTGACCAATTAACCCTTATTAAACAGAAGAATATCTAATCTTTAAAAGTAGTTACGATCATATAATTTATAAAAAACAACTATTAATGAAGGTTTTGAAAAGTCACAACAACATTTAACTGCATAACAAATGTCTTCAAGAAATGATAACGTATGATTATGATACATATTAGAAAGCATAATTAAAGATGGTTTTTCTTTAGACTTATTTTTGCCCGACTGCCAAAAAGGGTTATGTATTTCACGTGTAACAAGGTATGTGGAATTCTTTATATCTTCAAAACATCCCAACGGCTGGATAGATTTTAATGTATGAGGTCTCTATCGATTCATCTTAACCGCCCAATGGTTATAGGCTACGTGTTTTTTTTAAATTCAAAATGGCGGCAGAGACAAAAAAAAAAAATACGCACCATATTGAGTGGCATGTCATTGGATAGGTCTTTCAAAATGAAGACGATGTTTCATTGGCTATTTTACAGTCAGAAGCTCAGTTTAAATATTACACAACCTGGAAGTTGTGTAGGTAAGATCTCTAGCTTTACTGCAATTCTAGCTTTCATAGACATCTATAGGACTCATCAAAACAGTGTTTATAGATAGGAACTAACAATTAAACACAACTTAGAAGTCATTAATACAAGTTAATAAAAAATAGGTAAGTAATATAAAAAAATAGTTTCACATTGATGAAAAATAATTAATTATTTCGCTTTTAACGCAGTAGAGTTTTTTAATTTTTTTAATTTAATTGTCACTTGTTATTAAATATGTTTAAGAACTATGAAACTTCATATTGTCATTTAAGTGTCTGTAATCTTAGTAATTTGGATATCCGACTTATTTGATTTTTATTCCATTTAACCGAAAAGATCTTCTTTATTGTATCGTGAATAAATCTCGGTAAAAATAGAAAATTAATCGAGATAACTGTGATAAATTTATTAATGGTTCAAATCTTTTTGTGTTTTGTCTAATTTTAAAGCTCTTTTTTTAAATTTATTTATTTATTTAAGTGCGCAATTTAGCAAGAAAGAAATATTAATAGTAACGTTGTTTTAAAATAAATAAGGGATTCAATATGGGATTTCCGGGTTACAGAATGTGGGTGAAAACCATTCCATATTTTCTTAAATTGAAAACTGTAATGGGTTTCCGACATTTAATGTCTCTCTTTAGATTACCCGCAAACAACACACACAAAAAAACCTTCATATATGAAAAATATGAATTATATATTACAACAAAATTTTGAAATTTATAAAAACATCTGTTTTTTAATTAGTCTCATAACAGGAGTTAACGGCGGAAGCAATCATCGAACATTTAATTTTTAACAGCAGCCTTTTTTTCTTCTGAATATTTCAGTGATTTATGCGGTTTGTTCAATTACATGAATGTTAAATATATATTTTATTTGTATCATTCCATTATTTTATTTATTTATTGATGAAAATATACCAATTTCAGGGAACACTCAATATGACGACAACGTTAATCATAGACATGTTTTTGCTTTATATTATAGATTTACGGAATATCACGTGGCAAGAAAACTTTTATCCCTAAATAAGCATTTTTTAAAATCACAAAAAGTACAGTCGAATCACGCGAACTCACCTTTTATAATATTAGCATTCTTTAGGAATCGACATTTCTTATTAAATGTTATGTAGTAATGGTGCGATATGTAATGGAAAAAATTAATATTGAATAAATGTGACTGGAATTCTTGCATAACACATAAATAGGAATATCGACTTTCTCATCTCTAAGAAAATTAAATTGTAATAATTACATGTCAAAGAGATATTTAGAATATATATATATATATATATATTATTAGCCACGTACGAAAATAAATCATTTTTTATATTACTTCTAATACGTTTTGGAAGTAAAGATTGGAAGTAATGACTGGAATTAACTTCGTTTTACTGTAATCATCCAATGGTTAAATCTTCAAACGCAAGAACACAAAAATTCTTTAAGTAAACTTATGAAAAAAAGGAGAGAATTAAGAAGCTTCAAAAACATTTATCTACAGAATGAAAATCCTCAGAGTTCGATAATGGATGACTAAATTAAATGCTGTACTATTAGAACAAAAATATTTAAAGTATCCTTCTCTATATAAAAGTAATGATTTGGAAATGGACCAATGACAATCTGCGTAGATACCGCGAAACGCATCTGATTGGTCACAGCTTTCTGACGCTATAAGGGGGGGGTTACCGAGGGGGTCGGCTATGTCGCCAAACTTGGCGACCAAAATTTGTCGCCCAAAGTGAAGCCAACTTGGCGCTATTTGCAGTATTTCGCCAAATTTCCATAGACTCCATTGAAATCCAATAGGGTTTACTTGCTTGCAGAAAATCAACAAATTGAGATATTTCAATGAAAAAAAAACTAATGTTAGCTTCTGAATAGAGCTTAGTTGAACTATTTACATTATTTTTAAACACAAACACTAACTATTTACGATATTCGTAACGCTATATATATATATAATTTTACATTTAATAATTCTGATATTTATGAAACTGTGTAAGCTCTAATGATTATGTGTTTGGAGATGAGGAAATAAAATTGTCAGGAGTTGGGGAGGAGAGCGTCTTTACCAAGTGGAATCTAAAAATTGAATGCATAGAAAATAAAGGATCGCGAAGCGATACAGAATGGAAACGAGAAACAATTACATCTGGGTTTGGCTAGAAAATAGGGATTACTTCGCGATATCGAACGGAATCGCGAAGCGATTACGCGGGAGGGTTGGTGAGCGTAGCGAGCGGGGGAGGGGTGCGAGCTTCCCTAGTATAGGATATAAAATTAAAATTAAATCGCCACTCCAATTATTTTCTACTATATTATTGCAAATCAGGAATTCCAGATTATTGTAATAATCTGAAAAAAATATCATTACTCGAAATAGCAAGACCCTTTGGGCATTCCTGAGTTAATCGGCTTTAAATAATGTATCTTCTTAAAAATCTAACAAGACACACCAATATTTATCCACAGACAAAAAGTCTCCCGAGGATCAATACATGCCTTGTTAATTGCTACTAAGAAAGCCTTATTGAATTTGATTTCCCATTAGGCACATTCTAATGAAGAATGTGGGAGAAATTTTGAACGAAATTTAATCTATTAAATCTCTGTATTCGTAGTCCTTTGGTCATCCAACCTAATTAATTATTACTCCTTATATCCCGAGGGGACTTTCATTTTTGTAAAGGGAATGATCCTCAGCAACATTTGAAAGTTCTCCAAGACTCTTATAATAAACTTCCTTTGTCAGATGATAAATTAATAATTGTTCGCATTCTTTGTCGTTTCTGATATTTAAACGGGTTTGAGATCGATATATTGTCCAAAAAGTTGCTAAGAAAGGATACATTGTTTTAAAATTAATTTATGGAAATAGGAATGACAGGAATGACAAAAATTATCAATTATATTATATCAATTATATTATATAAAATTATTATATTTGTGTTAAAATTAATCTCGTGTAATTTCGTATACAGCTATTTCTGGAGTTCCATTTCCTGAGATTTATTCTGTTTAGCTGAACCAGGTTTCAGACCAGATGCTATAATCATTAAGGGTAGCTGGGTGAAAAAGTTCCATCAGATTTGTCCGGGAAATCTCAGATGGCAGAGCACTGGCGGCTTCAGCCAGGAGATCCTTGGTTCGAGTCCTGGTCCGGACATTTTTCGCCCAGTTGGAAATTTACGTCTAATATGATTTATTTACCAATTAGAATAATTGTGTTAAAATTAATCTAATGTTAATACTTTGTTTAATCATCAAAAACATCTCATAAAAGTTTATTTTATACTTATTAAACTTAAATGTAATGAAATTACATATTCTTTAATTAGAAGCTTATATTTTTATTAACTGATTATTTCATGTTTAAAAAAAAATCACGCAGAAAAATTACGTTGGCATTGACAAATGTGGATAATGAATACCCAACAAACACCGAACTTATGGGCCACTGATGGGTTCGTTAGCCTTGGCCGAAGGTGTTCGATGGTGGCCCGCTATCAGTGAAAGTTACGGCTCCGTAAAAAAAGTGTCACGCCGGACAGAATAAGGCCACAAGATAATTGGCCGTAAATACAAGAAGTTGCCCACAATCATGCCACTAACTTTTCGCTGAAAATGTTAGATAGCCTTAAACTGCCCACAGTTATTCTTTTAATGACCACTAAAAATAAAAGCTAACCAGAAGTTTGCCTTTGTTCTGCCATTTGTGGTTGTCATAAATTAAATTTATCCCAAAGCTGCCCACAAAAAAGCCTATTAGGGTTATTTAAAATGTAATCACTTGCCACTGTTGTGCCATAACGATTGTTTAGGAATAAATCAAAATTTATTCTATAAAAAAAATACTTTTTATTAGCCTAATTAAATGATAAAATATTTTTGCAGGATAAAAAAAAATCTTATAATTATTTAGATATACTTTTGTAGAAAATGAAATTCTTTCACTTTGAACTTTTTCAAAAAATTTCCAAAACACAATATTTCACATAGTGCATTAATTTATTTGTTCATTTATTCACTTACATATTTACAAAATTTATATGCAATGCATTTTTAAATAGTTGCATTTCATAAAAATTTATAAAGTGTATAATTGAAAAAATAAACTAATCAATCAATTCATTATCAAATATTGTATTTTGAATATTTTTGAAAAAGTTCAAGTTAAATGAACTTGATTTTCTTGAAAAGTATGTCTAAATAATTATAAGATTTTTTTTTTTTTTTTTTTTACCTGCCAAAACATTTTACCATTCAATTAACCTTCTAAAAAGTATTTTCTTTTGAAGAATAAATTTCGAATTTATGCTTAACCTTCTGGCGACCAGAACGGCCTAAACGGCCGGCCAAGCAGACGACCGAAGCCGCCGGCCGAAAATGGAAAGTCATTCCTACCCCCACTTACCAGAAGGGTGGTAGCTACTCCAATCAATTTGCCAATTGTTTGGTTGTCAGGTGGTTCCTACTTTCTATTTCGATAAGAATCAGTCCTTCTTTCATGCTGACTTTCCCTAAAAGCGGTAGTTTTGCAGGGATTTTTTCAATGGAAAACTTTCATTAGCTGAATATTGTAAAGCATAACAAACTATTAAATATACGCTGATTTCTTAATTAGTTGAGATTTCTAAAATTAATATGATGTGTGTATTTATTAGATTAAAAAATCTGTATGTATTTATTAGATTAAAAAATCTATATGTATTTATTAGATTAAAAAAAAATCTATATGTATTTATTATATTAAAAAGTCTGTATGGATTAATATAGTTAATACATGTTTTTTAAATGTATAAAACGATATAAATTTATTGATAAAAAAGTTTTATTTTAGGAAATTCTCTAAACGTGTAAAGAGATTTTTCCATTAAAAGAGCTTTTTTTAAACTAAAAATTGTTACAGCCATTTAACGAAAATTACGCGTTATATATATGTATATATATATATATATATATATATATATATATATATATATATAAATATTTTTTCATGAAATGAGAAATTATATCTTACGATTTAATGTTTCTTAAGTTTTTTTAAAATAATATACATGTATATATAAGTCGATGCATTTTTTTTTCGTTTCTTTATCCATATTGTGAAGAATAAAAGTTGTTTTTGTAAAAAAAAAAAAAAAAAAAAAAAAAAAAATTGTAATGAAAGATGAAATTAAGCCATCCAAATGTCAAATTTGAACAACTTGTTTTGTTTGCAAAGCCTAATAAAATGAAAATAATTAATGAAGAGTGTGGTTTTATAGAACTGAATTTTTGTGAATCGAGCTATTTTATAAAAAAGGAATTTTGTGAGGGAAACTATTTTATTAAAAGCAATTTTGTGATGGGCTTTATTACTATTACTATTATTATTATTATTATTATTATTATTATTATTATTATTTTTTTTTTTTTTTTTTTTTTTTTTTTTTTTTTGTATGCGTGTGAAGGGTCTGTAAAGAGACCCCAAAATTTACCTGAATCGACACCTGATATATATATAGATAAATAATAATTAATTTTTAAATAAGGCAAAAATTATTCATTATAATTTATGCCATTTTAAGAAAAAGAAAGGCCTTTTGCCTCGAGAATAATAATTTTTATTATCTGTGTTTATGCATAGCTTTAACATGCTTGCATTAATTCTAAAAACATTTGTTTTTAACTTCAGGAAGATGAAGATGATTATTATTAGTGATTCTTATTTTGATTAAGAATATTTGTCATTTAAATATTATCTTAAACAACACTACTTTAACTGCTAAAATATCTGTTTTTATAGACTGCAATAACTTTTCAGTAAATTTTACAATGCCGCGCAAACTTTCTTATAAAAACTATTGCTGTTTCTTATAAAATTATGTGACCATTCATTGAAATTATGTGGCTTTAATATATTCTTGCATTAAGTTACTCAAAATATATTAGCGTTTTATACTGAGAGCTTTTTTAGATGCAAGTAGACGTCATAAAAAGGGGGGGGGGGGGGGGTTATATACCATTTAATCTTGATGTAAGCATGCAAAAAGGTTTTTTTTTGTTTTTTTTTTTTTGTAAAATCATGAATATTTTGCACTGTATCAGAATTTCGACACTTTATTATAATGCCTGATAAATTTATTACAATGCGTAAACAATTTTATGGTGTTCAAGACTGCAGAAATATTTACCAGGAAAATAAATATGTACTGTATTTATTTTCCTGTATATAACTGTTATTGCAAAAAAAAAAAAAAAAAAAAAAAAAAAAAAAAAAAAAAAAAAAACCCTAATTGTGTAAAATCTATAATTTACGTAAGCTCTAAATTAGTACAATCATGTAAATAAGTATTTATAAACGAAAAACACACAGGAATAAATAGAAGTAAGACAAATGTACAATAAATAAGTGAGTCTACCATATTCAAATTGCATCTGTGCATGTGAATACATGAAAATAACTCTAAAATATAACAAAAGTGTAATTTCTTTTGTTATCTTACAATGATAATAAAAGAAAAAGAAAAAAATTACGTTCAACAAAGCTGATCTTTCTGTCAAATCTACAAAGTCCAGTTTATATGTAAAATTATGTAAAAATTATTATTTAAATGCGTTTTAATCAATAGTGTTTTTCATTTGGCAATAAATTTATCAAATCTTCAATTGCTCACTGGTGACCATCTTCCTGCAGTTGTATCTCTAAAATAGTTTCGAAATTTTTATTTCGATAAAAATTTCTTTCAGAAGTCTTGCTTTTATAAGTAAAAAGGAAAACGTTTTTCAAATTACTATCATCTGAATAAGAATATCTGCTAAATTTTTCCATCTAATACTAAATAAAATAGTTACTAATAATAGAAAAATAGTTTAGGTTTTGTTTGTACAAATTATTATTCGATAAATACATATTACAAAATTTATATATGCTTATTATTTAAAATAAACAACTTTCATTTTATAAATAATATGGAACAATATGTATGAAGTTGCATTAAAAGAATTCATGTATATCCTATACCACTTCCTGAAAATATCTAAAACTAGTGGTAAAATATAATATAAGCATAAACATCTAATTGCAGTGTTTTTCAATAGCGCGGTACTGAAGGTTTTTTTTTCCCCTCAACACATTCATTTCTTATAGCATTGAGCCAAAGGAATAGGATTGTCTGTAGCTTTATTATAAAAGTCTGAGAAGAAGCGACATTGTTTTTACTTAACTGTTTTCTACAAGCTGACTTTGAAATTTGAAACTTATCTTACTTTATCACGAAAACAGCTGTCAGGTGTTATGATAGTGGTGGATGCGGCCTTGGGAACTGAAAAATATCCATGTACATGGCAAAAAGATAACAGAAGATCCCCAATGTTCTTGATAATATCATTCAATTTTCTGTAATCAGGTACTGTTTTTGAAACATAAAAAATTACCTTCTTTTCGATCGTTCTGGATCTGGATGTGAGTAAGCGATATCTTATGGAGCAGACTCCCCTTGTATAACAAATAAATAAATCCAAATAAATTTTATAAAAGTTAGTTCGATCACATTCTACATTTTGTTTACAGATAAAGTATATCAATAAAGAAACATCAATTTATTTTTAAAATGTAATATTGTTAATTTTTCATAAAATGTTCATGCAAAAATATTATATAAATTGTTCGACAATTTATGAATTCGAATTCTCTTAAAAGTTATCAATCTTAAAATTATTCATTCATAAAATTTAAGAAAAATGAAAAAAATGTTTTTTTCCCCTTTTTTTAGTGAATCACTATTCAAACAAAATGTAAGCCGTGTGACATTTTTTCCCACGCTTTGTAAGGAGAAAGGCTCGAAGCGAAGTACCTAGTTGTTTTCACTTTCTTCTCTTTTTGAAGACGGCCGATTGGACCCCATGCAGTGCGCATCACAGAATGGAATTCCTTAGTTTTTCGCGAATACGGTGTTCTTGCAGTACTCGTTACAAGGACGAATCCAATTTTCTATTAAAAAAGAGCGGGGGGTGGGGGTCATGTCTATTTGTCGGAAAGTGAGGGGCTCATAACTATAATATAAATTCTTATAGCTTATGTTTTCTACAATTCTAAATTCTCTGTTTCATGACACATAACAAAGTTATATTTTCATTCGTAAATGCATAAAATTTTCAGGTATATTCGTAAATTAATAACATTTGGAGATATATTCGTAAATGTATAAAATTCATGTTATATTCAGATACTATCGAATAAAGTTTCAAGATTGCAAGATCTTTCAGATAAGTTTAAAAAAAGCTAGCTGTTTTGTTTGATTTTTGCGACTCTACAGTCACGAAAAGATTATTAAAATGGAGCAATTAGTTATAATTGAAGCTGCATAAAATATATAAAAAAAAGTGAAAAACGCTGATCGATTGCTGACGATTAAAGAACGAGTTTTATATATTTCCATTTTAATTACATTCTGTGCGTCAGAAAAATTTGCGGTGTTGGGCGAGATTGTCTTTAAACTAACTTCACATAATTTTTTTAATGTATTTTTGTATCTTTCTTCGTTTAGATGGGCGTCATGATACTCCATGACACCCATGGATGTGCGCTTGACTGGTTAACAAAAATTTTCTCGCAAAACCAGAAATAATGTTGATCGTTTAATCTGTTAATTTTCTGCCAAAGTCAAATACAAATTTAAACGCATTATAATACTTGTATAATATTATAATATAACATTTATGCTGCTTCAACATGTCATACGGTTAAAAATCTCAAGTCTTTCATAAATTTATTTGAAAAAAAAAATATATCAGAAATATGTTTCTTTTTTCTTTCTTTTTTCTTTTTTTTTTTTCTTTTTTTTTTTTTTTTTTTTTTTTTTTGAATTTATAAATTGATAACTAAAGTAGATATGTGTGAACTGCTACGTGAATACTGTCAATGTGTTTAAATAAATGCATTACAGAAGCTAAAGGTTAGACGTTATTTTTAATAAATGTTACTGCGATTCTTTTTCAAAAGAAAAAAAAAAATTGATAATTTGGAAGGAATGAGAATATATATATATATATATTTGTAATATTACGCACACAAAAACCCCAATGAAGCATTATTTTTTCTATTAGAAGAAATCAGTCATTCAAATAAAAAGAGGCTTGCTTTATTTTTTTTCTTTTTGCATCCTTCTAACTAATATGAATAACAAAATTAAAAAAAAACTGTATACTGAAATAAAAGTCTGAGACAAATGCCTACTTTAAATGAAGCTGTTGTTAAGCTGTATCTTTGACGTGAAAGCATATCCATGGATAAAACATAGACTATTATTAGATGAATTTTTAATTTTCTTTTAATTGTTTCACCACTACCATTTTGAAATAAAAGACAATAATTTTAAACTCTTGCATTTGACAATTTAATGATTACAAAGATATTACTATTGTTTTCTGGATTATGATTTTTTAAAAAAGAGTTTCCTCTCCAAGAAAATACAAAACTTCTTTTAATAAGTGCAAGGTGTGTATTTCACAATAATTTTGAGAAATTTGGAATATTTTTATTTTTTTAAATGCAGTTTAAATTACTTAACCCTAAAAATCTCATCGTTAAAAAAATTTCCTCTCATCTTATCAGAGCTTATCTTATACGGGAATTATTTACCTAATGACACAATAAAATTTATTTGACTTTTTAATCCTATGACGACATTGAATTACAAAACAGAATTAACCAGCCACTATGTGATAACATATTCTAACTTATTTTTTCATAATAATAAATAAAATAAATAAATAATACAAGGATGTTTAAGAAATCTGTCTTTAAAATATATCGGAACCAAAAGATAATACATTCTAAAGATTTAAACTGCTTGAAAAAAAAAAATCAAGAAAATTAAATTAAAACAGCATTCAGAGCTTTTAAGGAACAACTGGATATCATAAGGCTAAGTTAAGGCGAAAAAGTGCTCCTTCTGCAACTACAATTATCACCCTTTCTTCTGCAACCGTTTGTGGTTAATAACAAAATGGCATTTAAAAGGAAGACTTTTGTCTTCCTTTGATATTTTAGTATACCTGAAAGTTGAAAACAGTTGAATTTTACGTCTACTTGGCATGCTAATAAGACTAAGGAATGCGGGGCACAAAATTCTGTTTCTTTATGTGTAGATGGGGCATTCTCACAATCTTTTGACTTTCGGGGGAAAAAAATCTGGTGAAATTAAACTTCCTTAAATAACATTTTAATCAGATAGACGAATGCCTTAATGATTCAAAATAAAGAAAAAATGGTCAGCAGTGAAAAATATTTTATTTAACTGAGGTTTAAGTTAAACTTGCGAGTTTAATTTTCCTTACCATTTTACCACTATAACGTTTTATTTTCTTTTAAATTTTTACTTATAATGAATTTGCATAGTACCCACAGGACATTCAAATAAGAAATAATAAAAATGTAGTAGTACTTTTAATTGCAGAATTTTTGCATAACATTGTCTTAAAGGGGTGTTAAAGAAGGGACGGTAAGGTAAAAAAAGGGGACGGTATAGGAAAAAAGGGACGAAATGTGAAAAAAGGGAACGATAAGGATGGAACGGTAAGGGAAATTGCCACCTATTTTTAGACAAATCATGTTAAAACTAAGTGATAGCCACAATGTTCATTGATGTTTAGAAACAGTTGTTAACATTGGATTAAATTATTATTTTTTTATTATTTATTTACCTCGAAAAGTGCAGGAATAACCCTTGCGGGCGGTAAGACTACCAATAAAGCCACGATCTTGAAATTGATATTTAAATGTTGATTTAAATTCTGCAGTAAATTTCCTATCAAATAATTTTAGACATTCTTTCTCTATCGTACTTCTGCATGAGAAAAACTTGAAAAAAAGTATGTGGCTGCATCTGAAGTGATTTTCTGTATAAGTTTAGCAAGAGGGACGATAAGGATGAAAAACGCAGGGACAGAGTTAAAAAAATAATATCAACCGTAAAAATGTGTGCAGGTTAATTTTTTGTTACATATTCATATAAAACAATTATCCCAGTTTCGGAAAAAAGTTACATTGAATTACTTTTATTGAAACAATTTTATACAGACAGCTCCAAACTTAAAAATCAGCATCAGGGACATAGGACGGTATAGGAGTTTTCCTGGTATTTGGACCTCCAACATCGTCCAAAACTTATATATCTCACTAATATTGTTATGCAATCATGCAATGGGATGTTCTCCAGTATATGAAATAAAAAAAAAAAAAGTGTATTAAAATAAAAATTATTATTCAGGGACATGAAAGTCAAAAGATTGTGAGAATGCACCTGATATTTTTGAATATCTTTTTTTTTTTTTTTTTTTTTGTGTGTGTGTGTGTGTGTGTGTGTGAAATATGTGTTTATGTAAGGAATTTATTGCATGTAAAAGATACTGAAAACTTTAAAACATTAAAAAATTTTAAATTTAAGAATTTAAACATGTTTAATTTTTTTTATATATAACTCTTGAACCACTTGCCTGATTTGCATAATTTTTGCCCTATTGTATACAGATAATGTGTAGTTTTAACTTGTGGTCAGAAGTCTTAAAAATAATACTTATAAAGTTCATAATAAATTTTAAAGTGAAAAAAATAAAGTTTTTTTTCACGCGTAACTTTTGCATAAATTAGCATATTTTCGCAATTTTCACTCAAAATAATAAATCCTGAAGACAATTTATTAGAAATATAATACAGAAACTCTATTGAAAATTTCATACAAATACTTTATAAGACATTTTAGATATATGTTTCAAAGTTGGCAAATCATGAAAAAATTCATTCTGAGATACATGAAGTTAAAGGTTCCTTCAGATGACGGTTCGCGCTGCATCACAAGATAAAAAACAAAAACAAAATTAATCAAAGCTTTTATATGAGATAAGAGATACAATGAAGTTATATTTTTAATGTCTTAACAATAATAAAGTGTTTAAATTTATTAAAATTCTTGATTTAAAAAATGCCTTTAAAGAAATATTTTCCTTAATTTGTCATTTTTTAATCATGTGTATCATCCGGATTCAATAATTTAAACATCAAAATATTTTGATCTCACCATCTCACACATTTCAAAATCATCTTTGCAGTGTATATGTTCTTGGATTGAAGAGACAAAAAATATTTGAACCACTTTTTCACATAAAATTGTTTTTGTGTGAATTACACCTTACAAAATTAAACCCTGAAAACATAATTTTATGTATAAATTAATATAACATAAATGATATGCTAAATAATCATAAATAATCATGCGTAATAAAGCACTAATAATGGGCTAAATAGTCATTAATAATCATGTTTAATATAGCATCATTAAGCATGCATATAGTATAATCTGAGTTTAGGTATGTATTTCCTATAGATGCACTCCTTTATACCTTGATTGGGAAAATAGCATGAATTGTGATTCTAAACAAACATTATTTATTTGCAAGAGAACAGCTATCTCAAAATAGCTCTACAAATTTAAAAAGTTATTTTCAACATTACATATGAGTTCAAAAATTTTATTAATGATATTTTCTTAATAAACTGAAATGATTGCAACAATTTCATTTTATTTTTTAAGGGCGAGAGGAAATAATAATGATTATTAAATATTTATTCATGCCATTTTGTGAGGGAAAAAAAGGGAAACGTACTTTTAATATGAATATAATGCTAATTAACCGTCGTAAAAGCGCATACTTACTCGAATAAAATTTTCATGATTTTTAAAACAAAGCGTACTTGGTAGTAGAGAAATATTATTTTACAAATGCGACCAATTAATAAAGATACAAAATATATTAAATCGGCTCAAAAATTAGTGAGTGAATTTCTAAAAGGTAAAAACTTTCGCGAATGAAAATAGCATTATTAAAAATGTGCATTTTTATTGCGAAAACTGCAAAGTAAATGTATCAATTGTAAAGATTGCAAGGTAAATTTCGCAATTTTTGTCTAAATTACATTCAGTGCAATACGATTCCATGTTTAAAATTAATATTATAAATATTTTCTAAATGTAGAAAGAAATAAAATTTATTTCCAATTTTCATTCATTTCTTTTTTTTTTTTTTTTTTTTTTTTTTTACATTGGTTTCATGCAGCCTAAATTTAACACATCTAATTGCCATGTAGCAAGTTGTCATTATTTCTGATGAACAAAAACACTTCTTTTTAAAATAATCGAAAGGAATCTGCCACAGACAATACAATTTTAGATGTTTTTATCATTTATTTAAATTTATCATTTAATTACTTGAGCACTGCTGAGAAGGGTCAGACTATAGCATCATCAATTAACTATTACTTCCTTTGATAACCGTGATGGATATTTTTTCCCTTTGCCCACAACCCCGATAAAAAATCCTGTCGCATTTTCCCTCTCAACACAGGCGGTGAACTTCTGAACAGAAATCCCACCCACTGATTTACACTAGACAGATGAGATGGGGGCGAAATTTTCGAAGGCTGTGGGCCGTTTCTCTGGTCGTTTGAGGCATAAGGGAAGTTTGCTCTCTGGTCTTTAGAGAGTTATATAATATACGTGATTTTAATATAGTTTATTATATATTTTATATAAAAATGTGTGTGTTTGTGATATTCTTTTTACTTAAATTTCCACTATATTTTACACAGCTTCGTTGGTAAATCTGTTAAATTATGCTTATTCATCAAAGCTTTATTAAATCATTATTATCTAAATTTTTGCATCATTTCTGATCATTTTATAAAATATTACATAAAAATAAGTTTAATCTTTATGTAGTTAACGAATGACAGTATAATATTTCTCATATATTTTAAAATTTTGCTTTTATCAGATAATATTTAACTATTTCTCTTGCAGTTTAATAGCCAAACATTTGAAAAAATATATTATTTCAACTTTTTCAAAATTCTTGAGAATTATTTATAATTATTAGACATGTAAATAATAGAATCATAAGACGAAACGCAATTTTTTCACCTTGATTCAACATAAAATATATGGTGTGAACATTAAAAAGGTCCACAATCTTACTTAAAAGGCGACTAAAGTAATGAAGAAGATGTTACAAGTTTAAAATATACATTTTATTTAAAATTTCTTAGTACTTTCAAGCCTTCCGAGCTTATCCTTAGAGAATATCTTAATAACTAAATGTTGTTTATTTATACAAATACGTGACTTTGTTTTGAAAATGAGAGGGTCAATAATTACTGAGTAAACGTAGCAGTTTCTTGGATTTAATTTAAGTAAAGAAAATATATATTATTATTATTAATTGCAGTTCCATTTTTTTCAATATCGCAGAAATCGCAATTTTAGAACTTTTTTGCTCCTGCAGCGATGTAGGTTCTTGCACTGACATAATATAGTCTTTTTTCGGAGCAGAGATGGCCACCAACATTTTTTTAAGTTGGATATGTAGTTTCATAGATAACACCTCACAAACGTACAAGCATTAATAATATTATACACTTTATAATATTATAACGCTTTATAATATTAGCATTAGATGTACAGATACAAAAGCCATTTATCTGTTACAAGCTAAAGTGACCGGCGTTGCCCAGAATTTTAATGATGTTTGTTCTGAAAAATCAATTTCAAAATTTAACATACAACACAAAACAAACATCAAAAAAGCAGTCGAAATGTTGTATGAATGAATCATATGAAAACGCTACATAAAAATGTATAAATGTATATAACAGACGCAAAAGAATACAGTTATAAATGAATTTATTTCAATTTATAATTGGAGCTATAATGTTAAAATACGCCAATGTTTCCCTAATCGGGTTTTTATCATGCTTCAATATATTTTTCACACTCATATGACGTTATACTGTATCCACCACGTCCTTTATATTTCCAATATGACGTAATATTTTCCCCTTTCACGTGGAAACCTTGAAATAAAAAAGTTATGAAGTTATATTCACTTTCATTTAAATTCGTCAAACTATTTATTTCATTTTCATTTTTCACGTGAATATCTTGCAATAGAAAAGGTATGACGTAATATTCACCTTTTTTGAAATTCGGCAAAATATTTATTTCATTTTCATTTTTCACGTGGAAATCTTGCAGTAGAAAATTAATTGTTGTAGTAATAATTTTATTGTGTTTTTTAATTGTTGGCAACTGCTATAACGAAAAATGTTTAAATTTGATAAGAAATTGCTGTTAAATTGGTGGTTTTTTATTAATCAAAAATTAACTATAAATTATTTCGTTTCCGGATTACATTAGTTCCCTCGGCCATGTTTAAATACACATGTACGTATCTTTTCACAATTTTGGCTTCCAAATTGTGGATTTTTATAGAATTACAAACAGACAGATAAACAAGTTTTCATTTTTATATATCTCTCTATTCTAAAAAAAGTAACTAACGCTGCCACCACCGCCGCCGCCGGTTTTGAATTTTTTGTGACCGGAGGTATTTCTTCGTTAATATTAAGAAAACTATTGCATACAAAAATATGAAAATAGGTGGTATTATAGCGAAATGTTTGATCAACACGCTGATGCACACAGTTTTCAAATCGAAGAATTATTTAAAGAGATATTTAATGCTAAACTTGGACATAATCGTTCCATTAAAAAAGTTTTATAGGAGCAAAAACTATACATGGGAATTTAATCATTTTTAAATCATTTTATTCAATAGAAGATCCCGGTGTGCAGATTCCATTAGTTTTTTTTTTTTTTTTTTTTTTTTTTTTTTTTTTTTTTTTTTTTTTTTTTTAATTTGACTCATTTTTTTTTTTAGGTTTTATTTCTATTTTAAATTCAAATATTCCGCATTTCGACAGATATTTTTTACATATTTTAGAAAATGGTATTAATTTAAACTGTTGCCAACTGTATAAACAGCGCAAACAATAATGTTTGCTTCAAGTAAAAAAAAATATTTACACGTTACTAATAAAAACAGAAAAAAACCTTCAAATTAGAATTAAATAATTAAGTATAAAAAGCAGGCACTTATTGGAAATTACGCCATAAAAACTACATTTACATGTGAATTTTAAAAGAGAAAGGATATTGTAAAATAAATTCATTAACATGCGTTAGAAGTCTGAAATAGAAGAAATTACGTCACATTACACTTATTATGCAAAATGAACAAAAAATAGTATTGCAAAAAAGTTTAAATTTAAAAATTGCGCGAGATAAAATATTAGAGGTTAACCCTTTGAATACTGAAGTCTAAAAACGCACTGGCATTCAAAATACGGCAACGCCCGAATGCTGAAATTTTGCTGCGAGATTTTTCATCCCCTTTCTTCTGCGCTTCTGACCCGTCAGAAGCACAATAAGAAGGCAGCCTTCTTCGAAAGTAGAACTCATTTTCCCCTACTATCCCTCGTAAGGTCACTCATACAAAAGGCTAATCCTGTTCAAGGGAATGTTTTTATTGTACTAAAGCCCGAATTATTTGTGCATGTTTTATCTTTCAGGATTTATTCCTGGCATGTTATTTCTGAGATTTTCTCGAAATTAGCTTATTACGTGTTAGAATTAGAGTAACCTTTGTCCAATAATGAAATTTGTCGCAGAGAGAATACAATTTCTTGCTTTTCGTTTTACTGTATATTTTGTCCCGATAAATATTTGCAGTGAACTAAAAAAATCTGTTCTACGTATAACATTTAAAAAAATCGACTTCCGTTTTCAAAGAAATTTATGAAAAATATACCAATATTTCCATTCTACGGGTATTTCTAAATTGCCTAACTCTATTTGACAGATAATTTTTTTATTTTCATAAGTCAAATCGTTAAAAGAGAAACATCAGCTGCGAACTAAAAGATAATAACTAATAAATACTCTGTTCAAAAATTATTTTACAAATCACATCAAAAATAAAAATTCTACTTTTTGTAATATATTTGTGAATCCTAAGAAAGTACCAAATTTTTAATATCGAATTTTAAAATTATTCGGAATAACATCATTGTGATTAAAAAAAATTACTCATTGACGCCATTAGAAGAATGATAGTAAACAATTTATTTTTTTATTTTTAGCATTTTAAAAGTTCATATCAATTTTCTATTAATTATTAAACACATACGATTTATTAAAACATATTAACTAAAAAAGCTGTATCTAGAAACTAATATCTCAAAAATTCAATTTATTTTTTTTAACAAAATTTCAACTTTTTCCTACAAGTCAAAGCTTTAAAAATGTTCAAAAAAATGTTTAACGCTAAAATAAATAATAATGACTTGAATTAATAAATAATAATAACTTAATAACTATTTGTCCCAAAATGTATTTAAATATTATGCAATACAGAAAGTATATGTATATTACTGTACATATTTTTTAATCTAGCAAACTTGTAATAAAAGTGAAATAAACATTAAATCCTTATATTGTTAATAGATTTTTTTTTATGTTTCCAGACACAAAAATACAGTAACTAGAAAAAGGAAAAGCATACAAAAAACAAAGTTATCTACAGAAAAATTAAAATATTCTTTTTTTGCCTTTTTTTCTGGAAAATGGACATCGTCAATTTTTATAAATTTGTAATAAATGGATCTAAGGTTCGCTATTATAGATTCTAATGGCTGTAATGGATTTTCTAAGTTTCCAAACGTATAGAAAATACAGTAACTAAAAAAAGGAAAAGAATATAGAAAATAAAGTTATCTAAAGGATTTTTTTTCTTTCTAATTCTGAAAAATGGACAACATTTTAAAGTTTTCCAAATTTGTGATAAATGGATTCATGTTCTTAATAATCATGAAGTTAGCAGAATATATATATTTTTTTAATTTTTATTCTGGAAAACATTCATATAGAAAACAAAGTTATGTAGAAGAATTAAAATTTTCTTTCTGTTTTTTTATTCTGGAAAATGGACATTGTCAATTTTTATAAATTTGTAATAAATGGATCTAAGATTCATTATTATAGATCCGAATCGATGTAATGGATTTTTTAAGTTCCTAACATATAGAAAATACAGTATCTAAAAAAAAGAAAAAGCATAGAGAAAACAAAGTTATCTAGAAGAATTAAAATTGCCTTTATATTTCTTTCTTTTTTTTCTGGAAAGTGGACGTCGTCAATTTTTATAAATTTGTAATAAATGGATCTAATATTCATTATTAGGGCCGAAACTAGTTTTTTTGTGCCCAGGGAAAACATGTATTTTACCCCCCCCCCACACACACACACACACCACTGCCATAATGACGCACAATAAAATTTATCGACTTCATGTATCCTATGCAAAAACAAACAAACAAAAAAAATCCTTAAAAAAATAATTTAATAATAATTAAAATGTGTTAGGTAGAAATATGTAAACAATGGTCCCGTAGGATTAACATTAGCTTGAGCGTTGAGAGCTAATAATAGTTACGCGAAAAACTAGGACGCTAATGTTAACAGGGCTGCGGAGTCGGAGTCGTCCATTTTCCCACCCACTCCGCAGCCCTGAATGTTAAACCTATACTACGTTTCCGATTTTGGTTGCAGATATTTTTTTTGTAAAGTTATTTTCACTTTCAATACAGGTTCCAAAATCTCAAATTATAGAAACTCTAAAGATCAACCTAAGCTATCCTAAGAAAGAAGAAAAAAACAATAATTTTAAAATATTTAAGTGCAGGCGAAAAATTTGAAAAGAAATCTCCCATAGGTTTAACATTAGCTTGCGAGTTTCTTTGTATTTCATATATATATATATATATATTTGTATGAAACAACAAACAAAATCTTAAATTCACGCCCCCCCCCCCCCTTCGATTTCGTTCTCGCGCCCGGGGCACACACACCCCTAGTTTCGGCCCTGTTCATTAATATAGATCCTAATGGATGTAATGGATTTTCTAACTTTCCAAACACATAGTAAATACAGTAACTAAAAAAAGGAAAAGAATATAGAAAATAAGGTTATCTAGAGGATTTTTTTTTTTCTAATTCTGAAAAATGGACAACATTTTAAAGTTTTCCAAATTTGTGATAAATGGATTCATGTTCTTAATAATCATGAAGTTAGCAGAATATCTTTTTTTTTAAATTTTTATTCTAGAAAATGGACATAGTCAATTTTTATGAATTTCTAATAAATGGATCTAATATTCATTATCAGGACCGAAACTAGCTTTTTTGTGCACGGGGCAAACATGTATTTCGGCGCCCCACCCCCCATCCTGACGCACAATAAAAGGTATCGACTTCAGGTATCCTATGCAAAATAATAATAATAATAATAAATAAATAAATAATAAAATCTTTAAAAAAAATAATAATTAAAATGCAAGCTAAAAATATGTAAACAATAATCCCATAGATTATCAGCATCCACTGATTCGTCATAGGGTAATTGCATATTTTCATTAGAATCATATTCATCTTCTGATTTATCAGATTCAGATTCGTCTGTATCCTCTTAAAAATTATTGCTAACGCTTCTTCTTGAGTTAGACTTTTTCCTCTGCGATACATTTTATGTGCTGCATACAAATAACTGAATAAAATTCAGATAATTAAGTTAAATTTTTAAAATAATATCATTGTAAAAATACAAATTTCAATAACGCCTAAAGTTTAGCAAATATATCATGTATCACCAATAGAAAGAAAATGTAGAAAGTGTTTTCCTTCTGAACTTCCCCATCCGTTGACTGCAATAATCCCCGCATCAATCACTCCCCTCGCATTTACTCAGGGACAATAGCTGGATATTTCCGAGGGGGGTGGAAACGGAATATCTGTTTCTCAGGCGTTCGGGCGGTTTCGCCGTAGTTTGTTTGTTCGGCCGTTTCGGGCGGCTTCGTAGCGAAAGGGTTAAATATTAGATTTTTTCAAAATTTTATTATTTGTCGTTTGATGTGAGGTGTTCAGCTATAAGTATGCAAAATTTCATGTCTCCAACTTAATTAGGGGCTGAGTTAGAAAAATTGCTTAAAATAGACAAGTTAGAGTCCAGAGGTTTAAATATTAGACCTTTTTCAAAATTTTATTATTTGCCGTTTGATGTGAGGTGTTCATCTATAAGTACGCAAAATTCCATGTCTCCAACTTAATTTCGGGCTGAGCTAGAAAAATTGCTTAAAATACATAAGTTAGAGCCCAGAGGGTTAAATATTAGACCTTTTTTAAAATTTTATCATTTTTCGTTTGATGTGAGGTGTTCAGCTATAAGTATGTAAAATTTCATGCCTCCAACTTAATTAGGGGCTGAGTTAGAAAAATTGTTTAAAATACACAAATTAGAGCCCAGAGGGTTAAATATTAGACCTTTTTCAAAATTTTATTATTTGTCGTTTGATGTGAGGTGTTCAGCTATAAGTATGCAAAATTTCATGTCTCCAACTTAATTAGGGGCTGAGTTAGAAAAATTGCTTAAATGACACAAGTTAGAGCCCAGAGGCTTAAATATTAGACTTTTTCAAAATTTTATTATTTGCCGTTTGATGTGTGGTGTTCAGCTATAAGTATGTAAATTTTGAAGTCTCCGACATATATAGTCTCTGAGAACGGGCTCTGTGAGAGACGGACAGACAGACAGACAGACAAAGGAGTGAGACAGATAGGTTTTCGTTAGATGAACGAAATTCTAAGAACATGCTGCGGATGACTGTCACAACATCCTAAAATTACATTACCATCAGCTGTCTACCAATCCCGAATTTAGTTTATATTCGTTTCATGTATTCTTATTCTTTTGTGCGGCCCTGTAAAATAACTATCAATAATATATACAGTAAAACCTCTGAATAGCTGACACCTCGAGAATGCAGAATTTGTCCTCTATTTGGAGGTGTCCGCTACTGAGAGTAAAACATGTACAGTTATTTAAGTGTTGGTAATCGAAAAAATGTCCGCTAAATAGAGGTATCCGCTAATCGGGTGTGTCCGTTATGGAGGTTTTACCAGTAAAACCTCTGAATAGCGAACACTTCGGGAGTGCAGAATTTGTCCTCTATTTGGAGGTGTCCGCTACTGAAAGTAAAAAATGTACAGTTATTTAAGGGTTGGTAATCGAAAAAATGCCCGCTAAATAGAGGTGTCCACTAATCGGGTGTGTCCGTTATGGAGGTTTTACTGCATAATAATATCATCCTTTACAAGAAAATTGCATGCTGTATGATAGACAGACAGACATCCAGAGAAAGATAACCTCCCGGAGCAATAAACACTCATGTCTTTTGTTTTAATCATCCACAATTGTATGTCATACAACAGGTCAGATTTTATACAACAGGCTAAAAATGGTCACCGTGGTACGGAGTACTGTATTATTATTTGTTTGCTCACCAAAACTGGTTGCCACGGGCTGTTGCAAGGTTTGTGATCACGTGGTTGAAACTGAGCTATTCAATATTACTGCGTGCGTATTTTTTTTTTTTATTATTTGCTCCATGTGTTCAAACCAGTTGTCTACGAAAACATCCATCGGTGAAAGTGACGCACACCAAATTTCTGCGACGTATGCAGATAAATTGTGCTTTTTTATCAGTTTTTTCTACATAATTTTTAAACGGTTTGGAACTTATTTTCCATATTCAGTAGGCGACCCTCATAGGTACCTTCTGGTGCAATCAGAAACAAAATCCGACAAATATTTTTTGAGTTATGCTTGACGAAAGGTTTTTATTAGGCTTTTTTTTTTTAGTAGGACATGGCGTTAATATCCATCGTAGCTATAATGTGTCCAGACAGTAATATTTCGCTGAGTATTAGCCTTCGCTTCGCTCAGACAACAATCCAAATAAAATTTTTTAAACTGAAAAACTACATTTAAAAAAATGTCTTTCATTGCAACGCAATTGTAATAGTCATATTTAAAAAATTAATTTTAAGTCATAAACCTAGTAATCGTAAAACTGAAATAACTGCTTTTTAAAGCTTTCAAAAAATTCATAAATTTGTAATATCTCTTTATTTGAAATTTGTTAGAGTGAATACTTTTATAAGAAAAAAGTAAAGTATTTTCTTTAACAGTCCAAATAGTATTTGTTTAGAAAAAAAAAAACTTACATTCATTGTAACGCGATTCTAATATTCATATTTTAAAATGTATTTTTAGCTCATAAACTTAGAAATCGTAAAACTGAAATAACGGTTTTTAAAGCTTACAATAAATTCATAAATTTGTAATATGTCTTAATCTATATCGTATTAATGTGAATATTTTTATAAGAAAACAGTTTTATATTTTCTTTAATAATACAAAAAATAATTGTTAAACTGAAAAAATGCTCTCAGAGAAAATGACATTCATTGTAACGCACTTCTATTATCCATATTTTAAAAATTATTTCTAACTCCTATTAATTACATTCATATTAAAAACAATTATTTTGGAAAATAGTTTATTTTAAATATCTTTAAAATAAATTCAGTGGTTTGAAACTTCCATTTTCATAAACTACATCTGCTATTTAAAAAAAAAAAAAAAAAAAAAAAAAAAAAAAAAAAAAAAAAACATTTACGCCGTAAATATATATATATATATATATAGCGATAATTTTATAAATAGGTAAATAAACGAAGGAATAAATCAACAATAAGCTGGTTAAGAATTATCTAGTAAGAAATGGGCAAGATCACGTGAAGAAAAATATTTTTATAGCATTCTTGTCAGAGTCGATTAGGGAAGAAATGTAAACCGAAATTAAGAAAGTACATGAATTTTGCAAGGAAAACAACTTTTATAAATCACTGAATGATAGCAATTTCACCAAGACCAGAACTTAATAAAAATAACTATCAAAATTGATACATACATCATACATATATCAAAATACATATATCAAAATACATATATCAAAATTGATTAATTTTACAAATTAATATTGTAAAAGAAAATTCCATTGCTTACTTATTTAAGATTACAGATATTAAATTTCTATAATTATTGCATTTTAAAAACAAGATATTTATTGAAATAGAAACATAATATATTGATATTTTAAAGTTAGACAGTAACGCAAAAGAATAGACATAATATATTTTTGGAATGACGGAAAATGCAGCATTTGAATAAATATAGTTTAGAGTCTAATTATACTGTATACCCACGCAATGCACATCAAGGCGAAGACAAAAACCGGCCTCAATCTTAGCGATTTATACAAAAGCAGAGGAGAAGACGAAACTACTTTCGGTTAAAATTAGGTTTGCGTTCAACTCGATATAAGAATAAATTCTCGCTGTATTATTGCAGTAAAGCATTTTCTTATTTAACGGTATGGCTTATAGAAACAATCAATATTGAATATATTTTTTTAATTTTATATTACTTACATATTTACAACGAAAGGTCATCATTACAAACTGCATTTTTACTTGGACTCTGATTGACTGAATTATGAATATCGACTCCTACTGGGAATTTCTAAAAAAATCCTTCACATTCTGAAAGCCATTTATTTGCCAAAGCCTCCATCTCTCGCAAATGTAGCCAATATTTCGCCAATATTTCATAATTAGTATTTCATACAAAAATGTAATTAAGGAAACAAATCCAGCATTGTACTAATATGAATAAAAAGGAATAAAGAAATCTCAAGAAAGAAAAGGCCTGTCTCAAGTATAGATTATGAAACAATACGCAATTCTTCCTGAATACTTTAATTAAAACCTATTGTTTACTAGGGTAAAAAAGATACCCAAGTAAACATTTAAGAAATTTAATATGACTAACATTTAAGAAACTTAAGCAATTATTCAATCGAACTCTTTTGGTGAACTTTAAATGTGTTCCACTCCTTATCCTACATAATGTATGTTTTTGCGCGCCTACTAAATTCATATCAATTTTATTATATTTGTAATATTTAACTTTATAAAAGCAGAACAAAATTGATTTTCCATGTATATAAAAATATAACGGAGTTTTTTGAGTGCGTCTGTAAACGAATTATAAGTGCTACATATACAATATTCTAGTATGGATCATCGTAGGGCACGTCTTTCAGGTATTTTATTTTCAATATATTTGAAAATGTTTAACACCATTTCAATATACTGCAAACGATTTACCCCATGGACCAGATTGTAATGGAATCATTTTGAGCGTCCCTATAAAGGAACTTTAAAGGCTACAGACTTAATTTCCAACACAGCATAAAACATGATAAACGTTAAGAACGTACATCAGTTATATGGCAATACGAGAACATTTACGTGAGTTAGAATAAAAACAG
Organism: Maratus speciosus; assembly: GCA_963932465.1. Taxonomy (NCBI): domain Eukaryota; kingdom Metazoa; phylum Arthropoda; class Arachnida; order Araneae; family Salticidae; genus Maratus; species Maratus speciosus. The sequence continues at coordinate 190,596,981 of OZ010793.1, read as the reverse complement.
TCGTATAGACAATCAGACGAACGGATATACACACCGAACACACAAAATCTTCTCAACTATGTTTGAAAGTGTTAAAAAAATGAGAAATATAAAAAAAATAATATAATGATTATTTAGGACTTATATATCTTCATCTAAGAATAAAAATTAAAATTAAAATATTATAAAGGCATAAAAATTCCCTCTTAAATAGTTAAAAGTCAGTTTACATCAATAAACATCAAATCAAATATTTTAGTAAAATTTCTCTGTCCTTAGATATACACCTCGAAAAAATAAACTATGGGATTCTAAAGAATGTGCTTGGTCACCCTTTCTTCGCGTTGAGTGATATAAAAGTCTGTCTGAATGAATATCACGCTCTTCCAGCATTCTTTTTCGCCTGTCTGATTCTTTCGAACTTCTTATGACAAGGTAATTGGCCATTGATCATCATACTTTATCATACTACTTTATTAGAAGAGTTCATTGGAAATAATTTTTTTTTTTTTTTTTTTTTTTTTTTTTTTTTTTTTTTTACAGGAGATCATTTTTGGAAAAAAAAAAAAAAAAAAAAAGGCTAAATATCGTTGTATATAGTAATTTGTTTTTTAAACAGGACATTTTTTTAAATTTCTTATTAGAGATTTTGTGTTTTTGAAAGGACAGGAAAAAGAGGTAATGGTGAAAATTATATAGAATACTTTAAGACTTTTTAGTAGGTAAGTATATCAGAATAAAGGAAATGAAAAAAAAATGTGTGTTATATGTAAAAAGAAGACTTAATATTGCTCAATGTCTCTTTTTACATAGAAGACATTTACATCGAAATAGCGAAATATCTTTTGTTAATTTTTACAGAATGTAAATTTCTCAATGTGGAGACAACAGCTCATGCTAAAATATATCACGATATACACTAGAAAAAAAATACCAATGTTTTTTAATCTAAGAAAATATAATATAACCACGTACAAATGTTAAAAATTATTTCTTCGAAAATTCCCGCTATTCCAAAAAAAGTTATTTTAAAACATATTGAATTAGTATGACACCTATGATTTAACAAAATAACAAGTAACATGTGATATATGAAGTTTTGTCAAGTAATCTACGACTTTTTTCTTTTAAATGGGAGGGCTACATCATCCTAAGCTCTGTAATTTTCGTTTTTTCTCAGCCCGAAGATAAGGGGAAATCCTATGACAAAGGATTTCAATCTATCCCATGGTGAATAGACTGAAAATAAAATATGTAATGGGATGTTCACAAATATGGTTAATTGTTATTTTTATGAAATTCTAGAAGAGAAAGTTTATTACCATGTTTAAGAAATAGATTTAGATTTGAAAGATCAGTATATGAAATATTGTCAGTAGGTAATATGGTATAATTTAAAATTTTCTTGGGCTCTCCATTTATATATTTTATTACAAAATTTCTGGTTTTAATTGATTTAAAAAATACGAAGGATGACATTTATGCTTTTGCGCATGACAGAATGCGCATGACAGAATGATTCATTTAAATATAGAAATAATTAATTATGCCCTTCATTAATTAATAGAAGGAAAGTTATTAATGGGAGTGATCAGTTTGATTGCAATCCTGAAGTTTCATTACTTTTTTGACTTCTCTGAAGTCTTTTTTTTTTTTTCAGATTTACAAAATAATGTAAACTATTCAAAATTAATTATTTACTGGCGGAAAATATATTCATATTCCTATAACCAAATATATATTGTTTATCTTAGGTTGTATCTAGAGAAAAAAAGGTTTATTTTTCTTTGTTTTTATTAAAGAAAGTAAATTACGAATAAACGTACTCACCAGATATTATTAGCTTATATGAAAATTACTCTAGTGCTAGGAAAATATATTTTTATTGTGAAATAAATATCATATTCAAAAACACATTCTAATGCCAAAAATAAAACTTACATAATTTAAATGGCAAAAAAGTGGATTTAAATTATTGGTTTAATAATTTCGCACATAACTGTCAGGAATTAATTGCTTGATTACAAATGGTATTTATATATAGTGCACGCAAGTAATAAAAGTCTAGTTTGCGAAAAACGCATATAAAATGAAAAATCTTTTATAAGGAATATAAAAATTCACTTTTAAAAGTCTTGAAAAAGTCGTTACTTTTTTATTAACTGGCGTCATTCAACTTCTACATGTTCCTAGAATAACTCTTTATCGATCAAAAAATTAAGTGATGTAATTTCTATCACAAGAGTGTACAGTAAGCAGGGTGATCAGAAAATAACAGGCCAAATTTTGAAGGGTGGTAGAGGAAACCTAAACCAGAATTTTTTGTCATAGAATGCGAGTCCGGAAATGGCTCGTTTGAGCGCTTGTGACGAATTAAAATGTGAAAAGCGCAATGAAAGATTGTGTATAATAAATGGCGCTTGTACACGTCATTTCCTGACACACATTCGATGGAAAATTTTCTTATTTTGATCTCCTCTACCATCCTTTTAAAATTTGGCCTCTTACTTTCCTGTCACACTGTAGTGGCTGCCACAACCGATTTTTGTTTTCATCAACGTTGAACACAGCTCTCGAATCTTTAACAGAATATACGTTTACATTTCTGCACTCAGTTCTTCTCAGCCACTATTCGATATGTCTGTTACTAAACCATTCATGGTATTGACTATAGTATAGTTGTGCAGCAAGTTCACGTCTTTCCGCGCAAATCAATTCATTTTCTCAAGGATGATGCTTATGCGTGGTCGCAGTTGATGGCCTCCGAGTGCATGATTTGTCTTCAGCGAAAGTTTTATGTCCTCTTTTAACTTCTGTGCATGTTGCTTTCGTGAAATTAAGTCATTTCACAATAGACTTCCATGGATATAAAGCAGCTCGCATTCTTCATTCTTTAAAACTTAATCACGGCCAGTTGCTCCTACATGGAATCCATTTGTCACCTCCATCGAAAAAGAAGATATATTACAGAGAAAGTGTTATTCTACAAACAGTTAGAATTTTAACAATGCATGTTCGAATTTTAACAATGCACTTCACAAAATACTTTTGTCATATTTTGTGGTACACTTGGTACATCGCTAGTAATAAAAGTTCTAGATTTTTAAATTCAAAATCTGTAATTTTTTTTTAAGATTTCCATTGTATTACTGTTTTTAACATATCATATGTAGCAATAAAATGAACCTGTCTAATTTTGAAATATATAATTTAAAACGTTTAAGTTCATACTATTTTAATAGTATTGCGCATACAGGGTTTGAACGCTTATGGGCGACTTTCAAGAACCTTTTACTAGAGTTTTTGTAAAGTGATAATTGCCTTATTGAATGAAAAAAAAATCTGTCTTCAGATATTTCGACGAGTACTTTATAAAATTTCTGTTACTAAAACACATAAAGTTCCCTGAATCCCTTCATGCATACGAATATTGGCATATGCTAGTTAAATATTAAGCAGTACTAAAACGAAATTAAACAACTAAGTAAGAGAAACTCAGATGTCGCACTCGAATTCACAAATCAAGTATTCTACAAATTTTAATCATCAAAATGAGTGGGCGAGTGCATCCTTTGCGTTTTTTTTCTATTATAAGGTAAATATAAAGACATACGATACGATCTATGTTTCAAAGATTGTTTATGAAAATCATTAGGATATATATATACATATGCAAAGGGAAGTTGATGAACATGGAGTTTTTATGAGATCCTAAATAAGAAAAAAAGCTTATTAAGTTAATAAAAGTAGGGATTCACGTATTATAATTTCTTGATTTTTAAATTAAAAACGTTTAAAAATAAAAAAACTTTGGTATTATACTACCGTTTTTAGCACATTGGATGTTTACAACCGGTAGAAATACTGTTAAAACATTTAAAGTCACGTTATTTTAATTTATATTTCACAAAGTATTAGAGTAACAATTAAACTACATTATAAACAACATTCAAAGTATGAACAAATTCAGATGCGTTATATAAACTTTGGTAAAGTAATTCGATGTACTCCATATCGAAATGGAGGGGTACTAGATTATCCTAAATTCTGTTATCTTCATTTTTTTACTCATATAGTAAATAATACAGCATCTTCTGACAGAGATTTACAATATATGTTCCATGGCAGATTAGTCGAAAATTGAAAAATGCAATTTGGTTTTCATGAATATACTATACTGGAATTTTGATAACATTCCGGATCCTTTTTGATGGCATTCCAGGCAAAGCTGATTATTAATTTAAAGGCATTTCTATTTGTATGAAAAAGAAGCGGGTATAATACAATACTCATTCACAAATTATAATTTCTGGAACTTTAATATTTAAATACATACATATTTATAATACATAAAAACAGAAAAGCTTCGTTTCCACAACCGTCTTAAGTTATGGTATGCAGCATACGGCTTGATTATTTTTGTAATATGTATTTTGAAGCTTTTAAATTTTTAGTGATTTAATTAAGAATTTATATAGTCTTATATTAAGTATTAAACATGGTTAAGAAAAAAAAAACACTGAAAATATTGAGAAATGAAGATTCGCTATAAAAAGTGTAGTGAAATAATTCGATGTATTCGCACATCGAAATGGGAGGAATAGATCAACCGATACTTTTTTTTTTGAGTATTGGGCATTTCATGGCATTCTAGATCAGATTACAGATAAATAAAGAATAAAGCAGAGAGATAAAAATATTACCAATAGTCATACCACTGCACAAATGTAATTTTAATTAATATAATTTATGGATCTTAAGATTTATATATGAATAAAAAACTATCTCACTTTATTAAATTAACATCAATATCGTAATATGTTATGCTTTGCTCTAATATAACAGTTTATAATATCGTGTTTCTAGGAAACAACATGTTGAAACTTGAAATAAATATTTAAAAGTAAATACACATCATTTTAATGCAATTTTACGTATGTTTAGATAAATAATAACGCATATTAGAAACAGTTGTTAAGATTAGCAAGTTCAAATGTGTCGTATGAAATTTTGCAACGTATTTTTTGAATTTCCTTTGTGAAAATTAATAGGCTGAATTATAATTTCTGTATTTTATATATTTTATTTTTCGAAGATAAGAATTAAATTGCACAGACACCACAAATGATAAATACAAAAATGAAATGTGTAATAGAGTCTTGACAGACAATAGTTTGAGGATTTTATGTCATTTGAAATCAAAACTATCATGTTCAGGAAATAGAATGAGATTTCCAAAGGCCAGTAGGCCTAATCACAACTGTCCTTAAAACATTATTTAAATTTATAACTTTTCTATTAATGCTTACTTAAAGATTATGAAAAAAATATTTTGGTATTAAATTGAACTTATTTATGTTTGAAATAAATAACATTCATGGATTTAAATCTGTTAAATGATAAATCATTTATTAAAAAAAATGGAAAATAATAAAGCATCATTGACGATGTATTTTTTCTATGACAGTAAGTTATTTTATTTATTACAAAACTTATTTCAGTAATTACTTCATCATAAACAATTACTTTTGATAGTTCTGTGGTCAATTTCGAATTCACATTGATTTGCTGTAGGTATTCCCTATACTGAATGAAAATGCTAGATTTTTTTTTCTATTAAAATAGAATTATTTCATTCAAAAACAAATATAAATGTAACAAGAAAAAATCTGATAGAAAACCTCATACACTCCTCTCACAATAAGATATTCACATCTTGTTGATGTTTAACATATTTCTTCTTCATTTCATTGTAGTTTTTCTTTTACAAAGTATTCTTATTTACCAAGGTGTAAAAGAAGAAAATGATGCAGCGCAAAAAATCTTTTGGCGGGAAAACTTTTGAGGCAGATTGTGGGGGACATTTCAAAAAAGCGAATAATTTACTTTGTAACATATATCTTATGAAGAAACTACATTTATATTTATTTGTTTATTTTCTTATTTCGAGAACTGCAGTTAAACAATTTGTTTTTCGAAAATATTTTGAACATGATTTTTTTTTTAAATTAAATTACAAATTCTATTTTTATTCTTGACTAGCTGACCCGAGCGCGGTTTCCCGGCAGGTGATAATATTATTGAATTAACATTAAATTGGGTTCATTTTATATCTTTATTTCGATTTTCTCTGAAATATGTGCCCGATGACTGCGTAAAAAATCTAAAATAAAATATAAAAAAAACTTATTTGGCTGTAAAAAGGCACGAAATAATTGCAACAGGAAACATGTGTAGGGGATATGTTTCCAACGAATGTGTAATTTTTTTTTCTAAAATATTGCTATCTAACTGCAAAAATCAGTCATTTACGCGTTACTATATATATATATATATATATATATATTCACATCAAAATCCTGAGTGAAACTGTTTTATTTAAAAACTGATTATTGCACCCTTAAATATGATTATATCTGAACAAAACTGATACTCGATTAGTAGCAAAAAGTTATTATTGAAATTTCAGAGCTATTGGATAAAGTTAAGAGCCGATTAATATATGAGGTATAATAATATTAATAATATAAGCTATTACATAAAATTCATGTGAACAAGCCAAACAACATCAGTTGGAATCAAGCAACTTATGCCTTGAATAAATATATTCAGTTTTCTAAGCGCGGCAGTTCGTTCAGCGATGCGGAAAGTAACTAACTCCACATGATACCAAATAACTTTTCCAAAAAAAAAAAAAAAAAAAAAAAAAAAAAAAAAAAAAAAAAAGAAGAAGAAGACTACTACAAAATAAACTGATATTCGAGATTCGTTTAAGATGCCTTCTCCGAGTAGGACCTACGTTTTCATTTACAGTCATGTACATATGATATACTTTACGTTATTAACTGTTTTTTTTTTTTTTTCATTCTATTCAAGTAGTTTAGAGAATGAAAAATGCTTTACTGTTATTTTTTATTTAATTGAAACTTGTACACGTTTCCCCCGACATTCATCTTGTAATCCGGAAAATTTCGTAATTCAGCTTCTTTGAAGTTCCGAACGTGCCGGATCAGAAGAAGTTTACTGTAGGACACTTTTCAGATTATTTAATTCTCAAATAAAGCAATATTTGATAATCTATTAAGAAAAAAATATGTCAGCTCAAACAATATATATATATATATATATATATATATATATTTATGTTTGACTTGTTATTATTTTATTTTGAACGTTTTACGTATGCTGTTATCATCAGAGGAAAACAGAAGAAGCTTTGAAATATATATGAAGAAGATATAGATATTTATAAGTAATGAAAGAAGAGACAAGTTTTTTTAATGGCAAAATCAAATCCGTGGCTCACTAATATCACACATAAATGCACTTTAATGCAAAAAATATTATACTTATTTTACAACTATTGCTACAAAACAACAACTTCCCATTTTAACGATGTTTTCTATGATTTTTTTTTAAACGAGCGTAGGCTGTATTTGCCTGCAGAAAATATTCCATAGAGACGATATTTTGATTAAAGGTACGATCCACAACATAATACCATTGCATTTTCAGGCACACATCGGGAGAAAGCGGTTTGCAATGGCGGATTCTGAGAAAATTAATAACTATATTAATCTGCAATTAAATATATGTAATTTCTTTTTACGTATGTTACAATTTTCGAAAAAAAATTCAAGAAGAGAGAATTCCATTTGTTTATTCTATATACTTATCCATTTATTAAAAAAGAGCCAGGAAATGTTACTATCGTTATTAGAATCTTTAAAGTTATTGTTAAAGAGAACTAAATTGTCATTACTTTTTTATTGATAAAACATACTTTACAATCATATTTTCTTAAATGTATGTTCGTGAATGTTTTCAAAACTTCGTCATATTTTTTTTCTATCTAAATGAGTATTTGTTTTCTGTGTATACACAGGGATCATGTAACTGTTCTTTTTATGCCGGAATTTGTTCTACAAGGATTTCAATTCAAAACTTTTTATTGCATTTCCTTTCAAGCATTATAGAAAATCTTAAACGCGTGATTCATTTCCTTTAAATTTTACCTATATTCATGATTTTTAATGCACAAAGATATTTTAAAACGGATTTGCTGTCAAAAGAACCCTTTATAAAAAGACTCCAAAATTTCTCTAAAAGCATAAAATATAGGAAAATATTCATAGGTTCACCATTCAAAAGAGCGTAAATTTTATAACTTTTTTTTTTTTTTTTTTTTTTTTTTGCTATAAACGATTGTATTTCCCTCAATAGAATGGAAACATTTTATTCTAGTCATTAATAATCTATATGTAAGTATGAACATTTGCGAATAAAGAATTCAAACACCTGATTGAAATTTGAGTGATTTTTATATTTGTTGTGACACTACATGTATTCAAATGAAGATCACGAATTTCATAAGCCTGTTTTGCTTTTAAAATTGTTAATCTAAATGCATTTGTTTAAGCACTTTTAAGATTGAATTATTTTTACTAAGAACTTTTCCTTAACATAAAAAAACTTCAATATTATAGAAACACTTTATACGTCTCCTTTATATTTGCTATAAGCCAGCAATAATGGTCTATTTACAGCTCTTACAATAGAACATTCAAACGTTTATTTATATTACATAAGCATTGTCTTCTAAAGTGCATATCAGCATTTTATTTTCATTTTCATATTGTTAATGATAATCATAAAGGGTTGTTTCATTTACATATCGTGTTTATCAATGTTCATTCCAGGAGAAATTTTAAACAATTTCAAGATTTATTTTCGATTTAGCCTTAAACATACCTATCATGAATTACGGGGGTTTTGTTCAAAAGCCAGAAATATTAGATAATGTTATTAGATTCATTATTCCATAGAGGCATAATTTGTATAACAGTATTTTTTCAGAAACTAATTGGACTTTCCCTGGAACGTATCTAGAAATCTTATGGGTTATAAATATTATCTGGCTCAAATATTTAATTGTACTCTCCGCTTATATAACATAAAAAGTATTACAAATTATATCCTTATAAGATTATAAATGCGAATGTGTGTCCGAAAGTTTGACAGAAGTCAAGGTCAAAACGGATGAATTAATGTCTTTACAAATTGCCAGTCGGCAATGGCTAACTAACGATTAAAGAATATTGAAAATCACCATTCACATAAAACGCGAATAATCTTCAGCCATTACCCCATAAAGCAGTAGAAACTAAATATAAATTAATAAAAATGCATTACATTTCTATCACAATAAAGTTTTAAAATGTAGTACACCAATAATATAGTAATTAATTTGCAGATTAAATAAAAATATGAAGTAAAATCATTTTTCTACTAAGAGGGCTTTTATTTAAAAAAAATAAAGTGAACTCAATAATAAAAAAGACGCATAAAATAAACAAACCTTCAACTACATAACAAGTAACACTATACGCTTCAGATAACTGTAAAGAGTTTTTCACTAAAGAGATACCAAAATTATCTTATATTAAGTTTGTTTGTGAAACATATGTATTTTAGTATTTATGATGTTTGTACGGGGTATATTCTCCTTAAAAAAAAAAAAAAAAAAAAAAAAGAAAAAGAAAAAAAAAAGAAAAAACACCGTTTTTTTTTTTAAATGCTTATATCTAAATAATTCTCACATGATATATGATATTAAAATAATTGTGGTAAAAGTCTTGATATTTAAATGTTATAAATATACTTTATTTTAACTTTTGCACTATTATAAGGTTCAATCGGATACAGATTCATAATATACGCAGATATATATCAAATTATTTTAATAAAATAACCATCTTTAAGTATTAAAAATGTTTTAGTCAAAATTAGAAATTCATATTATTTAAAAAACACCATTTTTTTTTATTGCATTTCCTTAAGCAAACAACTATCGACTTACTTTTAACGATAAGGACAATAGCAATTACTTTTTGAAGCAGCAAAAACAATCTTTTTAAAAACAATTAACCATACTTTTACAAAAGGAGCCGTCTTCTTCGACAGCCGATTTCGTGTACTCCACAAGACAAAACATGGATCGACCAAAAGACAATTTTCATCATATGACGTTTAGGTTTCCTTTCATGAAATAATCAATTAAAATATCGGTACTTTTATGTTAGCTAGGGACAAATCTCGGTGAGGGCACGTCTGATTCTTGCTTTTATTTTTGCACACGTGCAAAAGTAAAATAATGCTTTTATGTTGAAGTATTTTTTCGTTATTATTATTATTATTAATATTATGACCATTATCACGTGTAGTATTCTAAAAGAAATGTCTGAAAGACAAGTGTTTAAAATATATCTAATATATATTTTTTAAGTGAAATATACGTATTTTAATTCAAGTGAGTGAAGTAAGATGACTGTGATTTGAAGAATATTTGGCGATTTGTCTCTGCGCTCGAGTAACGTAAAAGTACCGACTTATCTTCTTATACGTCAGTGTCGCAACATTCTATAACATCTAAAGTTATTTACTCAATGTTTCACATACACACATTATATGTAAGTGAATCTATCTAAATATAATATTATTTTAATTTCACTACACCACCTACAAAGGCACTATTGAAATTAAAGAGATTTGTTTTGTATGAATTGCTGACAAAAAACATGTCTACATTTTTAATCACTATGGGCGTTTGTTTTCAAAGAATATAATGTTTTATAGCTGTAAACATGCAGCAGAAAACACATTCTTAATCTGTGAACGTTTGGATGAAGTGAAATACAAATAAATTTTCAATTATGACAGAATGAATGTATTGAAATAGACTTGTATACATGTGTGTGCATGTGTTTGTGTATGATTACTCAATATTAAAATTCTCCAATTAATTTTACCTGCACAATTTACTTAGAGCATCTTAACCTGACAAGACTAAGATAAAAAGAAAATTATGTAAATATATATTTAAAAAAATTCTTTTGGAAAAATTACCCTATAATAATTTATTTTAGCTTCCTAGAATGAATAAACAGGTAAAGGAAAACTACTTTAAAAGCTTCATTTGACCCAGGAAGGAAGCCTTAAAACTGCTTAACAAATATTCAACAAATATTCAGCTTAACAATGTCTTCTGCTGAAATTATTATGCTACCGAGAGCTTTTATATTGAAGTTTTAATGAGCGTAATCTATAGCGGTGCTTTTTAAAAATGAGTTTCAACATCGTCATTCGAATTTTGAAGGCATTTAAGAGATTTCACTAATTACCAGTCACTCTTAGATATCCATAGAAATTTCACATCAAACTTTGATGAAAATATTCGGGAAGTTTCAATGGGTTTAGGAATAATATCTATATTATGAAGGACAAACATATCTGTGCGTAACGCATACGTCATTTTGCGAATGGCAACACTTTGAAATTTGAAATGAAATTTTGGTTTTGCAATTTTCTCTACAGCAAATTTTTAAACTTCTAAACATCGCACATTTTAATTTTTTACACCGTCGTATAAGGAAAAAAGAAATTTATTTTAAATGCTATTTGTTTGAAAGCTGTATCTCAATTTAATTTTGAGATAATAATTTTTTTGTAGTTTTTAATAACATTTTTCTTATCGTGGTAACAAAAGTACCCCATTTCTATTGTAAGTCATTGAAAGTAAACGGAAAATAGGCGATACTGTAACTTTTTGTTGCCATTTTCTCATAAAACCTGAAAAAAAATGTTGAAATTAAAATATGGGCTATGTCAAGAATATTGTCTGTTATTCCGAGATAATGAAGCCATATGCTTACTTTTCTATAGACGAAGTTTAAGACTGGATTGTAAAAGTAGATTGGCTTAGTGAATGCAAATGACATCATTTTATAAAAAAGCATGTATTTTAATGCTTAAACCTGAATTATATTTTGTAGAAGTGCGTGATTTTCACAGCCCAGATGCTTTGAAATTCTTCACAGGTGAAAATGCTTCACTTTTGAAAAAAATGTAATCGAAATCACACACAGATAAGACGCAATGTTTTACAAAAAATTAGATTGTCGTTATAAAAGTGAGGTTACGTGCAAATAATAGCGATTTATATTATAGAAATTGATGATTCTCGCCTGGATGGATTTGCTTCGCCGAGATAGACTAGCAAACAAATAATTTGTGGTTTAAATTAATAGTATTATGTTCCTGAAATTTTTGTCCAAAATTCTCTCGAATAATAAAATTTTAATGCTATTCTTTAGGACATTCTACTATAATTTTATCAAAATAACATAATTTGCTTAATTTAATTGTTCCTAATTTTATATACTCTATATATTTAAAACACAAGTGTGTTTTTTAGTCATCTACCATGATCTTTCTGCTGAACCAATTTTACTAATATTTTTTTTTTAAACTGAAAGCTCTTCATTTGTATATGTGATCGCACTATCTGTTTTTTTTTAAATATCCTCACTTTTATATTTTAATTTTAAAAGCACTTTATGAAATTTCTTCAAAATGGTGAGAATTAGATAGCTTTCATTATTGCAGCCAAGAGAGAAATAATGAGGTATTTTTATCTTTATTCATGCTATTTTCTGATAAAAATTCAAAATTGGTGATAAAAATTGTTGTGTAGGGTTTAGTGTCGCAAAATTCCACTAGGATCAGAATATTATATTAGGGGTATAATAACGGAAATGACATACTGCTTTTGAAAACACGCATTTTTCCTCATAAATTTTCTATATTGTTTTTTGTTCTGCATGTGTACTGATACTAGGTTTCAGACACTAAGCGAAATGCTTATTTAAGTGAAAATGAAGTCATATTTAAAAGAAAACGATCATTTTCCTAGATAAAACTAAATATTTTAACACAAATGTGTCTAAAAAACATAAATTACGGAAATTTTTACTCTCCGGAATTGAGATTAGAATCTCAAGTAAAGAGTGCGTCTGTTCACATAAAAGATGTTGCTGCAATCGTGACTTCAAGTTTTGAGTTAAAATGATTTTTAAATGATCAAACAAAATACAAATTTAAAAAAAATGATGAATATGGATATGAGAAGTGCGTATGCAAATTTTGAGAAGGTGAACATTTCTGTTTTTCATTCCGGAATACCAAGCATAAGACCCTCAATTGATAACCACATCCTAATAACCGATGTTTATTATATTTTACTGATTAAGATCTATATCATAAGGAACAAACGTATTTGTGCGTAACGCTGATGTCATTTTGAGAATGGCAACACTTCACGATCAAATTTCGGTCTTGAAATTTTCGCTACTGCAATTTTTAAATCTTCTGACGATTGTATATTTTCAAGTTTCGTTGCATAGGGGAAAAAATTACTTTCAAATGCAATTTGTTTAAAAACTGTATCTTAATTGACTGATGTATTACATTTTCTAAAATAATTTTTAAGCATGATTTTATTTTAAGTTTATCTTATCACGTGCCTCTTTCAATACATAATAATAATAAACATTTTACACATAAAGCAACAAACATTTTTCAGCATTTGCTTCTGACTATTTTTGCATAACGAAATTAATGCTTCCTTTATAAACAAATAAAAGAATAATATTAAAAAAATCACCAATCTAACATATTTGTGAAAGACATATTAACGAAATTAATACTTCCTTTATGAACAAACAAAGGAATAATATTGAAAAAACACAAATCTAACATATTTGTAATCGTACAATTTAAATTTTTAGATGACCAAATAGGATTTTCTTTTTCAAATTTAATTTGTTTGCAAAGTTCATCTCAGTTTACTGATTGTCTATGGTTTTAAAAACAATTTTAAAGCATAAAATGTTTTTTAATTTATCTATATCGCGCGGAGCTCGATTACGAAAGATTAATAAGTTTGCCCTTAAAACTAAATAAGGAGTTCATCATTTTCTTACGGCTAATATCCACTAAAAAACTTCCCTATGAATAAATAAATAAAATAATATAAATAAAACACAAATTTAACAGACATGTATAAGCTCAGAATTTATGAGAATATAGAAGGATGCCATAAGTAGCAAAATCTTGGTCAAATAACTCTTAGCATGCGTCTAATAAGTTTTGAGTAATAATAAATTTCAAAAATTTATTTGATTGCATTGCATAATTCGTATTTTCCATATGAAAAATGCTTTTTTAATGTAAGTGGGCAATCTAAAAAATGTACTGCATATAAAAAAATATTAGTTTTCAATTAAAAAAATGTTTTCAATTATATTCTTTAACCCGGGAATCCCGGGTACGATCTCCTAGTGTCCTTAATATTTTAAAATTAAATATCTTAGGTGTTTATATCAGTTTAGTAGCATTCAGATGCATTTATAAGTACAGGTGAAATAAACGATGTGAGCAATTTAAATTTACGGGCATAGAAATTGAAATTTACAATTTTGAGTGTATCGCAAGCTGCGTAGTAAAATTAAAAATAAAATGTCCATAGATAAATCCTTGGTAAGTAATTTAAATTAGGGCTCGTATATTATAGTAAAAATTAAAAATCATTTTCAATTTTTTCAATATTTCAGCTAGAAACAATAAAAATCAATCATTTTTTATTCACAGAATTTTATAAGACTTGTAAATGTTATGCTCACCCCACCCACCTCCCACATGTCGGTTTGTTGGAAAGGAATGTTGCATTAAATCGATCTCTTTCCTTATTGCCCTGTATACGATCATCCTTGACTGATTTTAAACTGATTTAAATCTTTTTCCAATAGTATCAGAAAAACTTGTAATGAAATTTGTCCTATTCTTTTCCGCAATAACTTTCACTATCACATTCGCACGGGTGAAGACAAGCTTATACACTGCCGAAACCAATTTGTAGTTTTATTGAAGGCTAAAAAGTTGTTTTTATAGGTATTCATTGAGGTATGTATGTGTGTGTATAACAATTTTTTTTAAACTTTGAACTTTAGATTCAATGCAATTTTGCAATTGCAAAATATTTATATTTACAGGTAAAATATTTACATTTTAGAGTAAAAGATTTTAAGAAATGAATAAATAATTATCAAGAAATAAAAAAGAATAAAATAAATTTTGCTTTTATCAATAAATAAAGGTACTAAAAGTACTGCAATATAGTTACTTAAATATTTGAAAAATTAACTAATGATATTTTTTTTAGCAAACATATGGCAGGTTTTAATTAATAGTAGATATGGTCTAGTATTGAATAATAGTTATAAGAATTAAAGATGGCAAAATATATTATTATAAGATTTAAGATGCGTTTGATAACAATGCAAAGTATAAAAAGTTTCTGTATTTCCGATAATTCATAAAATGTATATACTAATAAAATAAAGTTTAGCTCTGTCTGTGTGTCTGTTTGTGTGCGATGGCTAGCAAAATCTACCGCACATAGAAGCCTGAAAATTTAGATGAGGATAGTCCAAGACAGGTCCTAATGCACCTGATGCTCAGATTTTTAATTTTTTAATGGCGGGGTCCTCTGGGCCCCTTTACGTTTTTCTGCACTAAATTGTTAATACATCTTTTTTATCCAATCTACTTCGTTTTGGGACACCCGTCTCCATTTATTTATTCTCGCCTTTCTACTCTCCAGATAAGACCCTGGCACCTTAGGGCCAGATACAGGGCCCCTTGAAGTTTTTGTGCAAATAAAAGGTTAATAAATTGCTTCCTTTTAATCCGATCTTCATTTTTGATATCCTTTTTCCATTTAGTTAGTCTCACATTTCTTCATTACAGTTTAGATCCTGGGGCCCCTATGGTGCCGTAGGGCTCGGTCCACGACACCTTGAATTTTTTGTGTGCCAAGAATTTTTCACCCCCTGATTTTCTCACCTTCTCACTACATATCGTTAAGGTTGAGTCTTGGACTCATCTTCCTGAATCAACACCCTTATATTTTTATTTGGACCCTAGGGTACTTTTTTAAACATTTACCCAATTTTTATGCATTTCTTTAAAATATTATTCTAACCAATAATTCATACCTTATTCTTATTTTGACTAAATGAAGATCTAAGTACTAAGACCATTTTAACGTTTTTTTATGTTAGGACCCTGTTTTTAACAGTCGGTGGGTCCCTTTTGGGCCCCCTACTATAGCTCCCTGAAAAATGATCCGATTCACTAGCTTTAAAAAAAACAATTTCTTAGGCCTTTCAGCTACTACATGAATGACAAAAAAATTTCTCAGAATTCAGCTACCACCAATTTCAAACATTAATCTCCTTCTTGATACCCTTGGTGCAGCTTCTCTAAAAATAATCCGAATTGCTTGCAATTCTCCTTTAACTTTGATTACTTAAAGATCAGAAACGCTAAGTACTATGACCATTTTAACGTGTTTTAATGTTAGTGCCCTGTTTTTAACAATCAGTGGGCCCTTTTTGAGCCCCCTATTATAGCTCCCTTAAAAATGGCCCGATTCACTAGATTCTTTTCTAATAACTTCTCAGGTTCTCTAGCAACAACATGAAAGACAAAAAAAAAAAATCGAATTCAAGGGATACCTTGCTTTAGCTTCTTTAAAAATTATTGAAATTGCTTGTAATTTTCTTTAACGTATTTCTAGTATCCTCTTACTACTTTAAAAACTACAAAAATAACTCTTTATTCGCAACTACATGCTACTTAAGTCCCTGGCCTCTTGAGGCCCGGTACAGGGTCCCTTAATGTTTTTGCACCCTAAATTGTTAACAAATTGCCTCCTCTTAATCCGATCTTCATTTTTGGAATCCTTTTCCCATTTAGTTATTCTCTAGTTTCTTTATTCCAGTTAAAATCCTGAGGCACCCTAGGGTTCCATAGGGCCCGGTCCGGGGACCCTTGCACTTTTTGTGCAGCATGCTTTTTTCACCATCTAATTTTCTCACATTCTCATTGTAAAATGTTAAAGTTAAGCCTTCCACTGTTCTCCCCGCACCAACCCTTCTTATTTTTACCCTATCCTAGGGCCGTGCATTAAGCATCTCTCTCCATTTTTTGCGCATTTCTTTAAATTTTTATTCAAATGATTAATTCATAACGGATGCTTAATTTTGACTAATAGAAGATCCAAAGTGGTAAGAACTTTTAACAAGTTTTCATGTTAGGGCACTGCTCTTTACTATCATTTGGCCCTCTTTGGGCCTTTTGTTATAAGTCTCTTAAAAACTGTCCGATTCACTAGTTGTTTTTTTTAAACAACTTCTTAAGTCCTCCTGCTACTACATGAATGACAAAAAATTTCCCAGACTTCAGTTAACACCAATTTTAAATATTGATATACTTCTTGGAGCCTTGTTGCAAATTCTTTAAAAACTATCCCATTCTGTTCAAATTTTCTTTAACATAGTTTCAGCGTCCTACAGCACTTTAAAACTACTAAAATATTTTCTTATCCCCAACTACATTCTAGTTAAGACCCTGTGGACCCAGGGCCCGGTCTTTCCTTATACCTCAGCTACCACTTTTTTTTTTTAACATTAATCTCCTTTTTCAGCATCAATTTACTTTTACAAACTACAGCAGTAAATAAAAAATCGCATTACTTTAAAGGTAACTTTAGATAATGGACTTCATCCGTTTATTAAATATCGTGTTAATGTTAAAAGTAATTCGTGAAATTTGCAAGGCGAGAGGGCATCTTTCACCGCTTAGGGGCGCATTCTTTCCTCGGATTCTAAGTACCCAATTCCAATGGGATTTGTTTCATTCAACTTGGATTACAATTCGGCTAATTTCTGTATTATGATATTTCACCTTAGACAGCAGTTACAAACATTTTCTAAGATTAATGATGCATTCTTTTTTTTATTAATATTCTATGGGCTTGAGTACTACGAGGTTTGGCTCACTCCACTTGGTTTTCGATTGCCTCCGGCACGTCCGGAACACTTCCGGTACATGTTGCCTTAGGTAGCGGGCACCCAGGTTAAAAGTTCCTTCGGAAAGAATTTTTTTGGGAACACTCTTAGCCGCTGCGGAATGCAATGAGGTCCACCGAAATTATGTTCATTTAAAAGAACTTCAAAAGATATAAAATCATACATACTTGAGATTTGTTTAAGGTTATTATTTACGGACCCCGGGCTACGCCGGGCAAGTCTGCTCGTGTATAATAAAATTTTCACAAGTATATTCATTTGACATAATTATGTTCAGAAAAACAAAGTCAAATTTACAAAAAATCTGGTTGCAATTAGATATGCTTAAAAGAATATTATATTTTTTAATATATGATATTCATATTTTGTTGTCTAGAGGACTACAACATTTATATATTATTACGCACTGTAAAAAAAGTTTGTCAAAATATTTCTATATAAAAATGAAATCTTTTCCAAAATTCAATATAAATTGATTTCTAAATAAGATTCCAATTTATCGCAATGCACTTCGAAAATAATCCTATAAACTTGCTACGCACAATGACGCGATTCAAAAGTAATGCTTATTCTGCCAGAAGTAGGCAAAAAATAAATAAATAAATAAATAAATAAATCAACGAACAAAACTTATCTTAAAAATGATTGTATGCGTTTATGCGAAGAATTTAAAACTTAAAAAAATTATTTTTCTTTATTTAGGTTATATATAATTTATGTAAAAGAATTAAAGTATTCTTATTAACTTTCATTTATTTTATTTTACAACTCCTGAAATAAATCATTCATTACATGATTCCATGTTCTATTTTGTCAGAATTTATGATCGCAAATGCAGTGGGAAAATTTAAAGTTGATTTCATATCTTTAAAATCTTTAATATAATAGATGTTATCGTTTTACGAGTTCTGAAATTAAACGCACTGTAAGCAAAAAATATTGAAAATTGCTCTGAGATTTGAGGTTCAATGGAAACAAGAATTTTATTGCAGTTTGTTTTCCAATAATCAATAATATTATTTGAGAATTACGCCGAAATTTCTCACTCTTATTGATAATATACAGTTTTGTGGGATGAAACATTTTCAATAAAGAAATGAAACAACTAAATTTTACGCTTCGTATTTATTGTCTAAATACGTACAGTGTGAGTTTTTTTGAAATTCATAAGCATTGAGAATGATTTTTATTACAAAATTTCGTTTATTCCACAGCATGTACAATGTAAATAATAATTTGATATAATAAGCTGTAACTAATAACTAATAAGGAAAACAAATGGAATCAAGTCATTTAATTTTTCCAAAAAGTCATTAAAGAGCATTTTAGTTTTTGAAATTTTTCTTTTACATATTCTTGAAAATTATTACAAATTTTTCTATTACATGTTCTTGAAATTCATAAAAATGATAACTAAAACATTCTAAAGCGTACTCTAATGAAAAAAGTCAAGAAACTTAGAAGTGCATGCATGATGTAGCCGGAATACCTCTATAATTGGAAGAAATGATCTGAAGAAATGTTTACTTATAACGAAATTGCAATTGGAAAATTCGTGGGGGGGGGGGCTAGACTCACAAGACAAAAAGGCCCAAATGTTGAAACGGAAAATTTTAAATTCCCAACTGACTGCGCATGATGCTTCGCAGCATTCAACCTCGCAGTCAATTATTAACACGTTAAGCGCCACGTCAGTCACCGGTGACTCACAATGAACTTTCCTCTTTAGAACGCGTCATTCACCGATGACTGGCGGTGTAAAATATGATATAAAACTAAATATATATATATATATATTTAAGTAATTACTCAAAATTTATTTTAAATTTACTTACCTTTTATTTATTACAGGATTATACTTTCTTAAAAATTACTTAAAGCATTGTACATTTTTCAACTTCAGTTTCAGTCACCGTGGCACTCAACATGTTTACGAACTGGAATTTTAGTGAACATGACACAAAGTCAATAGTCAATAGAGACGCTCAGAAGAAAAAATAACATCCCAGCAATAGGTATACGAGAGCGAAGTTAAAATCGTCTGCATTATTTAGCCATTTTTACGATGGATTTGACGATGAAACTCACTCTATTGCATTAAGTATTTTAGAAGATATTTTTATAAAAATAGGTTTCGATTCAGGCATGTTAGAGAGAAGAACAAAACAATGGAGATCGATAGAATATTCGAGTTAAACGATACATTTTGATTTCACTTCCGTCTTCCAATATAACAGAACTAACAGTGCAAAATCCGCACTTCATGTATGGCAGGCTTTATTGATTAAAAGTCTTTAGAACTTACGAATACATTTCAATCAATTATCCTACTTATGAATAAGAGTTTCTTCAAAGTGGCTATAATCTGTGCAAAAAAATGTCATAGTGCAAAATATGAAAAGGAATTTCAACTGTCACAAAAACATACAAAAATAAAGGAAAAAAGAAAGAGCGTGCGAACAGCCGACTTCAAACAGAGGGGCGAGACGGATGCAGGAAGTTTAGGAATAAAACGTACGTCTCATTGAATTCTTCAATATTTTGTATAAATTCACTGCTGATGCAAATGGCTTTATCTTTTTTAAATTTTTTTATTTGTTGTCCTGGCTGATTTTAAAACTAAACATCTAGAGATTTAATATTTAGATCTTATCAAGTTTAATCATATAAAAAAATGTAAAAGAGTGACCACTTTTTTACAAACTTTAAGGACTGAGTGCGATTGGAACACATTATTAAAATTCACTGCTTTTCACATTGCTTTTTACTTCTAAATGTCGCAACATTAAGAGGATGGATTTTTTTTTAAATGTTTCCAACCAAGTACTGAACTATCAATCCGACTTCTTTTGCTGCCATGGTTTTTTAGAAACATTTCCGAGTAGTTTTTTGTTCCATTAAATAAAGTTGGAACACATTATTAAAATTCACTGCTTTTCACATTGCTTTTTACTTCTAAATGTCGCAACATTAATAGGATGGATTTTTTTTTTAATGTTTCCAACCAAGTACTGAACTATCAATCCGACTTCTTTTGCTGCCATGGTTTTTTAGAAACATTTCCGAGTAGTTTTTTGTTCCATTAAATAAAGTTTTGTTTAACGGGCGAAAAAACACTAGATTTGTCAATTATATTATAAATAACATGAAGAATATGAATGAAAACATATCTACACACATTCAGTCAAATGCAAAATAACTTTTAATAATTGAACATGATAATATTATGTTTTTTCGTTGTATTAATGATTGCATATTTCCTTTTTAACCCATTTATATAATTAACTATTATAAAAATTAAAATAATTCAATTTAAAATGTGATAGTTATGAAATTTGGGGAAAATTCCATTAAAAGTTTTACAAAATTATTTATAATGCAATTTGCTATATTTATTTTTTTTAATTGCTTAAAATTTACTTCCGATTTACATGTCAATGTAGCTCAACAACATCAAATTAGTGCGACTCACACTAAAGATGACTGAAGTTTTTGATTCAAAGGATTGTTAAGAGGTCTCAGGACTCTTAAAATCAGAAAAATGAAAAAAAAAACACCACCTTCAACATTTAATATCTTAAAATGTATTTGATTTTAACACAAATTTTTTACTCTTATGAAAGTTATAACTATGTTTTTTCATTTCATTTATTTAAAAATGCAAGTTGCAGAATTAGTATTTATACGAGGCTCCAAACTCTCAGACATTTCACGAGCAGAATATTAGTGTAACAGCTTACGTGCAGAATTACAAAATAAATTTTGCAAGTAGAATGAAACGTTGGATGCTTTCTTATACTTCAGACAATAATAATTACCCTGAATCTAAATAAATTTGTAATTAAAGCATTTTTATATTTTAATACAAAATTTTCAAAATTTCAACAGCATAATCACTTGAAAAATATTTTTTTTAAACGATGAAAAGGAAATTTTAGGTTAAACGTATGCAAACTAACATGAAAAACATGTTTTAAAATTTCATGGAAAAATATTCAGAAGTTTTTGAGATTCACTGCACGTTATGCCCGAAAACGTCATTTGGAGAAAATGATTTCAAAATTTTAGAAACGCAGTTTCAGCTACTCAGCGGGTATAATTCTAAAAACCATACTTCATTTTTAATTGGAATTTCAAGGAAGCAATTATATCGCAATATTCAGGAAAGATAGAAGTTTAACATATTAAAAAAATCAAATTTCAACTTTTGAAGCTTAGAGTCCTGTGTCCCCTTAATAACTTCTAAGTAAAAAAAAAAAAAAAAAAAAAAAAAAAAAAAAAAAAAAAAAAATCTCATTTTGTCGTCCTAAGAAATCATCTCTTACCTCTAAAACTTTCAGGAAGAGAAAAGAAATAAATTAAGTACCATTTGAAAAGACCTGTATGGGCAAAAAAAAATATGTACTTTTCCCAATATTTTTTTTAAGTATTCAGTTTTCATCAAATACAATTTTTTCTGTGTTTATATGTATAAAACCTATATAAAATCAATTCCAGCATAGCTAAATTCATAGTTAGGATAAAAATAGTCACCTGGAAATGCCATAACCCCTTGAGTGGCGCCGGTATATATTATATACCACCTACGATTAATGTAGTTTTACACCAGAAAAATGTTATTAAATTTTACTTTTCTAACTTTGGTGAGAAAATGTCATAAAATTGATTTTACTTATTTTGAATTTTTTTTTTATTAAGTACGTGAACAAAAGCTTTTGCTTATTTTGAAATAAATTTCATTGTAAAATCTGGTGTCTTTCATTCATTTCTGCATTTTACGATTAGAAATACCTTGTCCTTGAAAGGGTTGAAGATGAATATTGTACTGGACAACATCCACTCAATTTACAACTTTTTTTATTCCTATCACAATATTATTTCTAGTACATTATATCATGAATAGTGTACTAGGCTTCAAAATGCAATTTTATATTAAAAATAAAATAATAATTGGATTAATTTATATAACAATATTTCAACTTCTGTTACTTCTTTTCAACATTCAAGCCAAAATTTACAATTCCCTGCAGTAAATATATTTGTAAGTGGTCAAATAGTTTTAGTATATTGAAAGAAAAGGTGCCTTTTGATGTTTTGGGAACATTTTTTGAGAGCTATTCATATACAAAAAGTCCTTCCGGCCAGTGCCAGGAGGAAGAGGTAGCTTTCATATTCCTTATTTTTAAAAAGCTAACTTATGTTATTCAAACACACGAAGCTCAATTTGGTGGAAATCGATTATAGAAGATTCAATACCAATTTTTATCAATACTAAATCCTTATGAATGAGAATTTCTCGAAATTAGTCATCTTTATCCAAGCTCCTTTTATTTAAAGTAATTTATATTTGGTTGCCAAATTCGGCGATATGTTGAAGTGCCTGCCATTTTAAGACAACATGGTGGATGAGGCTAACCAGTGAACTTGGTCGGGACCTTAGTAATTCCTGCGCACATGCTCACTCACATCGGAATCGGGATATATACGAGTGCTGTCGCGGTCAAAAAATCAGATTTTTCAAAATTTCACCCACATAAAGTAATTCAAACTGCTATATCTGAGCCATTTTTTAAGATAAAGACAAAACAAAAAAAGCTCCGGAATCCTTATATCAACGTCAAATACTTAAGAAAGAAATCTTTTTCAATTTCTAATCCTTTGCACCTCACTTTAAATATATATTTTTAAAATTTAATGGCCGCCATTTTGAAACAAGATGGCGGATGAAGCTGGCCAGCGAACTTGGTCGAGACATTGCTATATACTATCCACAAACCTTCTTACATACAAATAGGTTAATAAATACGTATGTTATAGCGTGACAATTATCAGATCGTTTCAAAATGTCAGCTATGCTAGAAATTCAAAGTGCTATAAATCAACCATTTTTTAAGATATAGACGAAACAAAAACTGCTCCGGAATCTTTGTATCGAGGTCAAACCCATAAAAAAATCTTTTTCATTTTCCAATTTTTTTGATACCTCATTTTAAATTAAAAAATTTTTTAATTTTTTTAAATGGCCGCCATTTTGAAACAAGATGGCGGATGTAGCTAGCGAACGAACTCAGTCGAGACATTGGTATGTACTATGTACACACCAAGTTACATCCAAATCGGTTTATATATATGCCTGTTATCGCGTGACAAAAATCAGGTCGTTTCAAAATGTCAGCCACAATAGAAATTCAAAAAGATATAACTAAGCCATTTTTTTAGATATAGACGAAACAAAAACTGTACCGGAATCTTCGTAATAAGGTCAAACACATAAGAAAAAAATCTTTTTCATTTTCCAATTTTTTGGTACCTTATTTTAAATTTTAAATTTTTGAAAAAAAAAATTAAATGGCCGCCCTTTTGAAACAAGATGGCGGATGACGTTGGCCAACGAACTCAGTCGAGACATTGGTATGTACTATGTACACAAGAAGGTACATCCATAACGGTTCATAAATACGCCTGTTATCGGGTGACAAAAATCAGGAAGTTTCAAAATGTCAGCTACGCTAGAAGTTCAAAGTGCTATAACTCAGCCATTTTTTAAGATATAGTCGAAACAAAAACTGCTCCGGAATCTATGTACCAAGGTCAAACACATAATGAAAAAATATTTTTCCATTTTCAATTTTTTTAGCACATTTCAAATTTTAATTTTTTTTTAAATTTTAAATGGCCGCCATTTTGGAACAAAATGGCGGATGGAGCCGGCCAACGAACTCGGTCAAGACATTGGTATGAACTATGTACACACCGAGTTACATGCAAATCGGTTCATAAATACGAGAGTTACAGAGTGACAAAGATCAGATATATGTATATATACATATCAACTTTTGAACGGAGGGTGGTTTCGGGGTCTGGGGGGTCATGATCGATGAAAAAATACCAAATTTTTTTGAAATCGTTTTCCTCAGAACGGTTGCAATAGGTAGCTTTTTGTAATGAAAACTACCTAAAAGAAAAATATAGGAATAAAGTGCGAGTAAGAGAAATTATATATAATGACAGAGCTTACCCTTTTGAAACAGAAATTACATTGAGCAACAAAAATTAGCCAGTAGAAGTGTATTTCAATTAATATAAAAACAATGACACTACTGAAGCACTTTGATGGATTTGTATTATGCATATGAGTTTTAAACTATATTTTTGTTAATTTATCTATATCTCTTACAAATATGTAGTAACAGATGTTACAAGTAGCAAATGTTACATTTTACAAAGAAAAAGTTGTATTCTCTATAGTTTTATAAAAATATATAAATCTTACATTTATTTAAATTAAGTTAACTTAACCCGTTAATAGTCGCGCGTTGGTCTTTTCCCCGCCCGAAATTCGTTATCTTCCTGTAACTCATTTCCCGTTAAAGTTACGATAGCTAAATTCCGTGTAGCTGACCTTGAGTGTTCACACTCTTGTGTAGTAAAATTGCAAGTCATTCCTGCTATTTCTTAGCATTTTATCGCATTCTTAAGTTTCAATCGGTCTAAATGACCGCGTTGCGACCACTTACGTTAGTTGAATTTTTCCCCCTCGTTTTCATCCTTTCCCATTTCCGCGAAATCTGTGGGGAAGGTTTTTCGAAGTACGCACTCTATGTCTTTTGTTATTTCGTCTTTCTTTCCTTCTGCTATTTTATTCGTTCAAAGAGTACTTTTTTTACTTTTAGAATGTGACTTAAAATTGTTTTATTATATTAGTTGTGTAGTCAGTTCGCACAAAAAAATGATGGATGGTCAACATTTTTTTCATTGTCAAATATTGTGGGAATAAATTCTCAAATCGATAATTATTTAAATATGGAAAAAAAGGGAAATTCATCATCATTATTTGAAAGAACTTGCTTTCCATTTATTACCCGAACATATAAATGAAAGAAAACAGACAATAACACTGCAAAACCATTAAAAAAAAAAAAAAAAAAAAAAAAAGATAAGAGAATTTTGTGGGAACCGGTAAAAAAAATGGCCGTATATCCAAAATCTGAAAAGTATCGTTTTTGTACAATAAAACAAATTCGAAAGATAAAACAATCTTCTCAGAAATGTAGTGTGTATATTTGCGAAGAACATACATATAATTTATTTGTACAATAAGAAAAATAATGAGAATTTTATAATGTAGGTTAGAAATTACGCAAATAAAAAACTGTTTTGGATAAGTCAGTGAATGTTTATACTATGATTTAAAAAAAAATATTTTAAGTATTTTTATAAAATTTATCTATTTTTAAATTTTCATACTGTAAGTAAAAACACATTTTTTTTTTAACAATGCCGCAGAAATTATTATTGAAATCCAATAGAGGCTTGGGGACAGTATCTAACAAATTTAAATTTGTTGTCCTTCATCAATTGTTCAAACTATTTTTCAGAATAATGTTTTCCAGAATATGAGAGAAAATTCATTTAAATTAAATTATTTCTGCATATTTATAATTTCGGAGAAAATTTTCTTATTGTTTTTATTAATTTAATGAACGTTATTATAAAACAATAAATTATAACATTAATACCTTATTATGAAATGTACAATTGAATATTCATTTTAATTAAATAGTTTCTGTAAAATACATCCCTATTAAGATGAACCTTTCAGTGATTCTATTAATTAAAATAATTTATCCATCTTAGGATTTAAATTTACAATTGCAAATGTATTTAAATTAAATATATAATTTCAATAACTTATTTATTATTTACTTTATATGAGCGAAATTCGTATCCAGAGTTTTTGTTCAAGGGCACTGCTCCCACCCTGAAATAAATAGAAAAACTACAAATCGTGCATTTTCATTTGAAAAATGGATTTAATCACAAAATCTCGAGAGCCCCCCCCCTCCTCTCCCCCCTCATACACACACAGACACCCCACAAAATAAATAAATAAATAAAACGTAGTTACAACATTTACATTTATAATTTCGAAGTTAAGTATTTTTTACCTTTTTCTTTATTATATATATATATATATATATATATGTGTGTATATATATAATTATACATTTTTAATAATATTTGGTTTATGTGGTATTTGTGATTTCATAATTATTGGTCATTTTCCTTATTTTTCAATGGTATTATTGTACAGAAAGTTTATATATATATATATATATATATATATATATATATATATATATATATATATATATATATATATAAATTTGATGGTTTTTTATATGTTTTAAATGAATTAATCGTCCGCAATATGCTGGTGAATTAGTGGTATTGTATTTGATTTTCTGTTGCATGTCATAGGTTCCATTTTTATTTTCAGTTTAATTGTTCAATTTAATGTCAGTGTAATATATTGATGCTAAATTTGTTAATTTAATTTTATTAAATGGATATAGAGTGCCGGAGTATCAAAAAAAATCTACCTGACTCTAATTCTGTCCTTCCAAAAAAAAAAATAAATAAATAAATAAAAATACCCCTATCATGAATTTAGATTCATATTAGTAAATGTTTTCCTACTAATTATTGATTCATAGTAACATCAGAAATTTAATCAAATCATTTACTATTTACTTTTAAATATTTATGCAAAACGAAGAAAGAGTTATTAAAAACATTTATCTAGATGCCAACTGAATATATACTTAAGCGAAATAAATAATTGCTGTAAAAGGTTGTAAAATGAATAATTGCTGTAATCTTTTAAAGTTCAGTCAATATTTTCACCCTACGTTATCCGTTTTCGATCATCTGATAACACCGGCAAGTTTCCCCTTCGTTTTCGCCCTGCTGGTAACGGCGGCAAATGGACCGAACGCGACTACTAACGTTCTAAAAAATGTCGCGACTACTCTCGGGTTAATTTCATATAAAAAAAATAAAACTTTAAATAAAATAAAAATGTTTAAATTTAAAATTTATGTAACATATGTTACAAAGAGAAAACATACTAATCTTGAATTCAGATGTTTCAGCTTACTGAACATATGTGTGCAGAACAAATTCATAATGTCTGCAGAATATAGTTTCTAATATTTTTACCTACAAGTAAGCGCAGTAGTAACGTCTCTAGGGGACAACGGAAGTCATTTCTTTGATAAGAAAAGTTACAATAACAAAAGTTACAATTTCAAAGTACAAAATTTAATCTCAATATATAATAATAAATAATAAATATTTTAAAATTTCGGGGATAACTAGTTAAAATACTATGTTTTATGACTACATAAAACTAGTTAAAAATGTAATTTTATATATTATTAGTTAAAAACTTAAATTGAAAACAATGCCTACAGTTATCTATACAGACTGTTATGTTAGACAAGCTTAATAAAAATGGATAATTTAAAGTAAAAAAAAAATATTTTTTAACTTTTTCTTTTACTAATGAAGTCCTTACTGATTGTTTTAATGAAAACAAAAACAAAATAAAAATAGTTCTTTTCGATTTTAGCAAGGCAAAAACAGATTCTAAATGTGGACATGAAAAGGACATCAATTTTTTGTTTCACCCGTATCTGTATTCCTTTTTTATCTCTTACTTAATGTGGGAGTGACTAATCATCTTAAGGGGGCTGGTCACTTAGCTTCCGATTTCCCCTCACTAATGTAAAGTCTATGGGTATTTGATGCATTCGTATACTTAAAATATCACCTTTGGAAATTAATATTTTTAACTTCTATTTTTTTCTGTATACTTCCTAAAACATGTCTCTCTTTTTCATAGTTCTCATAATGTTTCTAAAGTATGGACTTGATTTTATATGAAGGGCTAAAACCTTACTCGCTGTTCTCCCGCTTTTCACATAAAATATTATATGCAGCATAGATTTTAGAAATATTTTGAAAACTAAGAAAAAAAAGATACAACCTTTAAGATGAGCAAACATACAAACAAACAAAAAAAAAATGTTAAAAATATGAATTTCCCGATAGTATATTTTAAATATACGAATGCATCAAAACTTAACATTATGGAAGAGAATTTCGAAGCTGGGTGACTAGAAGCATTAAGAAGGGAAATAAGTAAAACCTATTGGCTATAGAATGTAAAAACCTATTTTATATCTAAAAATCTATTTTGCTAATGTATTTAAAAAAAAAACATCTATGCATAAATTAGAAACTCAGATATTTGCAGAATTTTTCAAAATTCCGGAAGTATAAAAATAACACTAAACAATGTCAATTTATTGATCGAATATCATACTTTATTTATTTTCTTTAAAAATTCTCAAAATAAATTTCAGCTCAAATATTTTAATTTATGTCTAATAAAAAAAAATTGGAAAGTATGGGAAAATTAAAAAAAAACTGCATAAGTAAACGAAATTTGAAAATGTCTATTTTATCCTGAGATATATACTAACAAAAAGAAAGCATCGGGATTAACATAAAAAAGTAAAACATTTATCTGACGGATATACTACCACATTCAGGTGATATTTTTTCTTGAACTTTTTTATTCTCATCTTAAATGTGTTGGTTCTACACGTGTTTACATGTAGATGTAAGTATTAATTCGTTTTGTTTTATTATCGACTGTTACACTGAACGGCTGCCGATTTCCCTGAAAAAATTTGATTGAAATACAACATGTAGAAGCTCAAACATTTATTAAAACTATTAATTGTAGAAACTTTATGGTTTATGTTGTAAAATAAAATGTTGTTTACGTACAATGTAAAGAAAGAATATTTATTTAGTTTCCAGGATGACGTAAAAGAAAAAGTACTTTCATGAATGCACATATATTACGAAATATTGCGTTTTCTCTCTATTTTAGAACACTCGGTACCTTTTTGGGAGAAAAAAAAACAATGCATTATTGTACCTCCTTTCCATATTATAAACTGAAATTGGTAGATAAAATGATTGTGACGACAAAGAATATAATGCCACGGCTATACATTAAAAAAAAGAAAAAAAAACATTGATTGCCATGGTACACAAGGTACAAAAATATGTATGCCAACAAAATTTACCAAAGCGTCATATCACACGAAGAAATGTGCCATTAATATTTTCATCTAAGACAATTTATTGTTATGAAACTTGACTATTGATAATTTATTACCAAAATATAAAAAAAATCCTTGTACCCCATAGGTTAGAGATTTCAGTCTGGGATTAACCTGTAAAAATAATTAATATGGAGATTTCTGAATTTAAAAAAATATATAAACAATTAACTAATATGCAGCTCTTAGGTTATATGAACCGTCTAGATAAAAACTGAAAACCATTTTGTGACCAAGCCTCCATTGGACCACATTTATCTGACAATGTTATAGTATGAAAATTGTCACAACAATACATTTGAAGGGAAATGGATTCAATAAGAAGCGCTTTTCATGTAATTTTAACCATCGGGTCTCTAGGTAACTTCAGCAGCATATACTATGGATGTCTAAATACATTTTATGGGTAGTACATTTCTTTGGTCTAAAATTCATGTGATCTTTAAGATTTGTTTTCGGTTACAAAGTACAGAGATATGACTTCGGATTTTTAACATTAAATTTACTGGCATTTCAATTATATATAGAAATCTGTGTATGTAAAGAAGTGAGTGATATATTTTTGTGAGAGGAAGATTCTGTTGGTGCACATCATGAACTTCCAATCGTTTTTTCTAGTCACAAGCATGTGGAAAAAAATGGGTGAAAAAATTATGAAATGACATTCAGTTCTCTGCCAACATTTATTTTGAAAAGTTTATTTTTGACAGAATGGCGGGCATTTGTGGAAAAAAGTAATTTTTACGTAGTTTTTTAGCTTTTATGAGCTTGAAAATTAATAGGTAGTTGAAAATAATGAAGTAATTAATAAGTCAAAAGTTACACTTTCAGGTCTAATTATTTTTTAAAACAAGATTAAATTTTTACCAAAACGGTTACATTTATCGAGATCTAAAAATTGAAAGAAATTGGAATACCGCGAAACCAAATTAAGAAACGAATAATGCATGAAATGAAAAAAAAAATCCAAAATTATTTCACAAAGAAATAGAACTTCGCTTTAACCTACAATTTGGTTCGCAAAGTGATATGTATCAAGTCTCCCAGCTAAATAGCATTCCAATTATTTCAGTTCAAAGAATGAAATATTACTTTGCATTCAGTAAGCCTTAATGCACACTCAAATGATGCGAATATGTATTCGATAGTAGACATTAGATAAAAATAGCAATTAAAGCCTTTTTTCAGGAATATTAAAAGCAGAAAACCAACGTTTAAAAATGCTCAAATAATACGTGAAAAGCAGAAAACAGCTCTTTCGAATCTACTAGCGAGATTCTTCTTCAGTGCAAGATAGGGCAAGACACAGCGTACTAGAAAAAGCAAGGCTTAGCAAAATGACAGAGACATTATAAATTAAGCCGTTTTATATATCCGATACGGGTCGCGAACGCAAAAAACAACCAATGAGGCAGAAGCAAATGAAACGAATGAGTAGACAAGTAGCGACATCTACCGGAGAACGAGAAAAAAGAAACCAAAAAGGGGGAAATTAAATTAATTGTTTCCAAATACTTGGAATATCAGGAGTACTAGATAAGTCATTGACTTAAAAGTGAGAATTTTTAACCCTTTAACAGTCTGGCCCGGATTTTTCCGTTTCTAGAAATCATGTTTAAATGACTGTAGACAAAAATATTTTAAACCGAATTTTATTTTGAACCGTATATAGAAAGAAGTAATACTAAAGCTGTTATAGCATCAAACCGCGATTAATAAATATATATATATCCTGAAATTTACAAACATTTTTATAAAAAATATAGGAAAACCCTCGGACGGTGAAAGGGTTCCAAAAATCAAGATCAAGGTTAGAAGAACATTTCTGGATAATAAGAGGCTGAGGAAAAATTGAACCTATTTTGAAAAGAACAACACAGGGACACATGATGGTTTTCTTTGATGTTAAATCATTGTTTACTAACGTTCCGGTTGAGGGAGCTTTAGATTGCCTCAAGAAAAGGCTTTGTGAATTCCATTTCTTTTATTTTAAATCGAGGAGCTTATCCTTCTCACTCGGGCTTGCTTGTCGCAAAATACTTTTATTTTTAATGGAAATTTCTTTCGTATGATTGACGGTTTGGCTATGGGCAATCCTCTTAGTCCAATTTTATGCGATATTTATGTGCGATATTTTGAGGTCAAACTTTTTGAAATTTTAAAATTTCCATTCTATGTCCGTTATGTTGATGATGTTTATGTCCTGACTGAAAGGAATTCGGATATTAATCATATTCTCTCTATTATGAATTCCATTGACCTCTGCATTCAATTTACCTCTGAAATTGAGACTAACAACTGTCTTTTTTTCCTGGATCTCCTTGTTATTCATTGTGATAACTGTTTTCAGACTACCGTGTTTCGTAAACCTTTTGCTGTCAGTCTCCCACCTCACAGATATTCTTCTCATCCTCCTAACCAGAAATTCGCTGTTTTTAATACTTTTGTTTTTCGGGCTATCAATATTTGTTCCACTCTTCAGTTACTCAATGCTGAACTTAATTACCTCAAAGCTATTGCTATCGATCGTGGTTATACCTCTAATATTATAGATTCTCTTTATAAGAAATTGACAAAACCCGTCCATTCTGAAAAGCATCATAATTCCAACACGAATACTTCATTTGTGTTGCCATTTTTTCCTAAAATCAACCAGCAAGATGATAAAATCTTAAAAAAGGTTTGATTTTAATGTTATTTTCTCTCCTGTTAATAAAATCACTTT
This sequence comes from Maratus speciosus, assembly GCA_963932465.1. Classification (NCBI taxonomy): domain Eukaryota; kingdom Metazoa; phylum Arthropoda; class Arachnida; order Araneae; family Salticidae; genus Maratus; species Maratus speciosus. The sequence goes on along the minus strand of OZ010793.1, from coordinate 190,564,525 downwards.
TTCAAATCTTAAACACCCCATTGATCGCCTAGATAACTGGGGTATTTACCAAATCTCTTGCCAGTGTTGTCTGCCTTATATTGGGCAGACTCAAGATTTCGTTTAAAAGAGCATAAAGGTTATTTTAAAAATTAGGAGCTTAAACGTTCTTCTATTGCTCAACATTGTTGGTCTTTTCAACATAGGTTCAATTTTTCCTCAGCCATCATTATCCAAAAATGTTCTTCTAACTTTTATCTTGATTTTTGGGAACCCTACCACATCATTAAAAATTCTCACTCTTTAGTGAATGACTTATCTTGTACTCATGATTTTCCAGGCATTTTGAAAGCTTTAATTTAATTTTCCCCTTTTTGGTTTATTTTTTCTCGTTCTCTGGTAGATGCCGCTACTTGTCCAATCATTCGTTTCATCTGCTTCTGCCTCATTGGTTGTTTTGGTGCGTTCGCTACCCGCATCAGATATATATGCCACGTCTCTATCATTTTGTTAAGCCTTGCTTTTTCTAGCACGTTGTGTCTTGCTCTATCTTGCACTGAAGAGGAATCTCGTTAGTAGATTCGAAACTGCTGTTTGCTGCTTTTCACGTATTATTTGTGCATTTTTTAGCGTGGGTTTTATGCTTTTAAAAAGTAGACATTAGAGTGTGACCATTTAGGCGGTGTATTTTAACACATGAGGTTCGTTGGCGTAACTGGACCCACGAGGTAACTGGACCATAGGCTATTTTATAAAAAAAATCTTTTTGTGAACAATGCACCTTTATCTCTACTTTCTAAAACAATGTGTGTCAACTCAATCATAACTCTCACTTTGCTGTGATAGGTTGTCAAAAATTTACGTTTCTTTTTTTAAAAACAATGTCCATATGGCGAAACAGCACCAAAAACTGGCGATATGAAGCAATTAAAATAATAAAACTTTGTAAAAAATCACCATAAAATTAAAACAAAACACAGGACGCGTTTCGAGCTAAAAACATAACAGCTCGTCATCAGCTACAGCATACACGTGTCCTAAACGAACAAGTTCAAAAATGAACCGAAGATAAAGAATGTTGCAAAGAATGCGACAGATGGCGCTACCTGATAGAGGGATATGCAAAAGGGAAATGTGTTGAAAAAAGATAGAAGAGAAAATGAAATGAAAAAAATGGAAATAAAAGAAAAAATAAAAATAAAAGAAGTAAATTAAAAATATAAATAAAAATAATAAATAAAGAACTATAAAAGAACTATAAAAGAACAAGAAAAAAAATCCAAATTATAATAATAATCCAAATAATAATAATAATTTGGATTTTTTTTCTTGTTCTTTTATAGTTCTTTATTTATTATTTTTATTTATATTTTTAATTTACTTCTTTTATTTTTATTTTTTCTTTTATTTCCATTTTTTCCATTTCATTTTCTCTTCTATCTTTTTTCAACACATTTCCCTTTTGCATATCCCTCTATCAGGTAGCGCCATCTGTCGCATTCTTCGCAACATTCTTTATCTTCAGTTCATTTTTGAACTTGTTCGTTTACGGACACGTGTATGCTGTAGCTGATGACGAGCTGTTATGTTTTTAGCTCGAAACGCGTCCTGTGTTTTGTTTTAATTTTATGGTGATTTTTTACAAAGTTTTATTATTTTAATGTCCATATGGTTGAACTTCCTCGGCGTTTTATTAAAATACTGTAAGTACTTTTATTAAACAATCTTTTCTTTAAAATATTAGGTATATAACTGCATTAATATTATTAGGTATCTATACATATTTACTACATGTTTCAAATGAAAGCCCGGTGTCCAAGTTACCTCATAAATTCTTCAAGAATGGGGTAACCGGGACATGTATCCGGGGTAACTGGACCATGCTGGATCCCGTTACCCCAATAGTTATAAATAATTTTTTTGAATTTTTCTTACTTCGAGAAATAAATTTCTCTACAATTTTTTGCTCACATAAAAAATATTATAGAATATCTTATTAAAATTACGAAATAAAAATTAAAAAAAGCATATTGGGTGTATCAAACCATATTTCTTGACCCCTTGAAAGGCGGTGATGCCATTATGGCATCACATAATTTTAACCCCTAATTGTTACATTGACACCCGAATTTTATAACTAAAATTTCACCTTTATTAAGAACGCGAAAATATACTTTTACTTGGTTACAAATAGATTGTATTGTAAATACTGGTACATTATTTCAACATTTTACGAATGCAAGTACCTTGCCCCTGAAAGCGCGATAGCCAAACCTTGAAAATATACGATTATACAGATAAAGTACTTAAGTACTTACGTAACCGTTTGTTCATAGATTTACCTTGCTAATTTTTTCCTTAAAATACCCATGTGACTTTATACTTATTACCTATACTAAAGTAAATAAGTGCTTACTTAATTTTTGCGTTTTTGGTATAAATAAATCGAAATATTTTCACTTTTAGTGCTTTTTTTAGACACATTGGCAGCAAAGGTTTTTCATCAACGCTCTTTAGTTGATATATAATTTACATGATGTGCCTGGTTTAAATTTTTTTAAGTTGTTTACACTTTTTCTAACAGGGCCTGATATCCCAAATGAAAAAAAAAATAAATAAATAAACGTGTGTGGAACGATGACCCTCCTGGTTCACTTACCCAATTTATGAGGAAAGAAAGATGAAATATGCATAGTTTTACATTTTTAAATATTAAAATGTCATTTTGAGCATTTCTTCCTGATAGAGGGGTCCCAACTGAACACATTTACAGAAGTTCAAACTTACTTCAAATGAACATTAGCTTTTTAAAGCTGAATTGTCAGAAGCTCCAGATTCACATTGTAAAATCATTGCCCAGTTGCCCCAACTAACCTTAATAACTATTCAGTCAGTCTGGACATATGAAAAGTGACCTTATAAGGGGGGTGACCTTAGGTGACCATATATCCCGTACTGACTGTATATATTTTTTTTACGCACTCTTTTATCGGAAATCTTATCTTATTGTTGTATAGTAGACGTGCAAATAATCTAAAAAGTAAAATTAGAAATAATAATAATATTGCGGTGGGGTGTGTCCAATATGTTTGTTCTTCATTTAAATTAAATTTTCTAAATCTAATCACTGTATCTATTGCAGTTTTTCTTAGCTAAAATATTTTTGTTTTTAAAACCGTTTAATTATATGTCAGAAAGATACAAGAAAATACTGAAATTAGAAAATAGTTGAAATAGTAGCGTGTATTGTGACATTTCTGTATTAAAATAATCATTTCTGGAAGTGAAAATATTTTTTTTTTAGAAATAGAGGTATTCTAATATAAATGGCTATTTAAAAAAAAAAAAATATTGTTATTTTCCTATTCTAGCGATTTCTTATTCTGAGCATACTTCGAAATTTCTAACCTTTGCCATGAAACATTGAAAGTTCAGAAACGTGTTTGAACTCTTTGATTTTATAGTAGCTTAAAGTTATGTATTATACGATGAAAATTTAACAACTATTTTCTGCAATTTCGTTGTATATAGATAAAAATGCGAAATTTTTTGTTTAACTTATAAATGTACTGAGCGTAGAAAGCTAAGCTTTTTGAGTTTGTAAATAATTTTTATTTTAAAACATTACTGGGAAAATGAATATTCGAAAACTGTTTACTATTTACTTCTTTCAATTCACTTAAGATGTAAAAAGTATTTGAAATCAAATTTACGCATTTATTTACGTAATTATTATTAATTATTATAATTATCGTATTTTTTAAGTATTACCTAGTATGTAAGTTTACGTACATTGCCTTTTTTACTAGTCCGCTTTAGTAATCATTCTAAAAATCAAGGAATTTTAAATGGGGATTTTGTTTATATTTATGCAACTATTTTTCGAATTAAAATTGTTGGAGTATATAATCGCTTTTTTAATACAACATATTTAGTTCTTCGCTCAGAGTCCATATGCAGTATTTTTTAATCTGAGCACACTTTTTAATTTCGTCCTCTTTCATGACCGAAAGTTCAAAGACGTGATTGAACTCTTAGATTTGGTAGTGACATAAAAGTTAATAAATGTTGTAAATGTATGTTTACGCTTTCATTAACAAATATTTAAAAATATTATTATATTTTAGTATGTATAAATTAACTAATCTTTTCTTTATACTTTTAAATTTTTAAATATCTTTTATAAATTACAAATCTTCTAATCCAGAAAAAATTTTGCTAGTGTTTTCACTTCTGTTATAAGTTAACAAGATTTTAAACATAATTATCTAATCAATAATTCTCACATAGCTTTTTATAAGATATCCTTCTTTTGTTAAAATCCTTTGGTTTTAAAGTTTCCTTTCCATAAAGTTGTCATGTAAATTTTACTACAATGCAAAAATTACGATTTTTAAATTATCATTTCATAATGTGTTCACTTCGGGATGTATAAAACAGTAAGACGATTGTACAATAAACTTCTGTAAATTAAGTACAGTTAGAAAAAAATCCCATCGTACAGTGTGTAATCAGGACAAAGAAATATAATAAATCTTATGAAAATGGAATATGTCCTTAACGGATTCCTTTCTTAACCGTTTGCGGGGTAAGCAATTGTGTTTCTGTAATGTTGAATTCCCGCCTTAAATTTGGGAAAAATTAATTTCAAAATAAGGAAAAGCAAATTTTCAGCTGATTTTCGTCAAAGTTATAAAAGTAAAACTTAATTAAAAGTTTCTGGTTCAAATCTGAATTAAAATTAAGTGGAATATAATATATCCCACTGCCCCTCAAAGGGTTAAACGTAAACATCAGTGGTCATTACGGAAGAAACGCAACAATTATTCCTTTTAAGGGGTCTTGTACCTTTTAAACGCGTCGAAAATTAACGAAAAACTTCAAAGTTTGAATTAGTCTATCTTCAAAGACCTTTTTATGTATAAACATGAAATTTTGGATATTGATAAAAAAGAGATTGTGCTTTGTAATATGCTACTATTAGAAATTTATTAACCCTTTACAGAATTTCTGTATTGTTGAAATCAAAATAGCTCTTTTTTTTACCCCATAAGTCATTGCGCGCATGATATCTTGAGAAAGTATGTATGGATTCGCATGAAATTCGGTAAAGATACTAATCATATATGTGTGTTTAAAATTATCTACTCTTAGGCTAAAATTATTTCATTAACCCGAGAGTAGTCGCGACATTTTTTAGAACGTTAGTAGTCGCGCTCGGTCCATTTGCCGCCGTTACCAGCAGGCCGAAAACGAAGGGGAAACTTGCCGGTGTTATCAGATGATCGAAAACGGATAACGTAGGGTGAAAATATTGACTGAACTTTAAAAGATTACAGCACTTATTCATTTTACAACCTTTTACAGCAAATTATTTATTTCGCTTAAGTATATATTCAGTTGGCATCTAGATAAATGTTTTTAATAACTCTTTCTTCATTTTGCATAAATACTTAAAAGTAAATAGTAAAGGATTTGATTGAATTTCTGATGTTACTATGAATCAATAATTAGTAGGAAAACATTTACGAATATGAATCTAAAGTCGTGATAGGGTTTTTTTTTTTTTTTTTTTTTTTCTGAAGGACAGGGTCAGAGTCAGGTAGATTTTTATCATACTCCGACACTCTATATCCCTTTAATAAAATAAAATGAATAAATTTAGCATCAATATATCACACTGACATTAAATTGAACAATTAAACTGAAAATAAAAATTGAACCTATGACATGCAACAGTAAATCAAATACAATACCACTAATTCACCAGCATATTATATATATATCTATATAATAAAGAAAAAGGTAAACAATACTTAATTTCGAAATTATAAATGTAAATGTTGTAACTACGTTTTATTTATTTATTTTGTGGGGTGTCTATGTGTGTATGAGGGGGGAGAGGAGGGGGGGGGGCTCTCGAGATTTTATGATTAAATCCATTTTTCAAATGAAAATGCACGATTTGTAGTTTTTCTACTTATTTCAGGGTGGGAGCAGCGCCCCTGAATAAAAACTCTGGATACGAACTTCGCTTATATAAAGTAAATAATAAGTTATTGAAATTATATATTTATTTTAAATACATTTGCAATTGTAGATTTAAATCCTAAGATGGATAAATTATTTTAATTAATAGAATCACTGAAAGGTTCATCTTAATAGGGGTGTATTTTACAGCAACTATTTAATTAAAATAAATATTCAATTGTGCATTTCATAATAAGGTATTATTGTTATAATTTATTGTTTTATAATAACATTCATTAAAATAATAAAAACAATAAGAAATTTTTCTCCGAAATTATAAATATGCAGCAATAATTTTATTTAAATGAATTTTCTCTCGTATTCTGAAAAACATTATTCTGAAAAATAGTTTGAACAATTGATGAAGGACAACAAATATAAATTTGTTAGATACCGTCCCCAAGCCTCTATTGGATTTCAATAATAAAAAAAAACATTTTCTGCGGCATTGTTAAAAAAAAAAAATGTGTTTTTACTTACAGTATGAAAATTTAAAAATAGATAAATTTTAGAAAAATACTTAAAATATTTTTTAAAATCATAGTATAAATATTCACTGAATTATCCAAAAGATATTTTTATTTGCATAATTTCTAACCTACATTATAAAATTCTCATTATTGTGCAAATAAATTATATGTATGTTCTTCGCAGATATACATACTACATTTCTGAGAAAACTGCTTTATCTTTCGAGTTTGTTTTATTGTACAAAAACGATACTTTTCAAATTTTGGAGATACGGCAATTTTTTTTACTGATTCCCACAAAATTCTCTTCTCTTTTTTTTAATGGTTTGGCTGTGTTATTGTCTGTTTTTTTTTTTTTTCATTTATATGTTCCGGTAATAAATGGAAAGCAACTTCTTTCAAATAATGATGATGAATTTCCCTTTTTTTCCATATTTAAACGATTATCAATTTGAGAATTTATTCCCGCAATGTTTGACAATGAAAAAAAAAAATGTAAGTGACCATCAATCGGTTTTTTGTGCGAACTGACTTCACAACTAATATAATAAAACAATTTTAAGTAACATTCTAAAAGTAAAAAAAGTACTCTATGAAGGGGTAAAATAGAAGAAAGACGAAATAACAACAGACAGAGAGTCCGTACTTCGAAGAAACTTTCCCCCCCAGATTTCGCGGAAATGGGAAAGGATGAACACGAGGGGGAAAAATTCAACTAACACAAGTGGTCGCAACGCGGTCATTTAGACCGATTGAAACTTAAGAATGCGATAAAATGCTAAGAAATAGCAGGAATGACTTGCAATTTTACTACACAAGAGTGTGAACACTCAAGGTCAGCTACACGGAATTTGGTTATCGTAACTTTAACAGGAAATGAGTTACAGGAAGATAACGAATTTCGGGCGGGGAAAAGACCAACGCGCGACTATTAACGGGTTAAGATACTCCTACACAGTAAAATGTTGTGTTCGAGATTCATCCTGCATTGAGGAATGTTCTGTTATCAATGCGTCCGCTTCAAATTTTTAAAGTTCATCATGTTTTCCCTTTCCTGTTGAGAATTTCGTAAATTACTTCTCATTCAAAGCATGTGTTAGAAAATAGCGTATAGCATGTAAACTGAGTAGTGACAACTAAGAAGTTCCTATTTAAGTTTGAATACATTTAAGCAGTAATCTGTAAATTGTCAAGAATTCATTTCCGAGTTTATACATTTAATGAATTCATTTATAATAAATAGAGGACGGTTCTATTTTAAAATATTAATTTTCAAATTTTTTGTTCCATCATTTAAACAAATCAAATCTGTAAATTTGTTTAAAGTAACACTTTAATATAATGAAGTAATAACCTGATATATTTGATTTATTAATTCTTCTTGGTTAAAGCTGGTTTAATTAATGAAAAAAATAATGTTTCAGTTACTGAAGTATTTTATATTTTTATATAATTGTAAAATGTATGTTAAATCTGTATTTATAAACTGTACATCTGCTTAATCGCAGCGAAAATAATAAATAAATGTATATGTGTGCATTTTGGAACATAAGTATATAACATAGACACATCAGTTAATGTATAGCTTTTATAAAAGTAAGATGTCAGTATATTATTATGTAATAGATTCAGTCTGCTCATAGAAGGATTCTTCTATTATCGTCGAGCTTTCATTTCATTTCTCTAAGAGTTATTGCGTTTTTTATAGACCGTTATGAAATTCGCAAATTATCACGCCTTCGAAACACGTATTTGAAAAAAAGTATTCTCCTATTGCAAAAATGAAAATTTTGTCACTACAAGAATTTTTGTATGGTATTTTCTTTTAATTTTAAAAGAGGACAGAACAGTATATGGATTCAAAGGGCTGCGTAAATCCCCAGTTATTTCGCACCCTGGATATGAGTAAAACATGCATCACATGATACTGAAACCTTAAATTAATTTTATAGTAGTAATAAAATATGTATCACAACTAAATTTTTAAGGATAGAAATTAATAGGTGAAGAAACAATTTACTGTACTGCTTAAAACTCATAATCAGAGGAATTCCATCAGCGGTGAAGCTAGTCTTTAAAAAGGACTGATTCGGTCGATACACACATGCGAGCTGATGTGAACAATTTGTATTATACGGAAAAACATGAGAGACAGGGCAGGTTCTATTTATATGAACAGACTACACGAAGAACAGTTCCAAAAATTGGAAGATGGAGCTTCGGAAAAAATAGATGGGAAGTCCAATGAATCTAAAGTTTGAAAATATAACTATAAAAATAAACAGAAAGAGTGTTATTGAATATCAAAAACAATTTTTTGAAGAATTCTGGTACGACAGTAGCTTTTTTTATATAAAAAAGGGACTTAGCACACTGTATTCTGTCAATTTATGAAATATAACAGTGAATTCCGTAATGAAGTATGAGCTTTTAAAGAATTCATTACCAAATTATACCAATTAGTGAATTTATTCATATGAATAGCATTCATTGATAATTTAAATAGATTCTTTTCCAACCAGACTTTGTCCAGAGCAACTTTTTTTAAGCTATTTAATTATAGTTTAAATTTTTTTTTTACAAACATTGTGGCTCAAAACCACGAAGAAGAGAAAATAATAGTCCATAAATTTATTACGTTTTGGTAAATGCACATATTGTACAATTTACTGAAATTTAGCTGAATACGCAAAATGTTCCGCAGGTACTTATATCACAATAATATTTATTTTCGGTCTAAACGTAAATTGTATGGCAATTGTGAAGGCAATAAAGTAAAGTCTGAGAGATATAATAATTTTTTCAGAGTTATGGTATATGGCATTTCTTTACATGCCATTTTTTAAAAATTCATAATTACCATCCTTCAAAAAGAAATATAAAACAAAAAGTATTTATCCTAGTTCATTGCACAAAAGTGTCAATAACTCTGAATTTGAAATTCATAGCGTTATTGTAATAACTTTTTGAGAAATCATAGTTTTCGTATCGAATTTTCATTGAAAAGTACATTTTCCATAAAATGTAATTAAAGTTTACATTTATGTTTTACTAAAAGTATTTAGTTATGTGATAAACAAAAATAGCATATTCATTCATGCAATTTCAGTAAGCTTGGTAATATTTCATAAAAATTAACAAATTTTTGCATATGATGTGCGCCTATATGTAATAAATTCTAAACAAAATTATATCGCACAAATATGTTGATTCTTTTAGGAGAACGAAAATTCTTCTCTTTTACGATTATTTAAATAATTTTTGGGTGTTTAGGGTTGTATTTTCATTGCAAGAGAACTTTTGAAAAATAAATAAATCTACAGGTGAAAAAACTTAATATAAGTTTTATAATTGTATAGCAGGTTTTATCATAATTCTTAAAATAAATAGGAAATCATATTTATAGTATGTTTCTAAGTAATACTTTAGAAAACAAAAATTGCTATTTGAAAAGTAAGTAATTTAAATGTAATTATACTAAATCTGTTTGTTTTTTATTTGCAATCGAATTTAAATAACGACATTTTCAAACTTGATATTATTTCTAAAATATAATTCTTTATTTGATTATTTACATTCTCATTTTGAAGTTGATCAAATGAGAAAAAAAAATACTAAGCGTGTATCACATCATTTTGAAGTTGATGGAAGGGAAAATTGATGTCATTCCGATGCATTTATGGAAAGCAGTTTCAGTATTATGAATTTCCTATTTAAATTGTAGTATTTTTTCCGGCTAAATAATTCAAATTCTATGGAACTAGCGAACTATTTTAAAAATCATCTAATGAAAAAAAAACTGTGTAATAAATTAAATTACATATTTGCATGAAAATTGTGGGACGTTTCCAAACGTTTAAGCATTCCACTTTTAGGCTGAGTGAGTTATCGTCATTTTCTGATTTTACATTTTCAATGATGATATGGAAAAAAAAGACAGATGATAATCCTTAAAGTTCTGTTTTTTGTCTTTTTTCCGAATATTAGAGTAACGGAAGTCCCACATGTCATTAAATTTCTTTCAAGTAGCACCATTGTTTTCGCAATTTTAACAGCTTTTATAACATTGTTTTATTCTTAACAACGCATGTCAGGATGTAACATATCATATTCCAGGAGTTGTAGATTTGACATACATACATAATATATATTTTAATGATTGAAAAAGATTTATAAGATTTAAAAAATATGAATAAACATGAAAAGATTAAAATATTAAATATATATTGTAGTTAGTTGACTGATTGTGCATATTGCTTCTGGGTAAAAAATTACAAAAAATGCTACATGCCATGTTTTTGTCTAACTGTTGAACCTTCTGAACTGACTGGACCTTCTTACAAGAGAACTAACGCTGTTTTCTTTCAACTTTAATTGTTCTATTGAAAAATTACTCAAGAAATTGAAAACTTAAACATTGTATTTGCTTTCGACTTAAGAGATTTAAAACTAAAATATAGAGTTAAAGATAGACTAAAATAGAGAGATCTTTAACCATATTCTTCTCATTTAAAGAAAAATTAAAATAATACATAGTATTTCTCGAAAAAAAACTCTTTTCGAAATTTATTGCACAAAGTATAAATACATTATATTTATCACATTTTAAAAACCTAAATAGTGAATAATTTCAAGATATATTTTCATTTAAATATATTATTGTACTCTTTATATAAAAGTGTTCTGAAAAAAAAATGAAATACGCGTTTTAAAATTTATTATTTATGTTGAATACTATTTTATTGAATAACATCTAATATATGTTATACAATACGCTTCTTAAGTACATTTAACATATATTTTTCATTGCTTGAAATACCGTTTAAAAATAATATTTTAAAAGTTTAAGTCTATAGCTTTTTATCGAGAAAAATTATAATTTACTAAGTGTCTTGCTAAAACATAAGAAAGGGCAAGATTAATACACTAAAGAAGGTTAAACTACTTCTCTCTTCAAAAAAACCTTTTAACCTAAAAATTATTTTTTCAAAATATTTTGTATGTATCTTCAGTAGGTTTTAAAGTCTTAGGAAATACCGTTAGAAAATCTCGCATCATTTACTTTTCAAAGAGCTATCTTATGAACTATTGTCAAGAAAATTCAAAATTTTCAAAGTGTCTTAGAGTAAGTATCAAGGGAAAAGTTGAATTCATTGAAGACTGTCGCTCCTTTCTTTTAGCTTCATATTTTTGCTGACAAAAGTAAAAAAAAAAAGTAAAAAGTTTGAAACCTATTTTTATATTTGGTTGAAACTCGAGAAATTTAAAAGAAAACTATGTTTTTTTTTTCCTTTATTCCCTTTCATTAAAATTTGCAAATAAAATATTTCAAAATAATTCTCGAAAAAAACGTTTTAAGAAATATGTTATACAAAGTACAAAGGTATTCCCTTTATCACTTTTCAAAAAACTTAATTACTGAATAATTCCAAGAAATAGTTTAAATTTATTAGAATTTGTGCATTTACAACAAAAATATTTGTTCTCAAATACGCGTATATAAATTTAGTCTATATGCATCATCAGCACGTTTAATTACGGTTTTTTAATGTTTGAAAACATCGTCAGAGAAGCTGATAAATATGATATTTACGTCTTAAAAGATCAATCTTTTTTTCCAGTGGATTGATTAAGGTAATTTCATTTTTCCATTCTTAACACTTAATATTAAATTTCGCATACATTTATTTAGAGTCGCTATTACAGGGTGACTCAGTAAGATTTTCATGTATTTTGATTGGGAAAGAAAAAATCTATATTTTTGTATTTCAAAAGTGTACTGAATTTCAGAGTCGGTTTAATTATTGAAAGAGTTCCCGGAAAACAAATATTACAACCAAAATCGAAAAAGTACAAAAAAAAGTTAGCCATTGACTTTATATATAGCGTTCAGAAGAAACATTTACGAATATAGAAATGCTAATATGAAATTTGTTAAAACTGCTGAGATTGGTTAAACATTAGCTTGCCAGTGTCGTCGCGTGACTATCGTACACTCTCAGAAATACAGTCTTCAATTCTTGGAAATATCCCTGGTCAGCTACCGGTATATATCCGAGTTTAGGATGTCCGTTTTTTTTGTTCGTCTGCGGCAGAAAATTTCCGCAATATGAAAAAAAAAAAGATATTTTTTCTTCTTTAAATACGTCTCACGCTCTTCCGTGGATCCACTTGGCTTCGAACATGGTACCGATTGTTTGAATCGAGTATCTTAACCATTCGGCCAGTTAGAACTTGGAAGAAGTCGACTTTAAAATGAAGATACGGTTTTCTTCAATTGGGGGATTGGTAAGTCTTTTTAAATTTCTTGTTCAGAGAGCTCATAAATTTAAATTTAATTGTAGGGATATTTCGTGGTTATGAAATAACGATTTGTATTTAAACGCTTATAGAGTAACAGAGGATAAACATTATCACATGTTAGACAAATTTTTAATATCATATAATTTGATTGTTATATGTAAAATATGAATACTATATTTATAATTAAATTCGAGAAGACATGTTTGTTTTTTGAATAAAAGTGATTTTTTTTTAACTTGATTGCACTACTGTATGCAATTTTTAATGTTTTCGTTTAGAATATATTTTAGAATATTTCTAGTTCAGAATATTTATTTAATACTTTAAAAAATTTCCACCTTTTGTTTCACACTTCCGGGAAGAATTAACGGAAAAAGCATGTTTTCTAGGTGTACGGAAATAATTTGTTTAAAAATGAGGAATGATTTTGTGTGTACAAGCGAATTTTTATGACAGTGTATGTTCTTAAATAAAATTTTCAAAAATATTTGAACATATATATAAATAATACATTTCTTGTGGTGAAATACATATGTAAGATAGAATAATAAATCATGATAGTCACTGTGGCAGATTTATCTGCAACATATCAATTTCACCCCCCCCCCCCCCGTTTCTCAAAATCTACTTTAAACAAGTAAATTCATTATAGTAATTTTTTATAGTAAATTCATTCTAGTAATTCTCCTAAAACAATTCATACTTCTACATTCATTTAGTTTTTTTCCTTTCCTTTCACAAGGAACCTTTCTCAACATATATAAAGATTTATGGTTTCAGATATTTTGTTTCACTTATTAAAATTCTCATTCTCGATTATTTATTTAGATTTCCATTCCTAATGGTTTTTATTTGAATACAATCACGATCATATTTAACTCCGTACAGCTGCTCTTTCCGTTAACCGTTATTTTTCTTTAACGTATTTCATTCATTCATAAATAAACTACTCTCATTTCCTATTAGAACTTGACGGGTAAAAAAATGAAATAAAGAAAAGATGCATTTATTGGAATTGCAGTTATAAATTATATCTTCAATTATCATTATGCTTTCTACAGTTCACATACATTGATTAAAGATTACTCAATCACATTTAACTGCAATCTGTTTTTTTTAATGTAAACATAATCGAGACTTGTTGTCACTCTTAGTCCTGAAACATGTAGAGTTGCTTCACATCCTGTGGCTGCGCCGAAAGGCGGGGCTGCTACGTAATTTGTCTGCTAATCCTGCCGCCAGTGCTTTGTCTTTGTAATATAGGCGTAAAATCTTGTTTAGTTGGCGATAATACAATATGCCAAGACATATGAGTTCAGTACGCATTATGTGGGAGTTCGCCCCTGACCGCCTGACTGGAAGGTCCGTTAAAGGACCGCTGTTGTTTTCCTTTTTCTTTTCTGTGACGATGCGTAGCAGTGATGAAACGAATTTGTTTATACACATTGAGATACTTAATGTGTCCTTCTGTATTGCTTCATATCCGAAGCTCCATTTTTATGAGATGTCTTCCTTTGTTTCTGAACATAAATAAATAACTGATTGTACGTTCATCGAGTTTTTTTAATCATCTATTCAGCGAGCCCAAGAACCACCATCTGATGCGATCCCCTTGAGATTCACAAACAAGTTCTTGTGAATAATTTCCATTTACATGTGCAGGCGTTCCAGTTTCAACTGTTTATGATTTTTTGCCTTGTATTTTTTAACGAGCTACCTTCATACTTTTCTCCATAAAAGATTACCAAGCGATAATACCACCCTCAAAACATTATCGCGCTGTCACCTAAGATTTCGCAAAAAATGTTAATTTGTTTTCTATTTACTTAATTCACTAATGTGCAAATGTTTTCGAAAATTTCAAAAATTATGTTTTATGCATTTATTTTGGAACAGCAGATTATTCACTGCCTTAAAAACAACTTTTAAAATTCATAATACATAAGGATATTTATTAAAATTGCCACAATCTTAAATTAATCAACATTGTTAGATTTTCATACAGAACTGTTGATTGAACACTTTTTGCAATTGACTTTCATAAATCATTCAAATGAAAAATTTGACACAGCTGATTCATCACTTCATTTAAATTTCAATGAATAGTAATGCTTTGAGTTTGTACAACGTTTACTTTCCCTCTTTGGTTGCTAAGCAACTAAGAGCGGAAGAATTCGCATATTCGCTTCAGCTAGTTGACAATTAAAATGGAGAGAGTTTTAATTGGTTGATAATTGTACTCGCTGTCAATTATATAAATACAAAACTAATTTCTGTAAAATGAGGGGACATTTTCAATTTCTGTATTCATTTAAAAAACCTTTCGTCTTTTACAGTTATTTTCTTATACGTTTTAAGCATTTCGTTACTATTATTATAGAATATATTGTACATATTGCTGTAATTAAAATATTAAATTCTGGTTAAGAAATCAAAAGTTTAAATGTTCATAAATTATTCTTCAATCATCTTATCATTAATCATGTTTTAAAAGCTTCAATAAGTTAAAATTAATTAAAAGTCGAATGAAAAATGCAAAATGATTGTCTCTTTAAGTCCACTTTAAATGTACTTTGAAATACGACGGAGATTTCCAGTGAATGTTACGATTTTATGTACATTAAAGAAATATCTCATTGAATAAATATCATAGATATAATTTACGTATGAAGAACTAAGATGATAAGGTGTTATGTGTAAAAAAAACATAATTATTTGAGTGAAGATGAATGGTCCTCTGCCATCTGTTAACTTATTATTATAAAAAAATCTAATACTCACATTTTGATTGGGAAAGGAAGTACTTGACAATAAAGGCAAATGGATATTTGAAACTTAACAGCTTAATTTCTCAAAATGACGATTGTTCTACTCACCAACTTTATCATATCACCTGAGCTTTTCGATTTATTATGCACTTATTTTCAGATATTTCGTAGTATATTTATGTTTACCATCATAGGAAAAAATCCTTTAAAGATAATTGTCTGTTAGGATATTCACTTAACCCGCACGCACTCGGGACTACTTTTGTAAAATTAGCACACGCGTGGGATAAATCTCACCCCATTTTTTCTCCCATTATATTTTTGGCTAAGTACCCTTTAAAAACGGATCTGCTGCTCTGTATTCTAAAATGCATCAGTAATACTTCTTTTTAGGAAAAAAAATAATGCTTTTTGAAATTTATTTTCAGATTTTGAAGCAATTTCTCTAAAAAGGACTTTCTTTTCTAGAAAATATGCAAACGATGTGTTTTATACCTTAAAACATACATTATTTCAGAAAATTGATACTAATTACATATAATAACCTTTCATCAATATATACAAGTAGATTTTATGTTACTCTTTCCTTAAAATTATTTTACTGTGTATTATCCTGTAAGAAATGAACGTATCGATGTGAAATGTTTCTACACGCGCGGGATTATATTATCCCAAGAGCCATATTTCTCCCCTGCTATCGAACAAAAAAAGAACATTCCTTCACCAATCCCTTCTTGATCTTGCCTTGAAGGGTACAAGGCAGGTCAGAAGGGTCCTCAAAAAATGTATCCTTTTTTGCGAATTAAAAAACTGATTGGGGTGAGATTTATCCCAGCGCGTATGCTTACGGCTTAAATTAGTATCAATCAAAATTTACTCAAATTCTGAAATGCATAAATAAGCATAAAATGCACTTCGTACATGAATCAGCACTTATCGCATTTGTCTTTGAGAAATCTTTCAAATGAGAAATTCTACACAGCTGATTCATCGGTGCATTTAAATGAAAATAAATTTTAATGCTTTCAGTTTATACTCGAATTTCGTTTAATATATGGATGCTAAGCAACAAGGTGTGAATAAATTCCAAATTCTATTTAAACGTTTGAGAAATGAAATCAGACAGTTTTAACTGGTTGATAATTGGACAAGTTCTCAATTATAAAGAGACAAAATTAATTTCAGTATATTAAGAGCACATTTTAAATGTTGTATTAATTTAAAATGCCTCCCATCTTTTATTATTTTAGTTTTAAGCATTCATATTTCACATTCAGGTATAACAATGTAAAATGCTCTAATTTTTAAATTGTTTTATTTAAACAAAAATGTATTATAATACATTCGAAAGTCATATTTTTATCTTCTTAACTCTAAAGTACATTCACTTAAGTAATTTAAATAGCTTTTAATTTATTAAATCGAAATTTATGTATGCAGAGTACCCATTTAAAAATTTTTACCTTAAAAGTCTTTCTGATATATCTCCCAAACTAGCTACTTATTTAATTTTCTAGTACATTAATCACATATTTTACATAAAGCGACTATACATATTAATAAATACTTCTTTTCGGATACATCTTTCTTTCAATTTATTATTACATGGAACGCATAAACAAACCTTTTAAAATAAACAATATTTTATGTTATTTATTCTAATTTCCGCAATTGAAAATTTATTCACATTAACAGATTTACGTACATAAAAGTTAACTGAGCAATTTTCCCATTTATCTTTCAGAAATCACTCAAAACAAAAAAAAAATATATGATACATGACTGATTCATCACTTCAATTAAATTTAAATGAACAGAAATGTTTTCACTAAGTTGGTCTTTGCGCCTTTTAAGCAAAAAAAAAAAAATAATAATAATAATTTGAAATTTGATTTTCATTTGAAATAAGAAATGTTTTCATTTGCACACAGCTTATTTTCACTCTTTGCTCGATAAATTACAAGGAGTGGTTTGAATCACATATTCTATTTAGACGGAAGTAAATTGAAATTGAGACTATTTTAATTTGCTAATAATTGCATGTTCTATTAATTAGAAACATTCAAAATTAATTTCGATGTAATGACAGAAAATTTTCGATTGTTGTAGGGTAACTCCGGGAGAGTCGCCGCATACGGGATAGATGCCGCACCCCTTCTGTTTCTTGTAATTATCGATAGATGGTCGTCAAACGCACAGTATAGGTGAGCTATGAGATTATTTTAACTAGTGTATAGCGTGAATCTCATTTCGATGTTTACTTGTAGAAGTAAAATCTTTAATTTGACGTAAGTGCATGATTTCACTGCCCAAACTTTTAAACACGTTATGTTTAAATACTTTTCATACACTAATTACTAAATGCATCCATGATTTCGAAGTAAAAACTAAGTGTAGCGTTTGTATAGAGTAATGTGTGTATGATTACGCCATTCCCCTTAGCGATGGCACGTAACTGTGATGGCCGACGTCTTCACCATGAAAAATGGGATACATGTCGCACTGCTATTCGGGTATACATGCCGCAGTTTCTTTTGTACGGGATGATTAAGCATTAATAATTTTTCCTTTTCTTTTTGCAAGACTAACCATGTTAGACATGTTTTCAAGTTTACTAAAACCAAAGGAGAAAAAGGGGGAAATAAAAGTAAGAAGGGCAAGAAAGATGCAAGTCAAGATGATAGTAATGAAAAATTGGATTATGCGTAACGCAGACGTTCTTTGCAAACTACTCCAAAAAAGAGGAAGTGTAATTGTTTTCGTTGCATCAGGTGTTTAAATGTAGTTACATAAAGACTGTACTTTTTTGACACATTTTCTGTAGATTGAAGTCGATCTCTTAACCCATTTGGGACCATAGGTGAGTTTAATCCCTTTCATAAAGAGCTTACAAAATTTGTTTCTGGCACTAGTTAAAAAGAAAAGTAATATTTGCTTTCTTTAATTAGAGCATTTTCATGATTATTTAAGTAAAGGTAACTTCTTTTCAAAAAGTGGTACCATCCGAATAAAATTTGTGTAAAAGCAACCGGTCTCGAAATGGTTAACAAGTAAATTATGTAAACACAATTTTACTTTTTTTCTTTTCCCTTTCTAATACATTAATGTTACGTTGTTCCTGAAATAACAATTATAATTTAATGTAAAAAAAAAAGTCGCTAATTTTAATAGTGAAAGTAGGCAACAATTATTAATTTGAATTTCATTTTGTTATTACATCCATAATTATAATCCAGTTATGAATATTTTTTTTAAATATTTTTATTAATTTTCATTCGGTTCTTATTACAAGCGCGGTTCTTATAACTTATTTGTTCTTATAACTACCGCACAAGTGCGGCGTCTCAGCCTGAATGTACGGGTGACGCGCCGCAGTGTAATGTTTTACAAAAAAATTGTTAAAAAATAATAATAATTTGTTTTGATTTTTTTCGTCGCAGTACACGCGTTGTATATTTAACATTAAATAGCACAGCATGATTTTTTTTTTATTTTATGTCCACTATGGAACTTTATGTACAAATTAAAAAAAAATCGGCGGCATAAATCCCGGATTTACCCTACTCTTTAAAAAATACTTGTAGTATTTCATTGTTATTTTTTTAATTTTTCCACATATCATATTAAGCTATAAATTTTATAAAATGCTGTGATTTTAATAATTATATTTAAAAGAACATGCTTTGAAGAAAAAAGTCAAACACATATTCATATTTTTTTGTTATTATCTTAAATCTGAATTACTTTTGATTCATTAATTTAAATATCTTTTAATTAATTCAACAGCAATCTAATATTCAAATAGCGTATTTGAAATAAATCCACCTTAAAAACATTTCTAACTTACAATATTCCCCCAACTGGCATGTCCCTCTTACGTATCTTGTACACAAAGTACATATCACATAAAAAGCAAATTTTCATTTTCACATGCACTTCCTTTCATATATATATATATATATATATATATCTTTTAAATCATTTTTTTTTTTATTTATTCTTATGTAGAAACTATAAAAGGTCTCTTAAAAATTAATAGTACTTTACTTTATTTATAATTATTATATATATAATATTATAATTATTATAATTATAATTAGATATTTTTTGGGTCGCTGAATCCGAATTTGTTACTTCCCACCAAAATTTCCCCCGGCAATCCCCCCCCCCAAATTTTGGTAAAAAGCCCCCCAAAAAAGGTTTTTATTAAAAAAATCAATTTTTTTTATTGTTTTAGGGATAAAATATCTAGAAATTCAGAAAGTAGATAAAATTTGTAATAAATTAGATATATGACATTATGACTTAGGATGTAGGGGAAGGGGGGATCTGCCTAGGAACATGCGCGCGATGCTGCGTGAACTAAGTTGCTCAATTCCACTTAACCACTCACACGTGTACATTCGCCCTCCCATTTCCCCTCCGAACTTTCCTTATAAGGTTTACTTTAAGATTTTGGGTCGCTGAATCCGAATTTTTAACTTCCCTCCAAAATCCCCCCCCCCCCGAAAAGCCCCAAAATAGTTGTTATTAACTTAAATTTCTTATTGCTTTAGGGGAAAAGCTTTACGAGATTCGGAAACTAGACAAAATTTGCAACAAATAGGATGCATGACATTATGACGTAGGATAAACGGGGAGAGAGGGGGATGCCTCGGAACATTCCCCGCGCACTTTTCTCAAAAACCAAATGTTTTCAAAAAATCAATTTTTCGGGGGTCGCCGGGTGAAATTTTGGTGGGATTTCGACTCACTTTATGTTTCTTCGGTCGCTGAATCCGAATTTGTAAATTCCCACCAAAATTGCCAAAATCCCTACATCCTAAGTCATAATGTCATATATCTAATTTGTTGCAAATTTTGTCTACTTTCTGAATTTCTAGCTACTTTTCCCCTAAAACAATAAAAAATGGAATTTTTAATAAAAAACTTTTTTGGGGTGCTTTCTACCAAAATCAGGGGTGGGGGGTTGCCGGGGGAAATTTTGGTGGGAAGTTACAAATTCGTATTCAGCGACCCAAAAAACATCTAGAAAGCCGATTTCCAGTACTACCATTAATTTTGCTAGGTAGAGTCCCTATACGGTCTCTATTGCCTGGACTATAAAGACAAATTTCGAATATACTTGCTTTTATTTTCTGTTTTATTTATATTATTTACTGTCTAACCATCCCTGTGTTGTCTAGTCCCGGGAGAATAATCTGAAACATACGTAAAAATTAGAACATGGGTGATTTGGTATTGGGGATCCAACTGGATTTTGCAGTTACACGCTCGAATTTGTATAATATTATGTTTTTACGGAAATATATCCAATCGAACCTACAGCTGGGGACATAACTGACTTCGGCCGCATACATTCTAGCATTGTACGCAGCCTCCTGTTTGTAACTGCAAACGACACTAAAATTTCTGTGATTTTATAGTTTTTTACAAACACCATACGTATTTGATTCTAATATATTTTGTTTATCACGCTTACACGAATTTCATTGAACAGAAAGAAGCTCGTACTTAATTTTTTTTCAAGCCAGTCTGAACATAGCTTGATCCCAAGATCGTCCTAAGTTTCTTGGAAACGAATATAATATTGTAAAATATTATTTTTATAATAAAAAATATTTCTTATAAATTTTATGGTACCTGTTCAATTTTTCTGATAAAAGAAATGCTACATTTTAGATTTTAATGTTTTGAGATGTAATAATCTTACTTTGTTACTAAATACTTTGTAACTAATCTTACTTGTTTGCAAAAAAGGAATGTTTTTAGAAGCACTTATTTAACATGCAACGTTCGTAAGTATGTACAATGTATGCAAACTTTATGCGGAGAATTTCTATTTTTACCAAATAGCTAGAGAAACACTCGACAGCATTCTCTGAAAATTTGGGAATGTAAAGAAAATGTTTGATCACATAAGTTTCAGCGAAAATTTGATCACGCGATCAATTACGCGACGACTAACAAATATAAGGAAAAATATTATTAAGGATCACCGTATAAAATAAAAATTTCGAAGTGATCTAGCTGCAGACAATAACGATGTAGATATTGTACAGCATTTGTATAACACGTATATTCTTAAAATATAAGAATTTCTTTAAACAAAAAAATCTTAAATTTCTTGCTATCTGTTATTGTTGTTTTTGCTATTTACAGAAAGCGGTGATTGTAACTAAATTTAACCCCATATTCAGAAAACTTAATAAAGTACAGTAACAACAACATCGTACAATTTGAATATAAATATATTTAATATTTTATGAAAAATCAGCATTTATTTGAAATAATTCTTAACTGCAAACTCACAAACCGATATTTCGATTTAGCGGGAAACTCTATAGTACAAATCCTGTAAAAAAGATCAATCGGAAATCGTGTAAGGCATAATTTAGCAAGCAGAATTTTAAATTGACATAATTTAGCAAGCTGAGTTTCAATTGCTTTCTAAAGGTAGCGTGATAACAAGGGGCGTTCCACAAATTGGCTTTGTTTTATTGTTTGATTTTCCTTTATTTCACATTCCCAAACAATCAAAAAAAGCCCACTGAACAAAAAAAAAAAAAAAAAAAAAAAAGAATTAAAATTGATGTATCTGTTCTAGGTGTTGACATTTGTGAAATACTAAGTATTTTGTTGGAAGTTAGTTAATAAAAGATGACAATTGGAGGAAAATTGTTTACCATCAGACTATTTTTTGAACGCAACATAAATTCCACTAACTACATCTGAAAATCTTTTTGTTTTTACAAGATATTACATTCTAGTACGATACTTTAACACGACATTTAAAACTCACATTTTAAAAGTCAAAACTATTTGCAATGACATTCTACGAGGTGTATGTACATACCTATTCTCATAGAAAACTTCCATCAATAAGGAATTTAATACTTTATTATAATTTGAAGAAAATATGAAAATATGGTTATTAAAACGTTATTAAAACGCAACATTAATTTATCATTTAACTTTACATTTTAAGAACTGATTTCTTCAAATAGCACTAGTAGTAGATCGTCTTCACTCTTCATCCAGCTAACTAAATCAATTCTCAAAAAGAAAATTGTAAAATAAGAAAAGTGTTTCCTTTTCTTCGATAAAATTATAATATAGTTATAATGTATAAATAATAAAAATAAATGTCGATGAAGGTTAATAGATAACAATTGTTTTCTTCATTGTTGATTCCCATGCTTCTTTTGAGGAAAATGTAGATTGTGAGAAAATTATTTGAAGGAAAACAATTATCTTGGAATTATCGATAATATATAATATGATAATAATAGATGATTCGTAGATCAAATAAAAAAATCACTTTTTTAATTTCGATAAATTAAGAGACATTCCATGAAAATTATTAGGTAAAAAAATGATTTTCTCTTTTGTTTTTTCAGGCTACTTTTTGCGAAAAGGTGGTTTGTGGTTTCTGTAATTTGAATGGGGAAATAGAAATGTTGCATGTATTATAATAATGTTTCTATTGTATAAAAATCTGATTTGCGTTATTTGAATTCAAAAAGGCATGACATGCATTATAATGCCTTCTTTTCGCGAAATAGTAGTTTGTGTATTTTCAAGGGGGACATGAATTATAATAATGCTTCATTTGTAGAAAATGTAGTTTGAAAGTCAAAAGAAATATATATAAAAAATTAAAATAATAATATTTGATTTGTGCAAATATCGGTAGGTAGAATTTTCAGGGAACAGTAAATAGATGACATAAATTATATCAAAGCTTCTTTTTGGAAATAGTTATTTGTATAATCTAAAGTGGGAAATAAATATTTGACTTGAACTATCATAATGCTAGAATATTAGACAACAATAGAAATATTTTAGTGCTATTTAATTGCTTTTGTATTGAAGAATAGAGCCTTTCTTTAGTATCCCCGTGTACAGCAGTAACAAGTATATCTAACAAAACATTTAACTATATAGACATGGATAGATAAAAAATAATTATTCTTTTCGTATTTTGTTTCCTTAAAAAAAGAGAAAGAAAGAAAGAAATTGGCATCTGAAAAAATCGCAAAAAAAACATAAGCGTGGTAAAACTTCTCAATAGGAAAGATTTCTTTTTTGGAAACAGCGGGTACACATACACACAGAGCGAGGTAAACAAAAAAATATATTTATTACTATAGATTGGTGAAGTGTTGTTTTCGTAATCGAATATTAGCCGTAAACAACAACTGATATATTTATTGTGTTTTAATTGCTAAGTGACAAATATAAATCAATGAAGATGCTCGCGACATTGATACATTAAAAACCACCACGTTTAAAAATGATTTTTAAAAGCCAAAAAATCAGTAAATTTCGTACAGATTTCAAAGAAATTGCTTTTGAAAGTAAATCCCTCTTCCAGAAACCTATCCGGCAGTGTAAACATTAAAATTGCACGAGAAGATGCAAAATTTTCGAGACATAAAAAAAGCCATTACTGTTGTCGATTTGAATTCAGCATTGCCCGCATTTATGTTTTTGATTTATAATATGGATTTAACTAAATTAAATTGTATTGCATTAAGGTTCCGCTTACTTTTCTACCGATAGCAAAATATATATTTTTTAATGTAATGCTTACTATTCTTTTTAATTTTATGTTGTTTTTTAAGATCGCGCTGCAGATCGACTCCCGGTTGGGCAAAGTCCACTCAGCATTTCATTTCTTCGGCGTCGATAAAATGAGCACCAAGCTTGCTTGAGAACTAAACACCGAGGGTCTCGTGTTAGGCTGACTATCTAACCGAGACATATACTGTATAGCACTTTTGGCGAAAAGGGTAAAGAATACAGAGATGGGTACTGTAGGCCCGGATCTTTCATGGATCGTTTAGCAACAGATTTTAGTTTAGTTTATAAATTTTTTTTAAAGAAACCCAAATTTTAGATTTTACGTTAAAATGAAAGTTTTGTTAAAAAGAACGCTTTAACGCTATTTTATCAATAAAAAATATAAGAAGAATTCTTGACTCCTTGTTTTACTAGGTATATTTAATAAATTTCAATTTTATCACATTAACGATATAAGTCCGTTTATTTGATGAAAAATAGGTGTATCTTAATTTACATTGCATTGAAAATTGTTCGTCATAACACATAAAATAGTAACGGTATTTTATCCAATTTTCGCTATACGTCTTAACACATAAATTATCACTTTATGTGAAATCATGTTAAATTTAATTATAAAATATATATTTTTTAAATATTAGGTTGATGCAGAAGCTCTCTAGAATTGTATTACCTACAGACAATTGTAGCTACCAGTTCAAAGAATGAAGGTAGGATTTGTCACATGTGTTTTTATTATCTGGTTTACCTATCGTCTGATGTAAAAGGGCTACCTTCAACATTCAGCATCAGTTAGTTGTGAAGTGCAGAGTGATTAAGTTGTCAGTGGATAAAGTGAATTAAGACATTTTATTCCGTATGAGTAAAAGAATGTAAGCAACGAATCGGTTCCATGTAAAAACGTACATGATACTTTGGGTAATGGAGTAATCAATGTTCGGATATCTCAAAAACAATTTGTCGTTCTGAAGATATCAGCCTAAAAGAACATTTTGTATCAGGAAATCCCTACAAGGTGGTTGACGTTTTACCGCCCATTTTAGGGAGTAATTCACATCTGACCAATAGTGCCATGGAGAGATTGCGCACAAAGAGATTCGACGTTAAGGAGTAGAGTACGCGCGCAGCGACTCCAGGTAGTTGTACAGCAGCATTAGTGCAGTGTCTATATGAATTTGCATATTGATTGTTCCAAGCGTCTTGGATTAAGCAGTGCTATTTTGTTTTTTCCCCAAAGTAAGTGCTTGAATTTTCACAACTGTTCGTCAAAATTTTTATAGAGCGTCAATAATAAAAAAATATTTTGAACGTAAACGATTTTTTATAAACTACTAACCTGGACTAAGTATGCGAACACGAAAAATTCATTTTAAAAGTGGCCATATTTAGATAGCAGGCCGCGCAATCTCTCCTACCAAAATAGGACAGTTTGCGCATCTGCTACTTAGGAGAGATGGCGCATTTCCCCATAAGTTTAAGTGTTAGGAGAGATTACACAGCTTATTGATAAATTTGCATGAATTGCAAATTACGTGTAAAACATATGAATGAATCAATTTTGAAATAATTTCGGAAACATACATAATTATAAAAACTTAATGTGGCAACAAATTAATTTGCAAAAAAATACTTTTGCAGATAAAAATTTTATTAATAAATTAATAATACAGTTGTTATTAAATAAATATTATATAATTATTTTTGTTAATAAATTAATAATATATTTGTTAATAATTTAATTAAATATTTATATATTTTTTAAATTTATGAGCAATTAATTTGCTAATAAATTAATTTTGTTAACTAAAATAAATTTTCTAATACAATGTTTTGGAAAAGCTTTCGCCCATTCCAAGTAGTGTAATGCCATCGAAATCAAAAGGAAACAGAGTGCAACTAATGTTACTGATCCACAAAATATACATGAAAAAAGACTTAAGAAGGATGCCGCTACAAAAAAAACAGCTGAAGGATAAGGTGCATCCACAAAAAGTGGGATAAAAAATCTCAAGGAAAAGAAACGAAGGAATATGAGGATGAGTGCACTGAATGTCTGTAACCGTAACAGGAGACAATTTCGAGAACTGACTGGATTCAATGTATTACTTGTTGCAAGTGATTGCACGAAAGATGCACTATTTACAACAATAAGTGCTTCGATTGTGGACGACGACAACTTCGGTTCGTAAACAAAATACAATGAAACTGTGGAAATGGAAATGAAGTAATTTTCAAGTTAAACATGTTATCAACTAAATTAATGTTATATTATAATCTTAGTAGGGCTTGCTTTTTCTGATATTTTAATCTTCTTAAATTAAAATTTTTAACAATATTTACTCACAAAAACCTTTCAACAATGTCGATTAATTGCAATTATTATTGTTAACAATTTAATTTTAGTTATTATTAATAACAATCTCTTCTACCTATGTGCGCAATCTCTCCTACCCATGTGCGCGTTCTCTCCTACCCTGTAAGGAGAGATTGCGCAAAATAGTTTTCTTGGTTTTATTACTGCCGTTCTATTAAATTACAATAGAACAACAAAATAACAATGGAAATGCATAAAAAACAAATGAAGTCAAAATTATTCATGCATAGTTTAGCAAAATATTAATATTTAGATTTTTTATTATTATTCATTTGAAATGTGCGCAGACTCTCCTCGCTTTGCTATATATTCTGTTTTACTGATTTTAATGTAATTTGTTCAGTAAAGATTGTGAAAGCAGAATATGTTTATAAGGTGCCCCTGTCTTAAACGTAAAAATCTAATAGCCACTACGGAACGGGATATCATACAGGTAGAACTGCTTAATCGGAAAACTCTCGAAAGTGGAACTTTTTCGCTTTCACAGATTCTACTGTATTAGATAATTGTATTCATTTTGTACAAAAAAACTTACTAAGAATCTTAATAAATCTCTTAAACTCTACTAATTTCTGCAACTTACTAAATATCCAAAATATCTGAGAAAGTATTCCATTTCAGACATTTTTTGGTCTTAAGGGGTCTTGTACCTTTTAAACGCGTCGAAAATTAATGAAAAATTTCAAAGTTTGAATTAGTCTATCTTCAAAACCTTTTTATGTATAAACATGAAATTTTTTATATTGATTAAAAAGATTGTGCTTTGTAATATACAACCAACAGAAATTTCTTAACCCTTTACAGAATTTGTGTATTGTTGAAATCAAAATAGCTCTTTTTTTTACCCCATAAGTCATTGCGCGCATGATATCTTAAGAAAGTATGAATGGATTGTCGTGAAATTTGGTAAATATACTAAACAAATATGTGTGTTTAAAATGATCTACTTTTAAGAATTTACAATGGTAATGTTTTTAGTTATGACTATTTTTATTCATTAAAAATACAAAATTTTTATTTTTTTTTACGAAAATATTTTTTTTATATAGTTAACCCGTTAATAGTCGCGCATTGGTCTTTTCCCCGCCCGAAATTAGTTATCTTCCTGTAACTCATTTCCCGTTAAAGTTACGATAGCCAAATTCCGTGTAGCTGACCTTGAGTGTTCACAGTCTTGTGTAGTAAAATTGCAAGTCATTCCTGCTATTTCTTAGCATTTTATCGCATTCTTAAGTTCCAATCGGTCTAAATGACCGCGTTGCGACCACTTAGGTTAGTTGATTTTTCCCCCCTCGTGTTCATCCTTTCCCATTTCCGCGAAATCTGTGGGGAAGGTTTCTTCGAAGTACGGACTCTCTGTCTGTTGTTATTTCGTATTTCTTTCCTTCTGCTATATTATTCGTTCAAAGAGTACTTTTTTTACTTTTAGAATGTGACTTAAAATTGTTTTATTATATTAGTTGTGTAGTCAGTTCGCACAAAAAAGTGATGGATGGTCAACATTTTTTTTCATTGTCAAATATTGCGGGAATAAATTCTCAAATCGATAATTATTTAAATATGGAAAAAAGGGAAATTCATCATCATTATTTGAAAGAACTTGCTTTCCATTTATTACCCGAACATATAAATGAAAGAAAACAGACAATAACACTGCAAAACCATTAAAAAAAAAAAAAAAAAAAAAAAAAAAAAAAGATAAGAGAATTTTGTGGGAACCGGTAAAAAAAATGGCCGTATATCCAAAATCTGAAAAGTATCGTTTTTGTACAGTAAAACAAATTCGAAAGATAAAACAATCTTCTCAGAAATGTAGTGTGTATATTTGCGAAGAACATACATATAATTTATTTGTACAATAAGAAAAATAATGAGAATTTTATAATGTAGGTTAGAAATTACGCAAATAAAAAACTCTTTTGGATAATTCAGTGAATGTTTATACTATGATTTTAAAAAAATATTTTAAGTATTTTTATAAAATTTATCTATTTTTAAATTTTCATACTGTAAGTAAAAACACATTTTTTTTTTTAACAATGCCGCAGAAATTATTATTGAAATCCAATAGAGGCTTGGGGACAGTATCTAACAAATTTAAATTTGTTGTCCTTCATCAATTGCTCAAACTATTTTTCAGAATAATGTTTTCCAGAATATGAGAGAAAATTCATTTAAATTAAATTATTTCTGCATATTTATAATTTCGGAGAAAATTTTCTTATTGTTTTTATTAATTTAATGAACGTTATTATAAAACAATAAATTATAACATTAATACCTTATTATGAAATGTACAATTGAATATTCATTTTAATTAAATAGTTTCTGTAAAATACATCCCTATTAAGATGAACCTTTCAGTGATTCTATTAATTAAAATAATTTATCCATCTTAGGATTTAAATTTAAAATTGCAAATGTATTTAAATTAAATATATAATTTCAATAACTTATTTATTATTTACTTTATATGAGCGAAATTCGTATCCAGAGTTTTTATTCAAGGGCGCTGCTCCCACCCTGAAATAAGTAGAAAAACTACAAATCGTGCATTTTCATTTGAAAAATGGATTTAATCACAAAATCTCGAGATCCCCTCCCCTTCCTCTCCACCCTCATACACACACAGACACCCCACAAAATAAATAAATAAATAAAACGTAGTTACAACATTTACATTTATAATTTCGATGTTAAGTATTTTTTACCTTTTTCTTTATTATATATATATATATATATGTATATATATAATTATACATTTTTAATAACATTTGGTTTATGTGGTATTTGTGATTTCATAATTATTGGTCATTTTCCTTATTTTTCAATGGTATTATTGTACAGAAAGTTTATATATATATATATATATTGTCTTTAATTGTTTATGGCATCAAATTTGATGGTTTTTCATATGTTTTAAATGAATTAATCGTCCGCAATATGCTGGTGAATTAGTGGTATTGTATTTGATTTTCTGTTGCATGTCATAGGTCCCATTTTTATTTTCAGTTTAATTGTTCAATTTAATGTCAGTGTAATATATTACTATGCGAAATTTATTAATTTTATTTTATTAAATGGATATAGAGTACCGGAATATAAAAAAAATCTACCTGGCTCTGATTCTGTCGTTCCAAAATAAATAAATAAATAAATAAATAAAAATACCCCTATCGTGAATTTAGATTTATATTAGTAAATGTTTTCCTACTAATTATTGATTCATAGTAACATCAGAAATTCAATCAAATCATTTACTATTTACTTTTAAGTATTTATGCAAAACGAAGAAAGAGTTATTAAAAACATTTATCTAGATGCCAACTGAATATATACTTAAGCGAAATAAATAATTGCTGTAAAAGGTTGTAAAATGAATAATTGCTGTAATCTTTTAAAGTTCAGTCAATATTTTCACCCTACGTTATCCGTTTTCGATCATCTGATAACACCGGCAAGTTTCCCCTTCGTTTTCGGCCTGCTGGTAACGGCGGCAAATGGACCGAACGCGACTACTAACGTTCTAAAAAATGTCGCGACTACTCTCGGGTTAAATAATCTGAACTAACAAAAATCGAAAAAATACAGAACGATATATGTATGTACATTTCTTCCAAATTTATGAACCAAATTTTAAAAGTGTATTTTTGGAATTTACAGCAAATAAAATGTACATTTTATTTTCTTAATAGGATTAACAAATTTTATTTTATTAAAATGTACATTTTATTTCTAAAGAAAAATTAAGTATATATTTTTAAATTGAAAACAAAGAACTAATTTTCATTTTAGTTATCCAAGAAGAAAATTGAGAAAAAGTACATTTTCCTGTTTTAAATCAATAGATTCTAAAAACTTTTTGAAATTATTTTCTTCAAAAAAAAAATGCTACATTTTAAGTACTTCTTTTTACGAATACATAAAAGAGATATTCTTGTATTAGAATTAATAATTAAAAAAAATAAGTTTAACTTTTCTACAAAATGAAAAAAAAAAACCCTTAGCCATTTGGTAAATTAAAGAGTGAGCGAAATTCATTTACTTTGTATAATTTAACGTTCCGCTTGAAGTATTTAAACATGTTTTTGGAATGTTTCTGCAAATTAGAAATGCAAATACAAAATAATAAAAAATTGTAAATATTTCATTTTTTTTTTTTAATCTTTAATTTTTAAAGTGCTTTTTTCCATCTTTTTTTACTCAGTATTCATAGCATTAAATTAAATCTCCGAAAACCACTGAATTATAAACTTGAGTTTTAGATAAAAAAATTTTAACATGAAAGCATTAAATGATTATAAGGAATCGATACCTAAATTATGCGACTTTTAAGGACAATTTCCATAATTACACTATTGATAGAGTGGTCGTTCTTTTAAAACTTTTATTTAAAAATTTGACGTAAATTTTAATTCTACCAAATTGTATTAATGTTATATACAGGGTGATCGAAAGTCAGTATACATTTGAAAAATTAATAATTCTCGGAATAATGTAAGTAGAGAGGGAAAAATTGACACACATGCTTGGAATGACATGTAATCAAACAAAAATTGACAAAATGGCCGTCAGACGGCGATGTACAAGAAAACGTCAGCGACGCTGCCTGAGAATCGTGTATAAAAGGAGCTGCAATGAGAGAGAAAGTCACCGTGTGGCGTGGTTTTACCAAATCTACCGTTATTAGGCCTTTTTAGGTGCGTTCGTAATTATATAAATACGTAGCACCTATAGTTGTCGTTCAGTCCGTCTGTCTGTCCGTCCGTCTGTCCGTCCGTCTGTCTGTCCGTCCGCATATAACAGAGCAAAAACTACTCAACCGAATCGTTTAAAATTTAAACTATATAATTGTTGCATAATTTTGTCGAGTCATTTCAATTTTTATGAAAATCGGATGTATAGTTTAATTACAGGGACAATCAAAAGTTTTCCGTTACATTACGGCTAATGGGACGAAATTATTGCAAGTGCATTTTAATGATGTTACAGCCTTCCGAATGGTCTGAAATTATAAATATATAATTGTTGCATAATTTTGTCGAGTCATTTCAATTTTTATGAAAATCGGATGTATAGTTTAATTACAGTAACAATCAAAATTTTTCCGTTACCTTACGGCCAATGGGAAGAAATTATTGCAAGTGCATTTTAATGATGTTACAGCCTTCCGAATGGTCTGAAATTATAAATATATAATTGTTGCAAGATTTTGTCGAGTCATTTCATATTTTATGAAAATCGGATGTATAGTTTAATTACAGGGACAGTCATAAGTTTTCCGTTACGTTACGGCCAATGGGAAAAAAATTGTTTCAAGTGCAAATTAATGATGTTATAGCCTTTCGAAGTACACTAAAATATACATTCTGTACAATATGTGGCGAAAAAAATATTTATAAAACTAGTTATAGTACGAACGCACCTCATTTGCCACGTTTGACGAGCAATTTCCAACTTGTTTCTTCTAGGAAATGCGTGATTCTGGTTTTGTAACTGTTAGCGTGACGGGTGGGAGGTACGCCGATATGTTACAGAATCACATCATCCCTAGCCAGGCTGGAAAACACGAATCGCCTGCTGGAAAACACGATTTTTATGCAGGATGGCGCTCCACCCCATATTGCTAGACGTGTGAAAGATCTCTGGCGCACGTCGTTTGGAAATGATCATGTGCTGAGCCGCCATTTTTTTCATTCTTGGCCTCCAGATCTCAGTCCGTCTAATTTTTGGCTCTGGGGTTACATGAAGTCGCAAGTCTACCACGATCGACCGACATCAATAGATATGCTAAAAGACAATATCCAGCGCCAGTTTCACACCATAACTACAGATATGTAGTACAGTGCTGTGCACAACATTGTCCCTTGGCTACAGCTACTGTTGAGAGATGACGGTGCACAGGTTGAGCATATGTTATGAAGAACATCGTCTTTGATTTGTCAGAATTTTTTATGTAAATTATTGCTTTTCTTAACCCAGGACGCGCCATCTGTCGGGTATTTTTTAAAAACTTTTTTGTTGTTACAATAAAACCCCATGTCATTCCAAGCATGTGTGTCAATTTTTACCTCTCTTACTACATTATTCCGTAAATTATTAATTTTTCAAATCCCAGGTAGAAAACAGATATCGGCCAATGTCCCGATCAATATTGGCCGATATCGCGAAAGTCACTGAATGTCAGACGTCAAATTTACAATATCTGCCGATATTCACAGATGTAACTTAAAATTAGTTTTTAAGAGAAAGCATCCAAACGAATTTTTTGCATTACTTATAACATTATAATACGTAAATAGTATACTAAACAATAAAATTTAACTATTTTTAGAAAACTTGTATTTTTAATGCCTTATTTTTGATATTTTATTTACATTGGCCAATGTCGTAAAAATGATATTAGTATTCCAACATTCAGAGATATCTGTCGACATTCGTAAAAACAATATCATTTTTCAGACATTTCAAGATATCTGTCGACATTTAGTATATCTGACGAAGTTTGTAATCTTGACGAAAGTGAATGGAAAGTTCGGAAGGACCGCCCATTTTTATAGTTTTCGTTGGCCATGAAATTTGCGTTATATAAAAATTTTCTTTACCTATCTATAGTTATTTATATATATGCATATATTTGAAAAAAAAAAGCATAGAAATCTATTGAGATTAGTAAGGAAAATTTTCTGTAGTACAATTTATATAGAGTTTTATAGAGATTGCAAAATAGAAAAATTTATTAAGAAAAGCATTTCATATTAAAATCTATTGATAGTGCTAATAAAAACTTAATAAGGAAATCTGTAATTATTGCTCTAGAATTATTTGTATTTAAAATAATAATGTAGTGCCTATAACGATGTTAAAATATAACAATTGTTAGTTTTATGAAAAACGAAAGATGCTTTTTTTATTACATAAAGTTCTTCAATAAAAAAGAGATCAATTTATGTATTTTTAATGGATACTATGTTTATCTTTTTAAAATGCTCTCGAATTTCAGACTTTTAAAATAATTTTATTTTTTATTATAGAAAGAATACAAGTTTAGTTTCGAAAGTAGGTCATTAGTTTTCAACATAATTTCTTTTTTTAATTTCTAACAAACTTAATTATAAAAAGTGATATTTAAATAAATATATGTTAAAAGAATGAAAAAGGGAAAAAAAAGTCGGTTGTGATTGAAAAATTATGAAATTATAATTTTGTCAGACATTTTTTTCGTCACTAATAGAAAAATCTACTCCCACGACTTTCTATTGAATGTTTCTTATTGTTACAATTTTAGTAAGTTTTTCTACTTCAATCTTTAATAACATAAGACTGAAAATTTCTTCGAGCATCAACTTCTAGCTCAGTGAGAAGTATATTTTCATCACATTTGCATACCGCAGTTGTTGGTGTTTAAAAAAGAAGTTAATGTCTAAAAAGTTATAATTTAATATTTAAAAATGTTATTCTGGATATTGGAAAAATATATCACTCAATGTCAAATAATGATATTCAGCAATGACAGAAAAAGATATCGCTTAATGTCACAAACTGATATTCAGAAATGTTGGGAAATATTGGCCAACACTGCCAAATATCAAAAAATAATATTCGTGGATATATTTTAAGGGGGGGGGGGTCATTTAATGTTGGCCAATATTACATTTTGATATTGGCCGATATCTTTGTGCTACGTGGGATGTATACTGACTTTCTGATCACCCTGTTTTTCATCCACATTCCTAATGTAAGGATACTTTCTATTTTGGAAGTTTTTCAAACCTCTACGGAAATGCTTGACTAGACGTCCTTGAACTTCGGGGATGTAAGAAACATGTTCGACTTCATATTCGTCATGGAAAATTTTGTTACGAAGTCAGTTACTGAGTCATCAATACATTGACACTTCCAGGAATTCATATTCCGTACATGCAGTTTTTTTGAATAGTCCTGTATATATGATTTTATTAACTGCTATTAACATCCCTTAGTATATTAAATGTAGTTGATCTTAAAAATGCAGAACTGAAATTAAATAAATTACAGCTGTAAGCAATATGCGCTTAATTTTACTAATGCTAACGAATTATTTTGTGTAGCCCTGTATATGGTCGGTATAACTTTTGCACACCACGTTGTGTACAAAAATTTAGTTAAACTTAAAATGGCATAACATAACTGAGAACGCACTTTCAGCAGTCATCCGTATTAGACAGCACTTCGGATTCAGTACAATATCTAAAATATTTTATGTGTACCTGTAAATGACTGATAAATTTTATGCACATCATTTTATATTGCAATCATTTTGCAGTAAACGTCGGTAGTGTGTATAAATTTCATTATATTTGAAATAGTGCAACAGCATTGAAATATGCTGTGAAGTTTTTCCCGTAGGCAATAAAATAGAGTATAACCGAAGTGTTTTGTGTGACCCTGTATATGAATGATAAATGCTTCGCACACATATTCTACACTTCTATAGAAAGAATGTATTAGTACATCTCAGAAATTCATATCAATTTCATTATGTTTGTCAGTGAGTAACATCACTAAAATACGCCACAAACGATTTCACTTCACAGGCCATATTGAAACGGAATATTTTTGAGTTCCTCTCTACGTGTACTGTAAGTGCGACATATGACAGATTCTATAGTAACCATATTCTCGTGCACGTCAATAAAGTGTTTAAATTATTGTAAGACTGTTGAAATACATCGCAAATCATTTTCCCCATACATTATAATGAAACTGAATACTTTCGAGTGCCCCTTTAAATGAACTATCAATGGTAACACTTCATTTTTAACTCTTAAATGCCAGATTTTTCAAAAATCATTGCAATAATGTTTTTCGGCTTGCATTTTTTAAATAAATCATCGGGAAAATACTTAAAAAAAGCATTTTGATCCGACTCCGCTGAAATTTTGGAAACAGAAAGCACAAGCTCACATTTTAACGTATTTATTGGATGACAACACAAGACAGACTACAGAAAACATAGAACGAAAAAGTAAGTAAAAAAAACATGCGTCTGGAAAACGCAGAATGGCGCCACCTATCATTCAAACATACTGGGGCCCGATGGCTTTTAAGACATCAATTACATAATATCAATTTTTTTTTTCAGAATACAACAGAAGTTATTTATACAGAATATCACTTAAACAGAACGTAATACATACCTTACAGTTATATAGAAGTTATTAAACATAATACTTACGCATAAGAGGAAAACATGATTAACTTTAACCTTTATACAATAACAGATAATAATGGAATAAACAAATTACTCATTTAAATTTTCACTCATTAATAGCACCAATTTGTGAATAGGTCTGGTTATTTCACCATGAGCAGTTCTTAATTTTACAACACGAACTCTTTCACGACTGCCCTGGTAAACTTGCAAAACTCGACCCATTTTCCATTTTAATGGGCTTAAATTTTCCTCTTTTATAATAACCAGATCATTAATTTGCATATTTGGATAATTTTTTCTCCATTTGCTTCGTATTTGTAATTGAGTTAGATAGTCCTTTTGCCACCTTTTCCAAAAGGATTGTGATAATTGCGTAACCAGTTTGTAACGTTCTCTAAGGGTAATCCTTTCAGACCGTATGTCAGGCTCCGGTAATGCTTTTAGTTCAGTTCCTATTAGGAAATGTCCAGGGGTAAGGGCTGACAAATCTGTAGGATCGTCCGTGACTGGAATTAATGGACGAGAATTCATTACCGCCTCAATTTCCGTTAAATATGTATTGAATTCTTCATAACTCAGAATTTGCTGACCGATCACCCTTCTCATGTGATATTTCATAGTTTTTACGGCGGCCTCCCAAAGTCCACCGAAATGAGGTGCGGAAGGAGCGTTTGTTTTCCACTGGATACCTTCATCAGCAAGATATTGTCCAACATTTTGAGATACCCATGCTTTCAACATGTGTCGCGCTCCAATATAGTTTTTTCCACAATCGCTGAATAACTCTTCGGGTCTTCCTCTGCGTGCAACAAATCTTTTTAACGTAGAAATAAAAGAGTTCGCAGTTAAATCATATACGGATTCCAGGTGCACAGCTTTGGTGATAAAGCAAACAAAGACGCGCACATATATTTTTGTAGGACGCATACCTCTGCCACGTCTAGCACTAACATGAAAAGGACCGGCATAGTGAGTTCCGGTTTTCGAAAACGGTTTGCCTGGATTCACTCTTGAATAAGGTAAATCTGCCATCATTTGCTTTGAAAGTTCTGCGCGATGGCGTATGCAAATAACACAACTTCGGATTATTTGACGAATAGCGACACGGGCTCTAATAATCCAGTACTTTTGCCGCAAGAATGAATGGGTCAACTGCAGTCCACAATGTAGGTATTTCAAATGAAAGTAGGTGATTAAAAGCTTAGTAATAATGTGGTCTTTTGGTAGGAGAATCGGATGTTTCACAGTGTCGCTCAAATTCGAATGCTTTATTCGGCCACCTATTCTAATTAGTCCTTCACTGTCCAAAAATAAGCTCAACTGGCTTAACTTATTCGATGGTTGAAGACACTTCTGCCTTTTTAACTGTTCTATCTCATTATAGAACTCGCTACTTTGAACTGATCGCATAATTGCGTTATGAGCTTTATTTAATTCTTTCACTTCCAGATATGGTGTCAAAACCTTTGATTTTCTACAGTTGCCAACAAACCTTAAACACCAAGCAACCACTCTGAGCAATTTATTCCAACTAGAAAATCTACTCCAAAGTTCCTCAACTATATTCGATTTGACAACCATACTTGTGACCAAAACCGCCTTCTCCTCATTTTCTATAGAATTCCTATCCACCTTTTTCACTTTTAATTGTTTAGGCCAATTTTCCTCACTTTCACGTAACCAATGCGGTCCGTAAAACCACTTTTCGTTGCCAATTAAACTTACGACAGATATCCCTCTAGTTATTAAATCTGCTGGGTTATCCTCAGACCTGCAGTGAAACCAACATTTCGGATCCGTTTTCTCTTGTACTTCCATAACTCTATTGGATACAAACTGTTTCCAACGCTTCGCACATCCTTTGACCCAATACAAAGCTATCTCCGAATCTGTCCAATATACCGTTTTAGTTATCAGATCATCAAAAATACTACAAATATATTTTCCAATTCGAGCACCAATCAATACCGCCATTAACTCCAATCGGGGCAACGTGAGTTTCTTTAGAGGAGCGACTCTATTTTTTGACATGACAAATGATACTTTTACTCTACCAAATTCATCCCGATAACGAAAATAAGCAACAACTCCATATGCAATCGGCGAGGCATCACAAAAAACATGCAATTCAATACCCTTAACTTTATCATTAATATGTCCTAACAAACAATTCCTACCGATTTTTATTTCCTCTAGCCCCTCAATTTCTAAACACCACGCTAACCACTTCTTCTTCAGATCATCAGGCAACTCTTGATCCCAATTAATACCTCTTTCCCAAATTTCTTGCAACAAGCGCTTTATTCTCACAATAAAGGGACCGGCAACACCAATCGGATCAAAAATCATTGCAGCCACTCTTAACACACCTCGTTTTGTATTTTTTATTGACCCCAAGCTATCTGTCAACAATCTAACCTCTAACGATAAAACATCATCCTCAGGATTCCAGTTCAACCCTAATACTTTCAACTGACCCTTTTTACCAACGTTTAATCCATTTTGTTCCCATAATTTTTCCAAATCTGAAGAGTTTGACCTTAATTTTCGCAAGTTGAAACCACCTTCCCCCAAAATTGAAACAGCATCATGAGATAAATTATATGCCTCATCTATACTTTTAGCACCGGAAAATAAATCGTCGACATATAATGATGTATTTAACATATGCACCGATCTTGGTTTATCCATTTCATACTTTCGAATGTGATTCTTAATAGTTCCACTCAGAATAAAAGATGAAATTTTACAAATTTTACACCCGAATGGCAATCTATTCATATGCATAATTTTATAATCTGTTTCATTATTGTCAGCAAACCAAAGAAATTTTCAGAATTTGCGATCTTCTTCCGCTATTTTTATCATTAAAAATGCCTTTTCAATATCACCGTTAAATGCGATCTTAAATTTTCTAAAATTCAATATAATATCTAGTACATTTGGATTTAAATTCGGGCAAGTTTCCAAACAGTCATTTAATGACAGATTTTCTTTCGATTTAGAGCTACAATTATACACAACGCGAACTTTAGTCGTCTCTTTATTTGTATTTACAACAGCTCGATGTGGCATAAAATACTCATTATCATCCCTGCCACATTTTTCAATTATTTCTTTACTCATCTGCTCATTTATTATTTGTTTATACTCATTCGCGATCCACTCACTCTTATCAAAACATTTCCTTAAATCATCAAATCTCTTTTTAGCTAACGTGAAATTACTCTGCAACGCAACGGGCGAGTCTTTCCATAATAATCGGGTCTCATAACGACCGTCATTAAACTTTAGATTATTTTCAAACTGTTCAATAAGACATTTCTCAGCAATAGACAATTCATCCTTATCTCTTATACCCAAATTCTCTAAATCCCATAACATCTGAACATCTGTTCCCAAACTTAAATTAACAGATACTATATTTACACAACTAGATTTATTATCCGTCTGCTGACAGCCTTGAAGAGTATATCCAAATATCGTCGGTACACAAGTAAGCGTTTTATTTACTTTCTGAAAGCCACAGTTCTTAATAATGTTCCAAAACATATCCCCTCCAATTAGAATGTTTATTGACTGATCAGAATTTTTACATTGATCAGCTAAAATTATCCCATTGCTTTTCAAAACATCCTGAATTTCTACATCTGGTACGCTGACTGGAGCCGCAGTTATTGTATCAGTAATTAATGTTTCTATCTCAATAAATTGCTGACTGTCAGTTCTGCTTGTTAATTTCAATTTAACAACGTCATAAATTTTTTCTTTCGCTTTTTCAGAACCAAAGCAATAAACTGATAATTTTTCTTTTCGAATTGGTTTTAACTTTAAAAAATTCGCTAGGGATCGCGTGCACCACGAGCGTTCCGAACCATTATCCATTAAAAGGCGGGCGATTTTAACATTTTCTGTTTCATTAATGGGACTAACAATCACTGAGCATGTTAATAACAAAATATTTGACTTTGAAACAGAAGAATTACATTGCATAGTAACAGAGCTATCCGATTCAGTATTACTAGTATCTACACTCGGCGGTTCCTTTTGAACATTATTCTTACTACACAAAATATAATTATGAAATTTGCTTTTACAGTATTTGCATTCAAATTTTAATCTACACGAGCGGCTATAATGAGCTTTAGAAAAGCATTTGAAGCATCTATTTTCTGATCTTAATTTGTTTTTCCTATCTTCTACTGTTTTATACTCACAAAATTCATGCTCCGTACTGTCACAAAACACACAGCTCTTTTTTACGTTGGACACGTAATTCCCGGTTGCGGTTGGTCGTATCTGATCGAATCTTCTATTATTTAACTTTCTAAAATTGCCTTTGTATTCATTATTACTACTCTCATATTTTATCTTGAAAGGATCAGATTTTGATGGAACTAAATACGTTTTTTCTCTCGATTGAATTTCGTTTTCTAGATAAGCATGTATATCCTCAAATGTATAATTAATCGGATATTTTCTATTAAACTCTAGAACGAGGTCTTTTGGAATCCTATCTAAAATTATGGGTGCTAACAAACTGCTAAATGTTTCCTTTCTAACGCCCAAGGCTTCTAAATTTCTAATTTGATTCTCAATTCTATCAAATAATTTTCTTAAGCCAATCGTATCTTGCGAATTATGAACAGCAGGAATTCTCAATAAACCGTTCATGTGTGTTTGTATTAATGTATTTGTATTACCAAACCTATTCTTAAGAATGTTGAGTGCCGCGTCATAATTTTGTTCTGTAATTGCTAGCCCAGCAATCGAACTCGCAGCCTGACCATTTAAATAAGATTTCAGATAATTCAGTTTATCTATTTTCGTAAGATTAGGATTTTTATCAATAGCAGATTCAAATTGACCATAAAATTCCAACCAATAAGCAGAATCACCATAAAATGGTTTAATATTTAATTTTGGCAATTTAACAGTTATTTCATTTATTGAGGGTTTCAGTTCAACTACTTCGGGACCTTTCAATTTTCCAATTTGAATTTTTATTCGCTGTTTCCATAAGCAAATATTCTCACAATACTCAATTGAGTTCGCTACCTCACTTTCGATATCTTTAACGGGAAGCAAAGCTTCAATTTCTTTATTTAATTCATTTAACGCATTTTCCTTATCTACAATTAACATTAATTTTTCATTTAAAATATCAACACTAACAGAATCTATTTCTTTAAACAATTCTTCGATGCTGTTTAACA
Organism: Maratus speciosus; assembly: GCA_963932465.1. Taxonomy (NCBI): domain Eukaryota; kingdom Metazoa; phylum Arthropoda; class Arachnida; order Araneae; family Salticidae; genus Maratus; species Maratus speciosus. The sequence continues at coordinate 190,523,603 of OZ010793.1, read as the reverse complement.
ATTTTGTGGTCGCGGTTCTAACTGCTTTCCGTTTACTCTTACTTTTTTCTAGATCAGACATTTCGCTAAATTCAACAATACTACTTAAACAACAACAATTACACAATAAACAAATTTTCTTTCAACATACAACATAAAATACAATAAACAAAAATCAAAAAAATAACAAATTCTCCATCTCTACTACACAGCTTTCAAACGACAATACCATTTCTCAAACTTAAATTACCCCAAAACCTAAACATCTCTATACGAAGTCAAATAAAAACTTTATTCTCCCTACTTATTTCTCACAAACATTACTACAATACCAAAATCGAAACGAAACTAACACTCACCTCTGTTATCCACAAAATATTCCGACATGAATTACGTAATCCTAACGCCGAATACATCTCTTTTTTTAAAATCACTATACTTTCAACTTCCACAAACAGCAGGAAAACTAACACTAACACAACAATACCCCGGACCTGACACCATGATCCGACTCCGCTGAAATTTTGGAAGCAGAAAGCACAAGCTCACATTTTAACGTATTTATTGGATGACAACACAAGACAGACTACAGAAAACATAGAACGAAAAAGTAAGTAAAAAAAAACATGCGTCTGGAAAACGCAGAATGGCGCCACCTATCATTCAAACACATTTTTTGTTTTAAGTATAGTTTACAGCTAAAAAACAGTTTGTTACTAATCGGCAATAATGGTCTTTAATTGAAAAAAATAATTTTCCTTGATAAAATTCTATATTATTAAACACACAAGGATTTTAGGAACTATAATAAAAAAAACAAATTTTACTTGATCACTGCAGAACAAAATATGGTATTTCGCAAGCTTCCAAACAAAACAAAAAGAACAAGTATCAGCAATTGAAAATATAAATATATCTTTATTTTTAAACAGCACAAGTGCTGCCATCTACATGTTGAAAATCGATTTAATAATATTTTTAGGATGCATTTTGTTGGTAACATTAGGCATAATAACTTCAATATTATTTGAATAGTATTCTAGAGCTTAAATTGGGTATGTTGCCGAAAAGCAACACCCGACATTTAAGGGTTAATTCGGAACATGCCATGCTCAACCACAATAACGCATATCAATTATATATAGCAATCCGAGTATATTTAAGTGAGTTAGAGTGCGGACAGACAAATCCAACTCATAAATACTTTTTAACTATGTTGCAAAGAGTTAAAAAAAAAGCTAAAGATGTTTTTCAAAACAGAATCTTATTAAAAATCAATGTCAAAGAAAAGGCTAACCTATTTGCATCTAATGTGTGCATTTCAAGAATTTCTTTGGCTGGGGATATTCTTAATTCATACAAGAAATTCTGTATATTATTTTTTGTTTTAATGATAGACATTAAAAACCAACGTGAAAGAAAAGGCTAACCTATTTGCATCTATTGTGTGCATTTCAAGAATTTCTTTTGCTGAGAATATTCTTAATTCATACCAGAAATTCTTATATTATTTTTTGCTTTATTTAGTGATAGGGGTTTCGTGATTGCAAAAATTAAAAATCTTCTATGGAGTTTCCCCATGGATTCAATATTTCTGAAAAAAAAGGAATTCTTATTTTGACGAATATATATGTTCTTTAAATGCCAATGAGTCAAATAAATATCTATTTTCCTTTTTTGCTACATCTTAGACTACACTTTATATGAGGATGTTTGAAACATACTCCGAGTGCTAGATGGAACTCCTGATGAAGGTCATGTTAATTTATTTTATTCGAAAAACATAAATATTTTATTGCGCACCTCTTGGTCTCATAATAATGTTATTAAAACTTGTTAGGTTTGCCTGTGGTAATTTTCAGGCAGAAGAAGCTGGGGTAATTAACAGACAATCGTAATACTCGCACAGCAATTGGAGTCTGCCCAAAACAGTTTATGTTTTAAATAAATCGCCTATCTTTTTTTAAAATTAGTATTTTTTAAATAATTTCCTAAATGCTATAAAAAATTACAGTTTAAATTTTTGCTTCACTGATTTCAAATTTCAATTTCACGGATGTAGCAATGCTAGCACAAATGCTACTTCGTGTTTGGATACTAGGGTATGTTATATTATATGTAAAAAAATATTTGATGACCATATGGCAGAAAATTGAATTTTTTAATAAAGCCCAACTTTATAGAAACACCGGGGTAATTATCAGACAGCCTTCGGCGTACTTCCAGACGCTTGTATCTATAAGGAAGATTGATTGTTTGCCAGTGATGTATGGAGGATTCCATTAAAAAAAAAAATCCAAACGTCATCTGTAAGTTATAATGAAAATACTGGGTGGAGATTAGGCTAAAATAATATTGATATGTCTTTTCAAAATCTTATTGTTGAAATTGGGTGTGGAGAAGATTTTATATGAAATCCATTTCATAATCAAATATATATGCCATGTATTATAGCCAAACATTTTATCTGGACGGTTCAGAAAGTTATTTCACAATTATCATCTTGAGAACAATGCATTGGAAGTTAAAATGGAATACTTAAACTGACTTGGAGATGATCTATATTTGTGGCCAAACTTAGATAACGGGAATATTTGTTACTAAGTTCTTTAATTTTTTGTACTTATTGAGACACGATCTGTTTAACTTTTCTATGTTAAAGCTATTGAAGATGTCAAAGAATTGTACATTAAAGTGATTTTATTTTTACAAAGATATCTTTACCATCAAAGAAAATTAAAATGGTTAGGCCTTTCGAAATTAGTTTCGTGTAAATATTTCAGCGTATTGATAAAAAGCAGATTAGGTGACCGATTTTTTTTTTTTTTTTTTTTTTTTTATAATGAAATTAGTGTCGGATTCATGTTCTTATTTAATTTTGATATTCCGGAATTGTTTTACTGATTTACATAAATTTATATGAAATGGAGGTAGCTACTATAGCTGAACAATTTGTGTGAAAACATACCACAAAACATACTTTTATTTGTGAAAATGTAAATGGATTTCGGGGGTACATTTAGAATTGGGTTTTCATGTCTTTTTCTGTATTCAGACTTGTCTAATAAATACTAAATGTTTTGTCATAACATTTTACAATGATGTCTTTCAATTACCGTAGTTAGTCTTCAAATCATCTCCCTAAATAGCCCTACAAATAGCTGCCTAGAAAATTAACCCTTGGGAGTCAGAAAATTACTCCAAAGCACGGGGTAATTTTCAAACAGGTTTTTATTAAATTTTGTGGATGTAATTAATGATAATCTGCATTATAATGAACAAACATATATGTGAGTAATGCTGATGTCATTTTGCGAATCATAAGACTTCACGATGAAATTTCGGTTTTGCAATTTTCAGTACTGCAATTTTTTAATCTTCTGAACATCGCACATTTTCAATTTTTATACTGTCGGAACAGGGAAAAAAATCTACTCTCAAATTCAATTTGTTTGAAGTATAATAAATCTTAATTTATTAATTTTTTATGGTTTATTAAGCAATTTTCAAGCATGATTTTTTTTAAAATTTATCTCTATCGCGTGCCGACTTCATTACGAAATGATAACAAACAATTTGCACATACAAAAAATAAAAATTGTTCTAAATTAGACTCCGGCTAATTTTCCATAGCGAAATTAAAGCTTTATCTGTAAATTAATAAAATAACAATATTTTTAAAAAACATGAATTTGTTTAAGATAAACGTATTCGATGAATTTAAATTTTTACGGACCCGAGTTGGGAAAACAGTATGCTTTCAAATGTAATATGTGTGAAATAGATCCGTTTCAAATTGAGTTACTAGGCAACTATTAAAGTAAAAGAGGGAGAATAATCTATATATTTAGTACATAGGACAGTTTTTTAGTCATCTGTCCCGCAATTTCTACTGAACCAATTTTACTATTTTTTTTAAACAAGAGCTGCTCATTTGTAGATGAGCCCACACTAGCTATTGTGCTAAATATTTTGCCATTTTTATATTTTAAATTTAATTTGAAAAGTTTTTTATGAAATGTTTTCAAAATGATTTCAATCGATTACTTCACTGTTGCAGAAAAATAGAAATAATTGGGTTTATTTATCCTTATTGATGCTATTTTCTCATTACAATTATAACTTTTTAAAAAGCTTGAACATAAAGTGACGTCACTCTTTTAAAACCACGTATTTTTCCTCATAAAGCTATATTACATTACAATATTTTTTTTTATTCCGCTGATACTGAGTTTGAAACAATTGGTGTATTGCTTCAATAAGTGCCATAGTATAAGAAAATAATCTATTTGATAAAACTGAATATTTATTCCGAATATGCATCTAAAAGGCATCAATTTATTGAATTTTTAATCGGCGGTACTGAGATTAGAACCTCCAGTCAAAAGGAAGAACATTCACATGCAAAGTTGTAGCTGAAAAACGTAACTTCCAAGTATTTTATAAAGATTCCATTTTATAAAGGCCAAATGTGTCTGTGCGTAACGCTGACGTCATTTCTCGGTGGCAACATCAGAAGAATAAATTTTACTTTATTAAATTTAATTGCAATATTTTTAATTTACAAATACCGCACTTTTTCAATTTTTACACCGTCAAATAAGAAAAAAAGTTACTTTCAAACACAATTTGTTTGAAAATTATATCGCAATTTACTCAATCTAACTGTTTTTAAAAAGGTTTTTAAGCAGGAACATTTACAAATCCATCTTTATCGCGTGTAGACGATTATGAAAGAAAAATCCATTTGCATATAAATTAATATAAAATTACAATTACTTAGCATTTGTTTCCAGCTTATATTTCATAACGAAATTAACACACTCGTCAATGAATAGATAAAACAATACAATATAAATTAAACACAAACTTAAGACATGTAATCAAATTTATGCTAAAAACACTGAAATGAACAGAATCTAGTCTGATTACAAATAACACTTTTTGGCGATTCTTTCTGCTGTTAACTGATGACTTTATTTGAACGTATCGGGGCTATTTTTCAAATTAATATGATTTTTAGTATGGCTAGTGGGCATTCTAAAAATATATATATTAAAGGTAAAAAAGGTATTAGAATCACCAATAATAATTTTTAAAAAATGTAAATCCAGGCAAGGCTTTTTCGCCTTAAGGCTGTCTCACTCTTTTGCTGATGCGTCTTTCCTGAATTGATGATTAACTGTAATTTTTGTTTTCATCAAACAACGTGTTTTAACGAAATATAAGCATCCTAAGGCAAAAACCGCTCCGAAAACATTTCGAAAAATACCTCATTCATCACTGTGTCTTTAGTTTGCGTAGAGAAAAGAGGTTTTAAATGTTAGAAATAATATATACGATTGTTTTCACCTATATTCTGTAAACCAGGAAGCCCCGGTTTATCCCCTTGTTATTTTAAAGTTTTGTGGAAGCATCCTCAGCCATGTGATGATTTTACCTAGGAAAAGTAAAATAAAATAACCACCGATTCCTGAGTAATTGTAAAAGTTTTATTTTTGCCTGAAAATTACCCGAGGTTATCCTAAGTTTTGAACTTTCGTGAATCCTTGAAAGATAGTATATGGTATTGGTTTTTACGAATACTTTGAATTAATAAGCAATTTTTAAATATTTATGTAGAAATGAAAGTACATAGAGATTGTCCTAAAATAGAGACTTAAAAATATCTATAACAAGCACACGATGTCCACTATTCTTGTATGAAATTAATGTATGAAGTCTAAAAGTTTTATACTAGACTTCTTTGTTTTACTTCCATGCATAACTCACAGATGGCGTTGCATTCATTCTTCCTTCTGTTTCGCTGATTAAAAGCTAAAAAAAATAGCTTTTGTTTTGAGATCGGAAGCCTAATTCGAGCAGTAGTGCATTTCCATCTATAGGCGATATTTAAACATAAAACAAGGAAACGTAGAAAAGAAATTCCCATTCTTACCCACTACTCGCCTTCAAAAAATTCAAAAGCTCTCACCGTTTACGTCTTATTAATTTTTTAAAGCAATCAGTATATTTAAAAACACGCTGTGTAACCGTTTATTATTACATACATTTATTTAACCAATACGCGTATTTGAAAATCATTAATGAAACTACATGTATAATGTCAATCAAAATATACTTTTGATAATATGCATAAATTACAAAACTACACTGAATAACAATTTAATCAATCAGAAAAAAAGAACATTTTTTTTAAACTAATAAAACTGCTGAAGATAGATTCCTCCCCTATTCAATATATTTACGTTTGTTTCAGATACGGAAAAAGTAACATTTGGGAAATATCAACTTAGAAGAAAAAATTATCCAACTATTTGTTTTAAAAATACGTTGCGACACATTTCCGTTTAGTTTTAAAATATTTCATATTTGCTCAGGTGTTCCACATTGATAATATGGATTCCAAAAATATTGTTTCCTTCGTAACACATTCTTTGTTTTGCGTCTTTTAAGCATTGCGTCTTTTCGAGTATATCTGATTCAGGGACACAAAAATATGATTTCGATATAAAAAAGAATAATGTAATATATCTTAGTACAAATAAATACTAAATATATATATTATTTATTTTTGCAACATTATACCATTCCTGAGTATAATTTATTAAATATAGAATATTTTTACTGCTACAAATGATAAAAAAAATACTTTCCTAAATGTATTTAAATTTTAAACATCCATTTTCAGCTTTATGATATATATTCACTTATACAAGTTGTGGCATATAAGTAATGTCATTTTATTTCTATTTATGAATAATTTTATATGATTGGAATACGATACAGATTTGATACTTTGAACAGATAATGTGTAATTATATGTAGATAATGGTTTTTAATTGATAAAGCAATTTCTGTCCCCTAAAGACAAAATAAAAAATTTCAATTTAAAAAAAAACTGAAGAAATGGTTCTAATTTACGGTTTTCTTTTCTTTTTAAAAGATACATTGTAATTCAAAAACTTCTTTGAATATAGTCTTAAATCTATGCAACTTATGTCTGTAAAAGCCGACATTCCAAATTTCCAATTAGAAAACACAAGAAATATTTTTAGATTGCTGTTCTCTTTTTTTAACAACATTAAAAAATGAAGTAAGATATTTTTAAGATCATAATTAAAAAAACGAATTTAAAGGATTGCTGTATACCCTATTGTACTGATATTTAGTTATTGCTCACAAGTTGGTGTCTTTTCCTGCATACACCGTTACAAGATGCAGCAAACTATTCTGTCATTCGACGTTTTTATAAACAACAGTTACGTAGTTGTAATGTAAGAAAAAAAATCATGGGCAAAATAGAGTTCAATTACGTTCATGTAATCATTTTCTATAAAAATGGTAGAATGTCGGAAAATTTGTTATAGTGTTATGCTCAATTATCGGAATAAATTAGTGATAGTGTCATACAATTGTGGAAAAAATTATACTTTAACAATTTCTTTAGACAGATAAGCTATAAAAAAAATAGATAACTGCTGTTAATAGATCGATAGTAATTTATGCAACTTGTGTCCCGAAAAACAAAATTTCGATTTAGAAAACTTAAGAATTGAATCTAAGTAATTGTTTTTTCTCTTTTCTTTTTATAAATAAAGTGAATATATTAATATTTTTTTCAATAGATAAACCAGTGGTGGAAAATTGGCGCAGGGGAGGAGCCTATTGACACCACTAAATATTAGTAGTATTTTAAGGCTTATCTAATGGCAGAATTTCTGAGTTTTTATTAAAGTGACGAATACTATAAAATATTAGTGGTGTCAATAGGCTCCTCTTCCACCACTGGATAAACTTAAATTAATACAACCATTGTCCTGTTAGACAAAATTAAAAATTTGGAATTAGAAAACTGAAGAAATAATTTTAGATTGCTTATCTTTTTTTGCATCATAAAAATTTACTAATAAGCAACAAAATTATTATCAAAATAATATAAACCCCTTTAAGGGATTAACATATACATTATTCCATTGATATGTACTTATTGCTCGCAGTATGTTGAATTTTATGGATAATGTTTTGGCCCGACACATTTGTTTGTACCGATCCTTTTTTTTTTTTTTTTTTTTTTGCACGTACAATTTAAAAGCTACTGTTTCAAATCTAGCTAATTTTGATGCTCAATCGAAGATAGCAAATTAAAACTATTGCTAGAAATAAGCCTATTCATGATATGACGGTTTTTAAAAATCTGGAGCCACTCCACTCCACTCCCATTTCCGAACATTGGTTTACGTGTCAGTAAAGAAAGAAATATATAAACTTTCAACAAATTGGAATCAGCTGGATTTGAAAGCTGGAGACGTTGCCTGTGCATTACTCATATACTTGATTATATCGTCGCATTATATATGGTACTTATACTCTAACATATTTTTTAGATGATTTTCTCAATAGAATCGAACGCAAATCGATTTGAAAATTGTTAAAAAAGGATTAAGTACCTAATCTATTTCCCGATATTTACGAGAATAAGTGCGGTCCTTGCACAAGTGGACTAAAACATATTTAACAAATGGGAATTCCAACAAAAGTACCGTTTGTGTGTTCGTGTGTCATCATGTTCAATAAATCATACACACATTAAAATGATGACTATAATATTTTCCTGATATTATACGTTTAAAAAGAAAGAAAAAGAAACATAAATTAATACTATGATTAACGACTGGCAATTTTTATTTTTTGTGAAGTTTGAGCTTAAAGGGTAAAGTTCAAAAGCCAAAAAAACGCATAGAAAGTGTTAGTATATCACTTTTAAATCATAAATAAATTGAAACTGAAACACAAACAAGCCCCTTCTAAACACACACACGTAAAAAAATCGAAGCATCTGCTCAAATGTTATCCATGGATATGGTTATATATTAAATATATAAAACGAACTGTATAATATAATATGTTGGATAGCGATTAACTATGCAGGATTAAAACCAATTAAAAGCAGAATACAATGCTTTCAATACTAATTACTTAAAATAATAAGCTGCAGGATCACCTTTTTTTCATGAGTATTAATCACCCTAATTGTCCCGCATACGAGAAATTTAAGCAAGATCAATGCATCCATTGTCCTGTGTTTTAAAACATCTCTCAAACAACAGATTCATTGAAAATTCGTATGAGAAACTCTATTTTCTATCAAATGTCTATGATAAATCTTTAACACTTTATATAAGCTGTTAAAATTATGGTTGTCATACATTATCATCAGTCTAATAAAGTAAACTAATATTTCAAAGATAAAACGGCGAAATAAACACTAGAATAATAGTGCTCCAATGGAAAATGAATCGATTATTAAAAATAGATAAGAGCTTTACTGGTTCTCCAGTATATGACTAATTAATGCTAGTATTCTGTAAAATAAAACCCTTAGAGGCTGTCCATAAATGATGTCACACTTTTTTCAATATTTTTGACTCCCCCCCCCCTTTGTGGAAAAGTATCACACTGCATCACACCACCTTTGCCCCTTGTCACATGTCACGCTATGTTACATAAACATATACTTGCAGTTCGGAAACAAAGCACTACATTATAGGTCATATTTCAAATCTTATTTTTAAACTTTAACTATGTATTTTAATGACATTTCTGATCATAAAAATAAAAATAATTCGCGTACTTATTCTGTATGAAATACGATTAAGGTTTACAACAAAAACATACTTAATATACAACAGTAATAAAAAAATAACGAGAAAGAGCAAATGGATACAGTAGTATTTAGATATTTGAAATGGAATTTAATATGTTTACCTTTAAATCTTATCTTTACTTTATGAACACAAAATTCTTTAATTTCAAAATAACTTCTGAATTTAATATGCTGATATTTAATGCTTAATTTCACGAACCCCCTGCCCCCTCCAAGTGTGACGTTATTAGTGGACGGCATCTTTACTAGATAACTTCAATAAATTAGTTTTTGTCTAATAATAATAAATCATATAATAGTTATTTTTTTATTATTCAAACAGCCATTTTTATCATACAAGACAATTAAAAAAATTATTAAATTAAATAATGGTAAAAAATATTTAAAATATTCAAGAAATTATCTACAAATATTTATTATTACCATCATCTATTTTTATCACGTTTTTGATGAAAAAATACATTTATAATTCAAACATGCAAAACAATGTCAAAAGAATAATTAATCCATATACGTCTCTTTATTTTTTATTAAACAATATTACAAATTCATAATAAAATTAATTTTTGTGCTGTTATTCTGTATTACATATGTAAACAAAAATTATTTTGACCTATTGTTTCAAATGCCAAATTTATAATTATTGTCTTTTTTATAGACTTCTTTGCATGAAAAGTAACAAATATATATTAGAAGAAGGTAAACCATATAAATTTCAAATCAAATAGACAAGTTTTATATATCTTTCAAAAAAAGCTTCTTAAAATTTTTGTACGTTACACTCTGAAAATATTCCGGCATGAGATGTTCGTTATATACTGCAGGAACAAACTCCAGAAAAAATGATATTATGACTAAACTCTAAGCAAATATTATAAAGAATAAACATTTGTTTGTAACACAGGTAAACTGTGAAACTATCAAAGAGATTTAAAAAATAATGGTGTTCTAATAAAAATGAGAGTATCTGCTCCAACATAGGCTAAATTTTATATTAAAACCACTTCCCTCAACGGAGTACAGAGCAAAATGTTCTAAAATTGATTGTGATACTGATCCAATTTCAAATTTGATATTATAGTTAGTTTTATTTTGTAAATGCTTGCTGTGACCAATTTTTTAAAGAATTCGAAATTAAAAGCCTCAGACGAGCTGAAAACGTTTCAAAAATGTTCTAAGATACGATTCATTTGGTAATGCTGAGGCGATAAACTTGAAATTTGAAATGACTATTGAATACGTAACACTCGACCACAAGTGATGTTTACGAAATCGAAATTTGAGACTGCACAGAGTACATGTACACTAACAAAGAATTATAATTGCTATCTATGTAAGGAAGCATTTTACATTTTGTTTTTCGCTTCACGAAAATGGCGTTAAAATATACTAGAACTGTGTTCTGCCACTTATACTAGACCCGTGTTTTGCCACTTATTTTTTAAATAGTTTTATTTTTTTATAATTATCCAAGTTTTAATATAATATAATACTGTAAAAAAGAAACTGTTGTTTATTTGTAGAGAAATAGACTTTGAAACTACTTAAACGATTTAATTTTATTTTCCGTATAAGATAGATGATATACATAAATTCCGTGAGTTCATAGCATCTGTTTTTTGGAAGAGGTAGCTGCAAATGCGTTGGAATGAAGATTATTTGATCAATTAGACTCTCGTGCTTTAAAATGTGATATTATAATTAATCTATTCCACTTATGTAAATAGGCACCCAAATATAATTTTGCATATTTCAACGACCTTGCACGGAAAGCTGCAATTTGTTCATTACATTTATGTTATTTATTTGCATGTGTTCGTAAATATTTATGTTTTATTAAAAAGATAATTCAAAAAATACCCACATATAACCTATTCAAAAATATAGAAATAAACCCTAAAATAAATTTAAATATTGTTCAGAATATTCCTAATTATTCATTTCCTGTTAATTTTTTCTGCACATTACAAAAATGCTGCATTTTGCGCAACACAAGTATGCCCAAACGAATGTACATTATAATATATATATTAAAATATTAACGTATATATAATTTTTTAAACAATTATATTTTATATATTTGTATAATATTCTCGCAAAAGTATATGAAAAATTTTTAATGATTACAATAGAAAATACATTAAGAAGTTTGAGTAGTGCTGTATCCATTTGTTTTCATAAACATCGCATTATTATATAGTAACGCTACTTTCATATCAACAATCCGTCAGTAGTTCATGAGTATCTTCATTCCGTTTCTTTTGCTTTTCCGGCTAGAAGATGTTATTATTTTTTTCTACTGTATCATAATTACTTATTTTAATATTGTTAAGTCGAAATATATATGATGTCTTTAATTTTAACACCTGAAATTTTAGTACTTCATCAAGAAAAGTATATTTAAGCTGATACACACACACACACTTATATATATAGGGTGCAATATGTTATCTATCGCCGACACTTAATTTCACAACCGTTAGTCGTAAAGATATAGTTACAATTACGGAAATGTTTCAAATGAGGTAAATATTCATGTTGTGGCATTATTTAAAGTTAAAAATCAATTTAGTTACATTTAGTAAAAGTTTACACATATCATAACATATATAACACCAAAAAGTTTGACATCTGTACTACAAAATTTGAAACGGTTATTAAATTTCAAATTTTGAGATTTTTGCACATGATTTTGTCTGTCATTGAGGGATAAGTTAAAAGATGAATTAAAGTAATTCGAGATCAAAATCAGGGTGCTATGTCCTTTTTACGACGAAACCACCTTTAGCCGGTATCGCCAAATCGGGGATTCACCGAAGAGAGTTTATTTCATCTAAAAATTTGAGCTCACTTTTAGGTGTCGTATACAAAACGAAGAATGAAATATTGAAATTAAACAGAAAAAATGAATATCAATTTATCATAATATCAGAAAACGGTCTAGTATAAAAAATGAATACATAAAACGCCGGAATCTACTTGAGATACTGCTCAAAGTGTTCTCCATTGGTGACAATGCACAATTGCATGCGTGACAGTACTGCATCCTGGACACGTTAGAGCATAGCAGTTGTCCAAACTGTGCGACAATCACAAAGATAATGCGACCTGGAAACCTCCACATCGACCGGCAGTACGACACGTGTGGTGCGGTATAGGGGAACCTAGACTGTTGGACCCATCTTCTACGATGGGACCTTAACGGGCGATCGTTATCTGCATCTGCTACAAAACACGGTACGTGACTGGTATAAAGAGTTGCTCACCGACATGCATACCGAGTGTGGTTTCCACATGATGGGGCCCTCTACACATAAAACATCAAACATCCGGGCTTATCTGGCCACCATATTCGATTAACAGATCCTTGGATGTGGTGGTCCGGTAGAGTGCCCACCGCATTTGCCGGACTTGACTCTCACGGACTTCTACATCTGGGATTACATCAAGGTATAAGGCTATGTGACTGAGACGACTTCTAATGTTTATTTGAAGCAGCGCATCATCCTTGATTGTCGCACAGTTTGCAGACCTGCTATGCTCTAACGTGTCCAGGACTCAGTACTGTCACGCATTTCATTGAGCATCACCAATGGATAACACTTTGAGCAGTATCTCTAGTAGTTTCCGGCGTTTTATGCATTCATTTTTTATAGTAAACCGTTTTCGATATTATAATAAATTGATATTTATGTTTCTGTTTAATTTCAATATCTCATTCTTCGCTTTGTACACGACCTCTAAAAGACAAAATCAACGACCCTCAACATCTTAGATGAAATAACCCTCTTTGGTGATACCCAGATTTGGCGATACCGGCTAAATGTAGTTTCGCTGTAAAAAGGACATAGAGCCCTGATTTTGATCTTGAATTACTTTAATTCTTCTTTTAACTGGTCTCAATGAAAGACAAAATCATGTGCAAAAATCTCAAAATTTAAAATTTGATAACTCTGTCAATTTTTGTAGTACAGATGTCAATTTTTTGTGTTATATGTGTTATATAATATGTGTAAACTTTTACTAAATGTAACTATAGGGACTGGGGGACTGTATAAACAGTTAGATTTCGTGATTTTTATAAAATTGATTTTTTTACTTTAAATAATGCCACAGCATGAATATTTACTTCATTTGAAACGTTTTTGTAATTGGAACTATATGTGTACGATCAACGGTTGAGAAATTAAAGGTCGGCGATAGATAACATATTGCACCCTGTATATATACTCGTATGAGTCGCATGTATACACTTTGATAATAAACTGCAAAGCGGAAATAATTTCCTAATACATAGGTATTTTTACTGTGGGTAGCAACTAATGCTTTCACATTTGTAAATCACTGCAAATTTTCTAAGATAGTTTGATTAGAAATTTAATACCAAAACCCTTAGACTGTATTTCTAAATTTCCAAAATTTCTGAAAGTTCTCTCATTAAAAAACATAAACAAAACTTTATGTAGCTGTATACGACGCAGTTTGTATAAAATGTGTACTAAAAATTGCAGCACTATGAAGCAATGACACGATTGAGCTGAAAATGCCTGAGAATGTAAAGTATAGTGTGTTATGTAAATGATTCCAATTTCAGAATAACCGCGTTTGATTGGGTTAAGCAGCTCCCTCTAGACAGCTGCTGAAAACGTACAAATGGAGGTCTGTAGCGAGATGTTAAAATTTGTCTATGGTTATCTGCTAGTTGTTAACGCTAGGTCAGGCGTAACTATGCCTCATCAACGAAATAGGGCGACATTTTAACAACTGGCGGATCTTGAACGGGGGAAAATAATCCGCCTTCGTGAAGAAGGATTTTCCTATCGTGCAATATCAGCAATATCAATAGCTCGTGCTCAGCGTAACAACAGCAGAGTGATCCGAGATTAGAAGCAGTGGATCGACAACTTGGAAATATAGGAGTAGACCCCGAAGGTTGACATCATCGCGCGATGATAGACACATGGTTCGCATGGCGTTGACGAACCGTACAGCTTCATCTAGACAGTTGGCAGCACATTAGTCAACTGCTACAGGTGTGTCAGTGTCTGCTTCGACAATTCGTGTGCTTCACCGTGGACTGCGTGCAAGAATTCCTTTATACAGGATCCACCTCACTCAAAAACAACAACGCCTGCGGCTACAATGGGCTCATGAACATAAAGATTAGCGTTCATATTGGCAACAAGTTGTCTTTTCTGACGAATTCCGCTTTAATTTGTGATACGAAGCAGATGAACGCCACCTTCCGGAGCATTATCGAACCTTATAGTGAACGAGCACACGGAGTTGTGGTTTGGGGTGCGATTTCATATCATGGAGGATCCAGCGATTAGGAATTTTGGATATTCTGAATAGTAACATGTGTATCAGTGAAGTACTGGAACACGAAGTCATTCAGTTCCTTCAAGGCATTCCTGGAGGTATCTTTCAACAGGATAATCACGCCCACATGTTGCAAGAGGTGTTCAAGACATCTTGACAGCAGAAAACATACAGCTTCTTCCATGGCATGCATATTCAACAGATATGTCGACTATTGAAAATGTGTGGGATTTCGTTGATTGGCCTCTCGCTCATGATCCTCATCCTACAGCTTTTAAAGATGAATTTTTGGTACGCATACAAACAATAAGGAATGCTCTTTCCCGGACAAACATTCAAAATATGTTCGGGTCCATGACACGTCATATAGCAGCACATATTGCAGCGCGTGGTTGCTACACCAAACACAGATTTCAGACACTTTTTTTTTTTTTTTTTTTTTTGCTTTGAAAATGTAATTATCTGTTTGTACCAATACCAGTTCATTTTATTCTGATGATTCTTTCGAGGTGTATATAATTAGATCTTCGTCATTTTTAAACAAATAAACGTCAAAAACGTAGCTTGTTACAGACATTTTCCTATGACCGACAAGAAATCATAAACGTAGCTAACAATGAGGGAAATAATGCAACAGTTTTGAGGTAACTTGAATACTAGACGCAGCCTAACTCGATAATTGAGCATTTACTTATTCCTTTCGCAAATCTACCAGCCGTTTCAGAAGACGTTATGCAGCTTGATTTTATGATTTTATTTCTATAAAGACTGTAGACATATTACTTTTTTATAAGAAATAAATTTCTCCTATTTTTTCCCTGTACGTACTTTAAGAGTGCTTTTAAACTACGAAAAAAACATTAAAATTGATGCACCGAAAATTTATTTAACAAGCATTGGAACTGATTGATTTCAAATCTACTTCACTTTTCATTTACACGAAAAAAAGAAACTGTAAAAATGGGCCAATAGAGAAAAAAATAATAATGTATTATTGCATTAAACAATCGGTATCAACGGAGGGAAAATACGAATGAATGTGTATTAACGAATAGTTTACGATATGCAGTTTTGTCTAATAAACGATATTCAAGGCTAAAAACAAGAAAAAAAAAACCTTGTCAAATACATCGCAAAATTATATGGTATTAAAAATGTTACGTAAATAAAACCTAGAGCAATTTTAGGACCTTATTGTCATCCCATATGAATTGTGACTTTCATCACTATGTGTTTCATGAACCCGTTAATTTCACACAATATCTTTGTTTTAAACTGTAAACAGAATTATCCTCTAATAACTATCCTGGATTATGTACATTATGTTTTCCTTTGAATAATTAAGATTGTATAGATTAATTTTATTTCGTTTGAAAATTTCCATTCATATATTATTCGTGAAAAGACGTGAGAATTCATTGAAGGTTTTCTAAAAATCTACGATAAACGTTTGTTGGACAAATTTAAGGCGAATTTTAAAAGTTTTTATTTACTTTAAAATAATGAAGAGAAGTGAAATGAAGGAAAACCGTTCTTAATAAAGAGAGCAAATGCGCTAGCTTATGGTTAACAAAAGTGTAGAATGCATTGAGAAATCTGTCAAACTCAAGCTAAATTAATGCTGTAAGTATGCTTTTCAAAAAAAAAAAATATATATATATATAAAATTAATTTAAGTAACATTTTTCAATATAATTCGAAAACTACTTGGAAGAAGAATTTCGAATTGAAAATTTGCGTAAAGCAGGACATAATAAATACAAATCTGTCAAAAAAATTGCAGGTTACAATTCATATATTTTTCGAATATTAATTTCATAATTCATAATTCATACTATAAAACTTTTAAATTTACAAAATTAATGTGCCTATGTTTGGGTCTTTTAGTATCATAAAAACAGCAAAAAAAAAAAAAAAAAAAAAAAAAAAAAAAAAAAAAAAAAAAAAAAAAAGAAAAGGATTATAATTTCAGTAGACATTAATAAAAATATGAAAATGTAATTTAACATTAAAAGCTCTAAATTTTGAATGATTATAAGTCAAAAACTTATGATTCAAATGACTTGAAATCTCGTTTCTGGGCATAGTTTGAGCAGAAAATTTAAAATACAGGGTGTCCAGCGAATAAGACCCTGATTTCAAAATCAAATATCTCAATAACAAAGATCAATAGAATTATGCGGTAAACGGTTTGTTTATTAGCTAAGCTGTAAAAATGTTATACAGAAGTTTCAAAATTAGTTGCAAAAACAGTTAACAGATGGCGCTGTAATAGCAATGACTATAAATTGTGTTTTGAAGTCCAGAGCACTAGCGTCTGATTCCTAGATGGCTTCCTACGGAAGAAAGAAAATTTGGAATAACCACTTTTTCGTTGGGGTGATGTGCAGAAGTGGAGACACCTGCTCGCAGAATTAATGCATCAGTTTCAATTTTAGAGAATTTCAATTAACAGAATTTTTAATTAAAAGTTTAGCAATCATTATATAAGAATGTATTAAAATATTTTATTTGGGTAATGTGCAGAAGAGGAGCCATGTGTTGACAGAATTGAGATTTGTTTCAAATTTTGCTATAAGCTACTTTGGTCCGGATACCGGTATCTCTGTGGTATACCTTTTCTCTCCTAATTAGTAGATCGTGGAATCGAATCCAAGTAGAGGAGGATTTGAAAAAAATGGAAATCTTTACTTTTTAATATTTATTTAAACTGTGAAAAAACTTTGAATAAAAAAAACACCAAAGTTTCTGGTTTTAAAATTTAACAAAGCTAAAAGAAACCTCTTTTTTAAAAATCCCTGAGATTTATAATAATGATTCATAAATCTTTTTTTTTTAAATTGTAGAGAATACTTTGAATGAAATAATACAAAGTTTCTATTTTTAAAAACTGCATTAAGTTAAAAAAATAATTTTAATTTTAAAAACTCATTTTCATTTTTTTATCATTGAGCACAGAAATATGGTGCAGCTTCTAGCGATAGGATCCGAAGTGTTGGAAAGGAATGCAGCATCCAAAATACTTTTGCTTTGACGTTGATGATATGACTTATCAACAATTCCTTAAAAAAAAGAAATAATTTAATGCATAATTTCTGTCTCTAAAACTTTGTTTACAAAGAAAAGAACTATATGTGTTGTACTAAAACCAAAGTATTATGCCGTGATTTAAAAATAAATGAAAAGTGCAAAATTACTTTTTTTTAAATAATAATTCAGGTATAAACAGTAATACGAAAATATTAAGCCGTGATTTAAAAATACAAAAAATGTGTAAAAAAGACAAAATTATTTTTCTAAACATATGCATTTTGATTTAAATAATTATATGGTATCAAAAATTGAATTTAATAAAATATTTTAATAAGTTCTTATAATATGATTTCTAAACTTTTTATTGAAAATTCTAATAATTGAAATTTTCTAAAATTAAAGCTGATGCAATAATTCTGTGACCAGATGTCTCCACTTCTGCACATCACCCGAATGAAAAAGGGGACTTTCACAATATTTGTTCTTCCGTAGGGAGCCATCGAGGAATGAGACGCTAGTGTTCAGAGTTTACAAGTATTGCGATTACAGCGCCATCTGTTAACGGTTTTTGCAACTAAATTTTGATACTTCTGTATAACATTTTTACAGCTTAGCTAATAAACAAACCGTTACCGCATAATTCTATTGATCTTTGTTTTTGAGATATTTAATTTTGAAATCAGGGTCTTATTCGCTGGACACCCTGTATGTCGTGAAAATTGGGTGTTGCCATTGCTAAAATCAAAGCGTGGTCTGGTTTTGATTTGTAAGTGGCCCCCTATCCAAATTTTATATAGATCATTTGAAAAAAGACTTTAATTAGTATATAACTCTCGTCAAAAATGGCGGAATGTTCTGCGTTTCATTTTGATAAGACTTCATACAAACAATCAGAATGAAAAAAAAAAAAAATTATTGGTTTTTTTTATTATAGAAAAGTACATTTTAAAAATGGCAAATGATTCCTACAAATTCAAATGATGGGGATATTTTCTTTTTCTTTTACTCAATATTCAATTTCTGAGATAATTCAACAATTGGACAAAACAAACAGCAATGTTTATTTCATCAATAATAATAATTAGCGAAGGGAAACTCAATTTCTGACGATTTCACAAAACATCAAAATTAAATATTCAATGAGTTTTATTTAATTATATTATATAAACGTTATATAATATATGCGTTATATTTAAATATTAACTAAAAACTCTTACTGTCAAAATTCGTTCTACTTCTTATATAAGAGCATATTTGAAAACTGTCTATTTATTAGGCACATGCACTTTCAGAAAATATACTTCCAAGTACAAATATGCTTCACTTTTGCTTTTTTTTATTTTAGAATACCTGCAAAAAACCATTAAAAAAAGTCTAAAATATTTCCTTTAAAATTGTGAAGTAGTAAAATTTCTGATATTCTACAGAAAACATAAGTAGCATCCATTACTGAAATCCTTTCAGCATTACCGTTAAATATCCTCTTAAATACTTATCAAGTAAGTAATGGCTTGTTTCAAAGGTATTATGCTTTTTGATTTTAATGGTGTTGTGTAACGGTGTTATACAAAAGTGGTTTTTAGAAAGGGGAATTATTTATTTATCCCTTCAAAGCAAATACAGATTAAAATTATTTATGTATGCAGAGTTTTCAGAATAAAAGTTTGCTGAGTACTGAAAATACATTTGTATTTATCACATCTATGTTAAATTTGCAAAGTTCATTTAAGTAAATATTTGAGTATTTTAAATCTAATTTCTATAAATAGCTGAAAAGTACATTGTAATAAAAATGTAGAAATTTTATTATTTTTAACGTAACTTACCATTTAATTACGAAACATTTTAACTTAGCATTTACATTGAGGAATAATTAAGAACGAATATTTTAGAACAAATACATTTAATTATTTTATTTATATTTTAAGGAACGTTTTGAGAAATAATTTCATATGTGCTGCTATATTTTAAGGATCTATTACTCACTAAGCATTCCTGTAAAATTTCCCCTTTACAATAAAAACTTTACAATAAATTTCAAACAAAGTAAATTAGTTTTTAATTCATGTTTGTGAAAAATACATTTAATTTTTACTTTCTTCTCTCGTCAAAAGAAAAAGGTATTGTCATCAACTTCCGGTTTTCGGCAGATTTACAGGTTTTAGGGGTTGGAGATCCCCAAAAAGATTTTTATACAAAATATATCCGTGTCCCCGTCTGTCGTCTGTCCGCGCGTAGCCATTGCACCATCGAAAATTGTATGAAGTTATGCGTAGAATTGAACCAAATTTCTTGTGTATATTTTTGGCTATGGCCAGCAGGTTTGTCTAGAATTTAGAAATTGTCCGACAGAAGGTGGCGCTGTGATAGCGATTTTTGTGTAATTTTCACGATTTTTCGTGGGACTTTGTCCATTGGCGGCGCGTGCAGCGGTGTAGGTCGCATCCTTCTAAGCATAATTTTCTATTCGAAAACAGATTATTCACAACAGAATAGCGAAAAACTATTGATTTTAATAAAAAAATTGATCGAGATTAATTCTTTTTTACTTGGACTATTAAATGACTGAAGCATAAATTTAAGGCGAAAATCAAAATTGTTATTGTATTGTATGACTAATATTGAAGCATTAAACTCTATAACAACATTTTGAAATATTAAGATGTGTGAGATAGAAGAAAATTTTGGAATTGGCATGGTTTGAGCAGAAAATTTAAAATATGTTGTAAAAAGTGAGTGTTGCCATTGCTAAAAACAAATTATGCTCTGGTTTTGATTTGTAAGTGGCCCACTATCAACATTTTATATAGATCATTTGAAAAAAGTCTTTAATTAGTATATAACTCTCGTCAAAAATTGCGGAATATTGATCTGCGCTTCATTTTGATAAGACATCATACAAACAATCAGAATGAAAAAAAAATATATATATTGGTTTTTTTATTATAGAAAAGTACATTTTAAAAATGGCAAATGTTTCCTACAAATACAAATGATGGGGATATTTTCTTTTTCTTTTACTCAATATATAATTTCTGAGATAATTCAACAATTGGACAAAACAAACAGCAGTGTTTATTGCATCAATAATAATAATTAGCGAAGGGAAATACAATTTCTGAAGATTTCACAAAACATCAAAATTAAATATTCAATGAGTTTTATTTAATTATATTATATAAACGTTATATAATATATGCGTTATATTTAAATATGAACTAAAAACTCTTACTGTCATAATTCGTTCTACTTCTTGTATAAGAGAATATTTTAATAACTGTCGATTTATTAGGCACATGCATTTTCAGAAAATATATTTCCAAGTACAAATATGCTTCACTTTTGTTTGTTTTTTTATTTTTAGAATACCTGCAAATGCATTAAAAAAAGTCTAAAATATTTCGTTTAAAATGGTGAAGTAGTAAAATTTCTGATATTCTACAGAAAACATAAGTAGCATCCATTACTGAAATCCTTTCAGCATTATCGTTAAATATCCTCTTAAATACTTATCAAGTAAGTAATGGCTTGTTTCAAAGGTATTATGCTTTTTGATTTTAATGGTGTTGTGTAACAGTTTTATACAAAAGTGGTGTTTAGAAAGGGGAATTATGTATTTATCCCTTCAAAGCAAATACAGATTAAAATTATTTATGTATGCAGAGTTTTCAGAATAAAAGTTTGCTGAGTACTGAAAATACATTTGTATTTATCACATCTATGTTAAATTTGCAAAGTTTATTTAAGGAAATATTTGAGTATTTTAAATCTAATTTCTATAAATAGCTGAAAAGTACATTGTAATAAAAATGTAGAAATTTTATTATTTTTAACATAACTTACCATCAAGTGCCTGAAATTAATGCACACTAATAGAAAATCTTTCTTTTTAAAAGACGTTACAACTTAAATATATGTAGAGCTGAAATTCCACATATCTTAAATTAGGCATGCTCTACATTAGGGATGCACAACCTGTGGCCCGCGAGAGGTTAAGGTGTGGCCCGCGACTTTCGTCAATTTATAATTGGCAAAAATCGAGATTTTGGACCATAGATTGCAGGAAAAAATCGTAAATTTCGTCAATTTGCCGCGGAAAACAATTGCAAATTTCGTCAATCAATTAAAAATTGCGAATTTCATTAACCGCCCGGCCGATACAATTTGTATCAATATAGGAAATTCCCGAGTTGCGAATTTCGTCAGTTGCTAGTCGAAAAATATCTCGAATTTCATCGATCGGGAGCGGAAAAATCGCGTATTTCGTCGATCGCGCGCGGAAAAGTCGCGAATTTTGTTGATCGCGCGCAAAAAAGTCGCGAGTTTTGTCAGTTTATCGCGAGAAAAAGTCGCAAATTTCGCCAATTTGCCGAGGGAAAATTGCAAATTTCGTCAACTATTTAAGGTATGCGAATTTCGTGTACTGGGAGCGGAAAACCAGGAGATTCGTCGATTGGCTTCGAAAAAATCGCGGGTTTCATCGGTCGGTGCAAAACATCGAGAGTTTCGCCGATCTGGAACTGGAAAATCGCGAGTTTTGTCGATCGGGCGTGGAAAAACCGCGAATTTCGTTGATTGGCTGCAGAAAAATCGAAAGTTTCGTCAGTTTATTCCAAGAAATAGTCGCGAATTTCAGCAATTTGCCCAAGGAAAAAAATAAAATTTCGTTAGTAAGTTAAGAATCGCGAATTTCGTCGATCGAGCACGAAAAAATTGCGAGTTCTGTCGATCGGGCGCTGAAAAATCGCGAATTTTGTTGATCGCACACGGGAAAATCGCGAATTCCGTTGATCGGGAACGGAAAAATCGCGAATTTTGTCGATGAAGCTCGAAAAAATTGCAAATTTCGTTGATCGGCTGCGAAAAGATCGCGAATTTTTCCAATTTGACAAAGGAAAAAAATCTAAATTTTCGTCGGTCAGTTACGAATCGCGAATTTCGTTGACTGGGCGCGGAAAAATCGCGAGTTTTGTCGATTAGACGCGGAAAATTCGCCAATTTTGTTGATCGCGCACGAAAAAATCGCGAAATTTATCGATCGGGCGTCAAAAAGTCGCTAATTTCGTTGCTCGGGCAGTGAAAAAATTGCGAATTTTGTAGATTAAGTGCGAAAAAATTGCAAATTTCGTCGATCAGCTACGGTAAAATCGCGAGTTTCGGTAGTTTATCGTGAGAAAAAGTCGTAACAATTCTCCGCGGGAAAAAAGTGAAATTTTTTTCATTCAATTAAGAATCGCGAATTCCGTAAACCGGGCATGGAAAAATTGCGAATTTCGTTGGTAAGGTGAGGATAAATCGCGAATTATGTCGATCAGGCACGGGAAAATCTAAATTTTTGTTGATCGGCTGCAGAAAAATTGCGAGTTTCGCCAATTTAACTTCGTTCATAAAGTTCACATTTTTTCGGCATTAGCCTTTTTAATGCTATGTTTGTTTTTTAGCACTTCTAATAAAGGAAAATTTACTCCCTCGAATAAAGTCAAGGAATATTTTCACTCCTTGAAAATAATCCTTGCTATATATACAAACATAAACTGCTAATATATTCTTACCAACTGAATTGGGTATGTTGACTGGGTAGGGGAACATAGAGGGGTAAATCTGCTGCTCCTCTGAAATAATGTTTTTTTATAAGCCACAGATTCCCCCACCTCCAAGAAATGGCATTATCTCTGTGTTACTGATGTGACCCTCGACAACCCAGGCATTTTTGTAAGTGGCCCTTCTCTCAAAAAGGTTGTGCACCCCTACTGTACATTAAATATATTTCACACATTTATTTGTGAACTGTTGTTAGATTTATACTTAAAGAAAAATTAAGTTGCATCCTTTAAATTACATTTTTAAGATGAGTTGAAGTACCAAGATACATTGATTAATTTTTCCCTCCTTGTTATTCATTTGAAAGGAAACACTGTTTCAAATATATTTCTAATGCTATTTTATTTTTAGTACGCCAGAGTGATTTTTTAAAACAATTTAGCTAATGGACAATCAGATATTGATTGTTCTTTGAAAAACATAATGCGCTGCGAGCAATATCCCCTTTATTGCAAGATTCATTCATAAATATGAGCAATGAAAAATTGAAGAAACTTTTTGTAATCTACAACAGTTTAAAAGTCATTAAATGTAAACAATAATTTCATTGTTGAACAATATATAATGCTTTTTGCATTAAATTTG
This sequence comes from Maratus speciosus, assembly GCA_963932465.1. Lineage (NCBI taxonomy): Eukaryota > Metazoa > Arthropoda > Arachnida > Araneae > Salticidae > Maratus > Maratus speciosus. Next base: position 190,499,416 of record OZ010793.1, on the reverse strand, counting down.
TGATTTGAATGCATATAATATTTCCAATTAACTACATAGAAAAAGACTAAGTCATCAGATATTCATTTTATTTTCTGTAATGAAATTTAAAAGCTACTTGATGTTTTATTTGACGAATTGATTTATTCATACATCCTTCAGTAAATATTTGAAAATCATTTGTAATCAACAACATATCTCTTTTTATTGCTAACCAAAAATAAATAATTTTAGAAAATACGACAAATTTTGAGTTACATTTAATAATTTACTATATGGTCATGTTTTTTCACACGACACTTGCCTATTTTAAATGACACCTTTTAAATGATTTCAATTGGTGGTTAGCTTATTTGTACATTTTAGATTAAAACAATAAGAAATAATTCTTGTACAATGAAGACATTAATTAAAGTTTCATTCTTGAAAAGTAAAAACAGAACAATTATAAGATTACTGGTTTGCCTGTCCGATTGTGACAGCCATTGTAGTCGAAAAGTATGGAACATGTAAAGTTCAAACTTGGTAAAGATACGTGCGCAATTGACTCACTATTTATAGATTGTTACTCCTTCACAAATATTTTTAGAAAAAATAGATATGGCTAATTGCGGAGGTTACATAGATAAAAAGAAACTTTCAGTCTATCTTAAAGGGGGGGGGGGGGTAATCAATCGAAATAACTTTTAACACTGGACTCAAAATTATATATGTTTCTTTTTTTTGTATTATTATTATTATTATTATTTTGAGAGAGATATCATCAAAAATGTACTGCAATACTGTGTCCCCAGCCCCTGTTTGTTATACTACGGCAAATAAATTTACGAAAAAGTAAGGATAGTAGAAGGGAAGTATTTAAAAAATAGGATGTTTAGAATATAGAGCATTAGAGTATTAGTGTTTAGAATTATAGAGTATTTACAAATAGCCGAAGTATTAAAACCTTTCTGAAAAACTGTACCGATTATTCTACGTCACATATGTTTTAAGAAAATCGCATTTTTTTTATTACTCAGAAACTTTGCTTTACTTTCACTAAGCTGGACAGTTGTGAGATGTTTGATATACTTGCCGAAGTGAAATTATCCAGTAAATATACATAAGGATTTTAATAAAATTTTTATGGTATCATTCGCGATATTATTTAAAACCTATCTAGAAAAACGCGTTGATGCAACCTCTATTCGAAGCGCACTTGGCCCAATGCCATGTTTAATCTTTCTACATGGTCTTTGTTATCAAGAAGGCAAATCATAATGATAAATATTTAGCGTACGGAATCTTTTGTGCATGAGTAATACTTACACTTGACAGATTTATTATACTTACTAGTTTAAAAAAAGAACAAGAAAAATAAATATTAAGGAAAATCTTTAAAGTAGCCATTTAACATAGTTGCAAACAATGTTAAATGATTTCATACAACTGTGGTTATTCTTCTGTAGTGTTATTTATGTTCAATATTTTATAAATTTCTCACAATAGTTTATTAGATAATGTTAACTTATGTTTACTAAAAAAGTTAAATTTTATGCTCAGTTGAATTTTAAAGAACATTTTAAAAACCGTTATTTCTTTAATGTGTGTATGCGTTATTTATTGTTCCTACTTTATCATATGTTTCAAAAGAGCACGCTATGAAATCCACTTACAGTGTTATTTGATTTTGATTGCACCGGAAGTAAATTTTCTTCTTCTGAATAAAATTCAATAACTGGATATTCGCCTATTGATTGTTTTTTTCAAAGAACGCAAAAGCTACCTGATGTTTTCATTTAACTATATGATTCATTCTAAAATATATTGAATCAACATTTATAAAGTTTTTTCTCATTATTCAGTAATTCAGTTACACGAAGAAAATGATTTAAGTCAACTTGCGATTTAGAGAAAAAAAAGGTTTATAATTTTTTTAATTATATTTATTATTTAAAATAATATTTAAAATTTTAATATAGACATAGCTTGAGTAGATAAATACTGATTGTACTTTCTATTAAATAAAAACCCTTACATTATGTTTTTATTTTACGATATCATTCAGTCATAAAGCGCTCATTAATATTTCAAAAATTATTTTGTTATCCACTACAAATTTATGCTAAAAAAAACATTTATCTGAAACGCAAAGTTTATAATTAAACGAAAGAAAATCATTTTTATGTTATGTTTAGGACTTTAATATAAATAAGTATTTTCAAATAATCTAAATTATGGCTTACCGAAGACATTTTTTATTTTTTTTTAAGTAAAATATGTATAAAACTATATTTTCACGCATATTGTTCTTCTTCTAAATTTTAGATATTTCACTTAATGCCTATGTACTCGGGCTTAGTTTATGTTTTAGAAAAAATTATTTTTTATGCTTTAAATTGAATTTTAAAGTGTAGTGGAAAAACCATTATTTTTTTCAATAAATCACTGTTCCATGGTCCATATCTTTTTGAAAAGAACAAGACGTGAAATCCATTTCCACGACTGTTTCATTTTTAGTACATCGGAAGTAATTTTTTCCCTCTGAATAAAACTGAAAGACTGGATGATCTGATATCGATTGTTCTTTTCTAAAAAGTAAAACAAAAATAAGTTACTTGATTTTTCTCTTAACGATGTTATTTATTCATAAACCGAGCCCTGAATATTTGAAAAGTCATTTTGAAATCTTCAGCGATTTTTTATTTGGAAAAATTACCCATATAAAATGACAGATTTATGATTAAGAAATATTTCAGTTACATTATTGATTTTTAAAAACGTTCAAGTGTTTTAAATAATTGCCTATTAAGTGGCAATACTGCTTTTTTCAAAAGTTTTAAATTAACCATGTTTTACTCAATTGTTAAAAGCATGTTGATTAAGGTATACTTTCTTTATACCAGTAAGAAATGAATTTATAAACTAAGTAATAATTTATAAATAAAAAACTGAATTGTATTAGACATTTTTGTTAATGTTATTCCATCATGCTAGAAAACTCAATTCTGTTAATGATAAAAATGGACACTTTAAGGGGTCTCGGGACTCTTAAAATCACAAAAAATGAAAAAAAGGGAAATTTTCAACATTTAATATCTTAGAATGTGTATGATTTAAAAACAAAATTTTTATTGGGATTAAAAGATACAAAGTATGCTCTTTTTATTTTATGTATTTCAAAAATTACAAGATACTGAATCAGTATTTATACGGCGCTCCAAACTGTCAGAGATTTGTCGAGTGAAAAATTGGTAAAACAGCTTACGCGCATGATTACAAAATAAATTGCAGAAATACGATGACATTTTTTTAGCCTAATTATAGTTCAGATTATAATAATTACCCTGTACCTAAATAAATTGGTATTTAAACCATTTTTATATTTACAATACAAAGTTGTAGTTAACTAATACAAAATTTTGAAAATATCAGAACTAAAATCACCTAAAAAATATTTTCTTTTTACAAAGAAAATGAAATTTTAGGTTCGTTTATACAGACTAACGTGAAACATATATTTTGAAAATTTCATGAAGAAATATTCGGGAGTTTCTAAGATATCTTGCGAGTTATACCCAAAAATGTTATTTGTAGAAAAATGTCTTCAAAGTTTCGGAAACATCGCTTTAGCTATTGAGCTAGTATAATTCTAATAGCCATAACTTCCGATGCAATGGGAATTTCAAGGAAACAATCATGCGAAAAAGTGTTCAGAAACGATAGAAGCTTAACATCTTAAAAATTTCAAATTTTGAAAATTTTGAAGTTTTAAGAGTCTTGAGACCCCTTAAATAGGTTTAGTCGTTTTTGAATATTTCATGTTTTATAATAGCTCAGAAAAAAGATGTTCTCTGCTGTCTAATAGATGCTACTGAATCTGTCAAACATCGTTAAAAAACTTAACAGGCATTCAGATTTACAGGTATTTCATCAAAATCTCGGGTACAACATGCGACCTTTGGAAGCGTTGACAAGCACTTCAATGCATTATGTGAAAGGAGCACTCTCTTGCAATATTTTCAAAAGTAAGCAGCGAAATATAATGCATCTGTGATGTATGAGGCATTCTGATATCACCACACACAAGGCAAAATGCAAATGCACATGCAATACACATGCAATAGCACCAAGGCTCGCCATACTAGTGTGTTGGGCGAAAGTAATGCTTCTATGAAAATCGATGTGCGCATCACTCGCAGGTATTGATGACGCAGTCAGGATATTACACATGTGAAGCTCAGCAAACTTCTATGGTTTAAAATATTGGGCCGGGCGCCTTGTTAACATTCCCTTTTCTGACGGTTTCCGGAACCTGCTAATAACCACACCTTACACATGTTATTGTGTTCTGACGCTTACTAACCTCTTAAAATTTCAGACCATTGCCGTCGATAGTTGCAAATGTCCTTGGGCAGAGGATTCAATTATGAAAAACAGATGTCGGTTTTTATAAATATTTACAAGATGCATCAAAATTTAGGTACAAGTTTAGCAATTAATTCAAAAATTATAAATGAAGATAGAAACACGTAGTTTGTGCTACATTTATCAGGGAGAGATGCTCTTGTTCCAACAGACACCAGGGAAAAGGCAGTCAAACGCAATACTTAAAGAAAATTTATAGAAATGCCGGTAATTAAAAATGTATATGAAGAGTAGTTCATCATTTAGTGTAATTACTATTTTTACCTTAGGAAATAAATTTAGAAAAATCACGTTCAGTTCTTTTACAACGAATTTCAAAAGTAACATTTTGAAAGCTAATTAAAAAAAGACTAAACGATAATAAAAATAATTGCATTTTTCATCTATGGTAAGGTAAGTAACCATATTTTCTTCCCCCCCCCCAGCCACTTTTAGGCCCTAAATATTAAAATATTCAGTGAAAACTTACCAAATTTGGATTTCACATCGATTAACATAGATACATATGCAGATATCGCACAAAAGTAATTTTAACAACGCGAAAAATTGTTTTTTTTTTTTTAAGTATCTAGATATAGTAAAAAAAAAATCCCACTTTCGTCCCCTTGAAAAAATTCAATACGCCGAGACTTAACTTACAACTAAATCATAATTTATTTCTAAATGAGTAAGCAATTTAATGTAAATTAACATTACTTACTCATTTAGAAATAAATTTTGATAATTAGTACATTTTTTGTGCCTTAATTTAATGTAAATTAAATTAAGGCACGAAGAAATGTACTAATTATCAGTAGAAAAATAACATAATGAAACACTAGTCATCCAAACATGAAGAATATATAAATTTTGTATTATTTTTCGCTCCTGAGCATATTTCGTATGACCAAGCCGCAGCATTGAACGCACTGAGCCCATTGTTCTCTATGATTGTCATAAAAAAACATTTCTAGAAGAGAGGGCACTCTGCATCATTGTCGCCATCATTAAAGCTTGTAATATCATCATAACAAACACTCTCTTTCGTCATCAGAATCGCTGGTTAGATCACTTTTGGACCTGTTACATGGTTGATTCATTGATCCGCGGCGTGGTTTATCCGCGAAGTGATTTTTTTTTCAAGTCAACAGCGAGGAAAATACAATAAGTCCTACTAATAATTATAAACAGAAAAAAATCATGTATTCGAAAGTAATAGAAGAATATTTCTAGATTCGGTTGCCATGTTTAAAATATCAGATAACGTTTTGTTATGTTTTTTGTTCACTAAAATATAGTCTTTAGGTTGAATGTTCTTTTTTTTCGTGCTTGCTCCCCATTTTCGGTCTTTTTCGGGTTATCCACGATTTTTGTTATCCGCGGTGCCCTTGCCACACAATTCCGCGGATAATCGGGGCTGTACTGTACATGTATGTAAACATTAAAACAGTGTTTTTCAAAATGTTAACCGACGGTCACTAGTCATCGTCGAGACCTTTCTTCGTGACCCTTTTAGATTTCTAAAAGATACCGAAAAATAAAAATTGAAATGAATTACGTAATGAGAATTCCACTGTTGCTGAATATCTTAAAGTAATAAAAGCAAATATAAAAGTGGTTTGCAAAGTACTCAGAATATAAATATCGTTCTCCTCAAATAAACTTTTTTTTTAAACGATACCTTAAACCATGTCATTGTCTCGCAAGACTCCAAAAAAATATATTCAAAAACTCCAAAAAAATTCGTTTTGACGCATTATTGCACTGATAGCTTTGATTTAGGTGCGTCTTGCTACAAGAAATAAGTCATAAGTGTAATTATTGAAAAAAGAAACCACTATTTTATGGTGTATATCCATTTACCATAACAAAAAGTGGACAAATTGTGTGAGAGCATAAAAATTTTATGCTCCAAGCTTTTTCTACGCTCTCATTTCTAAGGGTTTTGGGCTTTTATAGCTGCATACGAAGCAAATCGCTATAATTACATGTTACTGTAAAATCGTACGACTCATCATTTGCTTCTCCTCTTAAAGTAGTATTTTTTCAGGTCTGCCAAATTTCTTACCGGTTTGCGATAATAGCGTTAGTATTACGGGAAATGATCATGTGTTCAATGATCAAACATTATTAGTTATACATTAATAATATTATAAAAAATTAAGAAATTTGGTTTGTACTTTTTTTTTAAATATATCAACTTTATTTCATTTCGCCCTTGATTAAAATGATTCACGTAGGTCGAGTTAGCATGCTCTTGCTCCTTAAATCATTTATTGGTTAATAATCTACATCCCTATCAGCAGTATTAATTTATCAAACAAGCTTTTATACCGAGATAAATATTACAGCTTACAGTATAAGCTGTATTTGCAATTTGTATAAAGCATACAAGGATTTCTAATGTAATTACATGTGTTGAAACAGTACTAGTTATGCATTAATATATTAAATAAATGCTTTACAAATATAAATTCTACTCCAAACTCTACATTGAAAAACTCCCAGCTACATTAAATGTATACCAAGTTGTATTCTTAAGCCATCATACGTTCATAAAATAGCTATGTTTATTGCTGTAATAATTGTAATATTAAAAGTTTAGAATAGTTATATCTTTAGATCAATTTTGTTTAATTTCCTCTATCCCTGTAAGGGAAAGAGATATTTCTGTTAAATTGAGATTAGTTCTGAATTTCAAATTGTAACTGAGCTTATAGGACTGTTAACATAGAAGATTTATTAAATACTTTAAAATACAAATTTGTTAATAATAAGAATAAAATCTAAAAAAATATATAACTTTCTGTTTAAGAACCTACATTTTTTATTTAGAATAAATACATTATTGTTGCACTTCTGGAGGGAACGAATCTGGCTTTATTCTTTACCGCAGAATTTTTCGAATAAATTTGATCGAATGTCATAGTCGTCTGCTTCTGTCTATGAGTAGATGTTTGGATTCGTTGCATCAAATTTTACAATTTAACCCGCATTTACCGTGTACATCACAATTAAAAGTTCTTTATTTTTAAATAAAATGTAAAGAAAAATGTATATAATGCGATTTTTGCAGAAAAATTTTAACGGCTCGCTAACTTTATCTATAGGCCTATAAAATGCACCACGTATCAATGCTACTTGTGAGCTTGAACGAAAGTAACTCCTTGTGAAATTGAAACCGTATAACTTCTTTCCTCGTTATATTAATTTACTATATGCCAATGAGTATTAATGGACTATTTTCCCTAAATTTGCTGTTAAATTGAGATTAATACTGAATTACAATTTTTAAATAACAGAAGGAGGTTTGATATTAAAATTAAGAAAATGAATCTAACACTTAATTTAAATGTATGTAAAAATTATTATCTAAAACGCTACAGGACATATACAGCTGTTGGGAAAATGAATTAATAAAATAGTATGACAAAAATATGAATATTTATGAATAAATGTATAATATGAATAATATATATTTGAATAAAAGTAGACAGATATATGTATTCTGTTTGGAAAATGTTAGGAATATCATAGTACAATTTCAAGTTTCTTAATTTAAATATATATTTTGTTTAATCTTTAAGACATAAAAAATTTAAATTTAAAACAATAATCATGTTTTTTTCAACATTACTAGATATGAATAACATTTTAAGAAAAATGAATTTTCTAACTTTGAAATTCGATCAGCTAGAAAAAACAAATGAAAAAATTACATTATTTTGTAAGTAAATATTTACAATGCATTTTAAGACCATTTATTGAAATAATTAGATGGGTGAAGAATTATAATGGCTTTCCTATTTAGGTCAATTTTCCGTTAACTCACAGAGTTCCTTTGAGGAATAAAAATTATTTTTCCTAACAAGCTGTTAAAATATCGATTAACACTCAATTACAACATCTAAGTAACTGAAAAAAATGTGAAATTAAAATTTAGATTTTTAAACGTAACCTTCATTTAAATAACATGTGAAAGTCATTATATACGTAACTCCAGGGACATTTATGTGGCTAGAGAAAAAGAAAATATTTAAAAGAAAAATATTTAAAAGTGGGTAATTTTAGGAAGGTAATATTTTTACATTTTCAAACATTTGAAAACTGTTATAAATATAATCGTATATTTTGAATTCATTTTATACCTGTACGTAATTTTTTTTTAATTTTGAAGGCATAAAAAGTTTAAATCTATGATAATATCCATGTGCGGGAAGAGTACTTTTTACGCATTAATTAACTTTTCAGAAATAGAAATTGTACTTTGTTTAAAATGCATCAGCAACATTACTCGAAAGTCAAAATGGCAATCTAAACTAATAATATGTTTACAGAACACTTTACATTCCAGTCCATTTATTTGAATAATTCAAAGGGTGAAATTTTAGAATAGCTTTGTACATTATATTAATTATTGGTTAATTACCTACTTTCCCGTGAACATTCTAGATTAGTTTCGCCAACACCCTGTTACTTTGAGATAAATACTGTATAACAGCTTTTAAATATTTGAAGATGTTGTGAAATCTAAATTAAAATTTACATTTCATTTAATAAATAATGTGAGAAAATTATCGCTTATACAAAATGAGCCGAAATTTGATATAGTTGAGAAAATCGATAAATATTTGAATTGTAGAACTAATACTACATTACTTTTGCAGTTTCTTCAAAATTATTACATTACTTATAATTAATAATTTATCACAGTTTCATTACATCTTATAGTAATTCAGTATGTATCCTCACATATACAGAGTCTGCTTTATTATTAGTGCCTAATAGTGGATTCCAAAACGATTAAGTTTAAAGGTAAGCATGGTATAGTACAAAAGTTTCAAATGTCTTTCTACATCGTATTGAAAGCTATTTATGCCAAAAACATTATTTTTGCAAAAGTTGTAAAAATTTTGAATTTTATACAGTACTTTGATATATAAGTTTTATTCAGGGGTACTTTCTCAGTGATAAACAAAAAACAGAAATAGTTCTTCGTTTTATAACCAAAACTTATGGAATAATAATACTTTTAATTTTACGATGTTCCTGATGTCCAGTATTCACTCTCAATAAAAAAGCATTTTTCAGTTTTCGTATGTATTTGGGAACATACACGGTGCGTCATAAGTACGTGTAAACTACAAACTCATAATGAAAAAAGTAATGCTCGGAAAAAAATTCGAATTGTGCTGTGCAAATGTAATCGGAAGCACATTGAAACCTTTTCCGTGTATAAAATAATATGGTTCCAAAAGTAACCGAAAGATGGAGCTCACACCTCATATCAATACGTTTTATGCAAATAAGGCTAGCATTAAAACACCTGGCTGGAAATGAATTCGTCATTCGATCTCAGCAGCACGCTATCTTTTCCAGAACGAGCGTTGGTGTTTAAACGTTTGTATAAGATTATCGCATTGGAAAAGTTTCACACGGAGAAAGGACTGGAAGCGCAAAACCCCTATTTGATTGAATGGGGACACTGAATTTAATACGACGTTTTAAAGGAAACAGGGATTTTGGATAATCATTCACGTTCGTCTTGGACACTTTCACTGAAGACCGAGTGATAGGTCGAGGTTGTAATTTTGAATGACCCTCATGCTCTCCAAACCCCGTCATGTCGAAAATATTTTACTTTAAAATAAATACATTTTGTCACGTTATGTTTTGTTTCATTGTCTCTTTGTGTTAGTCCAATTTGCATAAAACGTCGCAGTATGACTTGTGAGTACCCTCTGTCGGTTACTTTTAAGGGAGACCCATAAGAAAAAGCCCAAAATTTTTATTATTGATTTTAAAGTAATGAATTTTGGTGTACTATTTAAGAATCTTCTTGTAAGGGATAAGTAGCAAAAAAATTCACTTTTTATTAAAAAGTATATTTTTTATGGGGATTTTTATGATTTTTTTTTGTCGAAAAATACACTTTTTAAAATTACTACTCCTCATTCAATTTTCAATATTTTGGTATTACTAAAATTTCTTAAATAGTGTTATAGTATATGGAAAAGACCTAGGGAGAGATATTTTTAATTTTCTATTTTAATCAGATAAAAAAAATAATAATAATTACGCATGGTAAATTTCCTTAAATTCGTCATAATTTTCATGTTTACCAATTTATGTAAATTTTTCAGAAATAGTTAAAAAAAATATCTCTCCTTACTTTTGTTGCAAATTGTTTTAAGATTCTAAAAACATAAACACTTTGTTTCTAAATCATTTTACCACTGAGCCTTAGTACTTTGAACTTAGACAAAATATGAAAAAAGTCATTTTCAGGAAAACACATTTAAAGTATAAAATACAAGAGAAAGTAGTAAAAGAAACTTATTTCATGTTGAAACTATTTTTTATATTAATTTCTAATATATCAAGACTATTTTTAAGAAAAACGTTTTATATTGAACACAATAGAAAAAAATTGTAGCCAGTTTTGTCTTCGATGAAAATTTCTCGATTTTCAGCGACAAAAATTCATCGAGCTGTCAAAATATATACTTTTTTAAAATACTACTCCTCATTCAATTTTCAATATTTTAGTATTACTAAAATTTCTTAAACAGTGTTATTTTTACAGACATATTCATCACAAAACCAAATTGATCAACTGCTGAGTGACCTCGTCCAATTTCTGTAAAAGCTTTTGTCACTTTATAATTCACGTCATACCCCTCACCATCAGTTGTTGGAGCTGATGTAAATTTGGAACCTTTTATTTCATCACATGCTCCACAAAACATTTCTAATTTATGGGCAAATCCACTTGTACTTTTCATAAGAATTTTCATTTGTTTTGAAAAACAATCTGGGCATGCAGTAAATGTAAAAAGTTCAGAAATTGAATTAATATCAACAATAATATAATGAGGAGTATGATTAGATGTTAAATTTGCATTTTGTCCTGTAGTACTTGCAATTTCTGTATCAAAAACAAGATTATGTAATCTTACGTTTTGTTTCATACAATTATCAGTATTAACAGATAACTTAGAAACACTGGATATACTTTTTTCAGGGACTTGAGTAATCACACTTTCTGCTTTCCATCTTTTAGAAGCCATCACGTTCATATGTTGTTTACGTTTCTTCGAACGAGGCATTTCAGTATATTATTTTAAAATAAACTTGTAGAATATTAAACTTGAATTAATAATACAAAATATTCACGTGCAAACACTAATTTAAACGAAAGAATGCGATGTATACAAGCAAAAACAGAAGAGTTTATCACAAGAATCGAATCGAAAGGCGTAAAATGTAAACAAACACAATAGTGTTCGATTTAACAGTTAACGGTTATGGATAATTCAGAACAGAAGAATGTATTCTTCTTTGATTAATCATACTAAAATTAAAATGTTATTAACTGTACCTAACTTCGTTTAATAGTGTAATATAAAAGTAAACAAAATGTGTAAGCTTTTTAAATGGCCGCTAGTCCTTTAAACTCTAGTGAATACAATTAAAAAAAGCTCATTTACTACCTGTTCCAAGTGTCCCCGAGTTCTGAAATTTTGCATGGATATTCGCAAATATGTGTATTATCGTTTTCTGAGATAAAAAAATTTTTGAACTTTTGAAGGTTTTTGGCCGAAAATGGGGTTCCGGTCTCCCTTAATATCATTATTTTAGACATGAAAGAAAAATCCAATATCCGTCTAAACATATTTGTGAAAACCGATTTTTTTTCGAACATTACTTTTTTTATTATGATTTTTTAAAATTTTGAACGAACTTATGACTCACCGTGTATTATTAATTTCACAAATAATGTTTTTAAGTATATAGACGGTGCCCTCAAAATTTATGATTTCATTGATCATATTTGCATATATTTATAGTTATGAAAATTAAGTCAGTACTAAAATAAATTAGGAAAAGTAGCGAAAATTAAACATTATCTGTGAACATAGCTGCCAAATCTTCCATACTATGAGTGCCAATATTTCGAACAATATTGCAAATAGACGTTTCTTCACAGTAATGTAAAAATCTCTTTGTTAAAAATATTTTTTATTTCTGAAAGAAAATCTAAATGCAGTGAAATGATGTAAAGTGATTCAGCATTTACATATCTCAAACAAGGCGGACTCACGACTTTCTATCATGGACGATATAGGATACTTCTCAATTGAAAATCTCCAGAAATACTCAAAAATGTTTCCAACATAATTGCAGGGTTGTACGCTTCAGGGAATTTTTCAGGACAAATATCAGTATTTTTTATAGAAAAATAATCTAGTTTAAAGCGCAAAATATTGCATTATTTTAGAAGGGATTTTCTGTAAAAAATACTGGAACCGAAGAATATTTTGGTCTTGAAATTTCAGAACACATAAGACCCCTTTAATTGAGATTTATGCCGTGGAGTACTCTTATTCAAACATTCTAAAATGGTTTAGCCTATTTAGCAAGACCTACTTATTTTATACATTATTAATTTCTTCTCGGAAACCACCTAACGATACAGTGCTTCATAAGACACCAACAATAACATTTATGTCCGATAACATTTAAAAGGTAAATATAAAGAGGGAAGCCGTGGTTTAGCGAAATAAAAACTTTTTTCTTAACTTTCGTTTAAGTTTTTAACTGAAGCTTAATATGGAGCTTTTCTTTTGCCTCACTTTTTAAGCGATATCCTAAGCTCACGTGGTAATAACAAACTTTGTATGTCTTCTAAAATGTATTTTTGGGATCTCTGTTGTTTGATTTTATTAACAAGGAACTTCATGGGAAACATGTTACAAGAATTCCAGGTTTCTTTTTCTCATACTTTTATAGTGTGAGTGAATGATGGCTGAACAAAAGAAAATTTAAGCGAGGTCATACTAAAAAATTGAGAATTTTATTTTTTACCTTGAGTTAAAAGTAGAACATGAAACAGTAGTTCTTGAAACATTCACCCTGACAAAAATTTTGTACAAAATTAATAAATCAAGAATCATGTATTAGTTTTAACCCCCCTTTTTTTGGCATTCTCTACTAAAATAAAAATTGATGTAATTAATTTTTTCAATCAAATTATGAAATCTTTAACATTTATCATGATATGAAATTGTTTTTTGTGTAATCCTCATCTAGTAAAATCCTGCGCATGACAAAAGAAACTTCATTATCGGTTTTAGCACACATAAACAGTCAGAAACAGAAGAAATAGCAAACAAAAATCTTTCAATTACAGACTTGTATAAGAAGGATATAAGTTAAAAGATTAAAACAAATAAAAATAAAATTTTCAAATTAAACTTATTACTAAAATAAACACTATTTAAAAATAATTTTGGCGCTTTACTGTACTAATAAGAACATTATTTATAGAATAATAAGATTTTTTTTAAATCGTCATTTAATCAAATAATTAGAGAAAAAGCTTATCGTGTTGCAAAGCAACATGCTTCTACAATTTATATTTATAGGTACATGATTATGAGGGGGGGGGGGAAATATTATGAAATATAGTTAAAAGTTCGAGTATGAAGTAACGTGAAATATCCAGTAAAATATGATTTAAACTTAATACCATGGACGTTTATGCGAATTTAAGTTTTTCTTCGCTGATAATCGACTGCTATAAGAGAACAATATGTTTTTTGTTATGTATGTATTCAAAGTCTATCAAGATTAAAGTTTTTCTAATATAGAATTATTGAACATATTTGTTAGTTTGATATATTTCAGAAAAATAATGCAAACTACGTAAGTGTATTTTTATAAATTTTGGTTATGTTTACTTGTCATTTTATTTAGAAAATAGTGAAAAGAATAAGCAAGTGATTTTTTTTTTTTTTTTTTTGGTTTGTTAAATTGTTGTACAATAAGATTTAGTTAAATTTAGACATAATTTTAATTACACTTTTCTTTATTATTTTTAAAGATTCGAACAGATAACACTACATCATATTAATGAAATATCGTGTATTTACAAATTGATTTTCGCAATCCATTATCGGTCAGATTAGGAAAATTAAATATTCAGTGTAACTACGTTCTCACTTAAACACTGAATGTTCAAAATGAGTACTTTTAAATTTCACCTTGTTTCAATCATTGACAGAGAAGGAATGCGGCTGAACACCTTTTTATCTAAATTTTAATGAACTATAAAGTTTTCAATGTATGCAGCGTTTAAATTTACTTCTCGGTTGCTTAGCAACAAAGTGATGCTTGAATTCACTCTCTAGATATTTGAAAATAGGAGCAGAGTGTTGTAATTAAACGAAAATTGTGTTTTCAACTTATTTATAAAACACAATTGAAAGCTGTAAAATGTTATATATACTTATTGCAAACCAATCATTGTTATATTTATTTTATTTCATCTAAATGTTGAATTAATAGCATTGCATCGTTAATCTTTCATTTTAATATGAATATTATAAATAACTGACATTACATTTACATTTTTAAGAAAGTACACAAATGTCTAAATTTATGTGTTTTAGATTTAAAAAAATAACATAAACAGTAACCAATAACTCAATCTTGTATTTATGAAAATTCATTCACTGTTTCTGCGCATTTATATAATGTACGACAGTTATTGCCCTAAGAAGAATTCGTGATCCTCTTTTCTTTACATACGCAAATAGTTTTTATACTATTTAAATTCATATTTTTATTTAGACAATTAAGAATATGATTAATCGATTAAACTTATAAATACTTTATCATATTGAAATGTTTTGCATTATTTTGCATATCTTTAAAAAATTCAGTTTAATCAATGAATTCTTATGACTTCAGAAAATTGTATGATCACGTTAGTATCAAATTATTCTACACATGATCTACTTTTTAATATTAGGCGAGGAATGTTTTAACCGACCTCAACACTTCATATTACTCATAATATTAAGTTTAATATTTCCTAAATGTTAGAACTACATGCAATGTTTGTTACTTTAATCTTCATTTCCCCTTGTATCTCCATTAACTAAACAAATAAAAGATAAAAATTACCATAAATGATGAACTATGTTAAATGACTCGCTGTTATATTTTGTATTTTTAAAATGGCTAACAAGACAGAAAATTTGTAAATAAAAAAATAAATAATTTAATTTTTATTGATTTTTATGGTAGAATTTTCAAAACGCTAAGTAAAATAAATAAAATAAAATAAAAACAAAGAATACCACACACAATTTATTCACCAAATTATCAAGTAAAAACGGAAATAGCTTATCGCAGAAAATTAAGTTTTCGTTCAATTTCAGTATAAAAATAAGGTTAGGCACCCATCTGATCACTGGAATTTTATAAAATTTCCACAATAACAAACATTAACATTTCCACTAAAAACTACTATTTCCAATGCTATATAGGTAATCACTATATTTACACAAGGTTACCAAACGAGAAGTTCTTCGGTCAGACTAGAAATTATGAATTTGAAACTTTTATTAATTTCTTTTTTAATCGTTGCAAACCAGGTTGCAATGCGAGTAGTTTTAAAAGCACAACTAAAAAGTTTCTCAGTGGCATGAGCTTTTATTTTCTTAAATTTATTATTTCTAGAATGTAACTTGCATTGTTTATAATACATATTTTTACGAAAATAAATGTTCAAAATATTTATACTTAAAAAAATGTAAAGTTTAAATACTAATCGATTTCTAAAATCTCCAAATATGATAATCCAATATTACAGAACATTCTGCCTACTAGATTTTGAGTTATTCATTAAAAAGTCCCTGTATTGCAATCTGCTCTGCATCGATTATAAAAAAGAACTTAGCTTTAACAGTTCACAAATTTAAACTTTTATAATTCCTAATATAATGGCCGTCCTGAAAATCAAACAAAATTCGCTATCACAGAGGCACCTTCAGACCAACTATCTGAAAAAATTTATACAAATCTCGGCATACTATATTACATGCAAAGAAAGAAATTCGTCGAAAAATATTCACAAATTCTGCAGTTAAATAGCGAAAAAAATCGCACAAACATAGTTCGCACAACGACCCCTTCCGGTAGAATATCCCCATTTGCAACTACGACCTTTCCCACATAGTCAAAAACAGATACATGCCATTTGGTTGAAATCTATCGATTAATGTATGCACTTTCCGATGATGTAAAAGAAGCTTCGCATCTAAATTAGCTATAATAGCGCCATTTTAAAACCAATTTTCTCTAAACTTTTATACAAACATCGGTCTAAAACATTAATTTTACCATAAAATTTCGTAAAAAAAATATTGATAAATTATTCAGTAAAATTTCAAACAGATCGAGAAAATCGTACAAAAATCGCTATGACAGCGTCCCCTTCAGGAGCAATATTCCCCTTTTCAAGTGGGACTTGACGTTCATAGCCAAAAATGTATATATGAACATAGTCGTTAACCTGTACGGAATTTTTTCATCACTAAATCTTAATAGTAAATTTTATCTAAAATAATCGCCGAAATCTGAGAATTTCTATTGATGAAACAAGACGAAAATTTCTAATAAACTTTAGAGGTACAAAAAACCTGTAAAAGTGTGTGGATAGTATTAAACAGCTATATATGAATTTCTGTTTAATACTTCCCATACATTTTCCCATGATACAAAAGAAAATTGCACAAAAATTACTATTGCAGCGCCTCCATTCGCAGAAAAATCCCCACTTTCAACTGGGACCAAACGGCCATATTAAAAAATATATATATGTATGAAGTCTGGTTCAATTCATTAGCATTGAGGTATGCTCTTAGCATTCAGTTGAAGCATAACTTCATACACTCTATGATGAAATTATAAAGAAAACGCTACAAAAGATCCCTATTACAGCGTCCCCTTTCAGCGAAATATCGCCAATTTCAACTCGTACTAGCTGGCCGTAGCAAGATCTACACATATTAGGTTATAACGAAAGTTTTCTGCCAAATTACCATTACATAATACTACTTATCATGGAAGATGATAGTATTCCAGTGACGCAGCCTTAAGCCTAAAATCGTATCTTATCGTATCGTAGAATTCGTAGATGGCGGAACTCATATATACAAATAACTTGACTTCAAAGAAAACCCGAAAAGCCGCCATTCAATAACTTAGCAAATACAGCTTTTATTATTCTGATTTTTGTAGAACAGTCTTACATCTGCAGTCTAATTCTATTCTGAAATTTTTACATTTCTACGCGCAGTATATTTTGAGATCTAAATAGCCATTTTTAAAGCGAAAGCGATGGAATATATTCCTAATGTCAAAATCTGGAAAACGGCTTGGGCGATTTTCTTTAAACTGATATATAATATGAATCTGTTTTATGTGAAGGGAATAAGATAACTTTACGGGAAAAACTCTAGAAGGGAAAAACTCTTGTTTTCTTTTTATTTCACATTTTTTCCCTCCGAAAATGACATGGGCGATCTTATTAAAATTAATATATAATATGAATCTATTCTAGATGAACCGAATAAGACCATGTTTGTTTCCTGGAAGACTCTTATTCGTTACATAATAAGCATGGAAAATCGGACTATATTTTCCCGCCATTTATGGGAATTTCACCGAAATTGAGCCTCTGTAATTGTGCGCATAATTTCTTCTGTTCAAATTTTAGGGGAATGGTTCCGTACCTTCTATAGCTCAGTCGGTTAAGCGCTGGTCTTACAATACATACGTTGTGAGGTTTGTCCTCTTTGAAGCAGTAAGCATTTTTTTAATCCTTTTTAAGTCAGTTAATAAAGTAAATTTGATTTTATGTTTCTATAAGAATGCATTTGTTTATTTTGATTTTTTTCTTTAAGAGTTTCACATGTCACTATTTCGTGAAAATTTTTCAAACAATAAAAGTACTGTAAGATCTGTCTAAGGCGGACTCTGTGTAAGCCGGAAATTCTGCCTACCACAAAAAGACTTTCAAGTACCGGCGAATCCATTGAAAATAACATTAATACGTACTCCGTATGCCGGTATCTGCATAACGCGGAAACGGAAAGGTTTTTAAGGTCCACCGAAAGCCAATTTTTAAATAAGACGGAAAAAAGAATATTTTAAAACTGAAAATTATATTTGTTCAGTCTACAACAGTTTCTTTTTATTTACAATGTTTAACACAAATGAATTTCTGTTTTTCTACGGTACATAAATTTAAATGATGCTTTTTTTTTATTTTTTCCATTACCATTATAATAAAAAAGAAAAAAAAACAGGCCGTTATTCTACCATTACGTTTTTAATAATAATAAGAATAAATGTACATGCCGTTATTCTAACTGCACATAAAAGACTACTAAAAAAAAATGTCATACATCCAAAATTTAAAAAAAGTAAATTTTTAAAAATCATATATATTTTTAATTTTTTAGTATAATTGAAAAAAAAATAAAATAGTATAGTTTATTTATATGTATCCTATTTCAATCCGGTTCGCTGAGGAAAATACGAATTTTTATGTGTAAAAAAACTGTAAATAAAAGGAAAATGTCGTTTGCACAAATAAAAATGCGTACATTTTTCTCTTTTACTTTTCATTAAATTCATAAAATGGTAACTTCATACTTTAAACTCTCTCTTTGCGTAAAAAAAAAATAAATACATGCTCAAGCTCATGTTTTTTTTTAACCATTTGGAAAAATGGTTATTGTTCTCGTCAGGGTAGGAAATCAAAAACATATCTGAAGGTTTTTATTCGTTTAATCATCATTTTATTCGTTTTCTGATTGGTCTATACAGTAATCTGTTTTCCCTTTAATTTCAACAGAAATGGACAACAGAGTATTGCCAATATGACAAAAAAGTAATAAAAACTACAAAAAAATAATAACTCAGAAACAAATAGAGATACAGCTTTCAAACAAATTGCATTTAAAAGTACATTTTTTTTTCTTTATACGACGATATAAAAAATAATATTGTGGGATGTTTAGAAGTTTAAGAAATTAATTTTCTTTTAAAATTGGCCGTCAGATTTCTTGGAAATCTGATGATGGAAAAACCTTTTCCCGAACAGCCAATGAAATGCTTGGATAATACGTAAGTTTCAGGTGGATAATACGTACGATTCACAGACGATTTCTGTCGCTTGCAATTTTTACGTGTAATAACACTATTAATGTTTAATTCATGGTAAATTCATGTTCGTAATGTATGAACAACTCCGTGCTATTTTTATGTCTTAAATTTTAGCCTTTGAAAAAATCATTTTCCAAATGGTCGTTGTAATTTGCTAAATTGCTTTTTTTTTTTTTTTTTTTTTTTTTTTTTTTTTTTTTTTTACAAACTTAAGAAGCATTACTAATTAATATTTCACTCTAAAAAACGGTACTGAAGATTACAAACGTAATCTAGTAAAATCAATCCCGCTTACATTTCTGAATTATTGAAATTAGTGTTTGGTAGTGCTGCCTTCTGTCTTTCAAATGTAAAAATATTATTCCATATAACCCCTCTCAACTACATCTGCAATTTTAAATACTGGTAAATAGGCCCCTAAAAATTTAATTTGGGTCTCGAAAATTTAGATTAGTAACAAGATTCAATATCTTTTATGAACAGCAATTATATTTAAGAGATTTAGTCATTTATCGTTGCTTTATCATGATATCAACGAGATTACATTTTGGCGAGGTCTTGGCGATTTAATGTTACAAGTTCACTTTGGCAACTTTTTTCTTAGAGTTTAATTTCATTTCATGCTGTGGAAGATTTGTGTTTTCGCACATTTGATTGAACATTCGGACTGTTGCTCAATGAAAATGGATACTCAATTATTAAGCAAAAAATTGTAGGTTAGAATTTGATTTAGATAGATTTATTTAGTTTTATTAGTGAGCAATTGTTGTATTTTAAATAATTGTAATTTAATTATTCTATTTTAAATAATAAGGTTTAAAGAGTAATATTTCTTGATATTGTTCTTAAAAAAGCAAACTTTTTACGTAGTAAAATTTAGCAAAGCTTTATATCTATGAACCAACCATAAAAAAATTCCCATTTTGTGCATAGGTATACTTTTTTAAGAGTGAAGGGGGAGGGGGGAATTAAAGGTGAATGGAAATCACGATTATGAGTTCATACCATTGGTCTTTAATTTTTTTTATTTTTATCTTTTTATTATTAACCTAAAAAAAGCAGTGATATCAACACAAAAAACCCTTAACGGGTTAAAAGTTTGTGACGCAGCACTTTATCTTATTGCTATAAGAATTTTAAATATGGAACTTAAAAATAATGATATTAAATTTTAAGTGACGCTACGCTATTAATTAATGTATATATGCATACATTTATATTATTTATTTCATCATTTTATTTTTGTTTTACTTATAATTGCATGTGTAATAATTATGTTACATTCAAAAGGATGTATAAAAGTTTATTCATTGATGCTTTATCAATCACATCTTTCACAAATTCAAAATATGAGTTTTAAAAGATATGATATCAAAATTTAATTGACGCCTTGATTTAGCTTTAAACAATTTGTTTTTAAATTCAATTTCAATTGTTTTCGGTTTGGCTAAATATATTTACACATGTAACCCAAACTTTTTATTTACCAATACACTGTTAAAAATATCACTCTCACTGAACCTATACAATGCACTGTAATGTATTTATATGAAAAATTTTATTTATCTTTTGTGCCACGCTATCCAAAATCAAAAGTAAAATTTATGTAAATGATTTTTGTGCGTCGTTGTATCCAAACTAAACGAAATGTATGCAAATGGATAACATGGCGCACAAAAATAATTTACATAAATTTTACTTTTGATTTTGGATAGCGTGGCACAAAAGATAAATCAAATTTTTGATATAAATACATTACAGTGCACTGGTAACAGTGCATTGGTAAATTAAAAGTTTTGGTTACATGTGTAAATATATTTAGCCAAACCGAAAACAATTGAAATTGAATTTTAAAACAAATTGTTTAAAGCTACATCAAGGCGTCACTTAAATTTTGATATCATATCCTTTAAAACTCATATTTTGAATTTATGAAAGATGTGTTTGATAAAGCATCAATGAATAAATTTTTATACATCCTTTTAAATTTAACATAATTATTACACATGCAATTATAAGTAAAACAAAAATAAAATGATGAAATAAATAATATAAATATATAATAATATAAATAAATAATATAAATATATACATTAATTAATAGCATAGCGTCACTTAAAATTTGATATCATTATTTTTAATTTCCATATTTAAAATTCTTATAGCAATAAGATAAAGTGCTGCGCACAAACTTTTAACCCGTTAAGGGTTTTTTGTGTTGATACTATATACAATTAATTGAATTTTATATATAACCACCATTCAGCCAGACTTTCACAGTGTCAAATGATACAACATTAGTACCTAAAGCTGTACACTTTATTCAGTGACGTTCTGTAGCCGACTTTTTAAACATAATTGGAAATAAATGATGGTTCTCATCTGGTAGCGTAATAGTTCTATTTCAGATACCCTATTCTAAATGATAACAATATTTTTTTTTCACAAATTTCACAACACAGTGTTATAAAGCAAGTCTCTTTCTTTCAAATTCCAAAAATCGTTTGACAAAATATGAGCAAACAAGTCAACGCAAACTGTTTGCACAGACCGTATTAGCTGTGGCGGGAAACTTTCATTACAACTTGATGTTAATTTTAGATCAGTTCTATGCATAACTGCAGGCACTTTTCGATGATGCAAAGAGGACACACTTACACAAGTTCACACATACTCGGAGGTTTTGTATAAACGTGTTTGTCGGGATCTCTCATTTCTAAAACCTGTCAATTTGTCCAAAGCTGGAATACGAAAACATTTTCGGATATAATAATACTATTATTTAGAAGAAATTAACAATGCTTAGAGATTTTTATGTTTCGGGAAAGATGTTTGTTGGAACAAAAAGATCTACTAAGAAATACGATTATGGTTAAATTTTCCGTAACTTGTAAATGTATTATCATTCAATTGTTTAGTCTTGTAAAAAGATAATTTTGAGGCTTTTCAACTTCTTTTCTTAATTTTAGTTGAATCGTTATTTTATTCTGTAAAAATTGTCAAGTATATTTGGAAAAGACAGAATAAAAGTTAATAAAACAATTGATATGATTTTTATTGTTTTTGAACTCTTTTTTTTATTTTAAATCTTTTCCGATGAGATTAAACGAGATAAAGTTAGAGTAGTATTACTAAAATTTATAATAAATGTGTTTACGAAATTAGTATACATGTATTATGTCACATCTTATCATGTCTTTTATCAGACATACATAAGAAAATATTTTTTTTTGAAAGTGATTGTGTTAGTGATTGGAGAAAGCCTCATTTACATGCCTGAAAAAAATTGGGAACCTTTTTCAAACGAAATGGAAGTACTGAAAATTTTCTTTGAAAAGCACATTAGAACATCTAACCGAAACTCTTGGTTAACCGAAATGCATTTAAAGCTTTTTTTTTTTTTTTACTATCGCATTCGTTGTGTGCAAGCGGTCCTTTCCGAATCTCAAGTACAAATAAATATTTTGGATCCCTTTTCTTAGAATTCCTTTGAATTTAACTTCAGCTCCCGTAAGCTGCGGTGTGAACTAGAATACAGTAAGAGGAGGGAGAACCGGAATGTGAGAATGTGGTTTAGCAGGCGAAAAAAAACGAATAAATTAGCAATTCTGAAGTTTTGAATGTTTTGTAAAAGGTTTGGTATGACTGGAGAAACCGAAAGACTATGATACGCGTGAACTATTAGCATTAAAAAAAAACTTCGTGATAGAGCTTGAAAGCAAAGGCAATCGAAACTGCGACAAACAAAACTTAGTTTCAAAGCCTTGTGAAAGATATAAAAGTACGTAATTTCAAAATTAAACTTCATGTAATTTATTCTTGCTTCCATTTTGCTGTTGCTTTATTTTTATTAAGCACTTGTTACCATGATAAGAAATAGCGGATATATTTGTCCTTAATCTTAAATTTGAAGCATTCTTGATTATCCGAAAACTTCGATTTTCCAAAAGATGGGCGGTCCCAATTACTTCGGTTAATCGAGGTTCTACTGTAGTTATTTTTAAATATGTGAGAAAAAAAAATCTGCCCAATTAGAATTTACTACTTCTTAGTTGTCTGAACTTTTGGAATATTGGATAACTGTCAATAAAAAGCCGCCGTCTTTTCCTAAAGAAACATTTTATAAATTATAGGAACCAGAAAAAATAATTGTCTATAGTGAGTCGCCGCTTTCCTTAGAGAAATAGTTAATATATTATAAGAACCAGAAATAATCTACAGGTAATTATTAAATATATATTATGCACAATATGAATGAAACTTCTACCTCTTCGGCCAGAATTCATGACACGATCCTCTGTATTGGAAGAGATCGAAATACCTACCCTATCAAGGCTCTTCTATCATAAGGTTGTTCCATTTGAAGGATAGCCAATCAGAGTAGAGCAGGACTGAAACGTCACGTGGCGGACAAGCTTGGAGATCGACCAGCCGTCATAAAGTAAATGGATGCGAAAGAATGAATGAAATACCAAGTAAATAATTTTTTAAAAAGCAGATCTTCGAAAGTAAATTGAACGAAATCATTTTCATTAAAATAAATTGTTCAAACACTGATTGGAGTTAATTAAATATAAAATGCATGATGGTTAAATAATATCACGATACGTTGGTTTACATTCAAATACTTGAATAAATTCGCAAAAAAAAATTAAATTTTTAATGTGTAAAAGTACAAATGAAAACTTTTAAACTATTATAAAATAAAATGAATGAATGAATTATATGAATATGATTACAAAGCAGTAGTATAAAAAAGACTAGTATTATCAAATAGAATAAATTAAACAAAACTCACACATTAAAACTTTTAACAATAATGCATTGTCCAATTACTAGATCACAGTTTTCAAAAAATTTCGAATGTCACTATGCTTATTCAGGATCAAAATAATACAATAATATTGCTCTATAATTAAACTAATTCCATTATGTAAAAAAATATGTACTATGCATACTTTTTACATTATAATATTCAAATAACAATATCGTAAAATTTAAAACAACTTCAGTAATAAAATATCCATGTTATCTTATAAAACACATCAAATATAACATTTCTCCATACAAATAGGAAACAATAGAAAAAATATATGGAGGTATACAGAGATTTAACAATGTGCTAACATTTTCAAAAAATAGAAAAGAAAAAAAAGTAAGAACTGATATCATATTTTTAATAATGCATGTGAATAATACTTTTTACACACTATCATGTTGTAAAATCATTGATCTTCATTATTAATAATCAAAATTAAATTTTTAAATTCTTTAGCTTCAAATGCACATCAGTATGATTCAGATATCTGTAGCGTATATTGTACGTCAGCATATATTGTACGTCAGCTGTTTGCTAAGCGCCGGGTTAGCTAGATACGAAGTTCATGTCGCTGCATCAGGAGCCGATGTACAACAGATCTACGAAAAATTGAGAAAATCGCACAAAAATCCTTATGACAGCGCCCCATGTATGAAGTTAGGTTCAAATGTATGCATAACTTCATATACTTTCCGCTGATATAATGAGACACACATAGATAAGGACAGACAGATATTTTGTAAAAACATGTTTTTCGGGTTATCTGACCCTTAAAACGTGGATGTCCGTCAAAAACCGGAAATCGAACAAAATTTCGACTAATATACTTTCTTCTATTATAGATAAAAGAAAGTAAAAAAAAAGTAATGCTAAAGCAAATATTTTAATAAAAGAAATTTTTTTAAAAATGGTAAAAAAAAAAATCACAATAACAAAAGAAAATTTTTTATGCAATTTTTGACTTTTTTTTAAAATTTTGCGGCGATTTTTCCATATGAGTAAAATGGATCCTGCTTTATTTTTTTTAGCACAATATATTAAATCTTGTCATGTTTTCAATAAAATTTATTCTGAGTTCGTGCAGAGATTTTTGCCTTTTTTGTGAATTTTTTATGCGGTTTTTAGAGTTTTCTAATGTTCCGTGGCTTTTTTTTTTTTTTTTTTTTTGAGATTTGTAAAAGGAACTTGGTTACCAAATATAATAAATATTCTCCTTTGCGAGTTTTGAACTTTGAACCTTTTTTTTCCCCATTTGACGGCGATTTGTCTGCATTTGTGAAAGAAATCCGGTTTTAATCTTTATTCCAATATAGTAAATGCTGTCCTCTTTTTTCCCCTATCATTAAAGTTTATAAGGAATTTTCTTGAGATTCTTTTATGCAATTTTTAGAGATTTTCGTGTTCTGCAGAAATTTTTTGACATTCGTAAAAGTATTTCGGTTTTAGAACTGCAGCACAATATAGTAAATTTTGTCCCCTGCGATTTTAGTGTTTTTCGTTGCGATTTTCCACAATAATAATCGTCAGTTAACAAAATGCCGTGTATTTCGACGTCCGGATTTGAGACTCTGAACTGTATTGTTAAATCTGTATAGTGTTCTCCTGCTTTACTATACTATTATCTCCGAAAGTTACTAAAACACCTTGATATAGCGCATATACTAGGTTTTGTTTCCAAAAAGTCTGTTAAAATAATAGAATAATTAAAATCAGTCACAGAAAGAAGTTTCCAAAGTAAAACAGCATTAAATACTATTGAAACGAGCGGAGCGAGGCGAATCTGTCCGCCACGTGACGTAATGCGCGAGCAGTTAGGAAATCTTTACAGTTGGCGCATCGCACGAATGGTACCCCCCCCCCCCCTGTACCCTATATATTTAAAATCCTAATGAAACGAATTTATGAAACGAATATTTGAAACGGCTGAAATGTAACGATTCTTTGAATCGACTGATTAAACAACTGATTATGTTTCACGGCGATTTCTCCTAAAGTATGGAATACTTTGCGATGAAATTAACACCAAAAATCAATATTGATCCGCAGATTTCAAAACTGGTATTAGAATTTTTAAATTCGAATTAGTTTTCGAAATATTAATTTTTTTTCTAATTTTATATACATTTTTCTAATGATGGTTACTCAAATTTTAATCAAACAGATATTTTTTTTCTTCAAATTTTAGAAAAGGTTACTATTTTAAACTAATTTGGCGAGAAGTTTGCCCTCCCTTAAATGTATGATAAGAAATGTATCATGTTACTTTTATTCATAATTCAATTTGTATTTCATTATCATTTTATTTAATACAAACAGAAACATTTAAAATAAATGGCTTTCACGTCTTTATTTTTTTTAAACGAAATGAAAAGAAAAATATTAGGCACAGATGTCATATACGCACTGGGGTACCTAATTGGCTCTAAAATGGCATTATTTTGGTTGACATGGTAACCCGGCTATTGTTGTTTATTTAATAATAAGTGTTTATTATTTTATTTTATTTTTTTTTAAATTACATAAATTGTTTTGTTCTATAGTTTATTATTTTTTTTGTTATTTTCCTTTAAAAATAAAAAATAATAGAAAATAATTAAAAAATACGGTACTTTGTTATTCCATAGACCCATTTCGACAAATTATATAAATCGCCAAATTATACAAATTGACATAATTTTTATTTTAAATAACGAAAGAACAAAGAGAATAGTATAACATTAATAAATATACAAATAAAACGTCGAAATAAAAATCACTTGATGACGTAAAGACGTGTAACTTACTTAAAGTCAAGTGAATGTGACATTTATCAACCATTATTGGAATTTAATCTTATAGTTTGGTGATAGATTTTTGGTCGACGGTATAACTAAGTAGTACCAAAAATACATATGTAACTGGTATTCGAAAACGAGGATTTCGCCAAATTTTCGTAAAAAAATCACGCCAATCCGGGTGCGTATATGACATTTCGCCAAATATTAAATGATGTAACAAACGATGACATTTAATTCCAACTTCAAAGCGATGTTATAATTTGCCACTCGAAAAATAAAAAGAAATGCTAACTTGCGAGATGAAAAATAGTTATTGGTGAAATTTGCACCCGGCTAGCGTAACAGTACCAAGAATTCTTTGCGACAATGCTTTTATGTAGTATTATTCGAATAAAAGAATTGATTTTTTTAAAATCGAAATGGAAAACTTTCGGCACAGATGCCACATACATTCCCTTATTGGCGCTATTTTTTTCTGACGCCAATGTCATATACGCAACGGGTACATAACTGGCGCCATAGTATCGTTATTTTGCTTGATTTGATAAGCTGGATGTTGTTGTTTATGATGTTGATCTTTTCCCCAAATTAGCGTCTGAAAAAAAATCGCGCCAATATGGGGCCATACATGATATTTGGGCCAAACTTTCATATGAAAAGAGAAGGGATCAGAGCGTATTTATTTATGGCAGTTACATGACTTGGACTATTATAATATAGATGAAATGATGGCGATATAATAATATTCACTGCACCTGGACTTATCACCTGTACCTGGCTAATATTAAAGTACCAAAATGGCACCAGGAATATAAAAAGCGAAGTGGTTCGCCCGGAACTCTAGATGATAGTCACATGACTTAGGCTATTGTTATAGAAATTGTTTTAAAATACCGGGAGACAACGACTCTGTACACTTAATTCCTTTTATTTTTAGCTTCTTTTCAAACGTTTAACTGATCCTCTTTAATAAAACACGAAAACAAACATTAGATGTCTTAACAGCAACTGATTCGGCCTTAAATTTTTGAAATCAAAGAAAATTGAATGGAAACCCGTTTACAGGGAGATCTGCATAGCTTTTTCCAGTTTAATTCAATCTTCTATAATATTTTTTAAACGATCAGATTAGCGTGTTTTTAGATTCTGCGGTGTCTGAACGGGGGTTGGCGAGCGTAGCTTGCAGGGGGCAGAGCCCCCTAGTTATATAATAATATTATATTAGTAAATCTGAATGCATAGGTTTGTTTTACAAAAAATATCAGAAAAAAACCCTTCTTCGCCGATAATTTACAGGGATTGAAGGTGGGTAAATGTGTATACACTTTTGTAAAAATCGGAAGGTATTTTTTTCTTAACTGTAGCGAAAAACTGTTTGGGACAAATATAGTCACTGAGAAAATCAAGAAAAGATCAATAAGAAAATTTTGTATATGAGATATCAATTCACCATTTGTGTAGGTCAAATACGGGAACATCCCTAAACAGTCGATTTCTCCGATTTAAAACGCTCCCACGTCCATAGTATGGCACCCCACAATTAAAAATGCTTAAATATAGCGCCATTCCTGCACTATTAGATAATATATATATATATATATATATATATAAATTATTCAACTGTCTATCATTAAAAATTCAACACCACCTCTAGCAAAGATAAAAGAAATAAAAATTATGAAGCGCACATGAAGGCTTAAAAAGTTCCAATATGGCAAAAAAAAAGATATATATATATATATATATTTTTTTTTTTATTTATTTATTTATTTATTTATTTTGCCATATTGGAACTTTTTAAGCCTTCATGAAGCGCACATGAAGGCTTAAAAAGTTCCATTATGGCAAAAAAAAAAAAATATATATATATATATATATATTTTTTTTTTTTTTGCCATATTGGAACTTTTTAAGCCTTCATGTGCGCTTCATAATTTTTATTTCTTTTATCTTTGCTAGAGGTGGTGTTGAATTTTTAATTTGCGTAAGAAATAAAGTTAATTCACAAAAAAGTTACATTTAAGCTCCTTAATCATTAAGTCAACTTATTATAAAATATCATCAGAATACTGCCATTGGGTGCCACTCAATTACATTTTTATCTCCGGTGGGTGCGTTGCATACGGATTCAAAAACAGGAGGTACCCATCATTTTAACCCGAGAGTAGTCGCGACATTTTTTAGAACGTTAGTAGTCGCGTTCGGTTCATTTGCCGCCGTTACCAGCAGGCTGAAAACGAAGGGGAAACTTGCCGGTGTTATCAGATGATCGAAAACGGATAACGTAGGGTGAAAATATTGACCGAACTTTAAAAGATTACAACAATTATTCATTTTACAACCTTTTACAGCAAATTATTTATTTCGCTTAAGTATATATTCAGTTGGCATCTAGATAAATGTTTTTAATAACTCTTTCTTCATTTTGCATAAATACTTAAAAGTAAATAGTAAATGATTTGACTGAATTTCTGATGTTACTATGAATCAATAATTAGTAGAAAAACATTTACGAATATGAATCTAAATTCGTGATAGGTTTTTTTTTTTTTTTTTTTTTTTTTTTTGGAAGGACAGAATCAGAGTCAGGTAGATTTTTATGATACTCCGGCACTCTATATCCATTTAATAAAATAAAATTAATAAATTTAGCATCAATATATTACACTGACATTAAATTGAACAATTAAACTGAAAATAAAAATGGAACCTATGACATACAACAGCAAATCAAATCCAATACCACTAATTCACCAGCATATTATATATATATTTAGATAATAAAGAAAAAGGTAAAAATTACTTAATTTCGAAATTATAAGTGTAAATGTTGTAACTACGTTTTATTTATTTATTTTGTGGGGTGTCTATGTGTGTATGAGGGGGGAGAGGAGGGGGGGGGGTGCTCTCGAGATTTTATGATTAAATCCATTTTTCAAATGAAAATGCACGATTTGTAGTTTTTCTACTTATTTCAGGGTGGGAGCAGCGCCCCTGAATAAAAACTCTAGATACGAACTTCGCTTATATAAAGTAAATAATAAGTTATTGAAATTATATATTTAATTTAAATACATTTACAATTGTAGATTTAAATCCTAAGATGGATAAATTATTTTAATTAATAGAATCACTGAAAGGTTCATCTTAATAGGGATGTATTTTACAGCAACTATTTAATTAAAATAAATATTCAATTGTACATTTCATAATAAGGTATTATTGTTATAATTTATTGTTTTATAATAACATTCATTAAAATAATAAAAAGAAATAATAAGAAATTTTTCTCCGAAATTATAAATATGCAGCAATAATTTTATTTAAATGAATTTTCTCTCGTATTCTGAAAAACATTATTCTGAAAAATAGTTTGAACAATTGATGAAGGACAACAAATTTAAATTTGTTAGATACCGTCCCCAAGCCTCTATTGGATTTCAATAATAATAAAATAAAACATTTTCTGCGGCATTGTTACAAAAAAATGTGTTTTTACTTACAGTATGAAAATTTAAAAATAGATAAATTTTAGAAAAATACTTAAAATATTTTTTAAAATCATAGTATATATATTCACTGAATTATCCAAAAGAGATTTTTATTTGCGTAATTTCTAACCTACATTATAAAATTCTCATTATTGTGCAAATAAATTATATGTATGTTCTTCGCAGATATACATACTACATTTCTGAGAAAACTGTTTTATCTTTCGAGTTTGTTTTATTGTACAAAAAAGATACTTTTCAGATTTTGGAGATGCGGCAATTTTTTTACTGATTCCCACAACATTCTCTTCTCTTTTTTTTTATGGTTTGGCTGTGTTATTGTCTGTTTTTTTCATTTATATGTTCCGGTAATAAATGGAAAGCAACTTCTTTCAAATAATGATGATGAATTTCCCTTTTTTTCCATATTTAAACGATTATCAATTTGAGAATTTATTCCCGCAATGTTTGACAATGAAAAAAAAATGTAAGTGACCATCAATCAGTTTTTTGTGCGAACTGACTTCACAACTAATATAATAAAACAATTTTAAGTAACATTCTAAAAGTAAAAAAAGTACTCTATGAACGGGTAAAATAGCAGAAAGAAGAAAGACGAAATAACAACAGACAGAGAGTCCGTACTTCGAAGTAACTTTCCCCCGCAGATTTCGCGGAAATGGGAAAGGAAGAACACTAGGGTGGTGCGAAAAAAGTCAAGTTGATATTTCCGAGTCGCTATAGTGCGGAAAAGTTGCGATTGGTAAATACAAGAAAGACAAAAAAAAATTCTTCAAATCGGACTTTATCTTCCGATCCCGCAAACCGCCTAAAAATTCCAAAAAATTGAAAATTTCCGATTTTTTCAAAATTTTTCTTTTTTTTTACGTTTATATATTTTTTTATCGCTATAGGAAAAAATATTTGCAGTTTGTACTGTTTAATAATAATAATAATAATAATAATAATTGTGTTTAGAGAATATCTTCCGATCGCGCAAGCTCAATAAAAATCGGCAAAAATTCAATTTTGAGTGATTTTCATGCATTAAGAATATAATCAACTGAGGTCAGTTTGCAGTCTCAGGTTAAGATTTAAATGTTAACTGATACTATTGAGCATATTAAGTTATTTTTAAACAACTCAGAACTTACCACGAAGAGTTCGTTTCAGGTCTGAAAAGTTTAGTAGTGCTCCCAACTGCCGTTAGCCACGTTGGAAAACAGCGCTGAAGTCGGCGTTCGCGCTCCCACCTAGTCTCACCTAACTCCATAAAATTTACAGAAAAGTCAACTGGATTCAGATGAACTACATGGCATATACTATTTTGACGGAAGAAAGGACGATACCCCAGTTAAAGAAAGTATTGCATCTAAACAGGTTCGTCGAACTATTAAAGAGGAACATTTTCCTGTCATAAAAGAACGTGACTCAGTTTATTTAGGCCATGTGCCTCCAAACTCCGGGCCTGCTAAGGACATTGTAGCTTTCATAGTATCATGTCTTACTGAACAAGGGGTTTCACTAGAATACTTAGATTTGGTAGGCTGTGATGGTACAAATACCAATACTGGATAGAAAGGTGGTGCTTTCAGAAAGTTTGAAGTTCATCTCTGACGACCACTGCGGTGGGTTGTTTGTTTATTCCATTTTGTTGAATTAACTTCCCGCCATCTTTTTCAGCATTTGAATGTTGAAACTACTGACCCAAGATCATTTAATACACCATTTGGACACAATATCATTGTTGTGTAAAGCTCTCGGTGATAAATTTTCAATTGACTGATTGTAAAATTCCAGAAGTAGACAGGCAACTGTTGACCAAGGACCAAAGATATCTTCTTGGCGTAAGTCAAGCAATTAAAAGTTACAACTTTCCAAATGACTTATTAAAGTGTGACTCCGGTCTAATTTCACATGCCAGATTGCTCACTTGTGCAAATAGAGCCCTTCGACTTTACGCGAGCGTGGAAAATCCATCGGATGCCTTAAAGCCATATTGACATTTATTTTAAAATCTTACTTGCCAGTTTGTTTTGAAATAAAATGCTGTAAGTACATTATTCATCTGTACAGAGCAATTGAAACATCTCGATACTTTCGTGACAACCTGAAGAAAGTGTAGTCTTTGAAACTGAATGAAACTCGTTCTTTGCTCACCCGGAAAACCTACTGATGGCAATGGTCTTTTATAAAAGGAGGCACATAAGAGAGCTAGGGTTGTTAAAAGCCAGGCAGAATGTTTCAAAGGGTAAAGGCATCTGAATCTTTATCACTCCTACAATCCAAAATTATGTAATGTAGCAAAATTAACATTTCCACCGCTTTTTCGGAGATTAACCCATGAAGAAATACATTTCTTCGTTCAATCAGGTCATATCTCAGTCTAGGATGATAAAAAGTTTTTCAACCACACGTAAGATGTCCAGCGGTGCATTAAATCGGTAACGGAAGCATCATTTAAGGTATGTGGGCCCCAATCAAGAGAGCATCTGGGCCACACTGAAATCAGTGTCCATAATACCAGACATTACCACCAAATCGCGGTACAAAGTTGCGTCTAAAAGTCAGATTTAAACAGATGCCATAACAAATTGTATATCTTATACTGTCACGACACTAGTTTTTTAATACAGTGTT
This sequence comes from Maratus speciosus, assembly GCA_963932465.1. NCBI lineage: Eukaryota > Metazoa > Arthropoda > Arachnida > Araneae > Salticidae > Maratus > Maratus speciosus. The sequence continues at coordinate 190,466,300 of OZ010793.1, read as the reverse complement.
TTGATTCTATTATAACAAATTATGTATTTAAGTAATCTAAATAGCAAACACCCTCATTGGTTGGATGGAGGATAGGGTGTGGTTTGAACTCGAAGTGCAGGTACCTTCCCGTGGTGAGTTCTGGTTTGTTTAAACATTATCAAATATCTAAACAAGCAAAGAGTTGTACATTGTACAATTTATATGCAAATATTAATATTGGAACGCAAACTGATCTCAGGTGATTATTTTCTTTATTCATCAAAATCACTGAAAATTGAATTTTTGCCGATTTTTATTGAGCTTGCGTGATCGGAAGCTATTCTTTAAACGCAACTGTTTATTTTTATTATTATTAAACATTACAATCTGCAAATATTTTTCACTATAGCGATAAAATATATATATACGTAAAAAAAGCCCCAAACACTTAGGGATTGCAGTATTGACAGGAAAAAAAGAGTCTTGTTCATCCCAGCATCGTAAAAAATACATATTTCAACCAGAAAATATCTACCGATAACGCTTAAATAAATTTTAAGTTTTGAAGACGTGCAATTGTAGTGTTAGTCTTGTTAGTCAAACTTGATTCATGGAACGATGCTGTCTGTATGACAGTTAGAAAGTATGTATGACAGAAATGTACAATGTTAGAATCGAAATATGGAGAGCAAAGCTCTGTATAAGTATATGAAACCTCTTTCAGATTCTGATTTTAATAAATTTACTAAAAAACACCAGAAGACTTTCCGCTGAAGATTTAAAAAAATTAAAAGAGTTTCAGGAAAGAAATCCTTAAAAAAATGCAATCACTAAATCATTCGTATCACTAAATTTTAGATATAAAAGCTATTTTCAATCGTGGTGTTAAGTAAATTTTATGCATGTCAGTGACCGTCTCTAAGGTGTGAAAATTTCCTTTATTTGTCAGTAAAATGTGTAGGGAATTACAAGAAAATCCATGTCCCCCAAAATGCCTTTTGTCGCTATACACTCTCCAATAGAAAATGTAAACTAATTTTCGAATTTATATTTCTTACACAGCGAAAATTCAAAATATTAGAATAATTGAGAAAAAGTAATAAGAAAAAAATATTTTTCATTTATTTAATTTTGATACTAAGTAAATGCAGTTAAATTTCTTATAAATTAAATTTGGAATGTTTAGATAAGATTTTAACATTTACAAATTATAAAATACAGTAGTATAAATTAGGTATACAGCTTCCTGAAACACATCAAAGTATTAGAATAAAATTTAGATTGATTCAAAATATTAGAATATTTTATTTTACGCAACAATATTACCTTATCAATATGAAGTAAATGGTAGTTAATATTTTGTAGCATCCCCTTTAGCTTTCGTAACACCTTACAATCGATCTTGCATGCTATATACAAGGTGTTTACAAACATTTCTATCATTATTAGCCAAAACAGATTTTATACGTGCGCTAACGCAGTTTTACTTGAAGGAGATTTTCTTGGAGTTCTTTCTCCATTATACGCCATAAGTTTTCGATGGAATTAAGGTCTGGTGAGTTTGGTGGCTAAGGAAGTACCTTAATGTTGCGTTGGCGGAACCAATTTTTAGTTGACACCGAGGTATGTGATGACGCTAAATCTTGTTCAAAGATGAAAGCATCTTCAAATAAATTTTCCCATGGTGGAATCAAGTAATATTCCAAAATTTCTTGATATATCTGAGAGTTAACCTTTTCGAAGACGATGTATAACTTACTAAGTCCCCAAACCGTGACACTAGTAGCACGGAACGTTTAACCCTCTCATGCATACGGACCTCATATGGGGTCGTATAATTGTTGCATTATTAAGCAAACAAATTTTGAGTATTCATTTACGGAGATTTGATTTGTGGACAGATAATACCTATCACGCAGTACAATAATAAAATTATTTTAGAAAGTTTCCTCATTTATCACAAAAAAAAAATCTTTTGTGAATAATGGAAAATAATGAAAAATAATTTATACACGAAACGGTTAAGGCATTCTTTATCAAATGCTGCTTGCTTCATTCTCCAAACTCAAGTACCTTGATTACCATATTAAACACAAAATATACTTTCATCGCTAAATAATATATTTTCCCAATTTTCTCCGCTTTATAAACGTTTTGATTTACATCAATGCAATCTTATAAGCTTTTGTTTTGCAGACATGAGAGGTTTTGTTTTCGGTAAACGAGGTTCAAAATTTAATTTATAAATACGTCTTAATGTTGTAGATGTAGAAGCTTCAATTCCTTCTTCATTTGATTTTCGGTGCAAGAATTGCACACTTTTAAAACGGTTTTTCTTAACTATACGCTTCAGTTTAATGTCATCTCTAGCAGATGTTTTCGGTTTTCGGCCGCTATTTCGGCGATTAATTTGAAAATTTCCATTTTTTAATATCACGTTAGTATTTTCACTAACGCTTGATTGCGAACAATGTCATTAATTCGCTATATAACATTGATTTTTACCGTGTCGATGAAAATCATCCAATCGAAGTTTAATAGCTTCTTTAATATCACTCACGCGACCCATTTTAAGACAAAAATCCAACAAACTGCAAAAAGAATACTGATTTTAAATAAAATCGTCTGAATTTAATCAATGATGCAACCAGTTATGAACTGGTGATAATCAAAGGAGAATTAATGTAAAATATTCTAATATTTTGAACCACTTGAATAAATATTCTAATATTTTGAGTTTTCAAAATTATTTTATTTTCAATTAATCTTTTCAAAAATGGTATTAATTTTAAGATAATAAATAAGTTTAATCCGCAATAAGTTCTTAATAAAAAGTATTGTTTGCATATTTGCATTAAAAGACATTAAATTACCAAACGATATTTTTAATTTGTAAAAAAAAGTAATTATTCTAATACTTTGAATATGAGCTGTAACTTTCGATTAAGCAGATAGCTCTTCAATATTTAGATTCGCAGCACCGAATTTCCTTTGGTTTCGAAATTAATTAGTAAATATCTTCATAAATTTCATATGATTAATAAAAAATTATTTTTTTATAATTCTCAAAGTAGTTGGAAATTTTTTAGGGAATCGCTTTGCCTATCTGGAAGCCTGGACATATCCTAACTATCATGATTGTAATTTAATATTTGTAATGTATTAAAATTTATTATATAAGGTTTTTGCAGTGCAAATAAAGTGTGTAACATTTATAGTTTGTTTAAGTTGACTAAAAAATATTTCGTTACATTGTGGTTTAAAGGAAAAGAAGTTTGCGGTGCATTTTATTAATTTTTCGACATTTAAAACATAATTCAACACTGAGGTGGACTGCAATATAATTTCTAAGGAGTATAGAGAGTAGCACTTATATTTCGTTTACAGGGATGCATAAAATAATTTCATTACATTATGATCTACGGAGGGAAATCGCGTACGATATATTTTAATGATGTTATGATGTTTTAAACATAAAGAAATAAAAAATATCACTGATTTGAACAACAACATTAAGGTGCGTTTGTAAATATATAAATAAGTAGCACCTATAGTCGTCGCCCGTTCCGTCCGTCTGTCTGTCTGTATCTCTGTCTGTACGCATATAACAGCACAAAACTACACAAGCGAATGATTTGAAATTTTAAATACATAATTGTTGCAGAATTGTGTCGAGTCATTTCAAATTTTATGAAAATCGGATGTATAGTTCAATTACAGGGACAGTCAAAAGTATTCCGTTATATTACGGCTAATGGGGAAAAAAGTTTCACATGCATTTTAGTGATGCTACACCATATGAACATAATGAAATTGATATGAATTTATGAAGTGCATTAAATATACATTCTGTATAATATGCGTACAAAGAATATTTATACATATTTTAACATATATATCAAATGTATAATATACATCATACATTTATATTATACATTTACGGCACATAAAAGAATTCCGTTACCTAATGGTATAGGAGGAAACAATGTTTGCAGCGTATTTTAATTATGGTAAACTATTTCACCTGTACTGAAATTGATATATGTTGTTGAGGTTTAGTACAAGTTACTTCCTGTATAACAGAAAGTGATATAATACTTAAAGGGGCACACTAGAAGATTTCGGATACCAAACTGTCTCTGAAGTACTGTATATTAGCGATGTTTGCGGAAGAGCATTTTTAGTTGTGTTATGAGTTTTTAACTAAATATTTGCACATTACGTTGTATGTAAAAAGCCTGTAGACCATATACAATGCTACACACAAGAATTCGTAATGTTACTGAGTATGATCTGAAGTAGTTAAAATGTGGTTTTTAAACGAGTTATTCATTTTTACGCTGAACTACATTTAGTATACCAGCATATGTTTGTAGAATGTAGATAAAATGATATACAGGGCCACGTAAATATTTGGATACATGGACGTCGTTGGATGATAATCTCTGGAAGTGCAATTTGAGTAGTTTTAAGTCGTAATTAATTTTTAGCGAAATAGTGGCGTGTATATAAAGATAAAAGGTGAAATACAGGGTTATAAAAAATTATTCGCTTCTGTGTGAATGCTTCTGTTTATTTTTTAAATTGATGAAAGTGAAATTTCAACCTTTTATGCGTTTTTAACCTATTCCAGCATAGATGAAAAATGTTTATGAATTCTGTTTGTCTGGCCATCTGTCTGCATGTCCGATAATATAGATGATTGCGCTGTAATTGACAAGTGTTATTGAGAGTTACGATGTCATGTTCGGTATTGAGCATAAAGTATGCAGCGTTCATAGTTTATTTACAGAGACAATCAAAAGTATTCAATTACATTATGGTCTGTGGGGAAAAGTCCTCATTATAAAAATACGTAGCACCTAAAGTCGTCGTCTGGTCCTTCTGTCTGTTTTGTTCGTCTGCTCGCATATAACAGCTCGAAAACGACCCAAACGAATAGTTTGAAATTTAATATATATAATATTTGCATAATTTTGACAATATATTTAAAATTTTATGAAAATCGAATCATGACTAAAAAAGATATATAAGTTTTTCCTGTTTCTATTAAATCCTATCAAACGCAATTAATTCAATGGCATCCCATGATAGGCAATAATTCTAGGTTTCCATGGTGATTGTTTCATATTTCTGTAATAATCTGTTCACTTTTTGGAAAATTTGAAATGCGTTCCTTTCGTTCAAATACCCTTTATTTTCCTAAAGGACGGCGGATACCCTGAAAGTTTAGGCGGACCAAAGTTTAGTAACCTTTGCATTACCTAATACCAAGAATAAGTTAAAACAAGAAGAAAGAGAAACAACCGCAGCAACAGAAAATAACCGGCATTTTACCCAAAAAACTCACACCAAAGATTTGGACAAGGTGCCCTCCCCACCCCCAACTGATGTGAAGAAGCAGAACCGGCGTCATTTATGTTTTTACGGAAAAGTATGTTTTACGGTACCACTACTGTAAAAAAACACAGATTTATTTCTCTGTCCTTTAAACAATGACTTACATAGGTAAATAAAGAAGTCACGTAATGTATTTTGTAATTTTCGGTACTTCCCAGAGGTGTTAAGATGAAATAGCAATAAAAAGGCACCACTTAAAACAAAAACGCTAACTGGATATAAATTATCATTAAGGAACACTCTTCCCGCATCTGAGTTGGATTTCCCTACAGGATCTGCTCATAGATAACCACGTGAAACGACATCTTGTCCAACACTGTGTCCCACAACTAGTTAGTTATGTGACACTTTGGGAAGTATGGTGGAGCGAAAAAAATATTATTTTTTAAATCAATAGCGGGTAGGTGCAAAAGTTGTCTTTATACCAGCACATCAACTGCATACAATTTTACCGCAGAATAAAATGGTTTGAATCTGCGCTTTTAGTCCAAAACTCGAAATTTTGGGTAAAATTTGATATTTTTTCAAAAAAAAAATTTAAAAATTCTTATAGCGATGGTTATTATTCAAGTGTATTATTTATACATTTATTATTAATGGCATAACATATTTAAACGGTAAAACGATATCTTTATTCTGTATAACTGGAGCAAAACTGACAACTTTTGGTAAAAAAAGGCGTTGTCAATCTGTTTTGTCATACAACTAATTGTTTAGAATGCAGCTCTTACCTAGTTGCTTTCAAAATTACACAATCGGTACCAAGTCGAGGTAGCTGCATTTCATGTCACAAAAGTGCACAGCTCGACCACCCTACCATCTGAGCACAATGTTTTATATATAAATTGAATGGTGATTTTTTATCAAAGACTGGCATAAGTTTTCTATGTATCAACCTAGTCCATCTCTTCTTTGTATCCACAGAAGTTGGATGATACTGCTGTGACACTCCTTCATGCATATTTCTACTGATTGTGTATGATAAGGCAAGCAGTATAATGCAGTGAAAATAATGGAATCTATTCAGTCGTCTATTATCCTCAGCAAAATTGCATCCAGTTAATGAAAAGTGATTGCGAGTTCTGTTACTACAACATTCTACAACATTTAGGTTATTCATCTCTGAGTAGACCACTATTTATTTACCTCTTGCATTTTTTATATGCTGAAAAGCTTGCTGTTTAATGTGATGGCGATAATCAGAGAGCATTGTAATTAGAATTTACTCTCGATGCGCAAAGCAACTATTGTCCTAAATATTTTTTTAGAATTTGTTTCATACCGTTTTTGTGATGTTTAGTAGCCCTGCAGTTTTCCGTACGTTTTTAGATCCATTTTTGAGTGATTTGGTATAAACCATCCTGCGGCATAAACTTTGATTACATACTTTGTGATTGAACGTACAGACTCTGATGGTTAATCAATGCTTATATAAAGCGAAATATTTTATTCACCTTTGCGAGCCATCTTGCGTAGGACAAGTGTCTTTAAGTTCCTATTCGCCTGTTCTTATGAGCAATATCGAGATGAAATAACTTTGCAAATGTCTAGCAGGTATTTCTGGTCTGTGCTGAGTACCCTTTTATCGATTTAAGAAAATAAAATTTCAGAATTCTATAAGACCACTTTTGACGTCGTGGGATGCATCCATAAAACTGGTGTTAATTTAATCTCCCAACGTTTTATAAACTAGGAGGGATAGCTGTGAAATACAAAAGGACAGTTAGTTTTTTATGTAACATATTGGTAAAGTTTATTTCATTATGGTAAATTAGACTAAGATAAATGATAAACTATTTATGTTGTTTAAAATGAAAATCGATCATTTCGTAAAGAAACTTGTACCCTAAGGAGATAGCTAAAAAAATGTTTTTTATGTAAAATATTGATAAAGTTTATTTCATTATGAAAAATTAGACTAAGATAAATGCTAAATTATTTATGTTATTTAAAATGAAAATCGATCATTTCGTAAAGAAACTTGTACCCTAAGGAGATAGCTAAAAAAATTCATGCTTGAAAAAAAAATTAATAAATAAATAAATAAAGTAGTGAATAAAGATATATTATTCAAACAAACTGCATTTGAAATTAGGAATTTTCACTTATAAGACGGTGTAAAATTGAAAATGTGCACTGTTTAGAAGTTTAAAAAACTGCAGGAGTAAAATTTGAAAATAGCGAAATTTAATTGTGAGCCTCGCGAACCTCAAAATGACGCTAACATTAAGGGCGGACACGTTTGTTCTTTATAATATAGACAGGATTTATATAATTTAAATTAATTTCATTTTAGTAATTTAATTCTTTTATAGGATAAAAAAAAACGTGAATGCAGACTTTTATTTGAACATTTAATTTAAAATTTCATACCAGAAAAATAATTGAAATAATTTAATTAAGTTATTCACATTAAAAAGATAAGTAATAGTATATTATTCATTTTGATGTCATTCCGGTAATCATACTGATTTCAAAATGCATGAACAACAGATAACTTAAGAAATGAATTGTAGAGAAAATGTTTATTAATGTACGACGAACAGTTTGGTCTCACCTTTAAACTCACCTTTTGGCAAAATTGTCCCATTATCTGAACAACTTTATTTCGAAATCCTCAGCTTTTTTAGTGCATTTTTACATCTGGAACATTCTTTTTGTAATGTAAAAAACACTATTACCGAAAACAATACGTAAAGTTTAATCGCAGCAAAAAAATTATTTTTCCCATGTCGTAAAACGGCAATTTGTAGAAAAATTTTACTTAAAAATAATTTTACTGCCATTAATTAACCATGTTGCTTCTCTCAGCAAATCTTAATGAAAAGTTCATTCAGATGCAAAACAAAATGATGTTCAGTCTGAACTGCGATATACTTATGCAGAACAATAAGTATGCAAAACTCCACAGAGAAATCGTCTTATTTTATTAAATTTACTGCGTTGTAATAAATGCTTCAGACGCCGATTTCGAAAGATTTTGAATAAAATTATGATTTTGAATGATTTTATAGCTTAACAGGGATGCAATAACATTTTTTTTCTATTCTTAAAACCCGAATGAATTTACTTACGAATAGCCTTATTGGTATTTTTTTGAGTAATTAAGACTAATATATCTTTGAATATTGAAAATTATCTCCCTGGTTAATATTACTTCCTATAAACTTACTCTCACGTAACATACTTACATGCATGTTATATAGAAATGTACATTTTAAATTATATATCAGAGATTTTATACAACAACTTTCAATACACATAACAGATATAACAACCTTATAAAATGAAAATGATATTGACTAATGAGAAATTTCCTGTACTCCTATGAAATCTGTTTTGTTGACGAAAACTTTGTTCATGATTATGGAGCTTTCAAGTAAATTTCTCAACTTTTTTTATGCCTTTGGAGGAAATAAGTAACTTAAAGGATTACCTCCAGTCACGACCTCCGTTATGAGGACATTTTTCACTTTTTTTATACAGAAGTATACTATAGATAAAAAGAACAGTACGTCTGAACACTTTAGTCTTAAAGTTTATTAAAAAAATTGCTGTACACAAATGAACACAACGATGAAAAATAGCGGAGTTAAGGCCGGTTCTTAGAGCATCGCTCAGCGAAAGTAGTATGCAATGAACAGGATAAATTCGAAACAACTTATCTGAAAAAAACCCAGTCAAGTGCGAGTATTACTTGCGCTCAGAGGGTTCCGTACAATACATATATGAATTATTAACTGTACTATTGAAAAATCGTTGTTAAAATAATAGTACTTTGTAAAAAACACTAAAACGTAGGGTTGTAGTGTGGATAGCTGTATATACTTGAAAAGTAGGAATGGGTATACCATAAAAGTTCAAAGAGATATGAAGGCTATATAATATAAAATATTGCTATTCTGTATATCTCTTTTTTTTAATCTTATCCTAATCTATTTATGAAGAACTTAATTCAGTACTGACAATAAAATTAGTGATTATTTAAAATCATTTTGGCATTTCTTAAAACTAAATTCAGCGTAGTAATAATCTTTTCTTTTTACAATGTAAGTAAAGCAAAACCCTTGTTCAAAGTTTAAACTTGGCATTGTACTAAACGCGCTTCGAAAAGAGGTTGCAAAGTTGCAATGCCGCCTTGGCCGTGACGCGTTTTTCCAGATAGGTTTTCAATTAACTTTTAAAAACATTGGAGACGTATTGAGAGATCCACTCAATGTAAACTCGTACAATGAGTCAATGTAACCGATCTCATAGTATTTGTGTGGTTAAGTCTATAAATTAATCTGTTTTAACAATTTTACGTTTATTGCTTTTCCACTGTTACTGTGCATTGCATTAGACAAACATATTATTAAAAGTTTTTATATAGACTTTAAAAGCCTATGGTACATATTGTACGGGTCCCCTGGCATTATGCATGTCCAAACCGTCCTTGTCTTTAAGGGTTATTATCTCAGTTAATTACTGGCATTTTTTTTTTCGAAAATCATTATCAACTATGCTTTGCTCGCTACAATTTTCCTTCCAAGTTTGAATTAACGTCTACTAACTCTAAATTTTCATAATTTTAGCTTCAGTAAATCGGAAATAGAGGTGGGGGGGGGGACATGTTCGACGATATTTCTGAAAATATAATACCTAAAATAAAAAAAAAAATGGATTTTTGAGTTCAGCGTTATGAAATATTTCACACGATATACAAGGAAAATATTTTTGTTTTTCAAGTAACTTAATTAGCCCTATACATGTTCCCTAAGTATATTTGTGAATGTTTAATAATCTGTGAATATGTGGGACAATAGTCTTTATTACTTCCTTCAATTTGAACTTTCCACGTCCCATAGTTTACGAGTAAAATGGCTGTGAAAAACAGACAGACACAGGAGTGATCTTATAATGGTTTCGTTTTTATTTTTTATGTACGGAACCCTAAAAACGAAACCCATCGATTTCCTTAAAAAATAAATAAGTTTGGCAAAAAAGAAGCACTTTACTTTATGGTCATTTTAAACAAAATGGTTATCGCTTGATGAAGAAGGCTATTTTTTTACTTATAAATTGACAATTTTAACGTGCATAAAAAATATTAATTTTGATATGAAATAAGATTTTTTAGGCAAAGTCACTTCTAATAGCTACAGTTTCTAAAATTTTAATTGAAATCCGTTTAGAACTTTGTCTGTAATCCTGTTCACCATATTAAATGTGTCATTTCGAGAAAAATTACTTCAAATTTTGAAATGATATAAAATGTACGTAAAATACATAATGCAGATGCTATATAACACATATTTGACATTTTAAACAGCTCAGTTATCAGGCATCAGTAAAATAAGACTGTTAATTCAAGATAAGCTGGTACTTCGACTAGTATCGCCGCGCAATGGGGTGCAGCATTCGGTTCGGCAATTTGAAAAAATAAATTTTTAATCACAAAAGCAGACTACCCCGATAGTGTAATCTATACTAATATTATAAGGAGGTAAAAATTGTTTATTTGTAGGAGGTAAGCTCTGGAACTACCGAACGGATTCCAAAAGTAATGGTATCAAAATGATGGTGTTAGTCCAACTTAGAACATAGGCTATATCTTATGTCCGTGCCACTGGCCAAAAGGGGGTGCAGGAGCAAAAAACGTTCGAAAAATGCGATTTTTGTATTACTGAAGGGCCTAGAAACATGAAATTTGGAATGGTAGTTATAAGATGCTAATGATCTCTAAGGTCATTTCTTAAAAAAAAAAATCGAAATTAAAAAAAGGGTGAAAATACGAGAAAAGCGTTCTAAAAAACGTTCTAAATGGCGATTTTTACCCAATCTCATGAAGTACCAAACCGATTTCAAAGATAATGGTGTCAAAATGATGGTGACGACCCTTGCTCCAACATAAGCTACATTTTATGTCGGTGCCACTAACCCTAAAGTGGGTGCAGGAGCAAAAAGACGTTCGAAATTGCGATTTTTATGTTACTAAAGGGCCCAGATACATGAAATTTGGCATGGTAGTTATTCATTAGATATAAATGATCTGTAAGAACATTTCTTAAAAAATTCGAAATTTAAAAGTGGTGAAACTGTGCAAAAAGCGTTCTAAAAAGCGTTCTAAATAGCGATTTTTGCGCAATCTCAAGAAGTACCAAACTGATTTAAAAAATAATGGTGTCAAAATGATAGTGATAACCGTTGCTCCAACATAGGCTACATTTTAGGTCGGTGCAATTATACCCAAAGGGGGTGCAGGAGCAAATAAATGTTCTAAAATACGATTTTTGTGCTAATGAAGGGCCTAGAAACATATAAATTTGGAATGGTAGTTACTTATAGGATATAAATGATCTCTAAGAACATTTCTTAAAAAAATCGAAATTTAAAAGTGGTGAAAATGCACGAAAAGAGTTCTAAAAACGTTCTAAATGGCGATTTCTGAGCAATCTTAGAATGTACTCAACCGATTTCAAAAGTAATGGTTGGAAATTGATGATGACAACTATTGCTCCAATATAAGATCTACTTCATGTCGGCGTCACTACCACCTTGCGGTTGCATTTTTAAAAACTTTCTAAATTGTGATTTTTGTGATACTGAAGGGGATAGCAACTTGAAATTTGCCAGGGTAATTACTTATGAGATGTAAATGCTCTCTCATAAGAGTTTCTAAAAAATTTGAAATTTAAATTGGGTGAAAATAAACGAAAAGCGTTCTAAAAACGTTCTAAATAGCGTTTTCTTCGCAATCTCGAGAAATATAAACCGATATACAGAAGTAATGGTTTCAAATTGATGGTGACAGTCCCCGCTCCAACATAGCCTATATTTTACGTTGTTGTCACTACCACCTATGGGGTTACAGGAGGAAAAAATGTTCAAAATTGTGTTTTTTGTGTTAAAGAAGGGGCCTAACATTTTAAATTTAGAATGGTACTTCAAAGATGCAAATGCTTTCTAAGAATTGTCGAAAGAAAATTCCAAATTTAAAAGGATGAACTGAGCGAAAAGCGTTCTGTATGCGTTCTAAATTACGATTTTATGCAATCGTATGAAATACGAAACCGATTTCAAACATAATGGTTGCAAATTGATGGTGATAGACCCTGCTCAAACATAAGCTATATTTTATGTTGGTGCCACAAACCCTAGAGGGTTGCAGGAGCAAAAACTTTCTAAATTGCGATTTCTGTGGAACTGAAGAGGTTAGAAACTTTAAATATAGCACGGTAGTTACTTATAAAATATAAATGTCCTCTAAGAACACTCAAAAATAAATTCGAAATTAAAAAGGGGTGAAGCGAAGGGAAGGAGCGAAAAGCATTCTAAAAGAGTCCTAAATTACGATTTCTATGGAATCTCAGGAAATAATAAACCGATTACAGAAATTATTGGTTGCGAATCAAGAGTGATAGTCCCTGATCCTATACGGACTATATTAAATACCGGTGTCACTACCATCTGGTTGGCAGGAACAACAAGAAAGCCTTTAAAAACATCTAAATTCAGTTTTCTATAGAATATTAGGAAATGCCAACCAATTTCAAGGTTAATGTTGGCAAATTAATGGTGACAGTCTCTGTTTCAACATTTTTCGAGACATTCTATTTCAACTCTGTTTCGGCATTCTATGTTGGTGCCACTAACACCAGAGAGGTGGTAGACCGTTAGACAAGAAGCTTGTAATTTGACATGATGGTTAATTTTAAGATGTAAATGTGTTAGATGGTTTCTAAAAACTTCAAAACTTCAAATGAATACTGAAATGAGCGTATGAAATGAGAATAAAAGTCTCAAACTACTTCCTAAATTATCACTTTATTTGGAATTAGTTTTAGTTCTTCTTATTAATTAAAATCTCATTTCTGTCTATTGCACTTTTATAATGAAGTTTAATCCAACTGTGGCTTAATTTGTAATTTTTGAATTATTCCAAAAAGTGTTCTTCTAATAAAAAATAGTCATACAAATATCACTTGGCATATTTCAGCTATTACGCGAGCAAAGCCGCGGGGTTTGCTAGTAATAAGTAAATCTAAATAAGTAGCGATTGAAAGGGCATATTGTTTTTTGACGCATAAATTATTTGCCCGTGTATCCCCATTATCGAGGTATAAAGCTTTAAAGTTTGTAAAACAAAACATCTAGAGTTAAGAAGGAAAGGCTCCTTTTCAGCTAGCAAGCGAAACTGTTCAGTGTGTAAAGTAGGGTTGCACAACCTGTGACCCGCGAATTTCGTCAATTTATAACTGGAAAAATTTCAATATTTGTCCATAGGTCGCACACTGTTAAAAATTTGCAGCATTCTGGCAGGTTATTTGACCGTTTTTTTACCGAAAACGGTTACACAACCCGTAATTTAACACTATTCTGACGATATTATTGGCCATTTTATGGTCAGAATACAGTTAAATTATGGATATGAAACCGTTTTTTCAAAAAACGGTCGAATGACCTGCCAGAATGCTGCAAAAATTTTAACAGTGCAAGAAAAAAATCGAGAATTTCGTCAATTTGCTGCTGAAAAAAAATTTAATTTCGTCAGTCATTTAAGAATCGCGAATTTTGTCGATCAGGCGCGCAAAAATCGCAAATTTCTCGGATTAGCCACAGAAAAATAGCAAGTTTTGTCAATCGGGCTTGAAAAAATCGCAAATTTCTATGGTCGGGTACGGAACATTCGCGAATTTTGTCGATCTCGCTCAGATAATTTGCAAATTCCGTTCATCGGGCACCGAAAAATTGTCATTTTTGCTCCTGATGCGCGGAAAAATTGAAAATTTTATTGATCGGCTGCGGAAATATCCTGAGTTTCGTCAGTCGCGAGAAAAAAAAAAAAACACGAATTTAGTCAATTTGCCGCGGAGAAAATAGCAAATTTTGTCCGTAAGATAAGAATCGAGGATTTTGTCGATTAGAAGAGGAATAACCTCAAATTTTGCTAATCAGCTGCGGAAAAATCGCGTGTTCATCAGTGTATCACGAGAAAAAAATTGCGAATTTCGCCTTTTGCCGCTGGGAAAAAATACTTGTTTCGTCAGAGCTGGTTAAAAATCGCGAATGTCGCTGATAGTGCGCGGATAAATAGCAAATTTCGTCGATGAGGATCGTATTTGTTGATCGGTCGCGGAAAGATCGCGAGTTTTGTCTATCGTCCTTTGAAAAATCACGAATACCGTTGGTCGGGTACGAAACAATCGCAAAGTTTGTCAATCAGGAGAGAAAAAATCACAAATTTCGTTGATCGGGCATGGAGAAATCGCGAATTTTGTCGATGATGCGCGGAAAAAATGGAAAATTTCGTAGATCGGCAGCGGAAAAAACATTTTGCCAATTTACCGCGGGAAAAATTGAAAATTTCGTCAGAATCGGTTAAGAAGCGCGATGTTCGTCGACCACGAGCGGACAAATCGCATATTTCGTTGTTTGGGTGCGGAAAAATATCTAATTTTGAAGATGGGCTTCGGAAAACTCGAAAATTTTGGCGATCGGTTTCGGAAAAATTGCGAATTTTGTCGACCAGGCGCGTTTAAATCGAAAAGTTTTTTGATCGGGCGCGGAAAAGTCCCGAATTCCATTGATCAGGCGCGTGAAAATATCAAGTTTCGTTGATTGGCTCCTTCTTTCCTCTTTGTTCATAAAGTATTTATGCTTTTTCGGCACTAGCCAATTTCATGCTTATCTTTATTTTTTAGCACTTATAATAAAAGTAAATTTACTCCCCTGGATAAAGTCTCTCCTTGAAAACAATCTTTGCTATATCTGTTTTAGATATACAAACGTAAATTGTTGATATATCCATGCCAACTGAATTGGATATGTTGACTGGGTAAGGGAACCTAGAGGGGAAATCCCACACACCTCCTCTGAAACCATATTTTTCATCTGATTATAGGCCACAGATCACCTCCCCTAATAGAATTCTCTGTGTTTCTGATGTGGTCCTCGACAACCCAGACATTTTTGTAAGTGGCCCTTCTCTAAAAAAGGTTGTGCACCTCTAGTGTAAAGCAATAGTAGCTTCATTTCATATCAATCAGAAGTTGTTTGAGTAAATAATCATTGCCACTTGACTTTAGGGAACGTCCATTCGTTACTTTTGTGACAAATAGAGCAATTTTTCATAAATACTTGCAATTATTTCATTATAAAATATATTTAAGATAAAAATTGATATAACCAATTAAATATCACTGTGTTCCTCTCTCGTAATATATATCTAACTGGCAACAAAAAGAATTTTATTTGTTTATATATTAAATCAAAATTTTGATACTCTTGTGACACTCTGGTCACAAGAGTAACAAAATTTTGATTTATTATATAGACAAACAACATGCTTTTTATTTCAAATTAGATATATATTAAATGAGTGGAGCACTGTAGTATTTCACTGGTTATATCACTTTTTATTTTAATTATATTTTACAATAAAATAATTGGAAGTATTTGTGAAAAACCGCTCGAATGGTCACAAGAGTAACAGTGGACATTCCCTTTACTCAGCTTTGAAACCAGATTTTGAATATAGAACACTGTAAGACATCTCATTCTCGTTTTAGGCTCTGTGTGAAGCGCGTGTTATACCGTCAACCGGGACATCCTTGGGCCAGTTTTTACTAGTTCCACTCACATTTCCGTTATTAAAAAATATTATATGTGATTTTTAAACATCACAGTGGAGTTGTAAACAATTAACATGAAACAATGAAGCAAACCATATGGTTTTAAAGAGGATTTTTTTAAAACTATTTTTAAAGTTTTGGAACAAAGTAGCGCCTGCTGGGGGTTTCTTTGGTCCATTCACTTATATTTATATAAAATGAATATATTTCATATGTAAATGAATACATCTATATTGAAACTCCCTTGCAATAGCATTTGCTAATAAATTAACAATTTTTTTTAAACATTTAAACACAATAAAACTATTGTTAATATTAAAGAAACGAGAAACAGTTTTCGTCATGTTATCCTCAGCAGCTGGAACAAAAACAATTAATGTAGCATTTTGTTATGTTACTTAAAACATGTTTTAAGAGATTTGGTTGTATAAAAGGCATTTCTAAATAATTGGGGCTATTTTCGGACCAAAAAAGGCCTGGCACAAAGTAGCCCCGAAATGCTTGTTTTCATGTTAATTTTATGAAAACGCGAACATTTCCTCTCAAAATTAAAAGTTAAATGAAAAACTATGATCACACATGGGTTACAGGTTACTAAAGATAATATTTTGGCACTTACTTACCTTATTTGTAGCACTTATCCAGATTGTTTGACTATAGAAAGTTTGGAGAGTTAAAATTTTCGCACGAAAACAGTTGTTTACTAACAAATCCAGTGTTGCCGCTAAAAAAATTAAACTACCCCCAAACTATTCAAATACCCCATAGTAAGGAATAAAATATTTTTCCAAGTGTAAAAACTCCAAATTATCTTGTATTGTTTGTTTAATACAAAAAATACAACCTTTTTTTATGGGATGGAGCAAATTAACCCCGCAAGGGCCAAAGTAGACCCGGTTGACGGTATTGAAAGATGTTCTTAATGCAGCACTGATGCATCTAAACACTAAATAATGCAGCACTTATGCACCATTTAGTGTTATTTTGTGTGGCATTATATAGTGTTTGAATCCATTAAGAATCGTT
The DNA here is from genome assembly GCA_963932465.1 of Maratus speciosus. Taxonomy (NCBI): domain Eukaryota; kingdom Metazoa; phylum Arthropoda; class Arachnida; order Araneae; family Salticidae; genus Maratus; species Maratus speciosus. The sequence continues at coordinate 190,449,300 of OZ010793.1, read as the reverse complement.
GCCTGTGCAAATCTGCCAAGTGTGTGGAACGAATTTGATGAAAGATTTGGTGCTAGTTGTGTTACGAAAGGTTCGCACACCAAACATTTGTAACTCAAAAAGAACTTGGAATGATCCATTTTATTTTCATACATCACTTATTATAGTATGTGTAACAGTTTTGAAAATATAAATTTTAAAAATCCGGTCATTCATTTCTGTATATGCTCTGTATATCTCGATACCGCGGAGACGACGGCAAATAATTTATGTGTGAGCAAATGTGTTGCAATATGCTCTTTCGATTACTGCTTAGTTAGATTTTTTCCTTTTTATACTAAGGTGTAGTTCCTGGTCAGATCGACTAAAAATTTTGGAAGTGAATACTCTACGGACTATGCTTTTGCATGGTTATATTTATTCGCAATCGATTTCTCCAAAATTAATGACCGGAGATTACACTGTTGTTGTTGAATGCGGCACAGCCCCAGTTCGTCTAATTATAGTTCTTCCTTGATCACTTGGCAGTTCTAAAACTGGTAGAAACCAGCCTATCTTGATCATGTGATAGACAGAAGTGTAATTCAAATACTTTCTATAAAACAGTTTATTATATTATTACTGATCTTGAGAATGTCACCGAATGTGTGCATGTAACTAGTAAGCCTGTTTATTAAAAAAATTTATTTCGAATCATTTATATGCAATGTTATCTCTTTTAGCATATATTTTCTTTTTATTTAAATTCTTAGGTCATTTTAAAATAAGTTAGAATAAAAATAAAAATCCTTAGGAAGTTCTAAATTATCTTTAATCCTGCTATAATACGACAATTTTCAAACGCCAATTTTTTTTCCTCTTCTTACTGACATATTTAGTACACGAAATAAGTATATTTGCTTTATTTCAGAAAATGACACGTTCGTTAAATTTCAGTAAACATTAATTAATGATTTGAATAATTACATATAATTTTGAAGCATAAAAGTCTCCACCCCCTCAAAATGAAAAAAAAAAATCCAAAAACATTTTGAATGATTATTTTCATTGATACAAAATTTTGGCCTTTATTTACTGGATAAAAGTAATTTCTGAGATATCGAATAAATTCGATAGTCCAATATTTTTGAGTAAACACATTTATCTATAAAATGAACGTTTTCTTCGAAGAAAACAACTCATTTATTTTTAAAATCACATTTCCAGGAACTTGTAGCCATTATTTCATTTTGGGGCAAATTGGCTTCATTTAAAAATGATTAATGAACACATTGTTAAAAAAAAAAAAAAAAAAAAAAAAAAAATTCTTTTACAGTGAATTTGTTTTAATGAAACTTTAAAAAAATTTTGCAAATGATTAAAACATTGACAATAAAGCCTGCCTTTTTAATAAATAAAAAAAAATATACAAAACTACATCGTATAGTTATGTCTGTAATCTGAAGTGAAAAAAGTTGAATAAACGATTTGTGGTTAGTTATTAATTTTGTTGATTAAAAAAAATTGTGCAACCTCGAACCAAAATTTCTTTGAGATCGTAAAATTAAGGTAAACAGTTTTTACGAAATTCGAAAATTAATCTAGAAAGGGTTCTTGAAACCTATAGAGATATATTTTTATATTTTTAATATTCTTCTTATAATTATTTTATTTTATTTATTTATTTTTTTTTTGTTTTTTGGTTTAGTTCTTCCCAAAGAGGTTTCTAAGTGTAAAACATATATCCACTCATATATATAAAATCCAAACAGAAATTTCGTTCCGAAGCTCTATATTTCGAGTTCTACTGCATGGATTTTGACAAAACTTACATTGTTAGATAGATATCGTATTAGGGAAGGTTTTAAGCTACGTAGATTAGTTATAGAATTATGACGGAAAGTTATGTTATTTTGGGCGAAAGGGTTACAATTATTTTATTGGCGATGAATTTTGTTGACAAATGAATTAAAATGGCTGTACATGTCGGGAAAAAAAACTGTTACTAATTTTACTTAAAATAAAAAAAAGAAAAAAAGAGAGAAAATGCAAAAAAAGTTTTGACGAATGGTAATATTATAAAACAAAATATCGAATTTAAACATGAAAGGGAATGTTCGTAATACTTAAAAATTTATTCAATATGAAGTAGTTTGTCAATAGAGCAATATTGCAGTTTTCAACTATATTTGGCCATTTATCTCTTGCGTCAGGTTAAGAAAAAATGCATTAGAAAATTTGATAAGATAATATCTGATTGATAATTTTGTTTTTGTTTTTAATATCTTAAAAATTTACTTTTTACTTTTATTTGACTCATCCATCATGTGACTTGCAGAAGAAACTAGATGATGTAATTATAAAAGTGACGGTACTTGTAAATCCCATATTTTATGTTTATTTACGATTTCATTTTATCGCCAAACAATTTAATTTTAAGCCAAAAATGCATGAGCGTGGCATCGGTTTGAGCGACGTTCACAATATTGGTTATTTCTCAAGTAGACGACTGCATTTTTGGTATAATCTATTTCTACTCTACTTATATATATATATATATATATATATATAATTCAAATGGAAATTTCATTTCAGCTGCTTAGAACTCGAGTTCTGCTGAAATTACACTGTTAGATAGGTAATTTTTCGGGAAAGGTTTTAGTACGTAACACGTCGTTCTACGTTGCTTGGTATTGAATTATGGTTTAAAGTTCTTTAATGAGATGAACCTGATAATGAAAAATTAGCCTTTTTAAAAGATTCTTCCGAATGTATTTCGATGGAACTAGGACTGTTAATTAGATAAATTTCCAGGGAAAGCTTCAGAATACAACATATCCTTCTACATTGCTCAGCCATACCGTTTTGGGGGAAAATCTGTAATCTGGTGAAATCAATTATCACAATAGCCTTTTAAAAAAGTTATAATAAACGGTTTTTGATAGAATTTGAATTGTTAGTTCGGCAATTTTTCAGAGATAATTTTAGTATATAATATATTGTTCGACACTGTTTAGTCATAGAGCAATGGGGTAAATTCTGTAATTTTCCACTTTAGGGCATTTGTGAGGTGGGAGAAATGAGCTTGTCGAGAGAAGGAAAATTCTTATGCATATTTTCTGTTCAATAATTATATAATTTATTTACTCTAAAGAATACATTTATCTCTTTTTTATATAAAAACAGAAGTAAATTGTATATAAATAACAAAAATATTAATATTCATAAATAAAAATTTTATATATAGGAATACATATTTTAAAAAGCTTAAAGTTCATTTTATTTGTTTTCATAGCTGTTTATAGCATTTGAAACCCGAATCTCAAACTCGAATTGCGCCAAGCTTTTTAACATCTAGCAGTATCCATTGATCTTAAAATCAGGAAAATTAGAAAGTAGATGTAGTTTGTAAAGTATGTATTAATTAAGGAGATAAATTACGTAATCGATTCCACAGACAATTGACATATTTGGTACCGATAAGTTACATACTTGAGTCTACAGACAACTAGCGTATGTTACTAGGCGTGGTTTGGCGTACAGTTAACATAGGAAAATGTTTAAATTTATTCTGTGTTTTTAAAGCGGACCTATTCTATAACCGAATTAACACAGAATTGGCGTAATTTGAAAGAAAGTTTTTTGGAGATTTTTTTTTTTTTACTTTTACGTTATACCAACACCATACCAAAATGTATGCTATTGCGCTATTTATTTCAATCCTAAACGTGCAAAGATTCTTTGGTACTTTTCCAGTATAGGGATCGTGGCGAAATAGTGGAAATAGCCTTGGCGGAGAAAGGAATTTGAAAACATATTTTCTGGCAACCTATTCACTCTTTCATTTCATATACACAAACATTTTTTTCCTATTTTTATACAATTTATTTAACATAAAGTTGCTATTTATCTAATTTTATATAGAAACAGAAGGAATTTGTATATAAAAAACATTAATAATATACATATATAAACAAACAAAAATTTTCATCAAGTTTGTTTTCTTAACTGTTTATATCAATTGACAACAAATGTCACTTTCTGATGCCCGAATTGCGCCAAGCTGTTTAAAAAACGCCAAGGCGCCTATAGTGGAAAAGTACCAAATTTAATTGCAAACTGTGCCAAACATTGTGGCTTGCTATTTATTGAACGCGAATTTCTTTTGGCTTTAATTATTATTTAATCGTAACACTGCAAAAACTTTTAATTTACTATTTTTTGAAACTGAAAGAATTTTTTATTATTAAGTAAAATTAAGTTATAACTTCATTTTTCGTTGATTAAAAAATGTAAATGTTTACTGTAGTGCTAAGAGACACTTAAAATCTCATGTGCGTAGGGTAAGTGACGAGTTTGAAAAAAAAAATATTTTGTAATATCGGAACTCACACCAAATTGGCTCATTTTACAGAGAATGTTTTAGTTATAAAATTCTGTCTACAAGTTGTTGTAGACAGAATCGTAAACCTCAATACTCGCCGATTGAAAAATCTTTAAAATTATTCAGAAGAGACAACGAGAAATAACTTGCAGTTTCATAAATTTTAAGAATCAATATTCATATCTACATATCTACTTCTGCTTCTACTATATATAAGAGAGTAAAATGGAAATTGGAAATTAGTCCCGGTTGCATATGACTTGAGCTCACCTGAATGGGTTTTGATGAGCATCAAAATGATAGTTAGATAAGTTAGTATAAGATAGAATAGTTTTTAAGGGAATATTTCAGCATATAACATATCGTTCTACGTTGCTTATACATAGAATTATGTTTTAAAGTTATATAATCAGACGAACCCGATCATGAAGGATTGGCCTTTCTAAAAGATTCAGCCGAATCAATATCGATTGAATTTTCACTGTTAGAAAAATTTTCAGGCAGGGTTTTAGTATATAGTATACCCTTCTGCATTATTAATAATAGAGATATGGTGGAAAGTTCTATAATCTGTTGAACCCGATTACGAAAGTTTAGCATTTTTAACAAGTTCTACAAAACGGATTTTGATAGGAATGCCATTGTTAGTTAGATACCTATTCAGATATGGCTTTAGCACAGGGTGATTCATAATGAATGGGCCAAAAAGAATAGCGCAGTGTGACTGCCGTAATGGATTTATTCAGCCGAAACAAATTTATTCAGCCGGAACAAATTTATTCAGCCGAAACAAATTTATTATGCAACTACAATTATACAAGATTTATTAGGAAACAGGGAAAAATCATCGAATGACGAACCCGCCTGTTAAAGTTGTTAAACAAATTATTAGGCGCTGTTAAACAAAATGTCGTCCATGCAGGAGAAATCATACTGCGTTTTGGAATATGCCAAAACCTCCTCGGTAACTGTTGTGCAAAGAGATTTTCACACGAAATTTCGTAAAGAACCACCGCATCGGCATAACATAAGCAGGTGGGTGAAGCAATTCCAGGATACCGGCTGCTTATACAAGGGAAAAAAACCCAGGACGAAAAGAAACAAACCCCGAAGTTGTTGATTGAATTCGCGAGTCCCTCAAAATCAAAGCTATGTGCAGGTGCAGAACTGGCTGTCCCTCAGACAACGGTGTGGCGTGTTTTACGGAAGCGTCTCCAATTCAAGCTCTTCAGATATCAGTCATTAGACATTTGTCGTGTCACCGGAGGGGAACATATTTAACACCTGTAGAAACTTGAATAAATGTAATTTTGAGGTAAATTTGAATTTTCTAAATATATTAATTACAACGTTCACAGTCATGTTTTTTTTGTCCCATTCATTATAAATAACCCTGTATTTTCCATATTGTTCTACGTTGCTTAGTCATAAAGTAATGGCGGAAAGTTCCATAATCATGTGAGACCGATTATGAAAGATTAGACTTTTCAAAAAGTTCTAGATGGCGAAAATTGATAAGAATTGCTTTGTTGATTAGACAATGTTTTGGGAGGTTTTAGTTTATTTGCGTATTATTCTACGTTGCTTAGTTATAGAATTATGGGGGAAAGTTCTATAATCAGATAGACCCCAATATGAAAGATCAGTCTTTAAAAAAATTACTGGATGGGTTTTGTCAATTTGTTTGCATTATGAGTTAAATACTTTTTGAGTGTTTGTTTTATCATATTGTATATTTTACTTTCATTCTTTACCAAATCCTAATGTGATTGATCAACTAAATGTGTTAAGACCTTAATAGCTGAAAATTTGCCTGCACATTGGAAAATATAATAGCACAGTGGCGTTCATATTGTTTTCAGCAGTGAGAAAGGACATTCCAGGTAAGGTTCCTAGTTGCTTTAAATTACAATGTGAAATTCACGGATACATTTTTTTAAATTCAAGGTTCATTTGGATAAACAGACCAGCGTAGCGTGCATAGCCTGTTAGTATATATATATTCAGTTTTTTTTTATTTTAAGAAACACATTTTTACATAAATTTACGGTAAACATTTTTTTTTACCAAGAATATTTTATTGGTTTCATTTACAGTATATTGAATGTAATGTCTACTTATTCCAATACACACAATTAATATACGTATTTCCGCAGATTAAGCTACATGAATGGTTTAAAACATATAGAATGTTAATAGCATTATTCAAAATATTTTCGTAGTAATATTACAACAAAATTATCATCCAAACAAAACGTTTTCTTAAAAAAAAAAAGCGCAAAGTTATCCTTAATGTTTTCGCCAGAAATAAGTAGTAATATCTGAAGTTCGCACAAGTAAAAAGCCAAAGATCCCAAACCTTTCATTGAAAATGGATTCCTGCATTAATCCCTTCTATAGCATTGGCCGTTAATCCCTTCTATAGCATTTCCGAATTAATGATTGGAAAATACGCATTTAAGAGTTATTTAAATATTAAAAGTAAAATTAGAATGCAAAGAGTCAAATTGACATGAAGACATTGCAAGTAAAAGTTTTCTGGTACATTCCATTAACTTTTAACAAGCATTAGTTTTGATTACTAATTATTGATTATTAATTTTTGATTATTTATAGATTATTAATTTTTGATTTTTGATTAATAGTTAATGATCGGAAAATACGCATTTATGAATTATTTAAATATTAAAAGTAATATCAGAAGGCAAAGAGTCAAATTCACATGAAGACATTACAAGTAACAGGTTTCTGATAAATACCCTTATGTTTCAACAAACATTACTTTTGATTACAAATCATTTAATCCACTTATGGTTTAATTCTCATTTTGTACGATCTAAACCTAAAGCCATTAACATGAAACCCAAAGAAAATAACAAAATTTATTTTCTTCAAATCTCACAATGTGTTACATTATATTTTAATGTATAATATTGAAATCTTGTTCATTGACAAAGACATTTTTTTCTTTTGAGCATTTGTTATAGTTTGTGTGCATACATTTACTAGATGTATTGCAACCTTAAAATGCACTTATTCGTTTTAAACTGTTAAAAGCTGATACTAATTATATTTTAGCAATTAGGAATATTATCTTCTGAATACACGTATTTTGTTATTTTTAACATCTAAACATTTAAATAGACTGAAGTGGATTATATGCTTTTTTTATATGTGTATTTTATTTCTCTACTTTGTGCCAAAAATGCCTAAATTTCTCTAAAAATGTATAAGGCATGTAGCTCATTTGTACATACTTTAAATTTTGAAAAATCATCTAGAACGCATTAACGTCCAAGTCGCAGGACGCCATTTTCAATGAAAGATTTGGGATTTTTGGCTTTTAACTTGTGCGAACTTCAGATATTACTACTTTTTCTGGCCAAAACATTAAAGAGAACTTGGCGCTTTATTTTATTTTATTTTATTTTATTTTATTTTTACAGAAAACTTTTTGTTGGGATATCACTGTTTTTGTATGTTTTTTCAAATGTGTTTTTCTAAGCGATATTATATAAAACTTTTTTTTTTAAATTTCGGTACTTCATGTTAGCCGGGCGCAAATCTCCTCAACAGCATTTTGGTTTTTTGACAATAGCAGTTTTCCTTTTTCGCATGTGTAAATTAAATACAATGCTTTGATTTTCAAATAAAATATTTTGATTTATGTTATTATTTCTTATTTATTTATTTTTTTATTTCTATGTTTTAAATAAATTGAGTGAAAAGCATCTATTTTAAATGAGGTGACTGAAAGTTTTACTTTTGAAAAGCAATACTTTTATATGAAATGAATGCAATATGAACAATGGAAATGGGAAACAGTATTTGGTGATTTGCCACTTGCGCACGGGTAGCATAAAAATACCCAAATTTATTTTATTGAGCTTTAAAAATTTATACTTTATTTCTTTTTGTATTAAAGTACTAGCCGCCTCTATTAAGCAGTTTTGCCTCCCTTAAAGGCATTTTAAGCATTGTATTATGTTACTGTTATTCATATTTTAATTTACTTGCTCCTTCTTTCGCCAAATTGGAAGCTTTTGATAGAAATCAAGAATTCTTTACGATCATTAAATCGCATCATACATTTTGTGCTGTTATGTGTTTCATCTTTCGCAGAAATGTCCCCTAACTCACTTATACTTAATGTACGTTTGCTTATCACTTGCAATACGTTCTCTAATGCGGAGATTTTTAATCCTATTAAGTAATATTTTCTAATTGGGTTCACTGCCAGTTGTTGTAATTTAACAAATACGATTTGTCGCACGTGAAATGGTTCTTATGAAATCCTTTTACAGTATCTACATTTACATTAAACCGTATTGATGAGACTATATTTTGTTTCACGCTAACCTTTTCAGTAGAATCGATTTCGGAATAATAGAGAATCTACTGGTGTACTGACATGATCCATTAGAAAATCTATTATTATTCTCATCTAATCATGTTGAACAATGTGCAAATGTCCCGTGGTTTTAAGATTTTAGCTAATTTTACTGAAAATCTGAAAACTAAAATGCGAGGAACCGGATTATAGAAGATTCATTCTAATGTACATATCGGTAAACAGGTTACATATTATAGAATAATTAATAATCATAAGGAGAACTGACAGCTTCTGTGCTTTAATAGTTTCTGTAAATTTTCTTTATATAATACAGAAGTTTTAACAGAGTACAACATAGTAACAGTAAGTATAATAGCAGCACAATATAATAACAATAGCAGAGGATTTGTGCAGTGACGAAATTATTGGAATTCAGGAAATATTCATACGTCACACCGTTTAACTAATCAGATGATACGCGAGAAAATACAAATAGATGGCTCGCAGCAATAATTAACTCAATGAAAAATAGCCACCTGCGTTAAATTCTCGCCACGCGTGGCGACATTTAGAGAAATATTGACAAATTTGGCAATATACCATGTCAATTCTCAAATTCGGCGACAAAAATTGTTTTGTTTACTTTGACGCCATGATGACACATATCTATAATATTAATGATGCAAATGTAATATGTATTATATCCACATGTATAATATGTATGATGCATAAGCATAATGTTCCTTAAAAACACTAAAACGCACTTAAAGAAACAGTGCTCCATAAATAGTAGCGAATATTTGCCAGATTGACTAGATTGCTATTGAGATTAGAATTCCGACATTTAGAATAGACCGGAAGGCGTCTGCACACACGATCACCTCATCGAGTTCACAGCTAAAATTTTAGGATTAATCAAAACTAGGTTAACATATTAAAATGCAGCTGGTATGCCAAGTCATAGCACTAGAAACCAAATGAAAACATAATTTTAATAGTTGATTGATAGGTTTACTATTATGTTTTCCTACATCTAACAGTATGGAAAAATGGAGGAATGGGTGCAGGAAAACATAATGCAAAATCCCCCAATCAACCACTAAAATCGGGTTTGTAGGTGATTTCCACAAAGATATGACTTGGCAGACAAGTTACATTTTAATATGCTAATCGAGTCAACTAAATCAGAGTCTAGCTAATACTAAAATTTCAGACGTCAACTCGATAAGGTGATGGTCTCTGCCTTCCAGTAATAGTATCTAAATCGCACTCCTCACAACGGCTCTTATCAGAAATGAACCCGAGAATTTCCCAAGCATTTTGCCCTGGAACATACGATGTCATTATTGTTTACTTTAGTGTTACATATCCTGACTTCATAGTTTTTACAAATAAAAAATGAGAAAAAGACTTACAAATATCATTTATGCACAAATTAAATGAAATTGATTTGCACTCAGTCGTTTGTTAGTGTTTGCGGCGTTAACGAATTTCGTTCGTTTGTGATCGCGGCTTTCGCGAATTACTGCGTTTTTGAAACTGCTGCACGACGAGGTTACTGCACCCAGTGATTTTTTATTTCGGTTTTCATGAGCGCTATGCACTCATACATTCATAAATGATTGCGGCGTTAACGAATTTCGTTCGTTTGTGATTGCAACTTTCGTGAATTTAGTGCGTTTTAGAGACTGCTGAACGACGAGGTTGTTGCACCCACTGATGTCTTTTTTTCGGTTTTCATAAGCGCTGTACGCTCACACGTTCGTATATGATTGCGGCGTTAAAGAATTTTGTTCGTTCGTGATCTTGGTTTTTGCGAATTACTGCGTTTCAAAAACTGCTGCAAGACGAGGTTGCTGCACCCAGTGATTTTTTTTCTATTTTCATGAGGACTATGTGCTCATACATACGTAACTGATTGCGGCGTTAACGAATTTTGTACGTTTGTGATTGCGTCTTTCGCAGATTTAGTGCGTTTTCGAGACTGCTGCACGACCAGGTTGCTGCATCCAGGGATGATTCTTTCGATTTTCTTGAGCGCTATGCACTCATACGCTCGTTACTGATTACGGGGTTAATGAATTTCGTTTGTTCGTGATCATGGCTTTCTCGAATTACTGTGTTTTAGAGACTGTTGAAGGACGAGGTTTCTGCACCCAGTGATGTTTTTTTCGGTTTTCATGATGGCTATGCGCTCATACGTTCGCAACTGATTGCGGAGTTAACGAATTTTGCTCGTTTGTGATTGCAGCTTTAGCGAATTTAGTGCGTTTTTTAGACTGCTGCGCGACTAGGTTGCTCCATTCAGTGATGGTTTTTTTCGGTTTTCATAAGCGCTATGCGCTCATACATTCGTTACTGATTGCGGCGTTAACGAATTTCGTTCGTTTGTAATTGCGGCTTTCGCGAATTTAGTGCTCTTTCGAGACTGCTACACGGCGAGGTTTATTGCATCCTGTTATGTTTTTTCTTAATTTTCATGAGTGCTAAGCGCTCATACGTTCGTTACAGATTGCGGCGTTAACGACTTTTGTTAGTTCCTGAACGGGCTTTCGCGAATTACTGCGTTTTAGAGAGTGCTGCACGACGAGGTTGCTGTACCCAGTGATGATCTTTTCGGTTTACATGAGCGCTATGTGCTCATATGCTCGGTATTGTTTGCGGTGTTAACGAATTTCGTTCGTTTATAATCGCGGATATCGCAAATTTAGGGCGATTTTGAGACTTCTGCACAATGAGGTTGATGCATCCAGTGATATATATGTTTATATATATATTTTTCATGAACGCTATGCGCTCATGCGCTCGTTATTAATAGCGGCGTTAACAAATTACATTTGTTCGTGAACGGGGCTTTCGCGAATTACTGCATTTTTTAGACTGCTGCATGACGAGGTCGCTGCACCCAGTGATTTGTTTTAGTTTACATGAACGCTATGCGCTCCTACGTTCATCACAAAAAAGCAAGAATAAAAATCAAGAAAAAAATTTGTAAAATCCCATAATTTTATCAAAACTACTGTTATTATAAAATCACAAATCTATAATAATAAGATAATTACTAAAATAACAATAATAACAAACGATTGTTCGGTCACATGTATATAAAATATCGAATAGGGGAAAGCAACTGAACAAGAAACCATATTTTTCCCTTGAATAAAATTTGTGTTAAGGAAGTAAAAGATAGAAAGATGGACATATAAACTGAAAGATTTGCCTTATCAAGATTTTTGTAAAAGCATATAAAAATTCATTCAGCTTCAGCTTCAAACCATGTGGTGCCTTTTTTAATTCAGGCTAATTTTCTGTAATCGGGTTTCGGCGACTAACATATCTTATCTATAACTATAATCTTTCTTTTACAGATTTAAAATTAACAATAAATTAATAGTAAGAAGGCTAATAATGCAATATAATAACATTAGCATCGATCTTCGAAGGCCACATCTGTTCACATGATTAAAGACAGCTTTATTAGTTATGCATTTCAATTACACACAATTAAAAGGAGATTTTTAAATTTTCATATGAGCATTAGGACACTTTTCCACTATAGGGGTTTTGGCATTTAAAAAAAAAAGTTTGGTGCCATTCGGACTTCAGAAAGTGAGATATGTTGCCAAATGATATCAACAACTATGAAAACAAAACTGATGAACTTTTATGTTGTTTATGTATGTATATATGTAAGGAACCCGTTTATTTATTTTTATATACAAACAGAGCTATTTTGTATATTAAAAACAGTATTTTATACATGTATAAATGAAATGTTTATATATATATGTATGTATATACACACACACACATATATATATGTGTGTGTGTGTGTGTATACATACATATATATATATATATATAAACATTTCATTTATACATGTATAAAATATTGTTTTTTATATACAAAATAGCTCTGTTTGTATATAAAAATAATTAAATGGGTTCCTTATATTAAATAAATTGTATACATAGGGAAAAAATTGCTTGTGTATATGAAACAGGAAATAGGTTGCCATAAAATACGTTACCAGATTTCTTTTCTCGTCAAGGCAATTTTTTCTGTTTCGCCTGGGAGCTATATCGGCAAAGTACCGAATTGCGATTATATTTTGTTAAATGTTTCAACCTTTATAGTATAGATACTACACTGATTAAACTTTTCAGGTATGTTTATTTTTTCTAGTTAATCAATATTTTTGGAAAGGCAAATTGTATTCTGCTGAAATCAGTTAACCCTTTCAAAACTCTCTAATCTGGTTTTGGCGACCAACATTAGCCCAAGTGAATGTGTTAAAGAACTGCATACGGCCAAATAAACACCCCGTGTTTGAAGGGTAATTCTGCAATTTCAGATTTTTCTGGTTAATTGTGCTACAAAACCTGCTTACTTGTGAATTTCACGATCAATTCTGATGATGCAAAGTGAGTCAGTGACAAAAAAGCGCTCACTCGTAATGTAATATTTCGAAAACTACTAAATACAGAAACATGAAATCGTGGAACCTAGTTCCGTTTGATCATACGAACATATGTGATAAAAGAAAAATGTCCATACCTCTCCCTAAAATGGAGTTATGAGGAGGTGAAAAGTAACTCGAATTGGTTCAGGAAAAGGTAGCTTACAGATATTACGAACTTGGCGATGGCACTGCCGTGCTCCCAGATTCCGCCGCCCTCTGCACATATTGTCATTGTAATCTTCACAGTATATGCTTAATTATCATGAAAGCATAAAAGTGCACATACTGACTAGCATTCAATTTCTAAAACCTCTTACGTATAGCTTACATTTTAAAAACATACACCTCTCAATATATATTTCCTACAGATAATTTAAAGTTACTTCTGTAGAAGATTATTTTCCTTGATACAACATTTCGACTTTTATTCATTGGATAAAGGAAACTGATGAGGTACCTCAAACATTGAACGATCGTTTACTCTCGAGTAAAATCATTTATCTATGAAATGAAAGTTTTGTTTGAAAGAAGACAACCTATTTATTCTAACAAAAATATCTCCATAAACTTTTAGTCATCGTTGTTCTTTGTAATAAACTCTGTAAAAATGATTAGTGAATACATACATTGTTGAAAAAACAGTAGGAGATTTTCTCATTATGAATTTGTCGTAATGGTCAGAGTAATGATTATTATAAAACTAAATGCAAGAGTTATAATTATTGCAAAACTGTATAAAACGGAAGTTTATACTTTGAATGATGTACAGGATATTAAAATCTCTGTATATAGCTGAGAAATAAGCCTAAATCCTTTGTGTTCAGGTAATCTTGTAAGAGATTTTCTACAGAAGCAAAAAAAAAAGCATTATTTGTGATCGTCTATTTGTACTAACGCAGTCACAGTAGGACTTCACTCTAATTAATTTTCACTTTTCAGCAAATCGTAACATATGCCTTACTTTAAAGCACATAATTGTCGTAAATTTCAAGTCTATGCCCAGTTTGAATGTGATATAGACGATTTTTTTAAATAATAACGAATAATTTTTTTAAATAGTAGAATTCAAAATGGCGAGTTAACAGCGAATTCTTCGATTAATGACACCCATATACAAGTAACAGATTTTCGGAATCTTTTAACACTATATAGTGTCATCAGCGATTTGCCGGAATGATCCGCATCTTTAATGCAACCGGTTTTTGTGAATTCGTTTAGCAATATTTGACATGCTAATTTGATAAGGACTTAGGGACTGATTTTCTAAATTTTCTTGTGAAGTCCACCTGCAATCAATTCATTCGTATTATACGAAGACAAACACAAATATTGACTGTTTTTCCTTTTACTGGTAACATATAATACTGCAAACGAATTAGACTAAAACTTTTTTAAATGTACAGTGATTTTATTAAACTTTGTTAAAATGAAAATATAACTCTGTGAATAAACATTTAGGAAGAATGCAATTCTAATTTAAAATATGCAAGAAAAGACAGAAAACAAACGTTTAAAAATGCATAAATAATACCCAAAAGAGCGCCCGCTTCTCTGTCATTATTCACAGTCTTACTTTTTCTACCACGCTGTAGATCGGTCTCTATCGCACTAAAGAATAATGTGTGATTCGAAATGCTGTTTGCTGCTTTTTTGTGTATTATTTGTGCATTTTTAAACGTTGGTTTTCTACCTTTTAATATTATTAACAGAGGCTTCATTTTCTATTTATATATAAGAAAAGAGTCATAATTTATTTCTAAGAAAACACATTTTTGTTTAAGTTTTCAAACTGTTATTGCTTACTTGCTTACAGCACGTAGTTTATGAAATAAAGTACGTACGTAATAAATACGTATAATACGTATAATAAATACGTAGTTTATGAAATAAAGTGAATATATCAAAAGAAAAAAGAGTATAGATAAGGGTATTAAAGAAACATGCCATATGAAAATTTGGATACCACTTTTAGAAGAATTTAGTTTTTGTTGAAAAGATGTAAGAACTTACGTATAGACAGGTTATTTTGTCTTTAAATTTACCTTTGTTCTAATCTGCCTGTAGTAACGGCAGTATTATAGGTAGTGTACTTTTACGCGTGTACATAGTTACACATGTGTTACAGTTACTACATGTGTACTTTTATCACTTTATTTATGTTTCAACATTTAGTAATAAAAAAAATATATAAGACGTTCGCATGAATTTCTTTGCACCGTTGGTGGTTCTGTTATTGTGTTATGTTTAAGTTCTTAAATCTGTTTAACTCTGTTGTAATAACGGCATTTTCCAAATGCCTTAAAAAATTGTCTATCGCCTATTCCCATATTACTTGTACGTAAAATAGTATTATTCATTAAATTTCAGTAAATCTCAAATTTATTATTTGGGTTTTTTTTAAGTAAAAATAATTTGTTTTAAAAAACTATTTTTTTCATCAAAATTAAAAAGTTACAAAATGCTCATAATCGTGTCTTTATTTGAAACTGTGTTATTATTACAGTATTATTACAGTATATTATAGTATTACAGAAATTATTACAAAAATGCAAAATTTTTTGAAATCGTTCATTAAAATTAGTCTATAGACTGTAATATAACACAAAACTTTCAATAACTGCCACCAAAAACTTTTTTGTGTCCGTATAAACTAAATGTAAGAGCAACATATTTGACTACCGATACATATACTTGCAAAATCATTTCACTGTTTTTATTGTAATTATTTTTGTAGATATATTAGAAACTCAATATAACAGTTCATTTTTACACATTTCTTTTCTCGAATTTCGTCTTGTTACATCGAGAGGCGCCATTTCCTGAGTACCTTGGGAGGGGGGTTTCAAAGTTTGCTTTGAGGGGAGAATTTTTTTTCTTTTTACCTTACTGTCCGCATACGATGATCAATTTGTACAGTTTCACAGTTGGTGATGACGTTTTCGCATATATTTTTAAAAATTAGCTACAATGTTTATTAAAGATAATTGTGTCTTATTTTAAAACTGTGTACCAGCAAGACTTTGCAGAAAACTATTGATAATTATTAATTTCTACTAATAGTGTTTATTAATGCTAAAGTTTTTGTTTTAGCCACTTCCGATAATTTATTTTAGCTAGTGAGAAAATTTCTGAAATTTATTTTTAGTTTGACATATAAGGAAACATACATTTTTTGAAATATTGAATTCCTTATGGAATGGGAATGGGCAACTGTCCCTTAGCCTCCATAAAATAGCGTCACTGGTTCCATATCGTTAAATATATCGCACTAAAAAAATCTAAAAGTTACTGTATTCTCAACCGAGTGTGGTAGCCAATATTTTATTTTCCAATTTTTATATAAATTTGCTTCAAAAAAAATCTAAACAAGCAAGTCGATTCGAACATTTCTTTAGATTTGGAAGAAAGTTAAATATGCATATTTTCGAAGTTCATATACATTTTATATTCATACTGTTTAAAATTAAGTTATTACACTTTAAAATTACGTTAATTAACTTATTATAAGTACGTATAATATTAATATATTCAAAATATTAGAACGAAAACACAAAATGGATAATAACGATGGTAGGGATGGGGAGATAAAAAAATAGATCATTAG
The DNA here is from genome assembly GCA_963932465.1 of Maratus speciosus. Classification (NCBI taxonomy): domain Eukaryota; kingdom Metazoa; phylum Arthropoda; class Arachnida; order Araneae; family Salticidae; genus Maratus; species Maratus speciosus. The sequence continues at coordinate 190,432,558 of OZ010793.1, read as the reverse complement.
ACTTTGTTAATCTGTTTTTACCATGGTAGAGCTAGTATTAAATGAGGGGCTCATAACCATAGTAGACCAAGTCCATTTTGAAAAAAATAGTAATAGTAAATTTAGAAGGTGCATAAAATTTGTTTTATCCAATCCCACAGTAAACTAAGTATGTAAACATATGGCATATATGAGAAAGTATGTGAAAACAGGGTTAAATCACTGTGGGAGTGGATAAAATAGATTTTATGCACCTTCTTAATGGGCTATCTAATTTATTTTTCAAATTGGACTTGGTCAACTATGGTTGTGAACCCCTCATATTATAGCTCTTATTAAGTATGACAGAAAAATATGTAAAGCGGGAAACATAATTCAAGCTAATTTCTAAAACAAATCTTCTATGTTTCTTTCAATCCATTTAAAGCAATAACTAGTAAGAAAAAATAGAAAAATAATTAATTTTATGAAATCCACTATGAAGTTAAGTATACATTAAATTTTATAACTGCTCGTGTTAGTACATCCATAGTCAAGATCCTGGATAAAATCCTAAAGGTGAATAAAAAAACAGATCAAGAATTAACTATATTTTTTCAGGTGGAGCCAACTTATGCTTCAGCATATTGTTAACGATAGTCATGACATAATGATACAACTTCCTTGAGTTAATGAAATTTGGAAATTATTAAATTTTAGAAAAGTCTTTCAATGCCCACATGATTAAAACTATATAATTTTTTCTAAAAGGAGATTGAAAACCTACGGCAAGAAATTATCTAATAACAAGCAATAGTTAAGCAATAACAATTATTCTAAACATTCGATTTATGTTCATTTTCTAAATCCATTACCGTGAAAATGATCATGAATGTACTTTCGAACATAAGAAACTAGCAATAAAGTTTAATCATTTTAGGAAAAATGCTCAGTGTACTATATCAGTACCTTTAAAACATTCTGAAGAACGTATCAGAAAATCAAAAGAAGAAGAAGTATAAACTAAGAAATCCAAATAAATTGCTTACTGAATTCGGATGACATAGAACTGTATCAGGTAGCCAGTCTTATATTGATTCACTGATGTCCAAGAGGGGAAACCCATTCAGTTTTGCAAAAATAGAATTACACATTATTCATTCTGACAGGCCTCAAGGCTTATACTGGACCTCGCATAACATGTGCCATTCCTTTAATCTGACATTCTTCTGGGTTCTGACAAGAAAATTATTGAAATTATATCTGGAGCACAGAATAAAATATAGATAAAAACATTACACAAAACAATAAAACAAGAAACAGTAAAACAAATCCACATGTATATTTTGGCATTTTTAATCAACAAATAAAAAATTAAACCCGGAAAAAATCAAACAGAATTGTTGTTAAAAAAAATTAATTTCATGATAAACATGCAACCTAATATAACACAATGCAATCAAGTAATCTAACAACGCCTATCAGGCCGTTAGAATTTTCGTAATAACGAAACAGAATGCATTACGTTTTAGTAATAGCTTGAGTTTAGATTCACGATTGAATCTGCTGTTAAATTACTTTGTTCCCTGTGCAAGAAATTTCGATGATTTCTTCTTCCTCGTAGAGAATATAATCAATAATGAGCTAAGACTCTGTCTAGTTCACTCATTGAAAATATACAATATTTACAATTAGCAATTTTACAAAAAAAAATCGTCGTCATATGCCTTCATTATTCGCTATTTATGTATCATATATGCAGATTGTACACTCAATAGAGATCTCATAGTACATATTCTGTTATATATAACGTTTATAGTGCTGGGCCGTAGACATATGCATGCATTTTAACTCCTCGTTGACTAATCGTGGAAGGGGTCGAAAATTGACGTTAACGACTAGTACAATAAAAGTAATAACTCACTCATTAAGGATTTAAAAAGACGCATGTTTCCACGAGAGACAAAATCAGGGCCAACCCTATATGTCCTATCCCAATCCATTATAAATTAACTGGGGGGGCATTAACTGCATTTTTTATCATTAATATATGTCTTTTTTCCGACTGACAACAAATGAATCGCCACACGTGAAATACGAGAGCTATCACACCATAAGTCAATATGAAGTTCTACATTTTGATTGAAAACTTTGCATTTAAAAGAACATTTAGAATAAAAATACAGTCGCATTTTAAGCTCTTTTTTACGCATGCTTCTCTTCGGAATATCATTTTTAATGAAAACGCCATATCGAATATGCACTGTAAGATCTCAGATTTCATTTAAAATACAACCGTTACTGCGAAAAATGAATAACAAACAAAATGTAAAATGAGAAGACCAACGTACTTTTCCCGACGCCTAAAATTACAGAAGGTTCAAAATCTTACTTTATCAATTATCTCAAGCGCATTGATTCCAACGCTTTTACTTTCTGCTAGTTTTACTTTACTGATGCTAAAATATAGACACGCTGCAGAAGAGAAATGTTACTGTAGTACATGGAAACTTCTGGGGTTTTTCTAACATAAATAACATTTGAGTATTTTCCTGGATGTACTTGGTGAAATTAAAATTTAGCAATAAACTAGATGTGTCTTTTTGTACCTGCTAACATCCATATATTCTTCCGTAACATGTTGCTTAATTTGACAAACCTTATATCCAGATAAATTAATTTATATATCATTTTTTTTTTTGTATTAAGCGTTTCAACATTGAACATATTTCAGCTCTTTATTTCTAAAAATATTTTCCTGCTTCTAAACCAATTTCACCTGATCCAATTAAAACACATTTTGTGGGGGAATACTGGGAAGTTGGCAGACAAGCTTTTTATTGATATCCGTATTTCCTTCAAACTTAATAACTTGTTCGAATTCGAACAATATTCATTTATTAATTAAATACATTAAATCATTTTGCAAAGCTTTTTTTTTTTTTAATCTCACAAAAATAAAATAATCTTTTTTTTTTTTTTTTTTAACGGGAAACCCTACTTTTTGCTATCAGAAGACATGATGAGCTCGAGTATAAAACAAAAGAACTAACATCAAGCAAATTTCGAAATATTCTAGTGTACCAAAAAAACATCAACAAAATAAATCCAACTCGTTTAATACGAGAAGAAAGAAAAGTATATGAAATCGCTCGTATTGATTGTTACTCTTAAAACTCGTGAAAATAATAAATATCTTAAGAAGACAGTTACACAATTACAACTATAAATTTCTCTAATTATCTTAATCTTAAAACTAACATAGTATCATAATTTTCCTCGAAGAAAATTGGCAAATAGTAGTGCAGTCAGTGTAGTTTTCGAGCTATTGATTTGAGGACTAAGAATAGAAAACTCTGAAAGTATCAAAAAAAAAATTTCAACGAAAAAAATTCTTTAAGTGCGAAGTTTAACAAACAGGAAAACGCTTGAAATGCTACCCCTAGTAGTAATAGTTCAAAGTAGCCGGAAATTGTACATCAAAGGGGGCGAATGAGGTGCTTTCGCATTCTTTTTTTTCCATACTCTCTTGAAAAATTCCCCCTTTTGGATTATCAGCGTCACTTTTGTGTCACTTCGGGTCAAGCTAATTTTATCTAAAAAACGGCCCAAACGATTTTGACTAAATTTTATAATCTTCTGCTGTGGATTACGAGAAGACCAATGGGCTAATTCGCATGTTAGAGAAAGTTCGATTAGTGAGTCATTTTTGGGTCAACGTGGGTCAAGTTAAGTTTATCTAGATAACGGCTCTAACGATTTTGACGAAAATTTTCATCCTACAGTTTTCGGGCAAGAAAATACCATTGGGATGAGTCTCGTGTTCCAGAAAATTCAATTAGTGGGTCATTTTGGGTCACTGTGGGTCATGCTAAGTTTATCTAGAAAATGGCTCTAACGATTTTGACGAAATTTTGTTTTCTATCGTTTTCGGGCACGAGAATACCATTGGGCTAAGTTGCGTGTTCCTAAAAATTCGATTAGTAGGTCATTTTGGGTCACAATGGGTCAGGTGTCAAGCTAATTGAATCTAAAAAACGGTTCAAAACATTTTGACAAAATTTTGTAATGTACAGCTTCTGGGCATAAGATGACCATTGGGTTAAGTCACATGTTCGAGAAAAATCGATTAGTGGGTCATTTTGGGTCACTGTGGGTCAAGCTAATTGTATGTAAGAACAAACCAAATGGTTTGTCAAAATTTTGTATTATACCGTTTCTGGGCATGAGAAGACCATCGGGGTAAGTCACATGTTCGAGAAAATTACATTTGTGGGTCACTTTTGGGTCACTGGAGGTCAAGCTAATTGTATCCAAAACCAGTTTAAACATTTTGACAAAATATTGTATTACATCGTTTCCAAACATGAAAAGGCCATTGGGATAAGTCACGTTTTCGAGAAAATTCGATTAGTGGGCCACTGTTGGTTAAGTTAATTGTATCTAAAAAACGGCTCTAACGATTTTGACTAAACTTTATAATCTACTGTTTTTAATTACGAGAAGACCAATGGGCTAAGTTACATGTTAGAGAAAATTAGGTGTGTGGGTCACTGTGGGTCAAGATAATTGTATCTAAAAAACGACTCAAACGATTTTGGCAAAATTTTGTATTATACAGCTTCTGGCATGAGATGACAATTGGGCTAAGTCACATGTTTGAGAAAAATCCATTTGTTCGTCATTTTGGGTCACTGTGAGTCAAGCTAATTATATCTAGAACGAACCAAACGAGTTTGTCAAAATTTTGTATTATACCGTTTCTGGACATGAGAAGACCATTAGGCTAAGCCACTTGTTCGAGAAAATTTGATTTATGGATCATTTTTGGGTCAAGCTAGTTGTATCTAAAAAACGACTCAAGTAATTTCGACAAAAAATTGTATTATACAGTTTCTGGGCATGAGAAGGCGATTGAGCTAAGTCATACGTTCGAGATAATGCCATTAGTGGGTCATTGAGCTCATTGAGGGTCCAGCTAATTGTATCTAAAAAACGGCTTGAAACATTTTAGACAAAATTTTGTATTATATCGTTTCTCAGCATGAGAAGACGGTTGGGCTAAGTCACATGTTCTAGAAAATTCGATTAATGCGTCATTTTTGGGTCACTGTGGGTCACGATAATTGTATCTAAAAAACTACTGAAACGATTGACAAAATTTTGTATTATTCCGCTTCTGGGCATGAGAAGACCATTAAGCTAAGTCGCATTTTAGAGAAAATTCGATTAGTAGGTCATTTTTGGTTCACTGTGGGTCAAGCTAATTGTATCTAAAAAAACCCTGCTCAAAACACTTTGACAAAATTTTGTATTATATCGTTTCTGAGAATGAGAAGACCATTGGGCTAAGTCAAATGGAAGTGGAAATATACTATTTCCATAGTTTCTAAATATACTTTCAATGACATGCCTGTTGCTTGTATGAAACAAGTTCGACTATACTCCGAATGCTCCCTCTAAATCGACTGATTTGTCAAAATTGAAACTTCAATTTACTTATGTGCAAATTGTTTTTTGTATTATATTTTTTTTTTATCTGACTTACGTGAAAAAAAGTATTTCTTATTAGAATTCATATCTAAAATTTTTAATTAGTTATTCTCGCATATATTCCGTACAAAAAGAAAGAAGAAAAATTGAACTTTTATAAGGTTTTTTTATTACTATATGATATTACTATTACTATTTGACTTGATATTTACTTTTATTACTATATGATAATTTGTTATGATTAATTCTTTTACAGTTAGTTAAACACATCTAACATGAGTGAAGTTTTTGCACAGTTTTATTAAAAACAAGAATAATAGTATATAATCTCTTGGATAAAATTTTGTTAATAATAAATGAGTATAAAATATTAGAGTAAAATTCATGTCAGTGGGCGTGGCGTCCCAGTCAAGTCGTCCCTTAATATAAGTGGGCGCGGCGTCCCATTCTTATCTCCCCTTGAATTTTCACAATTCTTTCTCATGGACAGAAAAAAAAAAACTGGACATATCAATGGGTTCAGGAAGGTTCAAAAATGTCCCTCACGTCTACCATTTACCCTTTAAAGGGCGGCGGCTACTGAAAATGAAAAATAGCGAGTTTTTATTTTCTAAAAAAATCGTTTGGAAATTCTGGTGTCATTCAATTCTTTCACCATTTTTCGAACAGAGTTCTCCTGCCCCTGAATAGTAGTATGTGAACATACACACACATAAAAAATAAAGTTTCTTTTTTCTCAGTAACTACTAAGTAGTGCGTGCTACGGCTTGGTCATACAAGTTTTCTTATTCGGTACTGATTGCACACACAATCTTACTTTGATTTGAATAGTCGTCACCCTTGCCGTCTCCTTGTTAATATAATTTTCTGTATATAAAAACTAGGTGAAATAGCGATAAAAAAATTACAAAATTAAAAATCATATTTTATGGTTATACGAAAATTAATATTATATTGTAAAAAAAAAAAAAAAAAATTATCGTATGTTCACGTATATTATATATCAATGTTTAAAATTTGCGTTAGGTATAACCTATAAATATTTACAAAAATATGTGTAAAAAAAATAAATAAAATTCATTTAAAGACGTTATTTGGGGCGGAGCTACTCAAATTCGAAATTCGAAGAATTTTTGGAACAAACACTTACAGAATTGCAGCATTTCAAATTTAAACAAACACATGGGCATCATTCACAACGCTGTCGATACTGATTCGATATCAAAAATTGACGTTGGTGTCGCAGACAACAATAGGGATGACTATTTTTGGCATGGAAACAAACTACGTTCTTCGATATTAAAATGTAACGAGAGTGATCACAATCAATTTAAATGAAAATGTTTTTTCACAAGTTTTAACTTATTAAAGCCTGTTGGCAAGAAAACTTGCCATGCAAGACGAACAATTTTTTTTTTTTTTTTTTTTTTTCAAGCCCAGTATTTTTTCTCTGAAATTTTCACATTACCTAATCTCAGATTTTGACCGTATTCATCACCTGAGTATCACAATTTTTTTCTTATATTAATACGAAAATTGCACGTTTCTTTTCAGCTTTCAAATACAGCAACTTATTACTTGAAGCAATTACTTGCTTTTTTATTGCTTGAAAGGTTTATGATGTGGATTTCCAACCTAAAAACTGCATATGGAGACACATTTCCTTTTACTTTTATGGCCACTTTCTAATTTGCCGTTCACCTAATGTGTTTATTCCACAGTTTTATGGTGCTAAAGTTTATGTGTGCTAAGAATTTTTATTTTATTTTTCTTTATTTCATTGTTATTTTTTTCCAGTAGGTTTCTGAACATTTTATACATATTTTTCTTTTGCATAGTCTTTTTTCTTATTGCAGAACTTTATTTATTTATTTATTTAGTTAGTTAAAAAATGGAATTATGTATAATTCGTGTGTAATATTAAGTTTATATTTAACACAGCACGTTTGTCACCAGAGTAAAGTCATTTAAAAAAAGTAGTTGTCTAATTCGAAGATAAGAATGCATGAGGTTTGTGTTAAATACTTAATCAACAAGTAACATAAAATGAATGACAAGAGAAAACAACCTGCGATGACTCCAAACCATTTCCGGAAGACTCGCGTGGGTCTGCAAAAAATTTAAAAAAAAGTAATTGTTAAAAATCATGGAATAGTCTCAATTCGAAAGCTGGACCTTCCATTTTGAAACTGGAGACTTTACCACTACATGACTAATGCATGATTGCGTCGTTGCAGTATTTAACGCTTACACTTTCATATTTGTTGATTTTTCGAAAAGAATAAACCTCAAAATATTTTGAAAATGGTTAAAAAAGGGGATTTCAGGAGACTGAGTTATAAGAAAATTTATACTATTCCGGCGACTGTGGTCTTTAATATATTTCTCTAAATGGGAGTTACGGAAGTACTGTTTGCGTGTTATCGTGTTTTTTCACTCACACATAAATAGAAAAATCATGATTACAGTACTAAAACTATGACTTCGGAAAAAAAGTCCAATAAAAACATGTGTTTTCGGATAAATTGTAGAATATAAATTTTACAGGTTGTCCATCAAGACCGCCCAAACTCAGCACATTCAGATTTCTATCTTTGAGTGCAAAAATGTCCAAAGAATATACCTTTTATTATCCACAGTTTTCGAAGAAAATGAACATATATGAATATTCAGGACGATGGATAGGACGTGGGAATCTGGATGTATAGCCGCCAAGTTCACCAGATCTGCACTTTTGGATTTCTTCACATGCGGTCATCTGAAGGAATTGATATATCGAGACTTGTTATTACAGAAAGTAATTAAGTTGCTCGTGTTCATGCATTTGTGGATACCACGCTACTGCAATGTGTTCCGTCCATGCCCCGATATGCAATTTGGGCATTTTAAACATTTTCTTACGTAAACACCAATGTTCATGTTTAAAATAAAGTTTTTTTCCTTGCACCGGATAGGACGTCGTACTTTTCATTTGTATTTTTCTCGGAAATTATGGACCGTAAAGGTTTTGGGGGGTGTACTCTAAGAGAGGAATCTCGCTGTGCAGAGTTTTGGTGAGCTTGGTGAGAGACTCTGTCTACTTAAATCCTCTCTCAATAAGGTTCTTATGTGTTTAAAACAACTTGCAGTTTTAAATAAACAAAATTCTATAATATGTTTAATATATGATAATATTGGTAAACACATCTTGTTATTCATGAGTGACAGATAACGGTACGTCATCATTATGTTTAACGTAATTGTGTGTCGAATTGTAAATTTAATTAAAACATCATTTGTGTCAAAAAGGAAACATACTTTCCGTCATATTTCTTTTTAATACTTTAAACTTAGCTGAAATGCATTCGATTTTTCTGTATGGCTGATTCTACACGTTCTAACCATCATAAATTATGCTTCGATTTCCGCATTTTTAATATATATTATTGAGACCTATTTACCCTGACATATTCTCAATCGAAAATGAAATGTGTAGCATTTACAGTTCGTTTAGAGAAACACTCAAGATAGATTCGTTTTACTGTACCCTTTGGGGAAAAATCCTTCCAAGCGCATTTTAATGATGCCACGATATTTCAAACATGATGAAATTTATATGCATTTCTGGCATAAAGTGAAACATGTTTTTTGAAAAATATGGATTACAAGGCAGTTTTTATTCATTTACAAGGTAGCAAAAAACGATTCTATTAGATATAGGTCTACTTTATGAAATCATTTGTAACATACACTAATGGCGTTACACTATTTCAAACATAATGAAATTATGACGTACTGTGCTGCATTCCAAGATTTATAGTGTAGAATATAGAATGCGTACCATTTATCCTTCATTTGCAGTGTTAAGAGAGATAGTTAACAGAAGACAGATAATTTATGGAATTGCATTTTCCCATGTTTTGTGTATACTAAACTTTTACATATTGCATGATGTGTATAAATTCTATAGATTGTATACAAAGGTACCCAAAATAATTCGAAAGTACTACCGTCTACTGATGTGGATTTCTTCTAATACAAACATAATCAAATTATACCGTACTGAGCTGCATTCCAAGATTTTTACTGTAGAATATATGTGTGTGGTTCAATAACTATTGTCCCTATTGTGTATATAAAATATTTGTATTGCGACGGTTGATGTTAAAATATCGAAGACTAATGACTTAAATGCTTATATGCTCAATTTTAGAACCATAGCTGCTACATTAACATAGTTTTGGAGGGAGGGGTGAAGTTTTAAAGACTTATTTTTGAGCGAGTTTTTAATGAACGGGTGTCGGTGAAATGCTGGTTTGGAGCTTATGAGGCTACATTTGTGACAGTGAATGAGATGTGGCTATATCACTATGATTCCGAGTCCAAAAGACAGTAGTTATGTCTCATCCACTGTTACTAATCTAGCCCCAATAGCTAAAAATCTGCCTTTCATCCCCACTTCCCCCTTTCGCGCATCCCTCCAAAATTAGGTGAATATTGCAGCTACAGTTCTGGAATTGAGGATATAGGCGTCTAATACATTACGCTTCGATATTCCACAAGAACCATGGCAGTACAAATATTTTATATACACTAGGGACAATAATTATTGAACCACCCACGTAGAGTTCGTACCATTTATTGTTTATTTACAGTGTTAAATAATTGAATTCGGTAACAGAAGACAGATAATTTATGAAATTGTATTTTCCTTTGTTTTGCGTATTTACCTTTAATTAAACTTTCACATATTGCATGGCGTGTAAAATTTCTATAGATTGTATAAAAGGCTACCCAAAATAATTCTAAAGCACTACCGTCTATTGATGTGGATTGCTTAATGTTGTTTTTTTTTAATTCTGTAATGCGTTTTCAAATTTAAGTGCATTTAGTACACTAAAAATGTTTGTTTACTGAATGAAAAATTCATACACATGTCTTCGCAAACAACTACATATATTGACGTCTATGGATAGTAAATGCTTGATATGCGTTTTTAGATGAACGTTGCATTTTTCATGTGAATTACATTTTAGCTTAATATGTGGCGTGCATAAAAATTTGCAGATTTCATACAAAATTCTACACTAAAATCGAGTACTTTCGTCCATTGGCGTAAGTTTCCAAATGTGACTTTTCGACAGCGTTTTCTACTGGACTGAATTTATGTAGAATATGAGTATATACAAATCCATATATCATATACAAAATTACAAAAAAGAATTCGAAAACCCTTTCGAGTATGAACAGTAATTGCTGAAATTGAGTTTTCAAATGTGTTATGCGTTATTTTTATTGTTTACTTAAGATATTTATTTTCTTTATAATAATCTGAAAGTGTTTCATAAACTACATATATGATTTTTCATTTTTTTTTTTGTTAATTTCTAAACTGCCTTGGATGACAGTTTTATTTCACGATTGCGAGTTTTAATTTATAACGGTAAAAATGAGTATAAGAATAATTAATATAAATATTTTTGAAGTATTTTTTCTGGTTTGTTCTAAAATGAAATTTTTAAGTTATGTGATTTAGATTTGCGTAGATTCTCTTTTACAATTGAAAAGCTGAGTGGATGAGCATGTTATGCTACATTTTCTAAAAATTCTTTTTTATCTTTTGGATGAAAGCGTACCTACACACCACTACATACAGATAACCTACCACATGGTAAAGCTAAAATACCAAAATTCTATTTAGCCTTGAAGATTTAAGACATTATTCATTAATATTTAATATTTTATTATTTAATAATGTAAATAATATTAATATTTTTTAATATTTAAAAATTAAATATGAATAAGTTTTTTTGATAGAGTTCAGTACCACACCTGTTAATATTTTAAACACGTGGTATCAAATGGAAAATAAATCATTAAAATTTACAGCAAAAATTTTCACTTCAAATTTCTTGAAATGTAATTTTTGTTACTTAACATGTTCTTCCACTTAGCTCTTCAATTGTCAGATATGTATAAATAACAAAACATTGCATATAGCATCGTTCTTTTTGGTTCGATTAACATGTCTGTTTAAATACCAGTACTTAAAAAATGTATTTCAGAGGAAAATTTTCTAATACTTTCCACAACATCTGGTATTTAAGGGGTTTTTAATGTAAATTTATAACTCATTTATTACCTAGGTGCTATTATAGGTATCTATATTAAAATTATCTAGGTGCATTTAATTGAATTTTACACAAAATATGATAAAATATAGTTTCGATTAATTTATTTGAAAATTTTATGTAATTTAAGATGAGAATTTAAAATATGTTATAAGGATTTCCTTTATTACTAACTGTATAAGACATATAAATTGAAATGCAAAATAATAAAAGGATATAAAAATCTATGTTTTTTGAGAAAACAATAGTTAATAGTTATGTTTTTTTTTAATGTTCCTATAAAGAATGTTGCGATTTAAATTAAAAAAATTCTTAAACCTTTTGAATGTATAACATAGGTAAAAGATGAAGAAAAACTTAATAATCACATTGATAAAAAATGTAGAATATTGTAATGCAGCAATTGAAGTTCTACTGTTAAAACTATTCATTAATATATTTAAATTATTAAAATCTGAATATAATTCCATTTTTAAGAGACAGGGAGAACAGTTTTGTAGTTATGATACAATACTCAATTGTTTTACCAAAATAAGAAAAACCTTTATAAACGGCATTGTCAAGGCATAGATCTGAAACTTGCCCCATAAAAAAATATGACATTCCACAAACCGAATGGAAATCTAATACTAATCAATTAATAATGGGGGATTTGAACGTCTTGGAATCTGGTTCAATATCTTTATAAAGTTTTAAGATATGTTTAGATTTTTTGTATAGTTTTCGAAAAAAATGTTAGCTATAACTTTAGGTGTAATTGATAGACGGAAAAGGGAAAGAATCGTATTAATTTGTCCTTTGTAATTTAAGGGCTTTATTTTTTCATAATGGGTCATTTACGTATGAAAATTTACCCAAACTTTAAGAAGGTCTATAGGGACGCTGTAGCTTTAACAACTATGTCCAACATGCCATTTTTATATTAATAATAGAAAAATTTCTCTATCGATTGGTATATTTTATCTTAATCATAAACACTGCTGAATATAGAATAGGGTAATTAACACTTTTTTTTTGTATTTTAAGATTCAATAAAGAATCCATGAAACCTTTTTTAAATGAAAACGTGTCTTTTGGGTGTTTCTAAAATTCTTTTAATTTCCTTAACATGCTAGGAAAATATTTTGTTTCTTGAAAGAATTATGCTGTGGCCATCACAAAACTAACTCTATATTATTATAATATATTAATTAAAAACAGTTAAACAGTGCGTTTCATAAAGACACATATGTGTTTGAAATTATATTTTAATATTCAGTATAAGAAATTAAATGTTATAGCTCATATTAAGAACAATGAAAAGAATCTGTTATCGGGGTTTAAATTTAAATAAAATAATTTCGACTCGAATAATAATAAAAAAAATAATAAATTACGCTGTCTCATAAATATAAAGCCAAATTTGAAACTGCTTAATATTCAATTTCTTTCCTGATACGGGATGACAGAAATAATAGGCACGTGCAGAAATACGCTTTAAGTTACCCAAGCGAGTAAAGTTGTTTTACTCGTTTCGATTTCAAGGATGTCGTGGAACATTGGAATTATTAAAGATGATATTTGCAAAATACGTTGATTTAAAGCTAATAGCTTAACAGTTTCCAAATATGTAAAAAAACTGAAGAAGCAGAGCTGCAGTTTATATAGTTTTATTGAAAACTTGCAATATAAAACCGAGAAAATGATCTGGCAGACCGAGAAAGACGTTAAGTCTCGATCGTAAGATCTTTCGACTTGTTTCGTCGCAAAAAATGGCTTTTTTCTATGAGTTGATGGTCTGGTCTCAAAGGACACAATACATCGTCGAATAAATCAAAGCAAAAATACTGTGTACCGACATATGTGCAGATTTGCTTTACTGAAAAAGGAACACAAAGAACGGAGGCTACTCCGGGCTAAAGATCACATGCTTTGGAAGGACTAATGGATGCAAGTCATTTTTCAGATGAAAATAGATTTAACCTGGATGGCCCAGTTGGTTAGAATTCCTACTGGCATGATTTAAGGCTTGAATCTCAAACCCTCTTCAGTAAGCCGAAAGGAGAGGTTCTGTGAAGGTTTGGGTAGCCTTCACTTTAAATGGAACTACATATATTACTTTTCTCGAAACTAAACAATTGTGAATTTTTGGGGCATTGTCGTTCGCAGTGTATTTGCATCTGTAAGACAGTTTTCAAATGTCTTGGAGTTCAAAAAAGGAATTGAACGAAGGTGTTTTTGGTATAAAACTAGAAAATTACACAACTTAGCATGCCAGCTAGAATATTTGCTGCCATTAATAAAAATGGACCTATTATTGGTCGATAATTTAAAAGTTTGTAAAATATATTTATATTTATGACATAGCAAATTTATTTCCATTTATCAAGTTTCGAGTTGAAATTATTTAATTCTAACTTTATTTAATGTATTTTTTTGGCACGTGCTTTAATTATATGCATAAATATATTTTTGAATACTGAATTATTAAAACATTATTTCCAAAATATCAGTGTCTTTACATTTATGAGACGCACTGTACACCAATAATAACGAATTATTTTTATGTATTTCTGTTACTTTAACTTTTGAAATTTCAGTCACAGTAATCAGTGAATAAAAAAATGCAGAGTTCGATAGCGGCAGATGTTAGCTAGAGTAAGAGCAGGTAATATGGCCACTTTAAGAATAGAAATTTTTAGTGATAGCAGTAACTGATTAAAAAATAATAATAAATATTTTCTAAAAGAGCAGACTCTTTTTAGTACTGGAACTTTGTTTTTAAATTTAAATGAATTAAGATTTAAACCTGCAGGATATTAAAAAAAAATTAGGTTGATAAAGGTAATAGCTCATAGATGAAATATAATAAAAGAATAATTTTTAACATGAAAAACATCAATTATTACAAAACCAAATTTATTTTTTGAATTTTTACAAAAAATAATGATAAAATAGGTAAGTAGAAAATTTAGAAAAAATGTTCAGTCATTTAAACAAATTTAAATCATTATCTTTCCAGGTAAGTGTGACACATTCCTGGTGCACATAATCGCGACACACAACACAGAATCTTATACCCACAACATTTTCTTTGTTGAAAATAGGGTTATGTGGGGCAACTGAAGCATGATTTTACAATGTTACTCTCCAGATTCTTGCAATTCAGATTTTAAAAGTTAATATTCATTTGAATTAAAGTCTGAACTTTTGTAAATGTGTTCTGTTAGTTTTCCTCAGTCAGACAAAAATGTTCAAGATTACATTTTTATATCGAAATATAAATATATATATATATATATATATATATATATGTGTGTGTGTGTATATATATATATCATCTTTCTTTCCTCATGGGTCCAGTTGCCCCCAAAAATGGTCCAAGTGGAACAGGAGGTTCTATGTTCCACACCAATTTTTGTTTTTTGTTTTTAGCGTATCAGGTCCTGTTTCAACAAGTATAAATAACTTAGATTTATTTATACAAAAAAACATAAAAAATAAGTAAGTACTTATGTACATTAGTATAGGTAATAAATATAAAAATTACATGGGTATTTTAAGGGAAAAAAATAACAAGATAAATCTAAAAACAAACAGCTACGTAAGTACTTAAGTATCTCATTCTCTTTTATTTTTACCGCAATGAAAGTTTGATATGCACAATAAAGCTGTGGAGAATGTAACCATATTTTTATATCGAACAGAACTACTTTTATTCGTTTCGATAATTTTCTAATAATCACACTTTGCCTTTTATACGCCTCTTCATCTGTATCGTAAAATTTCGAGCTATAAATATAATTTTTAAGAAATTTGGTTTGATACTCCAACATGCTTTTTAAATTTTTTATTATGTAATTTAAAAAATGTATTGTGCAATTTTCTTTATTGCAAGGGAAAAAAGAATGGACAGATTAATTTCCCGTAATAAGAAAAAATAACAGAAAAAATAAGAAAAAATAACAGAATCCCACATATCCTAGTTGCCCCTGATACATGTCCCAGTTTCTCCATTCTAGAAAAATTCATGGGTAACTGGAACACCGGCCTTACATTCGAAAATGTAGTAAATATTTATAGATGCCTAATAATATTAATGTATTTATGTGGTCTCATCTTAAAAAAACCGATTGTTTAATAAAAGTACTTACCGTATTTTAATAAACAGCCGAGGAAGTTCAACCAAATCGACGTTGTTTAAAAAAAAAAGAAGCCTAAATTTTCCACAACCTATTGCGGCAAAGATAGAGTTATGATTGAGTTGACAAACGTTATTTTAAGAAGTAGAAATGGGGATGCAATGTTGACAAAAGCTAAAACGTAAAAGACATCAACGGTTCTGTATGAAATAGCCTGTGACCCAATTACCTCGTGGCTCCAGTAGCCCCAGTTTTCCATACCGCAAAACCAATTGTCTTTATCACTTTTGCTTTTTCGGTATCCTTTTCCGCTATTCTTCGTAGTCTGATGTTTTTGTTTGTTTAAACACTATCGTGATGTTTGCATGTCTTCAATATTACTTTTAGAACCTTTGAAGAGAGATCTTTTTTTTTCAAAATTAGAGAAAGAAAGTTAGTTCATTGCAAGTTTTATGACACGGGCGGTTTCACGCTTTTTCTGTAGGGCGCTTTAAATTAATGTACTTTTTGCTGATACGTTTTTCAGTACTCTTTAAAGAAGAAGAATTTATACTTAATTTATACTAAAATTACACCAAATATACCAAAAAAGCACGAAAGGGGTAAGTATAAAAAATGTCATATTTAAGATACTTTTTCTACTATCATTTCATCTGTGCTTTCACGTTATTTGAACACTGTTTAATTATGTTTCTGTTACTTAAATAGTCAAATTTAAATCTATTTAAAAATTCAAGAAATTTTGAAATATTAATCCTCAAGCCCTCAAAATAATAATAATAATAATAATAATAATAATAATAATAATAATAATAATAATAAACAATGCTTTCTCAATGGAATCAAGCAATATCCCTGTAATATTCTGATGTTCCATTTTCAATTTATATCAATTATTAAAGAATACAGATATAAAATGGGATGAATGCGATACATATGCGTACAGAAATACATAAAATAAGAATATAACAATATTTCATGTAAATTCTTTCTTGAAACAAAAATTTTAAAAATTGAATGTTTTAACTTACACTTTTAAAACAATCCCCCTACACAAAAAATCGAGTTTGCGAACTTAAAGATAATAATAAAAAGTTCCCTTAATTTATATACGGAAACATAAAAATATACCATTATTTACGACACACTGGGAGGAAAAAAATAAAAACAGCTATTGGCCAGTCCAAAGATTTTTTTTAGTTGCTCATATCTTTTATTTCGGTACATACTTTGCATGTGGAAACTTATATAGAAATAAATTTTAAATCCTGTTCTAAGGAATTTATTTTTAGAAAATATTTTTCATAAAAGATGGTCAAAATCTGCATTTTTCATGTTTTGCACAAAATCCAATGATTTGAAAAATCTTTGAACCTTTTAAAAATAATACAGATAAAAAATTTCAAAAATAGTTTAAATCTACAGACATTTTACTGTTAGATCATGTTCTTGCAGTGAATATATTTGTATGTTTCAAAGCGACAAATGTAACCATCTTTTCCGTACACCACTTAATAATACATTTTCTATATTATCTTTAAAGGTTTTTTTTTTTTTTTACATAAATAGACATTCCGTATTTTAAGGATATGTCAGGAATGATCAATTAAATGTCTTCTGCAAATTCTATGCTTTCAGAAGCAAAATTATTCAAATTATACGAATCATTATATTTGTTCTTTTAATCCCCCCCCCCAGTGTATATTTCATAAGAATAGTTTACATTCAGCATTTAGATAACTCGTATCTTCTGTTGCTGTAAAAAGTGCACATTCCTTTCAAATTTCAAATAAAGTAACTTTATTCTTAAAGCCATTACTTTATTTTATTGCCAGATACTTGAAAGTTTCATGATGTAGTTTTCCACCTAAAAACTGCATATGTAGGAAAATTTCTATTTAATTTTATATCCATTTTTCAATTTGCTATTCACCTAATGTGTTTTTCGCACCCACTTATACTGCGAAATTTTATATATTAACTAAATTCAGTATAAAGTTTAACAATTTTATGTATCGCAGTGTTAATAAGATTTACTATTATATGCTGGTAATATATGTCAGGTAATATATAATATCAACTAGAAATATGTTTCAAGAAGAGTCTAGTGAATACAACAATCACTCCATTCACACACATCATTTGAAATGGGCTTTGTACCAGGTTGTACACTATATGAGAAAGATGCAGTGTGCCTGATTTGCAATGAAAAAAATCAGAGTATAAAAAGGGGAGGGGAATGGATTCCTGATATGGCATTCTTTTAGACTGTGATAGGGCTAAAACGATAGACGACATTTGTGTTTTAGTAAAAAGTAAAAAAAAAAGAGTTTAAAAAAATCTTATGATTCATAGATGAGGTACTAGTGTTTACTTATTTAATAATTTTGGATATCTTGTTAATCGTGGTCATCTAGCTATAGTAATTTTCTTTATAACCCTATACCATTTTAACCTACTGGTTGCCATTACCCGAAAAGCATAATTTGTATCAAAAAGTTAAATATTGATGAGTATTTTTTTTACACTTTAAATACAGTAAAAATGTGTTAAGAAATAGTCAAAGTTTGTTCTTTACTACTTTTTATGTATCTTAATTTTTTGTGTTGAATTAGAAATAAAAATGCAAATGATATTCCATAATACACGAACTTTCTCTATATAAATGTTGCGAATGGATAAAAGAGCTTTTTTGAAGAGATTAATGCATATGTAATTATTATTTAAAAGTGTTCCATTCGATTTTCAAATAATTAAAATTCAATCATGAATTTAATTTAATTTCACCTCTTACGCTTTTTTGTATTTCGTTTTTGATGCATCTACTATTGCTAAAATTATAGAAATTATTACCGAATATTGGACAAATATTTTGAATTGTTATTTTAATATTGTATTCGTTAATTAAAACTTTGATAATTATTCTGTTTTTTTTTAATGTATATTTATGTGAAAAAGAAAACCAAAGATGTAACTGAAAAATTAGAAGGGCCTTAGAAGTAAAATAGTTCGGATGGTGCATGCTGATGCTTGGTTACTTTAATATAGTTAAAAACTTCACCGAATTTAAATCACACTCAGTGTATTTTAAGGTGAATCCATTTGGGAATTCATCAAACGAATAAATGTAGTTATGCATTTATAAATTTTAAACTTTTTAGTTCCACAAAACAATGTTTATCTTCAAAATTCACCTTTCCATTAACACAGAATATATTACCTATCTAAACTCAAAGTTTATTAATTAAAAAAATATTGCATTATTTTGTGATTTTTTTTATCTTCCTAGAATTATTCATTTGTTTTTAAATGCAAAACACAATCCCTAATATATATGTTGGAATACAACGTCCATTTATCTTACCCTTTTCTTTCAGCGCATGCGCGTACAGTGACGTTTCTCAAAATCAGCTCTGCGAGCGAGATTATTCAGTTCTGTTAAAAACACGTCAGTGCTTAGTCGCCTTGCGCTATGTATATATTTTTGTCTTCGTGTTAGTGTTAATAAATGTTTATGTCGAGCTATTCTGCTAACTCTGTGTGCCCCCAAAACCAACAAAGGTTAAGGGTACCAGAGACGCTACTCACTGCGCTATAAATAGCAGAAATATTTTTTAATTCGAACTTTCGAATCGTAAAGTCTTAAGCCTGAACCAAAACTAAGAACTCTTCTACGTTCTGTCATTAACTGTTTTGATTTGTGGCTGCGAGATATTTTATTTAATCATGTCTCATGTTACGACTATTGAAAAGCTCGGCAAAGACAACTTTGATAGCTGGAAACTTCAAATTGAAGCAGTATTAATAAAAAATGATCATTGGGATTATGTAACCGGCAAAGAAGAGAAACCGGCCGAAGGTAGCGCTGATGAAAAGAAATGGCTCCAGGCTGATCAAAAAGCTCGTGCTGATATAATTCTGGCCATAAATCCTAGTGAATTGTGCCACATCAAGCATTGTGCGACTTCAAATTCTGTATGGAATAAATTGAAAGACGTTTATGAATCAAGAGGCCCCGCAAAGAAAGCAACGCAGTTAAAACAGCTTCTGTTTCGAAAGATGAGTTTCAGTGAAACGATGTCTGAACATTTAAATATCTTTTTTGAGATTGTTGATAAATTAAAAGAAATGGAAATAGAAATTGCGGATGATTTGTTATCAATTCTTCTACTCTACAGTGTTCCTGAGAATTTCGAAAATTTTAGATGCACTATAGAATCGAGAGATGAATTACCTAAACCCGATTCTTTGAAAATTAAGATGCTAGAAGAATGGAAAGCTAGAAAAGGAAAAACGACTCATGATTCACAAAATGCCTATTATATAGAAAACAAGAGAAATAATCAAGAACAGAAGAAAAATGAAAAATGGAAGACTAATACGAATAAAAATTTTCCTGCAGAGAGAAATTATCTTAATTTCAAGTGCAATTATTGCTCCAAAATCGGGCATAAAGCTAACGAATGTAGAAAGAAAATAGCTGACAGAAAGCTTGCATCTTTAAATATAGGAAATCAAGGTTCAATGATTAGTTATGAAGAACCGGTTAGTATGGCATTTAACGACGCATATCATCAATCTACTGCATGGTGTTTAGACAGCAGTTGTACATCTCATATGTGCAAAGATAAAAATTTATTTACAGAATATCATCCTCGTGATAATTCTACAATACAGCTTGCGGTTGATAAAACAGCAAAAATCACAGGAATAGGAACAGTTCTTATTACAGTGCCTAACGGTAGTGGGACTACTAATCTCACACTTAAGAACGTTCTGTGTGTACCTGAGTTAAAATGTAATTTGATTTCAACGTCAAAAGCAACGGCTAATAATCGTTCTGTGCTTTTTAAAGAACGATATGCTAAAATAATTGAGCCTAATGGTTCTATACTAGTACAAGCTGTTCGTCAAGGTGATTTATATTATGTACATCCAATCACCGAAAGAGCTGCAATAGCACGGGTAAGTGATTTTGTAAAATGGCATTTAAAGTTAGGACATTTAAATGAGTCTGATTTAAAGAAACTTAAATCTAATAATATGGTTAGAAATTTTAATTTTAATGATGATGAGTCTCTTAAAGATTGTAAAGTTTGTATTCAAGGTAAACTGTCCGCCCTTTTCCTAAACAATCAAATTTTGAAAGTAATGATTTATTGTTTCGGATCCATTCAGATTTATGTGGGCCCATGAGAGTCCCTTCCCATGGAGGATCGCGATATTTTGTTACTTTTATTGATGATAAATCACGTTATATTGAAGTTAGTTTTCTTAAAACCAAGGATGACGTTAAGAATGCATTTGTTACAAATACAAAGTAGCAGTCGAAAACCGACTAGGAAAGAAAATAAAATTTCTTCGTACAGATAATGGCTTAGAATACTGCGGCGAAGAATTTTATAAATACATCGAAGAATGCGGTATAAAACGAGAATTTTCTTCCCCTTTAACCCCTCAGCAAAATGGCACCCCTGAAAGATCGAATAGAACGTTAACTGAAATTGCAAGGTGTTTACTATTACAAAGTAATCTTCCACAATCTTTTTGGGCCGAAGCTATAAATTGTGCTGCTTACATAGGCAATCGCTGCCCGACACGGCGTTTAAGCGAAAATAAAACTCCATATGAAGTATTCTTTGGCATCAAGCCAACTTTATCATACTTCAAAATATTTGGGAAAAGATGTTTCGTACTTAATAAAAGGCAAAATAAGAGAAAATTTGATCCTAGATCAGAAGAACATATTTTTGTAGGTTATTCTAATGAATCAAAAGCATATAGGCTTTGGAACAAGAAATCTAGAAAAATTGTTATAAGCCGTGATGTTCGATTTATTAACGAATTTGAAAATGATCCCTCCTGTAACACCGAAATAAAATTAATTTTTCCTTTCTCTCAAAATAATGAAAATACGAGCACAAACACAATTACGCAACAATCAGAAATATTTCCAGTCATGAAAACGGAACCAGACGGTTCTAGTGGCGACAGTGAAACAGAAATTGATTCGAAATCTGATGAAATTTCCGACCCCCCTTCTTTCAGAACGCGCGGGAGGCCAAGAAAAATAAAAACAGGTAGAAAAGGGAGACCTCGAAAGGAATATCAAACAATTATTATTCCGAAAGAAGAAAAATCTCAAACTGCAGTAAAGAATTATTTTGACTCTTGTCCTGAATTTTTTGAAGCTCTAAGTAGTCCGTATAAAAACGAATGGATAAATGCGATAAATTTAGAATTTAATTCATTAGTGCAAGAAAATGCTTGGCAAATAGTAGATAGGCCAAAACATAAGAAAATTATAGGATCTAAGTGGGTTTTAAAAACAAAATATAAGCCAGATGGGTCAATCGAGAAATTTAAAGCGAGATTGGTGGCAAAAGGTTGTACACAAAACCCTGGTATCGATTTTGACGAAAAGTTTTCTCCTGTAGCTAGATTAAGTTCAATAAGAACTGCGATCGCATATGGCATCCAAAATGGGTTCACTGCATATCAATTAGATTTTATTATGGCTTATGTAAATGGTGATTTAACTGAAGAAATATACATGGAATTACCTGAAGGTTTTAAAATTGAATCTAATGCTGACAAAGTTTGTTTATTTAAAAAATCCCTTTATGGATTAAAACAATCGGGTCGCCAATGGTTCAAAAAATTAGATGAAAAATTGAAACAAATGAAGTTTAAATCACTTAATGCTGATAAATGTGTGTATTTTTCTAAATCTCCCATTGAAGCTATTATCATTGTTTATGTTGATGATCTCATAATTCTTACTAAATGTAAAGAAAATTATCAATATATTCGAGATGAATTAGCAAAATCATTTAAAATGAAAGATTTAGGTCTCTTACACTATTGTTTGGGCATAGAATTTATGCAAAACGGGGACAATATTAAAATTACTCAAAAGAAGTACATTGAAGATATTCTGAGCAAATTTAATATGCAAGAATCCAAACCAATATCTACACCTTTTGATAATAACGTGAAGCTTAGTAAAGATATGTGTCCCAAAACTGAAGAAAAAAAGTCTGAAATGAATAATATTCCCTACCGTCAATTAATAGGATCCCTTATGTATTTATCAGTCGCTACTAGACCTGATACAACTCACGCTGTGAATTTCCTAAGTCAATTTAACAACAATCCAGGTAAACCTCATTGGATAGCTGCAAAAAGAATTTTGCGATACCTAAAAGGAACCCAAGATCAAGGACTGATCTTTAAGCGTGATTCTGAATCCTTGATTGCATTTGTCGATGCCGATTGGGCGTCGGATGTGAATGACAGAAAATCATACACTGGTTACATTTTTAAATACGCCAGTGGAGCCATATCGTGGGAATCGAGAAAACAACGAACTGTCGCATTATCCACAACAGAGGCGGAGTACATGGCATTGTCAGAAGCCGCCAAAGAGATTTTGCACCTCAGACGGTTTTTAAGTGAACTTTCTCCTGAAACAGTGACTGCGCCTACTATAATATTTTGTGATAACCAGTCTGCTCAAAAATTAGTACGAAATCCGGTTTACCATTCGCGCACGAAGCACATCGATATCGCGAAATTTACGATAATGGCGAAATAGAGGTTAAATACCTAGAGACAGAAAATATGCCTGCAGACATTTTAACCAAAGCTTTAAACGCTTATAAACATAAAAAATGTTGTGAAATGATAGGCCAAAATGTTTAAAATTTTTTCAGCATTATTCTGTATCCTTTTTTATATAAGTATATAATTTGTATTTGTAATTTTTATATTAATATTATTTCTCTGTAATTTGCTTAATAGGAGAATATTGTTTTGTTAAGAAAATGCACGTCGTAAAGGGGGAATTGTTGGAATACAATGTCCATTTATCTTACCCTTTTCTTTCAGCGCATGCGCGTATAGTGACGTTTCTCAAAATCCGCTCTGCGAGCGAGATTATTCAGTTCTGTTAAAAACATGTCAGTGCTTAGTCGCACTTGCGCTATTTATGTATTTTTGTCTTCGTTTTAGTGTTAATAAATGTTTATGTCGAGCTATTCTGCTAACTCTGTGTGCCCCCAAAATCAACAATATAAATTAAATAAATATTTAAACGTAATTGACGAGCTTCATGGAAAAACATGTTATGTAACAGATATTACATTTGAAACTAGTTGGATTTGCCAATCCCAAAACTTTCTTCTATCTTATACATCTTAATATTTCAAAAACTAGTTACACATGTTAATACTTCAATATTATTAGTTCAATATTATACCAACTTTGATTTTCATCTTAAATTCCTGCTTCAGTCAATTAAATGAACTAAAAACGAGTTAATCTATATCATTATATTTCTTAAAATTAATAGTTTTTCATTATTCTGTTGTTATCAGATGTTTGCCAATAGCCGGCTTAGCAGGAAGCGAGTTCCCGCGCTTGCACGAGCCTCCGATGGGCAACAGAACTACGAAAAATCAAGAAAAGTATACAAAAATCGCTATCACAGAGCCCTTTTACCGCGCGATATTTCCAAATCCAATGGGAACCTGTTGGCCAAAGCCAAAAATATGCACAAAAATTTAGTTCAATTGTATGCATAATTTTATGCACTTTTCGACTGTACAATAAAGAAAATGTCACAAATATCTCTATTACAGTGCCCCCCTTCCGGCAGATTTTTTTCAAATTCAGGGAGGACTTGTTTGCCATAGCAAGAAACGTACTCAAAAAATTTGGTTCAATTCTATGCATAAATTTATACAATTTTCGAGGTACAATAATGAAAATGGCGCATAGATCCAATTATAGCGCCACCTTCTGGCGGTATTTTTTCAAGTTCAGGGAAGACTTGCTTGCCATAGCCAGAAACATAAAAAAAAATTGGTTCAATTCTATGCATAACTTCATACACTGTTCGATGGTACAATAATGAAAATGGTACAGACATCGCAATTATAGCACACCCTTCCGGAGTAATTTTTCCAAATTCAGGGAGGGCCTTCGTGCCATGACCAAAAACAAACACAAAAAATTTGGCTCAATTCTATGCATAACTTCATACACTTTTCGATGGTACAATATTCAAAATTGCACAAAAATCGCTATTACAGTGCCCCTTGCCGGTGAATTTTTCCAAATTAAGGAAGGACCTGCTTGCCATAGCCAAGAACTTAAAATAAAAATTTGGTTCAATTCTATGCATAAGTTCATACACTTTCGGATGGTACAATATTCAAAATCGCACAAAAATCTCTATTACAGCACCCCTACCGGCGAATTTTTTTCTAATTTCAGGAAGGATCTGCTTGCCATAGCCAAAAACTTAAAATAACAATTTGGTTCAATTCTATGCATAAATTCATACACTTTTGGATGATACAGTATTCAAAATTGCACAAAAATCGCTGTTATAGCGCCCCCTACCGGCGAATTTTTTCCAATTTCAGGGAGGATCTGCTTGTCATAGCCAAAAACTTAAAATAAAAATTTGGTACAATTCTATGCATAAATTCATACACTTTTGGATGATACAATATTCAAAATCGCACACAAATCGCTGTTACAGAGGCCCCTACCGGCGAATTTTTTCCAATTTCAGGGAGGATCTGCTTGCCATAGCCAAAAACTTAAAATAAAAATTTGGTTCAATTCTATGCATAAATTAATACACTTTTGAATACTACAATATTCAAAATCGCACAAAATCGCTGTTACAGCGCTCCCTACCGGCGAATTTTTTCCAAATTCAGAGAGGATCTACTTGCCATATCCAAAAACTTAAAATAAAAATTTGGTTCAATTCTATGCATAACTTCATACACTTCATAACTTCATAGAATATTAATTTCATAATTCATGTTAAAGAAAATTTAATTTACAAAATCAATGTTTTTATGTTGGGTTTTTTTAGTATTATAACCACACATAAAAATACCACATTTGGATTATAATTTCAAGAGATTAAAATATGAAAATGTAATTTAACATTAGAAACTGTAAATTTCCATTGTTTATAATTCAAAAACGTATCTTCCAAATGACTTGAAATTTCGTTTCTAGGCATAGTTTTAACCGAAGATTTAAAACATATTGTCAAAATTGGATATTGCTATAGGAAAAAATAAAGTTTGGTCTGATTTTGAATTGTAGATGATCCCCTAAGCAAATTTTATATACGTCATTTAAAAGTAGACTTTATTCCCAATCGTTTGGTGTCAGTACCTTTTTTCTATTATATTTAGTTGCATAGTTAGTAAGGGGTGTTTCCTTTTTTTCCCCTCCACTTATTTACCAAGTTTGGAAATAAACAGTGTAAAAAAATAATAGGAATGTCAATATCTTGTTATTCACAATTATTTTATTATAATTGGTAAGATAAGAGACTAAGAAAGAAATCATACAACGTGTTCCTAAAATCTCGAAAATGTTTACGAGTTAATTTTCTACGCTTTCTATTTCTTATTTCAGTCTGCTCAAAATATGCAGATAAACTTCCATTTTCAGATGTTTTCGGAAAGAGGACAGGAGATTGAAAAGTGTTTTGTTCTTTTCTTGAGCCCCATTTATGCGCTCTATTCGAATAAATTTGATTTCTTTATAGAGGTTGAAAAAATTTAAATTCCTTTTCATGTATTTTAAATTCAAATAGAGATTCTATTTGTTAGTTTATTGAAGAAAATGACCTAAAATAAAAATTTTCATGTTATCAGAGATTCAAATTATTAATTTTTAGAAATAAATGTAAAAAGAATAAAAGTTCGCATTTTTTAATACTTTGTTTACAGTTCTATTAAAAACAGGGTTCTTGAAATGTTTGCGATTTATATATTTTTAAGGGAGCGAACACAGTTGCTGAATCACGTATAAAATAGTTGACATTCATGCATATTTTTCTTGGGAAATAATGAAGGTATTTCAATTATTTTAAAAGTAGTTTTTGCAGTAATAAACTGTAAATTGATCTTTCGGTAAAAGATAAAATTAAAAACTGCAACACTTACGTAATTCTAAAAAAAAATGTAAAATAGTACCTGGAATTGATGTATCTTTTTCTCGCGAACTTCTGAAGCGAATTGAATACTTTTTAAATAATTTTGGCAGAAACCAATTTTTTAATTGATCATTTGGCAATAAATAATAATGACAGTATAATAGTTATGGGATTTAAAAAAATCAGCTGATATTGGTCTACCTCTTTCTTTAGAACTACCGCTGTTAATTTAATACTTTTTCAAAAATCTGTTTCACAAAATAAAAATCTGTTTCACAAAGTATGTTTCACTTAACCCCTTGAAGGGCTGTGAGATAAAATATATTCCACTTAATTTTAATTGCTAAATGCCACATTGACATCAGAATTCAGGACTGAAAAGTTTAATTTTATTAAATACACGAAAAGAAACTTTTACCTATTTTGAATTTTTTTTTTTTTAATTCTGGTGTGATTCAATCATTGTAGCATTTTAAGAATCAAAGCTCTTTGACCCTGAAAGGTTTAACGTGTATTACACTAATTAACGTTGTGAACACCTCACCAGTTGTGTACTGTATATAGAATTAAATATATGATTATGATAAGAAAAAACTGCTTTGAAAATTTTAAAAGGCATGTGTAATTATTTTTTTTCTTTTAAATATGATTATTATTATTTAATATTTCTTTTGTAACATGTTCTGGTATTTGTACAATATTTTTTATAAGATTTCATTATTTAGAATAATTTATATGTTGTAATGCGAGGGCTGTTTTTTTCAACCTCCGATGGTCCGTAAAATAAAGACTAGAGATAATAATAAAATTATTTTATATCCTGGAGTTAAGTACAATCAACTACTTCAATTGGACATAGTCATAAGGAAGATTGAGTGATTTGTCATACAGGTGGGCGAGGGGGGGGGGGGTACCCTTTTCACAGATCGTTGACGCCAACGTATTAAGATATGTCTCGAAGGCGTCTTGAAGATTTTTGTTTGAATGGAAATGAGATGGAACGCTGTCGTTACAGACCTGCCTTCTGATCTCGAAAAAGGTGACAGTAGGACGGTGCCAGCCCAATAGCTTCTTTCACAAATCGGACACATCCCATCGAATTTGTGAGAGAAACTGTTGGTCCATCAGTTCGTGTGGCACCGAGTGATTGTCACCTTCTTCAAGATCTGAAGACAGAACTGGGACACAGCACTCCATTCCGCTTCCATTCCAACAAAAATATCCCAGACGCCTTGGAGACCTATTTCAATACGTTGGCGGCAACGGTCTGTGAAAAAGGTACCCCCCTCCCCCCGCACAGCCGTATGACAAATGACTCAATATTCATTATGACTATGTCCAATTGAAGTAGTTGAGTGTACTTAATTCCAGGCTATAAAATAATTTTATTATTATCACTAGTCTTTATTTTACGGCCCATTGGAGTTTGAAAAAAACATCCTTTGTATATTCTGTATGACCATTGAATGCATAGAAGCATATTGTACTATACCGTAAAATGATAAACGTTAGAAAAGTAAAATATTTGCTATTTCAAATTTGTGTTGTTAGTTTATTTACTTAATTGTAAAACCACAGAAATAAAAATCTATATTAATGAAAGAAACGTGTTTCTGTGTGTGATGACAATGGAAGTCTGCAGCACATAGAAGAAAATTTGGTGAGAATAGTCCATAATAGGTCCTGATGCACCTAAATCTGAGAGGTTTTTTTTTCATGATTAGCAGACATATCACTGAAACACCACCAGTAAACAGGCCGGCGACAAAAGCCTCACAACATTGCCTTCCTAAATCCTGTTCCGGGACGCCGAAGAAGAAAAGAAATGCAATCTCTTTTTTTCGGTCGTTTTTCGAAGCGCACATTGGCAAAACCTTTAAAAATACAGAAAGAGGAAAAATATTCTTAAATTTCGCAATTTTTTACTTTAGAATATTTAAAGAAATTATTCAATGTGTTAAAAAACACTTACAAATTTTAATTACTTCAAAAAAGGTAGATTTTGCATTTCAAACCCATTGTTGCTATTTTTTGTTTCAAAGTTTACAACCGTCTGAATTTTCAAGATGCGAAACGACAGCGAGTACATTAGTAAATTTTAAAATTCTAAAATTTTCCGATGTACTCACTACAGTTTTCCATTCATATAATTGAACAAGACTCGACAGGAGGATTTCGCCTCTAGATTTTTAAACATTTCAATAGAAGTAGTTCGAAACGTCGATTTTATGCTTTGTAGTTAATTATACTTGTACAAGTTTATATAAAAGTTCCCTTTTTTATCTGTGCCATTGAGCAAGATTATGTGTTTTAACGTATAAATCTAATGTATGTTATTTTTATTTTTTTTTCGAAAATTTTATGTATCCTGAGTAATTTATTCTTATATTGAAACAAATTGTCATTAATGTTTTTATACTACAATTAATAAATGAAACAAGCAGTTGTTTCTTTTAGCATAGAACTGATACCTTAAATTTCTGCCAACATGTTAATTCGATTTATTTGACATCATTTAATCGTTCACATCGTTTAGAGCGGACGAAAAAAGATCTCCCTTGGATGTCCTCATTAATGAGAGTTCACAGTAGGGTTTTATATCATAAAAGAAACATAAGTTATCAGAATTAAAAATAATAATAAATATTTCACATTAAAAAATCCTTTTACCCTTTTGCAAAGTACTATTCTTAAAATACTGAGATAATTGATTCACAAAAAATACTGAAAGATTTTCTTAAAGTACCTTATAAAAGGAAATTTTATTTCCTAAAATTCTGGTTCCAATGTGGTATTTAAGAATTAAAATTAATTGATTTAAAAGTGACCCACTGCTGTTCAAGGTTAATAAAATAAAATCATTGAGCATAAAGTACCACTCAACCGACTGATTTCAGCGTGAAATTATTAGCATTTTCAAGAACTGAGAGGACTTTTTTTACTGTTTTTAATAAAATTCATCTCAATTCTATTCTCTAGGCTTTCATATTATATAAATCGAATAAAGCTATAATAACATTTTTATAATATCCAAAGAATTAGTGTCGCAACTATTTTTCACGACCTCTCAAGTCTCCAAAATGTATTCTTTTATATTTAAGGCTGGAGTAGCACAGTTGAAGTTTATTCCAACAGAGCGAAAAATGTCCAGAACAGGGATCGAACCTGGATACTTGGCGTGCCTTGCCAATGCCTTACCTGTTAGGCTATCCGGACCGATACCTGGTTGACATAATTCACTCTTATTAGTTGGACTTGGCTGCGAACTGCAGCGCTAGTTTCATTCATCCGAGCTATAACTATAGCATTTACATGATGAAACTACTTTAACACGGAAACTCCTGTATACCATGTAATTAGGTCATAATGAAGGGTACGAATATATATATATATTTTTTTTTTTTTCGCTCTGTTGGAATAAACTTCAACTGTGCTACTCCAGCCTTAAATATGATTTAATCCAGTTGGAAAAAATATTCGTACCCTTCATATATTCTTTTAATTTAATTTTAAAATAAATGAATAAATTAAACAATATTTTCACAATAATGCTCTGCTGAGTTTTTTTTTCCCAGCTGTCATTTTATATAATTAAGACTTCTAAAATTAAGGAAATTTAAAGGTGCGTTAGCATTTTTTAATGGGTAGGTAAATTTAATGAATAAACGTCTTCAGAATTCAACATATGCTAATGCACGATATTCATCATTCCAAATTTATTTTGACCTACGTTAGTATCTCAAAGTAATAACTTGTATGAGTGACGCAACAACTTCCTAATGATACACTTGGGCAAGTATAGTTAATAAATCGCTACCTGTTAATTCGCATTCATTAATAAGAAAACGAAAATTCTGAAAATAATTATATTTTTAAGTTATGAGATCTGTAATATATTGTATAAATTTTCTAATAAATTGAATAACCAATTTATTATGATTTCTTTAACGTTAAATTTTATGATTTCATTAACGTTAAATCTAATTTATGGTGATAAATATTTGTCTAGTTAATCAGAAATTTTATGTGTTTACAAATTCAGGTATGATTACACGATTTTTTAGCATTGTACTGATTATTAATTTAGTATTTTTAAAAAGAGGTTTATTTAAAAATATAAATTTAATATTATTAATGTCATTTACTCAATTAATTAAAAAAAATTAATTTGTACCACAATAAATATAAAGCATACGTATTTATAATTTTATTGACAGCTTAAAACTCCTTCATTAATGATTTTCCGTTTAAATTTACTCTTGTCTCGATATATTCAATTTTGCATAAAATCATCTTGAAAATATTATTTAGCATTTATTTAATGAAAAAAAAATGTTTTGGATTTCTTTCCTTGTGGAATTCCTTTTTTTCAGAATTAAAGAAAAACAAACATTAAAATGAAGGAAAATGGCGGTATTTTTTTACTGTTAGTGATCTGCCAGGAAACACATTTTATCTAACAGCCATTAACTAGAATTTTTATTTTTGAAATAAAAGATCCTTCAAATCAAAATGTTTTCCTTTCATAAATAATTATAAAATATCTTATTAAGAATTTACTTTGAAATATTTTGAAATTTAACTCTTTAAATTTTAATTATAACAGAAAAATATATGTATTTGACACCAATTCTGTGTGCAGAGTATAAAAGTAAAAATTTTGATAAGTGGTGTGCAAATTTTGTATCGGAAGTTTAATATTTTATCGTTTGTGAAGTAATTGGCACAGTTTGTTGTTTACACGTTTTATTTAACATAAGAGGTGTGGTGAAAAAAAATCATTCGAATAAAAAAGAAAAATAGTATATTGTTACTTACATATATATATATGTGTGTGTGTATGTATGTATACACTAAAATGCATGTCTACGTATTAATTAATAAGATAAGAAACATAGCTCGTTGTTTAACAATTCAATTTTCCCGTTATATGCTGCAGTACATCAAAGTACCATCAAGTAGATGAAGTCGGTGTCCTTTTATGTGACTCATTCTCACAGGTATAGAATGAGACTCACGTTTTAAAAAAATGACCCAGTAAGAAGAATTTAAGATACTTAGACGTGCACACATCCTTTAAATAAAGTGTTAATTGAAATTTTTGTACTGTTTAAAAAAATATATCACAGTTGTTTATAAATGATTTTAAAATATTTAATATATTATGAAGTATGTTTATTCAGCAAAAATTTTACCCTAATAACGCTTTATATCCTGAATTTTAAATAAAAAATTTCTTAACCTGAATAATTATTTACGTTAATGTCTAAGTTATCCAGAACAACATATATAATAATAATTTAATTTTTAGATATTTTTTTTATTAAAACTGATTTAATAAATCAGTAGTTAGAGCTCTTTTTGCAAAATATATACAAGTAATAATAGATTAATTAACAACTAGTTGGATGTGCCAAACCCAAAACTTTCTTCGATCTCATATATCTTAATAACTCAAAAAGTAATTACATATGTTAATACTTCAATATTATTAGTTCAATACTATGGGATGAGACTCTATTTAGGAATCATAACTCACTTCTGAGACGAACACGGACATTTATTAAGACGAAGACAAAACAAAAATACAGTTAAAAAGCACTCTTCTCAATCTATATTTAGCTTAAAAGCTACAACTTTGGCTTCATTTATTTAGAACCGTCGAATATTTCTAGAATATTCTTACGTCGTTTAAATATTCTATCTTATTTCGTCGAAAAGTGTTCTGTTCCTTTTAACAAAACCTGCGTCGTCGAACTCATTTTCCGTTCTATTTACTTTTTCTGCATTTTCACTTCACGCAGCTTCCTTGACTTTTTAATCTCGAAGCGGAATACAGCATCGGAGACATTCAGTCTGATTCAAGTGTTCTTACGAAATTCCCACATGTGGAATTCCTGACATCTGGAGCTGCCGCAGCGACATGTGCTAAAATAGAATCTGAAAAATAAACAAAAAAAATAACCAGTAACTGTTCTTAGGGGGAAAAGAAGAAGAAAAAAAATTAATCTGCACGTCAGAAAGATCAATCAGTCTATTTGAAGTGGCGTAACATCATATGGAAATTTCTTTAAAAGTGTTGACTTATAAAATTTTCATAACACACAAGAAGGAAAGATTTTTTTTTTTTAAGTTTCAGATTTTGTCAGGCCAAGGCTTCATGTATTCAGCTGAGGAGCTAGTATTTATCGGTCCTTCGGTTGATGAGATTTTCGCTACGTCGTAGATGTCGTCAGACTTTACTTTGGTTACTTTATACGGTCCTAAGAATTTAGATTTCAACTTTAAACCTAGTCCTTGCTGGGTTCTCGTAATTGCTACGAGGTCACCAAGCTTGTACTTCCGGGTTTTCTTACATCGTAAATTATAGTGCTTGCGATTTTCTTGTTGAATTTCCAGAATATTCTTCTTAGCTTCTTTACGGAGCTCTTCTATGTCTTTCATGAATTGTTCTTTGACTGCACTGTTTAAGAGGTCAATAATTTGTACATCTTTCAGTTTCATTTTTGTACCAAATAATATTTCAAACGATGTTTTCTTAATGCTTCGTTGGTAAGTTGAATTAATGACTTGTTGAACTTTCGAAACATTTTTGAACCATTTGGTCGGTTCGTCTTTGGACATTTTAGAGATTACAGAAATTATTTTAGAATTAAGTCATTCTGCTTGACCAATGGCACGGGGAAGGCCAGTTGCAACTGTCTCGTGCTTTATCTTTTCATCTTGACAATAATCAGCAAATCCTTTGCTTGTGAAGGCAGGACCTTGATCGCTAATGATGGTGGAAGGATTGCCAAAAGTGTAACTTTGTTGTCATAGTTTTGATATGACTACGGTAGCAGTAGTGGTTTTACAGGATACAACCAGACGAATTTAGAAAATGCATCTATTAAAGACAAAATATATTTATAATTTTTTGTTAGTTGTTTCAAGAGGGCCTAAATGATCAATGTGGTATGTTTGGAGAGGAGTCTCTTCTTTAGGTAAGGGATGTAATTCACCTCCTTGTTTTCCTCGTTTGCGATTATACAAAAGGCATGTTACACAATTTGCTATAATTTTATCAATTTTATTTGACATATTAGGGATGAAAAATTCTTCGTTAAGGAGTTCTTCACAGCGTTTACGGCCAAAATGTCCTTTGTCATGAGCGTGTCTAATGACATTTAGCTGCATTTCATCCGGCACAACTAACAGAT
The DNA here is from genome assembly GCA_963932465.1 of Maratus speciosus. Taxonomy (NCBI): domain Eukaryota; kingdom Metazoa; phylum Arthropoda; class Arachnida; order Araneae; family Salticidae; genus Maratus; species Maratus speciosus. Next base: position 190,398,702 of record OZ010793.1, on the reverse strand, counting down.
CGATACCTTTACGATTTTTATAGAGAACGTTATTTTTAAGGAAATAGTAGTCATATGGCTTTTTTTCAAGATTTCTTTGATAGCCTGCATGCGTTCGTCAGTGTTCTGTGATTGTATGATTCTGGAAGTAAAACTATCTTGAATGATCATACATATTGGATTTCTACTTAAAGCGTCGACATGGCGCATGCGTGTACCTTGTCTGTGTTCGATTGTATAGTTATAGTCAGCTAATATTAAAGCCCATCGAGCAATCTTGGTGCAAAGTTCCTTTTTATTCATAGTAAGGGCGAATGCGTTCCAATCTGTGACTATCTTGAAAGGAATACCTAGAATGTTAACGCGAAATTTTTTAAGGGCTTCTATGACAGCTAAAACTTCTAATTCATAAACTCGAATATTAACGTTCGGCATCTGTGGTTTTTTTTTTTTTGCTCATAAAATAGACAGTGTGAAATTTGTTGTCAATAGAAGACTTTTGAAGGAGGACTGCTCCGTAACCGTCAATAGATGCATCACAGTAAACTTCTGTTTCGTTACTAGGGTTATAAATGCTTAAAACAGGACCTGAAGAAAGGATGTGTTTCAGCTGATTAAATGCATTTCGTTCCTGGTCACCAAAGTGAAATTTAGTGTCCTTTCTAAGGAGATCTGTTAAAGGCTTAGCTATTAAAGAGTAAACTTGAATGAATTTAAGAAAATATGAAGTTAGTCCGACAAATGAATGTACGTCTTTTATACTTTTAGGTTCTGGGAAGTTAAGGACAGCTTTAGTTTTTAAGGGAGATGGGTGCAGTTGACCATTTTTAATGTGGTAACCCAAAAAATCGATTTCTCTCTGTAAAAAGTGGCATTTTTTAAGATTCAGTTCTAAACCATATTCGGATGCAGTTGTAAGGACGCGCTGTAATTTCTGGAGTACTTCGATTTCGTTTTTAGCTGGTATTATGAAGTCAATATATACAATAAGTACATTTTCATTAATGAGGTCTCGAAAAACGTTATAAATATATCTTTGAAACACTAAGGGTGCATCGCTAAGGCCATAGTTCATATATAAGAATTAAAATTGACCAGAATGTGTTACGAAAGAAGTATATTTTCTACTATTTTCTTTTACTTCGACATGAAAAATGGCATTTTTAGTAAATACTTTTGCAGAATGCAACTGATCAATAATGTCATCAATTACTTGGAGGGAAAAACGTTGTTTATGTGTTTTAGAATTTAACTTCCTATAGTCAACACACAGTGTATATGAACCATCTTTCTTTTTTACTAGGACAATAGGTGATGAAAAATTACTAGTGCTTTTACGAATAATTCACTTTTCGAGCCACTCAGAAATTTATTTTTCGACGAAGTTTTTCTCTATTTGCGCCAAGCGTCTGGGAGGACAAGTGACGGGTGTTTAGTTTTCCAGATGAATTGATAATTTAACATCAGTTGTCTTTATTTTTCTGGGAGAATAATTTTGAATAAGTTCTGAAATTTTTGAACGTATTGTTTCATCGGCAATATGAGATAAATCAAGATTAAGATCGTCTAACACATGAGCAACATTAATAAAAAATTATTGACATTTTCCTCGATTTTTTGCATCGAAATATTATTTCCAGAAATTGTTAAAATACTTTGTTGTATAACATCTGTAACAATAATAAGATCAAAAGATATGGAATAATCTGGGACTACATAAACATCAGTTGTATAATTAAAATCATCTATCATAATGTCCGTAGAGACAAAACCCAGGGGTTTGATTATAGTATTTCCTAATCCAGTTAATGTGATAGTTGAATGTTCAAGGTTCGAGATTGTAGGGAGATTGTAGGGAGTAAATACTTTCCGTTAGCAAACCTGTGTTTAACAATGATGTAACATTTACAGATGAAATAAGGACTTGTTTGGTCATGAAAGTATTAGACATAACTGTGGAAACATTGGATGGTTCAGACTTAACTCTTGGCCTCCTTGGTTGATCACATTGAGCCGATTTATGGCCAAAATTCGAACAATTAAAACAACGAGGGCCTTTGTCTTTATGTCTGCATTGGCTACTTTTATGATTTGACAAACCACAATTAAAGCAAAAAAGATCAGATTTTGGTGGAAAGGATTTGTCTTTCACTGGCATTTCAGATTTCACTTTACGAAATTTACTGTTCTCAAAGTCATGTCGAATTTTGTCATAAATTTTGAGCTTTTGCTTGAATTCTACAATGGATTGGCATCCATAAAACATTGATTTTCTGAAAACAGGGTCGGGTGTACCATTTATGATGTATTGCGTTAATGCGGAATCCTCGATGTTACCACGCGAGCATAACTGTTTCATGATAAGAAAATATTCTTCTATCGATTCGTTTTCTTGCAATTTTCGTTTATTTAATATATCATGTAACTCGGCAGAATTATAAGTGGTACTGAATTCTGAAATTAAGAGTTGTTTAAGTTTGTCATATGAATTGATATGAAATTCTGTCTGTACTAATAACTGGGCTTTTCCTCGCAAGGATCTTTTACAAAATATAAATTTATGAAAGTCAGAAAAGTTAAACATATTAGTGACATCGTCAAAATTATTGATCCAGACATTTATATCAGTAAAAGAACTTCCGTCAAAAGGAGGTATAACACTTTCAACATCAATGAAATTAATAGACGATGGCACAAAACTTTGAACTGGAAATTGCTTCTGTTTGTCAAAATTTGATAATTCAGTGTTATTACTTGAAGTCATATTATTTGAAAGCAATTCGGGTTCCGAGTCAGTGTCACTTTCATTTTGTATAATATTTGTTTGTAGTAAGCTCAAGTCTGAAAGGTGTGTAACTAATCGGGTTGCGAGATCGTTTAAAGTTCCTTCATTATGAATACAGAGTAGATTGCACACTGTAATCAGATCATTTAATGAAAAATCAGTTTGAACTTTAGTTACTTTATTTTTGAAATCGGTGCTGTCGGTTGGAAAACCGAAACTAGTAAAATGACGTATTATCTTTCTATTAGAGCGATCACCGTCAGCATCAAATAGGAATTTATGTAGTAATTTAATTTTATTTGTTCGTTCGTTTTTAAATGCAAGTTCCAGTTCAGGTATTTAAATTAACTTCATAATAAAATAATAACGATGAACTCACCGTTAGAATAATATCCGACTTGAATCCGTAAGATGGGTAATTTTGACGAATTAATAATATTGGTGGGTTAACTGGGACTTCTGACACCACTTATGGGATGAGACTCTATTTAGGAATCATAACTCACTTCTGAGACGAACACTGACATTTATTAAGACGAAGACAAAACAAAAATACAGTTAAAAAGCACTCTTCTCAATCTATATTTAGCTTAAAAGCTACAACTTTGGCTTCATTTATTTAGCACCGTCGAATATTTCTAAGATTTTCTTACGTCTTTTAAATATTATATCATCTTATTTCGTCGAAAAATGTTCTGTTCCTTTTAACAAAACCTGCGTCGTCGAACTCATTTTCCGTTCTATTTACTTTTTCTGCATTTTCACTTCACGCAGCTTCCTTGACTTTTTAATCTCGAAGCGGAATACAGCATCGGAGACATTCAGTCTGATTCAAGTGTTCTTACGAAATTCCCACAATACTATACCAACTTTGATTTTTATCTTAAGTTTCTGCTTCAGTCAATTAATTGGAGTAAAAACGAGTTAAACTAGACCATGATATTTATTAAATCGATATTTTTTCCTTGAT